>CM067495.1:5100743-5141832 GCA_034552555.1 Semaprochilodus insignis
ATATATCACTGTTACTGAATATAAAGCTTGTACTTTACAGGAGCAGGAAAAAACATACTGCACTTTTAATGCAAGTCAATATAACCAGATTTTTTTCCAAGTGGTTTTGGGCCATTTCTTTTTTATCATTCATGATGAAATTAACTGACAACATACAGGACAATAGGAACTTTCAAATTATGACACAAACTGAAAAACAACAAAAATGGAAATGAGTGTCAAGAGAAGCCATATGGTTTATTCATTTACATTAAACAACCAAAGGCGGTCTCTGACTTTTGCAGACTACTATATAAATCAAACTTCGATAAGTGTATTTATTAAATGAAGCATGTTAGAGATGTAATCCTTAAGATCACCATGCCACCGGTTTTGATGCAAAACCGGATTTACAAGTCCATGAGTATGACGTTAACATGTCACTCACTTCTATAACAACCTGTTCTGCTGAAGTATGTCTGAATTCATACCTCACTATTAGAAACAGATCACGAGCCGACCTCCAAACCAATGTTTTCAAGAAGCGAATGGCTCACAGATTGCAGGGTTACTTCAGCATAACGTGATAAACAGAAACTGCTTTGTTGGTCCACTTATGGATCCCTTCTTTTCCCTTCATGTTTGAAGTGAAGGAGTCCTGGTGGAGATCTTAGATTGTGCTTTTTGTTTTTTTAGGCCCTTCACTTGGGGGAAAATATGACTCGCTACATTTTTCCACCACAGACGCTCCAAGAGCCTCCTCAAATTGCAAGTCTTGACAAGACAATAGCATCCAAAAGGGGGTTGGGAGTAATTACAAGGGCTGTTCTAAAACGCTGGAAGAAATTACAGTTGGAGGACTTGTAAACAGCATCCCTGCGTTACGTAGCCGTCATTAGCGAGTCGCTGACACGCAGGCTGCCTTGCTGTGGACTCTGAGCTTCTCTCGCGCTGTCTGTCAGCCTGAATGTCGCCGGTTGCCACTTCTTGTCAGATGCCATCGGCACGTCTTTAGTCACAAACAGATAACAGCGATGTGTCAAAACAATCACTCGCTACCGCTGTCACTTTGCCTTTGAGTCTTACAGAAGACAGTGTGCAGGGATGCTTGCTTGGTTACTGCGTATGGATATGCGTATGCGTATGTGCTTTAGATTTCATTAGAATTTCCACACTTAAGAAGAAACGCACAGTGTAGGTGAATTCCCACTCTTAAAATGAAAGTTTCCTACATGGTACTTGGCTTGAATGCACAGCAGTAAAAAGCAGAAAAGGGCAAAAATTGGTAGGAAAACTTTACATTATGTAGAGGTTCTATAACCTGCATAGAAACGGGTTCTTCACACTTATGAACATGTTTCTTTAAGGAACTATCCACTGAAAGTTTCTTTGGGAGACCGAAGAACCCTTTCTGGCATCTTTATTATGTATATACTTACATGCATGTAATGTATATGGGACGTGTTATTACCTAATGGTGCTTACATAAACATAATACACATGGCACAACTTATTATTACTACAAGCAGGTACTTACATAAGTCATAATTTATGTATATAGACCAAATTACTATTACATATAGGTACCTGCATGAACAGTATATACGAAAGTCCTAAAGAGAACCCAATTAAACAAATGAGACAAAAATACTATACTTGATCATTGATTTATAGAGGAAAATGACTCTATATCACACATGGACAAAATATGTAAATAGGCTGCTGCTCTAGAATCAGTGATTAAAGAGGAAAACTGTTCTAGTATCAGCAGTTATAGAGGAAAACTGCTCTAGAATCAGCAGTTAACTTTAGTGTGAAATTAGAGTCGAGTGTTTTCAGTCAATGGGATGACAATTAGGTGTGATTAGCCATCCTGTTGTATTTAAAGGACAGGGCTCTAGCAAAGTCAGATCTTCACAACACACGTTTGTGGAAGCATTTCAAGGAGATTTCTGAGGACCTCAGAAGGATGAGAACAGTTTTTGATGCTCTTCAGGCTAGAAAGGGTTACAAAACCATCTCTAAAGAGTTTGGACACACACAGCCAGGCAGGTTGTGTACAAATGTTGTAAACTCAAGACCATTGGTACCCTCCCCAGACGTGGTCAACCAACCAAGATCACTCCAAGAGAACAACATGTAATAGTCTGCCAGGTTATCAAAGGAACCCAGGCTAACTTCTAAAGCAAATAAAGGTCGGTTTCACAGTAGCTAATGTTAATGTTTATGAGTCCACCATCAGGAGGTCATAATTATGTAGAAATATAGAAAGTTCTGAAGGGTTTACAAACTTTCCAGCACCACTGTATGAATGAAACACATTATCATTACAAATGGTGCTTATATGGGATACATATCAGATCGTACTTTAATATGATACTGATGTGATATATTATTATACAGTATATTAGTATTTGTATTTAACACACATAGAACATTATATTTTGACATGTAGTGGTATATTACATTTATGAATCATTATACAAAATTGGACTTATTTAGGAACATACGTAGGGGTTTTAAGTGACCTTATAGCCTATTTTGGTTTATTATATATATTTATATATATTGTCACTGTCCAAAGAAAAACAAGGATCTCCAATTTATTTTAATCTCCAATAATTTTTTTATTTAATTTGAATGTAAGTCAATGGAACCAGACTTTTTTCCAAACGATTCTGAGCCATTTCTGTTGGTCCATTCATCATAATTTTTTTACACAGCATAAACAGCAGCTCATGTGTTCAAATCAACAAATCAACAAAAATGGAGATACATGTTTGTTTTTTTTTTGAACAGCGACAAAATGTATAAGCTTACCTGACAAAAAATTAGTCACCTTTGATTAGAACGTACCTAATAGCATGTAATACCTCCACGAGCACAAAAACAGCTGTGACAGGATTCGGCATGGACTGGACAGGTTTCTGGATGTAGGCCACATGAATGTTCAGACACTCTTGCATTAAGGAATTGCGCAGTTGGGCCAGATTTGATGGATTCCTTCCCTGGCACACTTCTGAGGAGAGTTTCCTGTAGACTGGGATTTTAGCCACTGCCGGTAGACCCGTATGACCGTACACTTCCATACACAGCTAATGCAAAAGTAATTTATGTCTATACAGTTAACTGCCTTTTATGGAAATTTCATAATGGTTTTCGAGCATTCTATTAGTCCATTCACCATGACGTTTTCACACAATGTATAGGGCAGTTGTCATGTCTGCATTCTATAGAAAAATAAAAATGGACAAAAATTGAGATACATGTTTTTTTGTGGACAGCGATGATTATATATGACCCCCTGGTTCCCATACTGTATAAAAACACATCTGTGTGTGTGAGACAACTACTCACTGGGCCGACTCATGATTTCTGATTGAGCAAAAATGCACACCCCCTCTGAAAAGTGCTCTAAAGTTCTGTCCTTTTCCCCTCTCTCTCTCTCTCTCTCTTTCTCTCTGTTCCGCATGTTCCTGAGTCACTTCAGCAAACTTTTTAATTTGTTCCTGTATCCATCTTTCTATTCTGCTGTTCTTTGTCGGAAGTCACAGATCTAGTCAAGGATTGCAGGAGCTGATCTGAGATCAGCTGGTGCCTTTTGAATAAATTACAGTATATACGGTCACAGGGACAAGGCAAGCTGTTCTCTGATCAGTGCTGTCTTAGACGTGTGATTGTGATTCATTTGTGATCGTGATTCATTCCAATTAACAAGCAGGAAAAAGGTAGCAGTGCTCCTCCAGGATCGTATAATTGTGTTCTTGACGAAAGACTGATCCCAGATGAGCACCCCCCTTTAGATCCCTGATTCATATGAGTGCTGGTAGACATTAGAAAGTCCCCCAGCTGCTCTGATTCACTTAATAGAGCACATGTGAACGCAGTTATGGTTCATATATATCTGAGTGCATAACTGGAGCCTAATTAAGATCAGCTGGCCGTATTTAAAACATATGCAGGCTGACGAGTTCCTCTACTTCTACTTCTCTAACTTAGCAGGAGAAATGTGGAGACTGAAGAATGTAAGGCTGGATGATTAGATGGATGAAAGAAAGATATAAAAAGAGACAGGATAGATATTACATAAAGAAAAAGATAGATGGATGGATGGATGGATGGATAGATTTAAAAACAAGGATGAACGGATGAAAAAAGGAGAATGGGTAACCAAAAAGACATAGAACTGCATGGATGAAAGAAAAGAAACATTGATTGATGGGTAGATGTTAGAATGGATGGACGAACGGGTGGGTATTTGAAAGGGTGGATGGATTTACTGATGTATGGATGGATGGGATACAAGAATGGAGGGATAAATTTAGTCTTGAAGGATAGCAAGATAAATATTAAAAGATACATTAATGGATACGTGAACAGACAGACTGATTGATAGGTGGATGGATGGATGGGGGGTCTGTGTATGCGTGAATGAATAGAAGGATAGATGGATAATAAACAAGGATAAACAGATAGTACAAAGAAGGTAGTTAACCAAATAGACAGATAAATGAAGGGATGTACTGATAGATAGATAGATAGATGGATAGATAGATAGATAGATAGATAGATAGATAGATAGATAGATAGATAGATAGATAGATAGAAGGATGGATGGGATGAATGAATGAAGGATCAATGTATGAAGAGATAGACTGATGTAAATGGATGGATGGGTAAATGGAGAAAAATGGATGTACAGAGAGACAGGTAGATAGGAGAACATAGATAGATGGATGAAATGATGGGTGGAGGTATAGATTCTTGTCCTTTCTCTGCTCTTCTCTCTCTCACACACACATACGTCTGTCTGGTGTTCAGAACTAAAAGCTCATTAACTCTGTAGATTTCCAGTGACAGTCAAGTCATTTGCATCTGGCTGAAAGTAATGCGGAGACACGTTTCTCCAGCGGGCCGATCTGCTGAGAGCTCTTATCAGATCTGAGTGTGTGGGAGATTCGATAATTTATACACATTTGTCAGAGCAGGCTTCGATTCCGAGAACGATGTTTACCCCATTGTGACCCAATGACCTGCAGTGGACTGTGTAGGGCGATAGTGTAGATGACCCTTCAGCCCTCAGCACAGTACTGAGAGCCACCGAGTGACCTTTTAATGCCACTTTCCCACGAGTCTGTGAGGGTTTAGAAGCTCTGTGGTGATACAGCTGTGTGTGGGTGAGACGCAGACACAAACACACACACACACCTCCCTGACAGAACACTTACTGTCTCTCACACACACACCCACACACACACATGAGATTACACATTCAGAGTTCTCACTCTAAAATACTCACACACACATACATAGTGTCTCCTAACAACTGCTCTGGTAGACCACCAAAACTTTCCTCCATCAGAGATTACAGCTTCTGTCTTTGAGAGACAGATCTGAGGACATCCACAGCTGTTTCTGTCCGTCCTTCCACTGTGAGAAGACAGTTCAACACTATGGAGGTCTGAAAGGATGTATAGCTGTTCAAGAAGCCCCTCACTGAGAAAAGGAGACACATCCAACAAAGAAGCTGCTGGTGTTCTCAGAACAATGGACTGACCACCCCAGAGTCCAGAACCTCAACATCACTGAATGTGTTTGGGGGTATTCGGTGGAGAGAAGAAGCAGAAAACCAGCTAAACCAACTTCTAAAACTGGACTTTGGAGGTGTGGAAAATAGGACCTAAAAAGATGTCCTCAGTCATTTTGGATCATTTCAATTAGTCTGTTCATCATGACATTTGGACACAGTATAGCTGGTGCTTTCAAACCATGTGGAAAAGAAACAGCAGAAATGGAGAGATGAAGTTTTGTTCCGACAGCTGATTTACTTGATTGTAATCTTATTAAAACTGCTACGCAAAAGCAGAATAATCATTAACACACACACACACATTTGTCCTACTGTATATGTGAGGACTTCCACAGCTTTCTATTAATATTTGTATTACTGTAGTTAAGTAATACTACACCTACACATAAACCTAACCCTAACCTTAACCTCAGTTTCCAAATGGCTAATTTTCTGTACTATTAAATATTCAAAAAAAAAACCTGATGTACGGTGAAAACCACACCTGCTCAAGTGAGGACCAGCACAATGTCCTCACTTTACCAAACATTTCATATTGTCTTATACTTGTAGGGACATGTGGTCCTAACAAATATACCACTACAAGAACACACACACACATACATACAGAATCACAGGTCTCTAGTAGTGTTTCCAGGACCCACGCCATGAACAAGACTCGACCTCAGGGAAAAGCCTGTGACTCACTGCAACTCACACACACATACGAACAGACCGAGACATAGACAGAGTAGTTTGAGTGCACAGACACTCACTCATGCAGTACACAAAGACATCAATAACAACACAAAACACAACACAGACAACATGACAAACTCGCCCAGAAATACACCGTCTCGAAACCGCAGCTTTATCATTCACATTTCAACAGCTATAAATGATCCAGTAACTGCTATAAATGATCCAGTAACTGCCATAATTGATCCAGTAACAGCTATAATTGATCCAGTAACAGCTATAAATGATCCAGTAACGACTATAAATGATCCAGTAACAACTATAAATGATCCAGTAACAGCTATAATTGATCCAGTAACAGCTATAATTGATCCAGTAACAGCTATAATTGATCCAGTAACGACTATAAATGATCCAGTAACAGCTATAAATGATCCAGTAACAGCTATAAATGATCCAGTAACAGCTATAATTGATCCAGTAATGGCTATAAATTGTCCAGTAATGGCTATAAATTGTCCAGTAACAGCTATAAATGATCCAGTAGTGACTATAAATGATCCAGTAACGACTATAAATGATCCAGTAACAGCTATAAAAGATCCAGTAGTGACTATAAATGATCCAGTAACAGCTATAAATGATCCAGTAGTGACTATAAATGATGTAGTAACGACAATAATGATCCAGTAATGGCTATAAATGATCCAGTGATGACTATAAATGATCCAGTAACTTGAAATATTTAGTACTAGTTAAATTATCCAGGATTTGCTATAAACTATTCAGTATCTACTCAAAATGATTCAGTAACTATTTTAAATGATTCAGTACATGTGAATTATTTAGACACTATAAATTACTCAGTAACCACGATAAATGATTCAGTAACTACTATCAATTACTTAGTAACAACATTATTCAACAGCTACCATCCATTATCCAGAGCTACTATAAGTTATACAATGACTATAATACATTATTCGGGAAGTATGATAAATTATTAAGTAATTATATTGAATTATTCAGTGAAGTATTTAGAAACTATAAATTATTTAGCTGCTATGATAGATTATTCAGTAACTACTATCAATAATTCATTATTCAATAGCTACCATCCATTATCA
Source organism: Semaprochilodus insignis (assembly GCA_034552555.1). NCBI lineage: Eukaryota > Metazoa > Chordata > Actinopteri > Characiformes > Prochilodontidae > Semaprochilodus > Semaprochilodus insignis. The sequence goes on from CM067495.1 coordinate 5,108,118, forward strand.
AAACTACTATAAGTTACACAGTAACTATAATACATTATTCAGCAACAACTATACGTTATTCAGTAGCTACTGTACATTTTTCAGTAACTACTATCGATTATTTAGTGACTACTATAAATCTAATCTAAGCTCCATGAATCCTTTCATTGCAAGTGCTGCAAACAGGGAGAAGTTTCCAGAGTGCTGTCAAAAAATGTCATTAAGTATAAAAAGTGGTACAGTACAACCTACAATTCTGTTCATTTCAGATTGTATTATTTGTGTAAGCGTGCGGATGAGTACGCTGTTATTGGGTAGTTGGGTACACATGACCATGGTAGTAAATTCGGCACTGGTTTATAACCTGCCTGGTGGCACTTGGTTACAACAACACAATCCACTAGTATAGCATTTTACAGTGGAAGCTAAACAAACACTCTAGCACTGCAATATGAAATTTGCAGGTATTATTGAGTTTTATGCTACAGTTTCTCACTAGGTGAAACGACATTCTGTAAGCCTATTTCAACCCAGCAAAGAATGTATTTGATCAGGTTGATTGAAGGACGTGCCAAGAAAAGGATCCCTTAGGGTTAACTCTCATGGAGAAGCATGTTTCCTGAACACAGATTAAGCTTAATCATAGACTAGGTAGGGTTTTCAACAGAGAATCACCTTCTGTGGTGCATTTCAACCTTAGGAATGTGCCTGGGAAACCAGCCCACTCTCCCAGCCACAAGCCTTAACCCTTACAGGTCTACAGTTAACACTGTTGTCTTTGCTGTGCTATTCAGTCCCAAGAATTTGCAGCTCTCATCAGCATTAACAAAAGCATGCTGCAGTTTGTAAGGAATGGCTTCTGACTCAAAGTTCATTGAAACAAGCAAAGGAATTCTGTTGAAAGTGAACATCGTCGCCGTCCAGAGAAAAACAAGTATCTCCAGAATGATAACTTTTCAGGAGAGGCCAAAAACCTAGTTTAATGTTAATGCAAGTCAATGGAACCAGACTTTTTGCCAAGCAGTTTGGAGCCATTACACAACGTAAATGGCAGCTGCTGTGATCAAATGATGTATAAAAGTAAAAATCGACACAAATGAAGACGCATATTTTTCATTGGGCAGCAACAATATTCATTATTCAGCAACACATTAGTGTTTGTAATTGGAAGAGACCAAATGTAACTGTTGATACAAAATCTAACTCTATTGCAAATGGAATTATTTGCATAACTCACAATGCAGTACCTTCAAATACTTAAGCACAATGGCTTTGGCTTAAATGCAATTCCACAAACACATAATTAATTACATTTCAAATTTACATTACATGTTAGTCACATTCAGAATCCCATTCAGAAATGATTCATGTGAAATTACAGCATGGTTCTTTATTGCTGGTAATAATACCTGTGACTGTTTAAGGGTTAAAGATGAAGTCACCCATATGGGGAAGCACTGGGGGGGAATTTAGGCCTGGCTCCCCACCCACGGTCTCCCTCAGCGAGCACAGAGAGGGGACAGGTTCCCTGCCCCTCAGTCTGGGACTTCCACTCATAAAGCACACGGAAGCCCCCTCGGCCCCCATGTCTCTTCCCCTTCTTTTACTCGGAGGTCAGGCTTGGCTGATCATGCGTCGGCACTAGTTGTGTTTTTCAAGCGATTAAGGATCAGCTCTTTCTGATTGAGTATTAAAGCCAAAATTGAAACTTAAATAATTTCCCCTTTTACCCCAAATACGGCCAAGCAGCCAAGACATGCATGGTGTCTGGAGGGGTCTATAAAAATGAACAAAAGTATGGACGCAATTCAGGCTTCAAGATGGCTGCTAGGACTGTTTGTATATATTTATTATACATAACAAACAGCGTGTCATAAACCACATAAGCAGGTCAGTTTGTGATTAAAGCGGCTTGTGGTAAGCATGTGATGATTCAGGCTCTCAGTCTGCAACACTGCATGATAACCATAAGCTTGTCAGCTACGTTAGCATCATAGGTGCAGTGCAAAGCTAAAGGATCAAACTTCAGACAAATAAAAGGTCTTGACTGATCGACTTCACTTAAGGTGGAAACTGTGTACACTTGATACCAGTCCAGTCTTTGCCTTCACATGCTCATAGGTCCTGTTTAACTCCAGTCAGTAATAGTAAGGCTAGCAGTTCCAGGTGAAGTACTCCTTTAACCTACTTCAGATCTGCCCTCTAATCACAGAGAAGGCCTCATGACTTCTGTTGTTTAGGTTTTTTTTTTTGTTCCATTATATTTAATACTGTTAACAGTGTTGTGGTTAACTGTTGAAGTAATAATCTAATTTCATTGTTCAAGATTTGGTTGGAAACAAAAGGGTTAAAATCTTAAAGGGTCCAATAGAAAACTGTCCAGCCAGGATTTCTCCATGGTATATACAGCCTATAGGGCAGTCTCCTATTGGCTAGCACTTTAGAAGATGCACTGTCAGAATAACCACTTACATGACTGAAAATGTACAGTGGAATCAGTTGTCATGTTTTAATTTCCTATAGGAAGGAGCTGGAAAACTATTAGCAAAGGTTACAACCTTTCAGCTGCTGTCTACAACAAACCAATCAAACAGGAGCAATTTAAATAGTTCAACAGAACTAATATAACAACATTCCTCATGGGAAATGGCCTCCCGTTTACTAATACTCTTGGGTTTACGTGCTGCAACCACTGTCTTCAAATCCCACCATAGATTTTCTATGGGTTTCAATTCAGACTACTCCAGAATTTTCCATGACTTCTTCTGAAACCGAGCCTTGGTGGATTTTGAAGTATGTTTGGGGTCATTGTCCTGTTGGAAGATTCAATGACGCCCAAGCTTCAGCTTCCTGACAGAAGGCATGACGTTTTTACTCAGGATTTCCTGATACATGATTGAATCCATCTGGCCTTCCACACGCTACAGGTTTCCAGTGGCAGAGGAAGCAAAGCAGCCTCAGAGCATCACCGACCCACCGCCATGCTTCACTGTAGGCAGGGTATCCTTTTCAACATATGCTTCATTGTTCCTCTTCCAGACGTACCGCTGATGCATAGGCCCAAAAAGCTTTCTTTCATCGCTCCACAGAACAGAATCCCAAAACTTCTGGGGTTTATTTTATGGTTTTGAGGATATTGGAGTCGGCTTTTCATGTGCTTTTGGTTCACTAGAGGTGGGCGACTTGAAGTTCAGGTATGAACTTCAGCATTTCGTATTACTGTGCAAACTGCTGTCGCCGAATCTTGTTGCAGGTATTTTGCATTCATGCAGCTTCCTCTTTTTGCCATGTCCAGGTAGTGTAGCCAGTATTCCTTTAACTTTCAACTTGCAAACTATGCTTCCAACTGTATCTCTAGGCACATCAATGCCTTTGCTTTGCAATCAAATGTCACAGTCAACAAACCTCTAGTCAGTTCAGTTATATTCAGGGGGTTGAATAATGAGACACTTTTATATTAGTTGAGTTGAGCTTTTTACATTGTTCTTGTTTGACTGGCTTATTGCAAACAACTAAAGAGTATGTACGTTTTGTTAATAAACCTAATTTGTAATGGGGATTGAATAATTTTGATTGCATATTCTAAATAAACATAATAATAATAATAATTACACATTTTCTTGGTTTTCCTGAGGTCTTACCACATGACATGGTAAACTAAACCATTCTAATCAAAATGGCTTGAAATTTGTGAACAGGCTACTAACCTTGGAATTGCACCATAAAGATAATTTGGGATTTCCTTTATGAGGCAATACCCCGGCCCACCTTTTGTAACAGCATGTCAAAATAAAAGTCCTTTGTTTTCGGTTGTGCCACCTGACTTTTGAGGAAGTAAGGATTTGCGGGCAAAAGCTTTTCAGTGAGTTGACAACTTTTAAAGTCCTCTTATTTTGCAACATGATTGTTGTTATAACGTTTTCAAACAAAGAATTGTGCTAAACAACTTTATTTAGAATTTTATATGACTAAATTAGCTTTTTAAATAAATTATGTAATTGAATGTATATGTACATTATATTTTTAGACTTTTGGAGGACAAAAGCTGAAAACTCACAAAATGCACATCATGTCAGTGACCCTAATGTCTACTACAAGCTTCAAATATAAAAATCTTTGTGTTTAATGTAGAACTGACACAGAAATGTGACTTGCTATTAGCATAGTGCTAACATAATAGCAGAATCCCAGTAATTAATCCCATTGATCTCCATTAATTAGTATAACAGGGTTTCATGTTTTGACTTTTATGGCCTAGCTCTAATAGCCACATTGTACCAATGCTTTTAGCCTCTTTAACTAAGGCCACTGCACATCAGACACTCCCCACAGGGTCATGTAGCATCACAAAGCAAAGTGATGCAATACTACATAGAATGCATCTCAGAGTTCAAGTTCATCTTTACACTGTACTCATATAAATGTATACGAACCTCACAGCCAAAAGGGCCTGGGTTCGATTCCCCAGCCAGGCAGTCTGGGTCCTTTCTGGGTGGAGTTTGCATGTTCTCCCTGTGTCTGTATGGACTTTCTCCACAACCTCCAGGTTTCCTCCCAAAGATATGCTGTCAGGGAGAAATGAAGATGGTAAATTGCCCCCAGTTGTGAGCATGTATGTGAGTGAAGGTGTGTATCTATGTGTCTGCCCTGTTATGGACTGGGGGTCTGTCCAGGCCTTCCACCAAATGAGTGCTGGGATAGGTTCCAGCACCTCTCTACCCTCCACAGTGTGAGTAGTACAGATTTAGAATAAGTGAATTGTTTATTAAGCTTGGTCCCGGTTTGCTAACTCTTCATAAACTCAACAAGGTAAAAGACTAGCTTATTGACTTACATAGAAGGGGGATAACCAGGGCTAATATAAAGCCAATAGAGAATATGCAACAACTGATCTCAGATCAGCCCTGAAACGCGTTCTAACCACACAGTACAATCAGTATGAAGTCATCACACAAGAAAAAAAAGGTCCAACCACAAACTTATAAAGTCCCCGGTTGCCAGTGGTAATAATAATGCAAAACAAACTGCGGCAGGCGATGTGTTTACCACGACTGCGAATTGAGTTTCACGTGTTACGGCTTGATGTTGTAAATCCTGATGAGTCGAACCCCCTCTGGGATGGGGTGATGGAAACAGGCTCGGAATATCTACCACTCTACCAAGTCTGCCACTGCCATTCAGGGGGCGGGGAGGGAGGGGTATTTTTGGGAAATGCTCATGAGGAAAAATGCATGTTTCACACACCAGCACGTGTGGATGCACACACGTGCAAACACGCACACTTCATGTCAGGTCAGACTGATTAGCCCTTCACGTTCATGCAACTGATCAGGGAATCTGCATCTGGCTAGGCTATTTAAAACTAGCAGTTTAGCAAAAAGTCTAGTTCACACAGTTTACCATTTATCCCAGACATGTTTGATAGTTCTTTGCATAAGCTGTAGCTAACAGGTAATGGAAAAATTCCAATATATAGAATGGTTTGGGCATGCAGTTTACATGATGCTAGTTATTAGGGTATTAGCTTCCATTACTTGTTACTCGTATTAGCTTCCGTTACTTGTTACTCATATTAGCTTCCATTACTTGATACTCATATTAGATTCTGTTACTTGTTACTCTGGTATTAGCTTCCATTACTTATTACTCATATTAGCTTCTGTTACTTGTTACTCGTATTAGCTTCCGTTACGTGTTACTCGTATTAGCTTCCATTATTTGTTACTTGTATTAGCTTCTGTTACTTCTTACTTGTATTAATTCTGTTACATGTTACTTGTATTAGCTTCCATTTCTTGTTACTTGTATTAGCTTCCATTACTTGTTACACATTTTAGCTTCCATTACTTGTTACACATATTAGCTTCCATTGCTTGTTACTTGTATTAGCCTCCATTATTTGTTACTTGTATTAGCTTCCATTACTTGTTACTTGTATTAGCTTCTGTTACTTATTAAATGCATTATATTCTGTTACTTGTTAAACGCATTAGCTTCCATTACTTGTTACACGAATTCCGCAGTCCGTTATTAATATAATATAATATAATATAATATAATAGTGACCCACTAGCTACAACCTGGCTCTGAGAGACTCCACACGCAAAGGCTGATAGTAAGTGCACACCCTCCAATAAAGTGACTGGTTGCATTGTTTGGTGTTCTTGTATGTAAGTTTGTTAGTTATGTGTACATGATTTAATAATCTGTCTCACGATGTGGGGTTATGGTGTGGGTGTTTTGTGTTGGGGAGTGGTAAGTGTCAGGGTGAAGTGTATGCTGTCGCTGTTGGAGGCCCCCGATGCTTCTTTATGTCTTTACAGCTCTTCTTTACAGTTTCTAGTTTTTATCACCAACATCCAACAGTGGCTGCACGTTCCAACCAATGAATGTATGTATTACAAATACCATACATATACTGTCGATACATATACATATACTATATAGTGCCCTGCAAAGTAATGTTGTGCTCTTACTAGTGCTTTCCATTAGCTATTGCTTTTATTGCACTACTGATATTGTGTGTTTTGCTGGTAAATGACAAGCTCAGTACACTTACTACACTTACATGATAAATAATTTCATAGCGTTGTTGCAGCTGTAACAGAGTCACAGTAACACTGTGTGGGCAACTGGGCTTCAGGGAGCTACAGTGGTTTGGAAGGTCAGACTAAGCAAAACTCAGTAAGCATTAAAGGTGAAACAAAAACAGCTGTTAATCATTTATCATGTTAATATGTTATTAACCTCCATCTGAAGGCCCTACAGTGGCCTTTCCACCAGCAGAATGCAAATCAAATCAAATACTGTCTCTGTAAAACTCACCATAACCCCCTCTCTGCTCCAACGGTCATATACAGCACATATAGAGCACAGTATGCAGCTCCCTTCATATTAAACAACTGTCCACTTGATACATGTACATGTTAAGGTGTCTGCTCACCTACAAAGATGGCAGTCCATTTCATTTCCAGTGTTAAAATAAAGCTCATCAGACACCTTGTGTGTTTAAGGCAGTAACTCCAGACTCCTGCAGATGGCGCTTCACGAGGATGACTGGGCAATAAATACCTGCGGGGTGTGAGTGACGGGATTCATAGATTGAGAAGAGGTGGTACAGTGCAGTGAATGTCTCGTTCCATGCGTGGAAAATGGGTACAAAGGAGATGTTAATGATTGGCTAAAAGGAGTGACTGCATTTGGGCGTGCCAAAGACCATAGTGTGAAGGAAGTAGCTGAATCTGCAGGTGTATGGAAGCATACAGTCATACGGGTCGATCAGCAGTGGCGAAAATCCCAGTCTACAGGAAACTTTCCTCGGAATTGTGCCAGGGAAGGCATCCACCAAATCTGGCCCAACTGCACAATTCTTTGATGTAAGAGTGGCTGAACATTGATGTGGCCTACATCCAGAAACTTGTCCAGTCCAATCACAGCTGTTATTATTGGTGCTTGTGGAGGTATTACACACTATTAGGTGTGTTTCAGTCACAGGTGACTCATCTTTTGTCCGGTGAGCTTATATTCCATTAATGTTATTGAGGGGAAAATTCATATTTCCACTGAGGAACCAACACACATGCAAAATTAATTTCATGGGTACCTCCACTATTAAATTAATGTAATAGATCATATTATACTATAGAGTGGTACTCCAACCCATCCTGAGGGAGCACCGAACGGCCCAGATCTCTGCTCTATCCTAACTCACGGTTCAACCTGGGTCTGTCTTAGAACCACTGATCATATTACTGAACATATTATTGAGTTTCCCATTTTCACTTTAACAGCTTCATGTAGAACAAATGAGAAAAATGTAGAAACTGTAGAAAGGAAAGGTTGGATGAATGAATGGATAAATGAAGGAATGAATGGATGGAAGTATCTATAGATGGATGGACGGATGGAGGAACACAGGAGAGGACGCGAGTGAAAGGAGAAAGTGGGTCGGAAATAGGATGATTGCAGGCTAAATCAGAACTGAGAACATGATGGAGAGACAGAGAGAGATAATAAGAGAGAGAGAGAGAGTTGCCAAAGCTGTGCAGCTGCTCGCACAGATCTAGTGCGTCAGAGAGCCTATTACAGACCCGCTTGTGCGTGTACACATACGCACACACACACACACACACACTCACATACACACAGCACAGCCCAATATTTCCTCAAAATCTAATTCTGCGGAGGAAGGGGGGGGAGGGGGTCGCACTCTGAAAAAGCGGTGTTAAAACATGAGCTGACGCTAACGGATTTCTGCTTTCGCTCCATTTTTCTCCCTTTTTCCCGGACTCCCACCGCTCCATACCACCTTTATGACGTCACAATGGCCAATTAGGCCTGAGTGACCCTCTGTTGGTTATTGTGGCAACCCCCTCTTTGTTAGCTCATATTCCACACGAGTTCCATTTGTTTTCTTTTATCTGTTTTTGTGCTCAGGCTAAAGACCACTCAAGAACAAGATTCTTATTAAGCTGGGTCATTCCTTTCCCATCTGTGTTCGATGAGGTCAAAAGCAATTTTCACTGCTATGGGCCCCAGCAGGTCTGATGTAAGCACTCTCACTTAACCAGGCTTCATTATTCTCCTGAAGCACAGTGTGTGTGTGTTTGTGGGTGTGTGTGTGTGTCTGTGTCTGTGTCTGTTTGTGTGTGATGTATCGATCAGTTGGATTTCTCGAACGCTTGCACTGAGCTCAACCGCGGAGGAAAAAGGAAGTGAAAGCTGCTGGTCAGAACACAGAGGAAGCGGCTAGAGCTCTCTGAGCAGGAAGCCGGCCTTGAGAGGAAACCTCAGCGCTGTTAGTGCAAAATCCTACTGGCAGCCAGTGTCTATTATACTACGTGCACGTTTAAGCACAAGTTGAAAGAACTGTGCCAGCGTTGACATATACCGCCGTTCTTGACCATAAGGGGTGCAGGAGAACCAGATCTAAAAGTAGCTTCCTGGACATGCACTTAGCATTAATCTAGGTTTAATCTGGGTCTGGTAAGACAGTTATTTGTGAAACGACAGTATATACATATGCATTATTGTTTTAGCAAAATGAACCAATCAGAGGAATCAGGATTGTATTAAACTGTAACTTACCTAGCATGCTAGACTTGACTCTTACCAAGAATCTCACTGTACCCAAACTCATAACAAAGAGGCTAAACATGAGACTAACTATGTCATTCTGGGCTAACTTACTTCTTAAGACTACATTAGCAGGTTTATTAGTAAGCACTTGCTGCTTGATAGGCTGCTCCTGTCTATTTCCAAATTATTAGCCACCATAGTCTACTGTACATTTCATGCTAGGTTAACTTGCTTTATTAGGCTACATTAAGAAGTGAATTACTAAAAACTCATTTCTGATTATTTCTGTTGGTTCTTGGTGATGTCCAGTGGTCAGTAATGACATTTTTTTATTTTTTCCTATGGTTTAATATTAGAGTGTAAAAGATAATAAAGGTTTAACTAGTGAAATGGGACTGGTTTCAGATGCAGTTGATGATTTTCCAATAGAAAAGACCACAGCAAAGTCCATCACATTTTAATCCTAATGGTTCTAATGGTCATTTTTTTTAAACAGAGGTTGTTTCTGTTTGGTGATGTCTTGGTGATGTCCAGGTGATGTTCTTGGTGATGTCCAGTGGTCAGTAATGACATTTTTTAATTTTTTCCTATGGTTTAATATTAGAGTGTAAAAGATAATAAAGGTTTAACTAGTGAAATGGGACTGGTTTCAGATGCAGTTGATGATTTTCCAATAGAAAAGACCACAGCAAAGTCCATCACATTTTAATCCTAATGGTTCTAATGGTCATTTTTTTTAAACAGAGGTTGTTTAATAGGCTAATCACTAAAGTGATGCTATGCTAGCAAAAACATCTTTAGTCTATTTCCATATGATTAACACCACAGTCCACTGTAGAAACAAGGACATGCTAGGCTAACTCATGCCACGCTAACTTACTTCTTTAGACATCATTAATAGGTTAATCACTAGAAGCTAATTGCTTATGCGGTCAGTTGCTAAATTGACGCTACGCTAGCCAATATCCTGTGTTTTTCTGTTAGATTAGCCAACACAGTCTACTTCTATATTCTTCACTCTCTTCATTTCCTCTTTTTTCCTTTTTCTTGGGACCACCGTCTCGATTCAACAAGCATTAGTACACCTTTTCTAACTCAGTTTCATTCAGAGAGCAGTCATCCTTGAGATGTAGGCCTTCGCAAAGCCACCAAGATATGAGCCAGCAAATCACAGTATGGCAATTTGCACATCTGGGATATGGATTAATTCACTGGATTGATGTTTTTTTCCCTTCCTTCCAGAAACTGTACATGCAAATATGATGAATTGTGCAGCTGTTTCGATTACGAAGAAAGGAAACTGGCACATCTTGCTTTTCCTGATGCTTCATTGCTAACACTTACAAGAGAATTCAGAGACTACTGTACCTCCTCCTCATGTGACCACAGTGTCCTGTGACTGCGTAATAGAAAGCGATTGTCTGAAATTAAAGGGAAAAGGAACATTTTTAGCCCAAAACTGAATATTGCTAATACATGTGACCAGGTAGCATAGCACATGTTCATGCTAACATGCCCCCATTAGCTTGCATTCAACATTAGTCATGTTAGCTCTTTTTTTATTTTCTTCGAAGCCCTTGGACCTGAAGCGACTGTAAGTGGGCCCATTCTCATAACTGCATAACTTGCTTATTACTTTCTCAATAGATGCCGAATAATCTGTAGTGGATTAGAAGCCTAAAGATTAATAGCGTAATAAGGGGTTGACACTGGGCGCAGATAAGCCTGAAGCCTGAATGTAACTGAGGGGGAGTTAGAGCATGGAGAATGGGGAAATAGCTGTGCGAGAACAGACCTGTCAGTGTGATTCACAGATTGCTTAACACATCTCTTCCCCGCTGACGTCAATCGGACAATATAAGAATTCACACCTAATGAAAAATCAAACCGATCAGGCTGCGCTTTCACAGCTGCAACATAACCAGTGGGATCTGTGAGAGGCAGCAGTCGTGGTGCTGGGAACAGATGTAGAAATGAGGATTGCACCTAGATATGTGCTGTCATACAGCAATCTGCAAACAAGTTAGGAAAATTAAGGCATTTATTACTGCTGTTATTGTCAGCCATGTTAAATAAGAAATTGCAGCATTCCTTTGGGATCACTTTACGTAACCCTGCTTCATTGCCCATGCAAAAAAAAAAGAGAACACACAGGCAAAAACAGAATGAGGTAAAAGCCAGAAACTGCTTGAATATCCGTTAGACTCATTTCTTTGGCTCTACCTACAACATGGTATAGTGCATAGCAAATACACTGTGACCAATACAGCATGAAGCGCCTTACAGATATGTGGTTGCAATCTGACTTTTGACTAATAGACACAGTGAAAGGGTGATGTTTTTCCGTAAATGAGTGATATTTACACTTAAAAGTGAACTCTGAAGTGAACTTCACGACCCACAAAAGGTCAAAGCCAGTTCTGCAGCTATTAGCGCGCCTTAAATCCCTTCTAATTGCCGATGACACAGTTAAATAGCTTTGAGAAGCTGAGAGAAGTGTATAAATTCGTCGAACCATCCTGCACCCCCCCCCTCCACTCTCCACCGCCACCACATACACATAGACACCCACCCACACACGCTCACATGTGTACGCACATACACACCCACAGACCCACACCCACACACAACAGGAAACTTCGAGAACATCCGGTACGAAATGGTGAGAGTTATGAGAAGAGATGCTGCGGCGTCGGTGGGTCAAAGCGCCAGGCTCGAACAAAAGTGTGTGAACGTTCTTGGAGAAAGAAATGCGGCTGCCCAGACCAACCAGCATCTCAACGTGCCTCGACTGAGCATACAGGACGTAGGCCTACTTAATATAGGCCTGTAAGTATGTTTCATTAGTTTCACATCATGGGGACAAAACCTTATACCTCAACCTACGTCACTGTGTTTTGCTTACTTTAGCTTGAAAGCACCAGCTGCCCTTGATTATATCATGATGTCATTATATTATGGGTTTTTCATGATGAATGGACCAATAGTAAGAGTCCAAAACAACTTTAAATAAAACCTTGTTTTATTGACCTATGTTAAAAGTTGCAAGAATTTTCCTGTCCAAGCATTGTCGGCCCAGTGGTGGTTTAAAAAGCTGCATTTGGCATTATTCCCAGGACTTTCGTCACTCATTCCTTTAATGAAAAGGTGAAGAATACATTTTTATTTGAATATTTAAGCTTATAATGTGATGTTATTGGAAACCCTTAAACAAACTTGCTCATGCATATAAAGACAAACATAGAAAACATTAAGTGACCCAGTGTAAAATAAACTCTCTGACACACACATACACACACACACGTTTGTTTCTGTGAACTGTGGGGCCATTACATGACTACATGACCAGGTCAGTTCCCACAATGTAGCATAAACCTGGTACACAGAGCGCATGAATCTTGGAGCGTATTGGGCTGCCATCACCATGGCGATATTGGCCACGCCGCTCGGAGCCTGCCTGTCAGACTGATTATAATTGGTCGATTACACGGGTGCTTGTTAGAACTCCTTAAGGCCAGCAGTCTCTGATGCACCCCTAATGAGACAGATGCTAGCAGGGCTTTAATGAAGAGCATAAACCTCCAGCTGCTGTTTCCACCACAGTAAACACCTGCTTTTAACCACTGATATGATATATACATGATGGGCATTGCATATACCAATATGTATCTTAGTATGCAACCTGGATATCGTGGCTGGCTAGCGGGACAAAAAACATGTATTCCCATTTTTGTAGTTCCCAAAATGCAGTTTGATGGTGAATGGACAAATAGAAATGCTATTTTTTTCTTGAGAGTGGACAATATAACCAAATAATTCCACTACTTATACTAACATATATGAAACATTAGAATTAGTTACATTACTCTGTGATGCTCTCTATGAATGTTAACGCATCAGGTTTGTCCCAACATGGCTTCATATACAATATGCCATAAAATAATTGTACATTTGAAAGCAACTGGCCTAATTTGGAAAGAGTGAATTGGCACACAATTCTGAAGACAGAGTAAGGGATAAGTAGGATCTCAGTTATTGTGTGTAAGGGTCACCAAACTACAAAAGAGCATTTCTAGAAGAAGAAGAACTGTTACACCAAACATGTTTTTGCTATTGAAGCATCAGTGCCGCTATGGCAAGTGAGCAGCCAGCCAAAATAACTTTGGAAAATACGGGATTCCCCCTGAATCCCAATGGGTATTCTACAACCTGGATAGGCCTAAGCAATAGTGTCTGGCATATTGGTTGGTATAGACCTCCCACAGTCCAAAGACATGCATTTAGGTGAATTGAAGATACAAATTGGTCAAATTGAAAGTCTTTGTCTGAGTGTCTGCCCTGTGGTGGCCTGGTTGGCCTGTCCAAAGTGTTTCCTTCCTTCTGCCCATTGAATGCTAGGATAGGCTCCAGCATCCTCTGCGACCCAGCGGGATAAGTGACTTAGAAGATGAGTGAGTAAGTGCGGCTAATGAGGGTCCAGTGGCAGCGTGCTTTACACTGTTCCAGCTGACACCTGGCATTGCACATAGTGATCTTAGGCTTGTGTGCAGCTGTTCAGTCATGAAAACCCATTTCATGAAGCTCCTGACTCAAAGTGTTTGTGCTGATGTTGCTTCCAAAAGCGGGTTGGAACTGTGTAGTGATTGATGCAACAGAGGATATGTTATGTTTGTGAATTATGTGCTTCAGTACTGGGCAGCGCCGTTCTGTGAGTGTACATGGTCTGAGCTTTTGATACTCCTAGATGCTTCTATTTCAGAGTAATAGCACTTACAGTTGACCAGAACAAATATAGTAGGGCAGAAATTGGCTTGTGGCAAAGATGCCATCCTGTGACACTACCATATTGAAAGGTCACTGAGCTCTTCAGTACAACCCATTCTACTGCTAGTGTTTGTCGACAGAGACTGCATGGCTGTCTGCTTCCGGTAAGCCATAAGTCTGTTAGCAAAGGGCACGACTCAAACACCTGAACTCTTTTACTGGGAGGGGTGTCTGCATACGATGAAGGTTTCCAGGAACAATAAATGATGATAAATTTAGATTGATATGATCAATATTTATTGAGCTACACATACAGAAGTAGTGTCTCTCAGTATGGTGTCGGGCCCACATGTTTGCTAATGCAAAATATCAGATGTCTCAGCATGGAGTTGTAGAGGTTCCTAATGTTGTCCTGTGATAATCCATCCCATGCAGCTTGAATATTCTCTGCGGATTGTGTTGTAGGGGTGGAGGTGGAGTGACACCAGGCCTTCTGGGCATGTGATGCGTAACAACAAACCATTCGTCTTGGCGCTGACCACGGTGCCTCCACACACGGACTCGTTGGTCGTCTCCAAGACAAAAGCGGGACTCATCATTGAAGATGACCCGCTGCCATTCTGAGTCAGTCCATGACAGTCTGGCACGACACCATTGCAGTCTTTGGCAATGTTGACGTGGTGTTAAGGGCAGTGTGCATGTAGTCCTGCATTGTGCAGCTATCTGCCGATGGTGCTGGTACTGGTACAGGATGACTCATGGAGGGCATCACTGCTCGCTGAATGTCCGCAATTGTGGTTGTCAGGTCAGTCAGGTACTGTCAGGTCAGTCAGAGATCCTTGCTCATGGCACTGCCGAGCGGGAAACTTGTATCTTTCCCCTGTCTCATAATGTCAAGCCTACCCACCAAGTTTCATTCCTGTCAGTTAATTCCTTCTGGTTGCAGCTATTTGTGCAGTGTAATACCATCCAACAGAAGTTACAAATCACAGCCTTATGTTTTATTAGCATTTCATGTGCCCAAACTTTTTGGCCTGTATGCATCTCAGAGCAAAAGACAGATTTAATAAAGTTGCAGTGAAAAAAAGAAGGCGTCAGGTTTGATGTGGGTTTACAGTAAGCACCGAAATGTCAGGAGTCTCTCGTTATTTCAGTAAAACCCAGCATTAATTTGCCTAATTAACAGCACCCACACAACCCTACAAATCACCGCGATCTTTGTACAGTTGCGAAGGTGTTTGCTGGCATTTTGTGAGGTGAAAGTCGTCTTTTATGTAAGTGACTTTTACTAACATGTAATCTGATACATCTGATTCGGCTTTGATGATCCATCAGAAATATGATACAGTGATGACTCAAACAGACCCTGCACACATGCACACCCACAGCCCCCCCTACACACACACACACATCTCCAATATTTGTATTCATATTAATCAGGAAATAAATAAACAAGATGGCAGATTCAGCTCTCTGAATTTGCTTGATTCACGTGTGTAAAATACTGTATAGTACATCATCACACCTTTGTCTTTTGGCAGCTACTTAGCCCTATTAGTAATACGAAGGTTTAGGGTGTGTTTAGCCTGTGTGTTGAGAATGAAGGCTTTATTTGGAGCAGTTTAGATGTTTAGACAGGTTGGATGGTGTGAAAATTGCCGAGCCGTTCTCTGAAAGGGTGTGACGAGGCTAAATGAGCTAAGGGAAATCAGTTTAACCGTTTGAGTGCCGGACAGTTCTGAGTGGTCTGTGGCTGGCTGACTAAAACTGCACTTTCATTTTTGTCTGTCGCACTGTCATCAATTCAGTTAGTGCCACTACTGTCACGAGACCACCTTGCAAAAGGACTTGCTCTCAGGTTTAGTCTTAAATACCGTCATTTGTTTAATGCTAATTGGCGTCCATTAGCATTTGTTCAGCATTAGCATGCAAGCATTAATGCTCAGTACTGTGGGAGGTGTTTGTGTACTGTAAAACTCAGGGTCAATCGCACAATGCCAGTTGCCACCCGCCCCCTTCAACTTTTCACTCATTTTTTAGCATAATTGTTCATTACTGGGGTTACTGCGTTGCTTTCATTGGAAGAGTTCACTGTGTGCACATAAAGTACCAGTCAAAAGTTTAGACTCACCCTACTAAATGGATGTCTTAAAGACTCTACAGAGTTACACTTAACAGTTTCAACTGATAAGAGTCTGAAACAGTACATATCCTGATATACCACATATACGCTTGATGTATTACAGCATTATATTTAAGCACAGTTTAAAAGCTCTAGTCACGCTTTCAATCTAGTGAATATTCATGATGGACAGACCAATAGAATTGGTCCAAAACTGCTTAGAAAACAATATTGTTATATCAGCCTCCACTGCAGGTTAAGAAAGCTGTTTCATCCTCCTGTACAGTCCTATTATGAGGTATTTAAGGTGGACGGCATAATTCCATGAGTGCTATTTTATACTTTGGTGTCTTCACTTTTATTCTAAAATAAAGCATTAAGATAAATATAAGAACCTTCTATGAGTAGCCTGACTGCTAACTTTTGGCTGCTACTGTATGTGTGCATGTATTGTGCATTGCTTGTAGGGGCTGCATGACTTCAGATGTTTTTAAAGTCAACAGTAATGTGGTAAAAGCTGACGCTGACTAACCGCTGATGTCATGAAAAAAAACACAGCAGGAGAGAGCCCTTCGCAACACGCAGCTCCACAGTAGTGTGTGACGTATCCTTTCCAGCATCCGCTTTGTTAGCCTTCAGGGAACCAGAGATATGGACCCTGGAATCTTATACATTTGTATCTGACTTAGGTGCACCCTAGGTGACCTTGCTGAGATGAGTTATGCTCCCTCTCCAATGAGATGCGAGTTTGTACTGGAGTCTTCAGTAAATGAACAGAGAGATGTTAGAATGAAGCCATAGGTGCCCTTCTCAACCAATCCTGGATCATATTGCTATCCTTCAGGAAAGCAGAGATACAGAGCTTGAAATTATAAGGCTCCTCACCTCAGTCTTCTCTGAGGTGTCCATGTTGTTAGTATCTTAATTGCATGATCAGCAACTAGTCGATATCAAGTTTAAAGAGTCACTGTCGAGCAATATGGTCCACTAACCGAGTCTGCAAGGCCTAATTGCTAGTATTTATAATTACTGTAATTTATACAAGAACTGTCACAATCTGATTGGTTGAAAAGCTGTTGTTTTATCACGACACCATGTTTAGAAAAACGACCAGGTTTCTACTTCTAGCACACACAAAACCAGAGAATGAATACATTACAGAACGTATATATGGTAACACTTCATAACCCGATGATCAGAATCTGGAATAAGTGTGAGAGATAGTACATCAGATTCTTAACTTGTATCTGACCGTACGTCTACAAGGTGGACCAGCAAGGTAGGAGTGTCTAATAGAGTGGACAGTGAGTGGACACAGTGTTTAAACACTCCAGCAGCACTGCTGTGTCTGATCCACTCACACCAGCACAACACACACTAACACACCACCACCACATCAGTGTCACTGCAGTGCTGAGAATGATCCACCACCCACATAATACCTGCTCTGTGTTGGTCCTGTAGGGGTCCTGATCTTTGAAGAACAGGGTAACAGGGTATACACAGACACAGATGGCCTACAGTCTGTAACTGTAGAACAAAATGCTACAAAGTGCTCCTATATGGTCAGTGGAGCTGATAACATGGACACCGAGTGGAGATACAAGTAGGTGTTTGGGGCTTCTTTGCCTTACAGTTTACTATCCTGATGATATTAATGAGACTTTCGGAGACTTTCCTTATTAGCTTTCTTCATTATTAGCAATATTGGCCATATACACATATAAGAACATACACAATCAAATTAATATCCAATTACCATTAATTAAGCTCTATTAAAGATATGAATATATTGAGTGTGGTTAATATACTGAGTGAACGAAAGCTTCATGTGTTCGCAAGTTGATGGTAGGTGGTTTGCCTTTGCCTTTATGTGTAATGTGCAACTGGCCTTGTACTACCTTCCATTTATGATTAGCACTATTGCTCATTATTGGTATTAATGTGCTGCTTTTATTTAGAATGATGTGTGTTTGTGTGTGTTTGTGTGTGCGTGCGTGCGTGTGTGTGTGTGTGTGTGTGTGTGCGCGTGTGTATTGTACATATTGTACTGTGTGCAGTTGTGGCTGTTACAGCTGCACATAGAGGGAAATTTAAGACCTAGTTAAAGGAAGAGTCTGGAAAATACCTTCTGCTTCTTCTTCAACCCTTTCATGTCCAACAACTAAATTTAGCACGATGAGGAAAAATACCACAGAATTAGCTCTGAATGTTCTAAAGCAGTTTTATGTGGCATAAATACATGTTTGTCCTTTCCTTTCATGAGGGGGTGGGGTGAAGCTAAACCCGTGTCTGGTCAACTTCAAACATCTTTATGGACCAGCTTTGGAAATCCCTGGTCTGAAGTGATGAAAAGTTGCATGGTTATATCTTCACTGAACATCTATCAGGAGCAATATGATTTTGTTCTCTGTATTTAATGTAATTTCCATACTGTTTTCACCATCAAATTTGATAAGACATATGCTGTTCAAAAATCAGTAGGTTAATTTGACTAAAAGACTGAATCTAAAAGGATAAAATAAGCAGAAAAAAACTTTTTAAAAACTTTCTAACCCATATGCTTAGACTGAGGTGAGCACTATGGTGCATAAGACTGCAAAGTGCAGTTATGCAGAGCTGACTTGATGAGCTGGAAGAGGGTTTAGAGTCAGAAGCTTACAAACTGATGTTTATCAGTACTTTCAGCAAGTCCGTCCCAGCAAATGCGCTCAGAGAGACCGGGACGGACAGAATCAGAATGGTGGTTTCAGTTTCCCGACAAAACCCACACACACACACACACACACACACACACACACATGCATCACACACAAACAGCCTGACGATCATATACGTGCTGGGGTAAAACCGCAGGTGACAGTGCAGTTTTCTTTTTTTGTCGTCGTTCGTTGTCAATGGCAGTGTGTGTGTGTGTGTGTGTGTGTGTGCGCATGCTCGTTTTTGTAGATTTTGGGGACAGAGTGTTCTACCATTGCCGTATAACCATAGAAAAGGAACCTACATAATAAAAAAAAAGTTGCCGGCTTTGTAAAGTAAAAACACCATGTTTCATTTTCTAAAACTGAAATCATGTTTGGTTACTGAGGTTGAACATAGGTGAGGTTCATGGTTAGACTCGGAGGATTCATATTGCATACTGATACTTCCATGGGATGCTTATGATACATACGGGGCATAATACTGTATTACATATTGATATTTGTATATGCCCAATACTTATGGAACATATTATTGCATGTATATGCTTACATATGCTGCTGTTGGGACTAAACCTTGTATCTCCATTCTTTGTCATCTTCCAGTTTGTGACATCATTTGAAAGCACACATTGTCATTTGCTTTGTGTGTCAATTTCATGATGAATGGATCAAAAGAAATGGCCCAAAATTGCTTGGAAATAAGTCTGGTCCCATTGACTAGCATTAAAAGCAAAGTAGGATTTTTTCCTTCTCCTGTAAAGTCATCAGTCTGGAAATACAACGTTTTGTTTCTGACAGCAGCAATAAATATATAACACATATGGGACATAGTATTATTACATATAGGTACTTACTTATGTATTATACACTGCATGTCCAAATGTATCCCCTTCAAATTAGTGAATACAGCTACTGTAAGGTGCATCCATCCATTGCTGTCACAGGTGTTCATTTGCACACTCACAGCTTACACAGTATGATCTCCACAGAAATGCACTGACCAATAGAATGGGTCTAAAGTCCCCAGTGTGTATGAAGTCCCCAACTTTTGGCCCTTTGGGATGAGTCTGAGAAGCATTTGCATTCTAAAACAACAGTACGTTAGTGTAATGCTCCAGTGCAATCAAATCCTCACAGCAATATGCCAACATCTAGCGTAAAGCCTTCCCAGAGGAGTAAATGCTGTTACTGCAGCAAAACAGGACCACAAACTCCCTATTAATACCCTTCATTTCAGAAATAAGACTGAATCACTAGAAGCCTGCGCAGTTTGGGCCATCCAGCCTAGATAAATATTGGTAGTCACATATATAGAGATTTGGGACACATGTATAAGCCATTGTCCTGCCAATGTATAAAAACAAACCTCTGTGTGTGAATGTCTTGTTAGTCACACTCCTTTTCTGGGTGTCTGTTAGGGCATGAGATTGGCACAAAGTGTACCGTTTGAGTGTGATATGTGTAGTCATCATGAGAAAGTGAGCTGGGGACACTGGTAACGCACATCTGAGAGAATGCCGCTCCACTAATTAACATATAGCCTGTGTCTACCTAAACACCTCATTAGAACCCGAAGGTCCCATGCCTCGCATGAGCATGCAAGTAGCTGTTTGGGACCATCACAATGAAAGGCGCGTTATGACTCCAGTTGTTCAGTCACTGATTTAATTCATTTGCTCAGTTGTTCATTCATCTATTGGTTCGTTTACATGTGGATTTTCTATCTTGAAAAACTCCTTAATGGTCTACTTCAGTCGTTTTTCAGTCATAAACACCATCAGTGGTGGCAGAAGTACACAAGTTCCTTACTTGTAAGTAAAAGTACTGGTAAAATAATACAAGTAAAGTAGAAGTATGACTTACATTGTTTACTCAAGTACTGTAGGAGTATAAAAGTACTCCTAAAAGTACTTAAAGTAAAAACGTTAAAGCATTTGTTGTTCCACCTTAAAAAAGGCCTGCATGTATATGCTTACATATGCTGCTGTTGGGACTAAACCTTGTATCTCCATTCTTTGTCATCTTCCAGTTTGTGACATCATTTGAAAGCACACATTGTCATTTGCTTTGTGTGTCAATTTCATGATAAATGGATCAAAAGAAATGGCCCAAAATTGCTTGGAAATAAGTCTGGTCCCATTGACTAGCATTAAAAGCAAAGTAGGTTTTTTTCCTTCTCCTGTAAAGTCATCAGTCTGGAAATACAAAAGTACTCCTAAAAGTACTTAAAGTAAAAACGTTAAAGCATTTGTTGTTCCACCTTAAAAAAGGCCTGCAGTTGCCCACGAGTGTCTGTCCAGGTATCTGAACGTAATTGCTAAATCATGTAAGGTGGAACAGAAAATGATGCCGCACATCCAATCTTCAGTCTTTATTTTCTGTGCAAGTCTCAATTACAGTCAGCAAACCGGGGCTGTATCACTACAGGTGGGGGTTATAGGCTTAAGTCTTACAGATTCTATATAGATAGAACATATATATATGGTGAAAATAACAGTAATGCAAACTGCCCCCTGTAATATTTGTAGTTTGAGCTTTATTGTGCTTACGTGTGTGAGGCTATACATTAGCTCACAGTATGTGTCCAAAAACACTACACCAGGAATTCTCCCCACACTCCTGATCACCCACTCTGGCACTGAGTGAGGCCACAGATGCAGGTTTTGTTCAGATGCATAGTCTGTATTAAGTCCTGACCTGAGACTGACGCTTTCTCATCGCCTCTCATCGTCTCATCTGTTTATTTTCCCCTAACCCTATGAACACTATTCGTTATCTGGTCACCACTATGAAATCTACATGTCAGTCATGTGGCTATGAGATTTTCAGGGGCTAATAAAACAGTGGCTTACATCACTGACATTTTTGTGGATAACCTGATTTATGACCTCACCTTATCTGATCTCTTTCTTCAAATGACAAATATGTCATCTTCAAGTCATCCCATCATGACCAACCGTTCTACCAGTAATCATAAAAATAGGATACAGTGAGCAATCAGCTCTCTGAAACACATCACAAGACTCACTGCAATGTGATGAATCTAAGCCTGAGCGCTAATCAAGTCGCTGAAAGCTTTTGCGAGATTGTGGCGAATGTCCAATAAAGCTTTCAGCTACTGAATCTTTAAGCAAACAGGGCATTACTTCCTAGAATGTTCCGTATTTGTTCTGTGATCAAGTCTTGAAGCTCTGTACTGTTCAGTGTTTACACAATTTCCTGCTCTCTCCAGATGTACTCAATCAGCCAAGACATGTTTGGTGTCTGAAGTTAGTTTCTTGAGTTTTGCAGGAGCTTTCAGGCTAATGTAGCGAACCAGCAATGCAGGCCTACATATACAAGCATTGTGCAAACCGCATGGCTAAATCATCATCCGCTTGCCTCAAACTGCATCGAATTGTTGTGTAATCTTAAACAGACTTATGCTTATGTGGTCCCTTACTTTGTATGACTATTTGTATACTATAATCTATATGCATGCAATACACACACACAGTTCAGGTGTCAAAATGGTTGCCAGTACTGTTTTTAGCTGTGTTCTTTGGGCATTTCTTAAATTAGAGTGTTTTATGCGGTGCAAGTGACCACATAAGGAAGTTTGTTTGAGATTGCTTTATAAGACTAAGGATGGAAACACCAAACATGTATTGGTTTACCAACCTGAAGTGGGCAGAACAGAATCAAACTACCACCAAACACGCCTTTATGTAAATGAACAATGTATTATTGCAGTAAATAATAAACAGACATTTCCTGCACCATATTAACATTAAAATTTGGCAGCTTTGCAACTTCACGTTCCCTTGCCCTGCTAGAAGAACCAACAAATGCTGTGTTTTGGATGCTGGTATGCTGGTCAGCACCAATGGAAGTTAATATGCTGGTCCACCATATGGTGTGATAATGATGCCAGTGTGCTGGTCAACTAGCATGACCAAGCTGGGTGACCAGTTAAATCATCACCACCCCAGAACTATNTCAGCAGATAATGATGCTCAGTAGTCAGTCATTACTTGCAAATTCTGTAACCCTCAACAAAAAATAAAACAATTTTGCCAGATTAATATTGACCAATGAATATAAAAATTTACTATATTTTGTACTGTGTATGCACAGAGTATCTCAGCATCTGCATTTTATATAGACATTTTAACTTTGCTTATAATTTGCATAGATATACACCAAAACATTGATTAAAGTTCACATTAAAATGATGAATTCAATAATTCAAAGTCTCAGAATGAGTAATGCTATGATTAGGACCAATCAGAATCCGTGGGAGGTCTCTGAATGAATGATAGCATAATTAGCACCTGTGATTTGAGGAGGTTTTGGAATGACGAATGCAGTGATTAGAACCAATCACAGTCTGGAGGAGGTCTCAGAATGTATAATTAGGACCAATGACAGTCTGGAGGAGGTCTCAGAATGTATGCTGCAGTAATTAGGACCAATCACAGTCAGAGGGAGGACAGGAGAATAGAGCTAATCAAAGGCTGGGTGAGTTCTCAGAATGAATGACGCCTTTATTAGGACCAATCACAGTTAGTGGGAGGCCTCAGAACCAGTGATGCGGTGACTAGGACCATTTGCAGTCAAGGTAAGAAAGTGTAAAAATGAGTAATGCTGGGATTAAGAACAATCACTGTCAGCCAGATGTCTCAGAATGAACAACACCATAATAGGCACCAATCACAGTCATTGAGTGGTCTCAGAACCAGCAATGTGCTGATTAGGGCCAGTCACAATCAAGGGGAGGTCTCAGATGGAGTGACATGGTGATACTGACCAATCACAGACAGGTGGTGGTCTCAGAATAATGATGGCATAATTAGGACTCATCACAGTCAGGGGGAGGTCTCAGAATAATGATGCCATAATTAGGACCAATCACAGTCAGGGGGAGGTCTCAGAATAATGATACCATAATTAGGACCAATCACAGTCAGGGGGAGGTATCAGAATAATGATGCCATAATTAGGACCAATCACAGTCAGGGGGAGGTCTCGGAATAATGATGCCATAATTAGGACCCATCACAGTCAGCGGGAGGTCTCAGAATAATGATGCCATAATTAGGACCCATCACAGTCAGGAGGAGGTCTCAGAATAATGATGCCATAATTAGGACCCATCACAGTCATGGGGAGGTCTCAGAATAATGATGCCATAATTAGGACCAATCACAGTCATGGGGAGGTCTCAGAATAATGATGCCATAATTAGGACCCATCACAGTCATGGGGAGGTCTCAGAATAATGATGCCATAAATAGGACCAATCACAGTCAGGAGGAGGTCTCAGAATAATGATGCCATAATTAGGACCCATCACAGTCAGGGGGAGGTCTCAGAATAATGATGCCATAATTAGGACCAATCACAGTCATGGGGAGGTCTCAGAATAATGATGCCATAATTAGGACCCATCACAGTCAGCGGGAGGTCTCAGAATAATAATGCCATAATTAGGACCCATCACAGTCAGGAGGAGGTCTCAGAATAATGATGCCATAATTAGGACCCATCACAGTCAGGAGGAGGTCTCAGAATAATGATGCCATAATTAGGACCCATCACAGTCAGGGGGAGGTCTCAGAATAATGATGCCATAATTAGGACCCATCACAGTCATGGGGAGGTCTCAGAATAATGATGCCATAATTAGGACCCATCACAGTCAGGGGGAGGTCTCAGAATAATGATGCCATAATTAGGACCAATCACAGTCATGGGGAGGTCTCAGAATAATGATGCCATAATTAGGACCAATCACAGTCATGGGGAGGTCTCAGAATAATGATGCCATAATTAGGACCAATCACAGTCATGGGGAGGTCTCAGAATAATGATGCCATAATTAGGACCAATCACAGTCATGGGGAGGTCTCAGAATAATGATGCCATAATTAGGACCAATCACAGTCATGGGGAGGTCTCAGAATAATGATGCCATAATTAGGACCAATCACAGTCATGGGGAGGTCTCAGAATAATGATGCCATAATTAGGACCAATCACAGTCATGGGGAGGTCTCAGAATAATGATGCCATAATTAGGACCAATCACAGTCATGGGGAGGTCTCAGAATAATGATGCCATAATTAGGACCAATCACAGTCATGGGGAGGTCTCAGAATAATGATGCCATAATTAGGACCAATCACAGTCATGGGGAGGTCTCAGAATAATGATGCCATAATTAGGACCAATCACAGTCATGGGGAGGTCTCAGAATAATGATGCCATAATTAGGACCAATCACAGTCATGGGGAGGTCTCAGAATAATGATGCCATAATTAGGACCAATCACAGTCATGGGGAGGTCTCAGACTGAATGAAGTGATTAGGAGTGCTATTCAGGAAGAGATGCAAACCACCACGTTCTTGTAGCCAAATATACATAGTTCAATGCTGGTCTAAGCTGGTTTATGCTAATTTGTGCTGTTTTAAGTCTGGTCTGGTGCTGGTTTAGCAGGTCACTAAGCAGGGTCATTCTGGCTGACCAGTATACAGCATCCAAAACCGGTATTGCCGGTGATCAGCTATGCTGGTCTTTGCTGCTTTGTCTAGCAGGGTATACTGACGGCTTAAGGCGAGGGGGAAGTATATACAGATGATGTACACACAAATGATGTTTTACAGTTGGAAAATGAGCAGTGCAGTGAAGTTGCAGTGCAGCCAGCCTCGTCAGTGAACATTCCCCATCTTTCTCAGAAGCTCTGGTAATGTGAACGACGCAATGGTGTGCAGATCACAATCAGCACTGTGCACACACATACACAAACACACACACCACAACTCGCCCCCACACTCACAAATACACCTCACATCTCTCTCCTCGCTCTAGCACTCACTCACGCACACAAGCATCACATATACAGCACCGTGCAAAAAAAATGAGGCCAGCCAAAACAGTCATTAAGTACAAGTTATTCATTTTTCAGCATCAGAAAATGCCTTGTGTGTGATGTTGAGGCCAGGTGTGTGATGTTGAGGTCTGCACTCTGGGGTGGTCAGTCCGTTGTTCCGAAAACACCAGCCGCTTCTTTTCTCAGTGAGGGCTTCTTGACAGCTACACATTCTTTCAGACCCATAGTTGTCCTCTGGACAGACACGCTTGTCTTTTGCACAGTACACTATATATCCACACACACAAACACACACACACATGCCACACATGTACTGTATGTTTACAATACACAAGCACAAGCATGCGCGCACAATCACATTCATTTCCTTGAAACTGATTGGTGCGCCAATGTGTTGAGGCTTATTTCAGGAAATGATTGTGACCGAAGTGCTAAAACGAATGAGTCTGCTCTTCAAGTAATCAATACCCCGGCAAGGAAACACTCAACACACACACACTCAGTGCGGAGGCGCAAAGGCGCAAACGTTTACACTCAGAAGCAGAGAGTTACACTCATCTTCTACCACCTGGAGAAGTGGGGAGGTCCTGACCTTTAATCTGTCTTTTCTCACAGTTGGCTTGTACACACAGGCTGTGGTGGCCAATATGTTAGCATCATTATGATAAACTGCATCACGATCCACTTTCCCGAGTACATTGCGGCTTCCACCATAAATGAGGCAGAAGTTACATGCTGGTTCCCCCAGGTGTTATAATTTGTGATTAAATTGAGTTAATCATAAGAATAGTCTGTGATTAATCATGATTAGTCACAGGCTTAAATGCTAGGACGTACTTGTGTTTCTGGCAGGAAGTAAAACAAATACATATGTGGTGCTGGAATTAAACAAAGCATGTTTACATATTCTACATTTACACATTTACATATGACATATTCTCAGCAAGTAACATATCTCAGGGTTTGCTTAGTGATCTGGTTCGTTATCTCCACCTACTTTGCAACTTCAAGAAACTGGCTAGTGCATGCCTTTCCTCTGT
This sequence comes from Semaprochilodus insignis, assembly GCA_034552555.1. NCBI lineage: Eukaryota > Metazoa > Chordata > Actinopteri > Characiformes > Prochilodontidae > Semaprochilodus > Semaprochilodus insignis. The sequence goes on from CM067495.1 coordinate 5,134,677, forward strand.
TTCCAGCACACCTAAAGCGAATGAGCACATTTGCCATTTGTCATGGATTAGGTGTTCCGTAACACCGAGGTAGTTAGGTTGCTTACTGATGTCCAGTGGTCTCCAGTCAGTGCAACACATATAACTTGAACCAGCTGCTCCGCTTGTTTGCCTGTTCACTGTCATGCAATTCATGAATTCTTGTGACAACAGTTCCCCTCGAAGGTGGCTTGTATGATGGGTCTCCTGAGGGGATCTGGATAATACCTTGAAGCTCCTGGTCTTCAACAATGCTGATGGGCATGCAGTCCATATCAATCCATTTAGGGACTGCAATAGTTAGCCTTCAGCTGTTGTCAGCTCTGTTGTCAGACTTTCCCTGACTGCACTTTGTCAATATACACAAATAATAAATCATAATCAAAAGTATAGTCACACCCAAAAGGAATCAACCGACAGGAATGAAACTTGGTGTGTAGATTTGACGTGACACAAGCAAGGATGGGCATTATTGCTGTACCTGACTGACCCTACAGCCACGATTGTGAACACATGCGAGCAGTGATGCCCTCCAAGATGCATCCTGTTAGTGCCAGGACTGTTGACAAACAGTTGCATGACACAGGACCGTTATGACGACTGTCCTTAACACCATGTCAGTGTCACCAAAGGCTGAAATTGTGTCGTGCCAGATTGTCATGGAGTGACTCAGAATGGCAGCGGGTCATCTTCAGTGACGAGTCCCACTTTTGTCTTAGTGGAGACGACCCACAAATTCGTGTGTGGAGGCACCGTGGTCAGCACCAAGATGAGTGGTTTGTTGTCACACATCACACACCCAGAAGGCCTGGTGTCACTCCACCTCCACCCCTACCGCAAAAGCAGCAGGAACTGTGTGAGAATATTCAAGCTGCATGGGATGGATTATCACAGGACACCATTAGGAACCTCTACAGCTCCATGCCAAGACATGGCAACATGGCGGCCCGACGCCGTACTGAGAGACACTACTTCTGTATGTGTAGCTCAATAAATATTGATCATATCAGTCTAAATGTATCATCATTTATTGTTCCTGGTAACCTTTATCTTTCTTCCCTATAGCACTGCAATCCCACACTTCCTTCTGGGGGCAACTATTCCTTTGATAATGAGAGCAGTGTGACGAACCCGGGTAGTTCAGGCTTGTTGTGCTTCAGTGGAAAGACAGCTTGTCACCACAGCATGTGCGCATAACTTTGGTTTTATCTAAACGTCCATCTAGAAGTTTTTTAAAACAGAATTTGCCTTTCAGCACACCGGGCTGTCTCCTTAGTCATTGTGTTTGGGTCTTTCAGTATATCAGCTTGGCAAAATCGGGCCACGACTTACAGGAGACAGTTGGGCTCAAATTTGGCAATATGACTAATTTGCATTAAAAAATGTGTTCAGGTTTCCAGGTTAATTGCGATGATTAACGTGTTAACACTGACAGCCCTAGTTATAATGATCACTGCTTCACCATTTAAGGTGGAACAAGAAATTCAAATAAAAAGATAGCAGACAGGAAGGCCATTTCAACCTCATGCTAAAACAACAGGTAGGATAATTTGATAACCTTATCAGAAAGTGTGGCCAGCACTAAAATAATAATTAGGATATTTTTATAACTCAAAACACCAAATTATGGAATACTGAAATGTACCAGTATCAACAGGCACATCTTTTGACCACAGTTAGAGCTACATATTCAAACACTGGTGCGCAGATAACAGCTTGAAGCAATAGCGAGTAGAAGTGGTTGCTAAACAGTGATTGGAGGGCTGAGAATATAAAGCGGGGATTGGCGGAGACTGCAATGATTGGATTGGCCATAATAATAACAAATCATATTTCATCATGTTAAAAGATGCAGCTTAATAAATATTCTGTCCCCGTTTGATTGGGTAGGCATGGGGCAGTTATCACAGTGGTCACTGCTGCTGTAAAGCCCTACTTGGTGTTGTGCATGTACAGTAATTGTGAGTCCTTCAAATGAGGGCTTCAAAGGTGGCGCCACCAATCAGACTCCATCCAGAACTATCCGTTTCAGACGAACTATAGAAAGCCTGTAAACAATAACAACCACCCGTGCATAGTAACTGCATGTACTGCATAGTAACAAGCAGCTGGTTAGATATCAGCCCATTATGACATCATCTTATGTGATTAATTTACAGTATTTTTACCACTTGTTGGTTTATTTCTCCTTATTCTTCTGAAGTTGCGTTTTTCCATGTCATGTGGAAAATGTGACAATGTGACACAGCTGTTTTGCTGGTGCATTTCATCCCTTTCAGCTTATTTACAGACCTGAAAACAAAACAAAACATTGAGGTGCATGGAACTTGTCCTCCATTTTCTGTCGTTTTTTTAACTTTTTTGTGTCATTTGAAAATGCCGGATGACCTTTTGCGATATTATGTGAAAGTTTCATGATGAATGGACTAGAAACGGTCTGAAATTACTTGGGTTGGGGGGATTACATTACCTTTTACAAAAAGTTATTATTACTGTAATAACTTTGTGTTATATATATATTGTATTATATTGCCGGACCAGCAGAGATGCTTCAATATCATCACTTTGCACTGATTAGCATTAAATGTAAAGTTACCAGTTTGGGTTACAGTTCCAGTAAATTTGCCTTTTTTCTGGAGATACAGGGGTTTGGTTTCAACAGCGACAATATTGGGTATTGCGAAACTGCCTTCAAGTCTTGAGATTCATTTTCACCATGTCGCCCACCCTTACCATAACGTGTGAAGGTAGTTTCTTCTTAGGCCTGCATGTGTGAATTTCTTTAGTCCGCGTCCAACCCTTAGGGTTTCACAGTCACCACACCGAGACCAAATGCCTACGAGAAAGAGGAAGATGCAGCTCATTAACATATACACTAAAACCTCTGCTACACACACACATGCACAGTAGGACAAACACTTCTGCTAATTCCAAAAAGAGGAAACAGGCTATTGCTAGAGAAAAAAACCCATACCAGCCAGATGAGGAGGTGGATGTAGCACCCATTTCTGTGTTTTTTTTTCTTTCCCTCCTTTCTTTCGTTCTCTCGTTTGTGGGTGTGGGGTTACTGGAACATTCGGGTTGCAGCACTGTTTAATGCATGCAGCGGTTATGAATGCGGCATTAATATTCAAAGTTCTGTGCAAATCTCCAGCCATGAATATCCAGACAAAGCCAATCCAGCCATAGAAATGTGTGCGCATTACAGACGAGCTTGGCGTTAGCATCAGCAGCAGAGATACACTGAAAAAGAACGATTAGCAAGATGTACCTCAAAACTACACAACTGGCTGCAAGACCCACCTAATCTGTGTGCACGTGTTACAGTTCCAGCTAACATTTCGGTGCAACCCTGAAAGTGCTACCTTCACAAAGCTAACGACACCGCTACCAAACAGGGAAAGCACCATGCTAAAAATATCAGCCAGCGTCTGGAGCTCAGTGAGAACTTCTTCTACAGTGGCTTGTGCTTGCAGAGAGCTACTCTGAAAAAAGCCTAATGGGTCATTTTATAGACTGAATACAGCAAAATAGTATATGGAATTATATGATCATATAGGCTGCACTACACTCTGTGGCCTACCAGACTTCAATTCTACTTCTCATTCTACTTCTGAGCACATTTCTGAGTAAATGACCACCCAAACATATCCAGTGGTGGTCCTGTGGTCAGAAACTTTCCCTCAGTAGAGCAGGGCTTACACATTGTCTGCATCAAAGGATAGGTTATAGCCTCTGACTACACCACCAAGGTGGTTGACCTTGTTAAAGAGGGGTGACTTATGCACTATATGCAATTGTATCTTGATCTGAGTTGAGTTGAGTAAAACAGAGTTGAGGTGATTTGAGTTGAGCTGAGCTGAGTTGTAAGAGTTGAGTTAAATTGAGCTGAGTTTTATTGAGTTGAGGTGATTTGAGATGAGCTGAACTGTGCTAAGGTGAGTTGAATTAAACTGAGCTGAGTTGAAGTAAGTTGAGTTGTGTTAAGGTGATGTGAGCTGATTTGTACACTTTAACCAAGTAAACATCAGTACGCTTTATACTCATTTACAATGTAAACTCAGTATTTTTCTTATACTGTACAACTGTATTCAGCCTCTGTCTGAAACACTCTGTTAGAGCTTCTGTGTCTTTAGGTCCTACCTCCTGATGAGCCCAGTGTGCCCTAATTAGTCAGCTCGCCTAATCTGTTCTGACCGGTCAACCGCCAGAGAACCATCCTGCTACAAGTTCTGCCCTCACACCGCTGTGGCTATTCTTACAATGGCATCAGTTCCGCGATATCAGTTTGAGCCAGAGTCCGATCCTGAACGTCAGGTAGAACAAGCTGGTAGATCCACCTTCACAGGCGTCATTAACTGCTCAAACGGTAATGACCCAAAACACGCCAGCCACCTTTTGAAAGAATATTTTCTTCAAAGAAAAATACAGTCTTGATCTGTTCGACATTAATGCCGCATAAATGCCATAAGCACAGTGGGCCTAACCCCCTTTTTAAGCATGGCACAAGTGTCAAACATTTTTTCAAGGGCACTGCACAGTGTATCAGCAAATTATTATTAGGGTTAGGATGTATTAATACACTTCGAAGAGCCTTCTGTTATGATTACCCACATTAAGGGCTTCTTTGCTTTGACTGAAATGTTCTTGCGACACCTGGTAGTGTTGCAATCAGATTAAGCGAGTTGAACCAGGTTATCTGGGCGTGTCTATCTGTCTTACGGGAAGAAGACTTTACACAGTTTGCCAAACATGGCTAAAACCTTCACATTTTCCATGCAAGTGACCGTCAGTCACGATGCATTCTACGCTCTCACACACAGCTGTGTGTATGATGTGTTCAATTAGGGTGTGTTTGATTAAGTATGTGAGTCTGGCTTTACTCACCCACCAAAACACACAAACGATGACATCACCAGCCATGGCCTTGTAATGACCTTTGCCACTGCCACTGTAAGTGTATATGCATGTAGAAACTTTGACCTTTAAGTGCAATTTTTTTATCTTTTTTCAGAAGTATGAAATACCTCGTCCATTAAAAAAGGTAAACTGACAGAAATCAGATATTATTTCACACACCCACACAAACACACACAAGCTGTAATTTAGATTTACCCATAAAGAGATTGCAGTCAAATGTGGCTTGCCATATTTTAAAAGGATGCATTTGCTTGCACCCGGCATGTACAGTAGTATTGTATTAGAGACCATTTTTCATTTTCGGTCAAAACTGTTATGTTTATATAATTATTTGTTTTTCAGCTTCAGTAAAAAAGCAGAAAATGCTGTATATATATGTGTGTAATTGTATGTAAATATATATACATATATATATATTTTGAAGAGACTCATTTTCTGTGTTCGGTGGGGCTGGACAAGAACCTGGAAATGCAATATATACACTCATCATCAAAAGAATAGCTGCACCCAGAAGGAAGTGTGGGATTGCAATGCAATTGGGAAGGAAGATAAAGGTTACCAGGAACAATAAATGATCATGAACATCACTGCTCACTGATTGTACACAAACATGACTGTTAGGTCAGTCAGGCACAGCGATACGGCCCGTCCTTGCTTACGTCACATGCGTGGCTGAGCGTGAAACTTGAATCATTTGTATGTCTCATGATGTCAAACCTACCCACCAACTTTCATTCCTGTTGGTTGATTCCTTCTGGGTGCAGCTATTTGTGCAACCAGCATTTCAACGATGAGTGTATGGCAGGGTGGTCTTATGCGCTGCATTAGACTTGTTTATGACTAGAGCGGGGGGGTTGATGGGGAGCAGAATTTGGCTCTAGACCATGTTTGGCACAGCTTCCTGGCATCCTAGGGATCAAAGCCAAGAATGAGCAGAATCAGGAATTTACCTCAGACAAGTTTTGGCAGAGCACCGCCGCTCTCTGACCTGTCTGCTGGATTATTTATCTTAAACGTGTTCAGTTTTATTTGCGAAAGAGCAACCGTGTAAATCACCCAGCGATGTGAGGGAGGGATAAAAATGCTCATCTCAGCAAAACACGCACCAAAAATACTGCTGTGTGTACGCTTTGAGAAATCTCACTGATTGCCTCACAACTATCCATCAGCCTGTACAGTCCTAACCTGGGACCAGTTTCCAATTTACCTCCCAACAGTTCGGAGGAACCTAATCTTCATCTGCTCCATCCATTTGTGTAGGTACTGCAAGGCATTAGACTTAAAGGGCACATATCTTAGGTTTCCCATCCTTGAGGTTCAGGTAGAACACTTGTGTGGGTTTATGTACCCAAAAATGGTCACAAGTCATAACTGCATGACTGTAATCCAGCCTCTCTTCATTCATTCAAATGAGCTGAAAGACTGATTGTAATTTCAGAGTGAATGGGTGAAGCTAAGAGGCTGTAGGCTAAATGGGAGGATAGATGTAAATGTGTTTACATGAGTATTCTGAATTTTGGACTGTATGGACTTTATGGGAGGGAATGGTGTGCTTTGAAACTGGGGAAATTGGGGCATTCGATTTTCCATGATAGGGGCCCTTTAAAAAGCTATTTATCAAGGCAGTATGTATTGAAAAAACACTAACACATGAATAAACACAAATAACACAGTAGGTAGAGATTTTATGCAGCCATTTCCAAACCTCTCGTAATCAGTACTTAATTATGTTAAATCAAGTGTGTGAAGGAGAGAAGGAGGAATAAGACACCGAACTGTACCGTATGTGTGTTTGCATGTTTGCATGTGTTATAAAGGTATATGGTGGTTTAACAAGCAGAAAAATTCACTGCCAAGATAAAAGCTTTTAAACTGTGTGCTTAAGTGCCTCAGGCTTTGCGCAGCACTGTAGACACTTACACAATTGTAACCTCATGATTCAGAAAGAGCAATTTCAACATAGTTAGCTCACTAGTTAACCTCCATCAACACGATACCGAGCAGCACTGACGGCTGTTTATCTCCATCCTATATATCCATCTCCATCTTACTAGTGAATGTACATTTCCAAGCACTAGACAGTTGATATCTGATAATATAGTCTTCCTCTTCTTCTTCCTCTTTTTTTGTCTTCTTTGTCTTTTTTCCTTCCTCTTCTTCTTCCTTTCTTCTTTTTTCTTCTTCTGCCTTTTCTTCTCCTTCTTTGTCTCCTTTTTCA
>CM067495.1:5142092-5157092 GCA_034552555.1 Semaprochilodus insignis
CTGGAATACTATACCAACATCCTAACAACACCTTAGCAGCCACCTGGAATACTATGGCAACATCCTAACACCACCTTAGCAGCCACCTGGAATACTACAGCAACATCCTAATAAGACATCAGCAACCACCCATAATACACTAGCAACATCCTAACAACACCTTAGCAGCCACCTGGAATACTATGGTAACATCCTAACACCACCTTAGCAGCCACCTGGGATACTATAGCAACATCCTAACAAGACATCAGCAACCACCCAGAATACTATAGCAACATCCTAACAACACCTTAGCAACCACCAGGAATACTATGGTTACATCCTAACACTACCTTAGCAGCCACCTGGGATACTATAGCAACATCCTAACACCAGCTTAGCAGCTACCCAGAATACTACAACAACATCCTAATAACATCTTAGCAACCACCTGGAATACTATAGCAGCATCCTAATAACATCTTAGCAACGACCTGGAATACTATAGCAACATCCTAACAAACACCTTAGCAACCCAGGATTTCATAACTTTGCATAGGCTTTTTCTGCATTTCTATATTTTAACCCTGTTAGTTTTTTACTTCTACTGTTTTCTTTCTATAGTTTTTATGACACCAACACTTCACAAAAACAACCCCAAACAAACAAACAAACAAAGAATCAAACAAATAAACAGACATTTCTTTTCTGGAGCGATAAGAAGGTGAAGAGCCCTGCTATCCTTTGTTTGATCTCTAGCAGATTGGCAGAACGCAGTCAAGTGAGCAACGTTCTTCTCAGCATCTTGTCTCACATCTTGTGTGTGTGTGTGCGTGTGTGTGTGCGTGTGTGTGTGTGTGACCTCCGGGGCAGTGTGTGCCGGCCTTTTCCTGCCAATCTCCTTCCGCCCAGCAACATCAGCATGCCTTGTGTTAAAGGTCTCTGAGTGCTATGAGGCAAACTCCCCCCGCACCCTCAAACCTCCCAAACACTCCCAACCCCCCCAACGCCTCCCTCGCAGCTACACACACATCCACTGCGCCCCAAAATCACGCAATTAGCTGCACCTTCATTAGCGCGATTAGCCTCTCGCTGGACGAACTTCTGACCCACGGCTTTAGGGGGGGATAACAAGGGCTACGCCAGTACACATGAAGAGAGAGACGTGTGTGTGTGTGTGTGTGCGTGTGCGTGCGTGTGTGTGTGTGTTGTACTGAGTTTAAATGACAATAGCCGTCTGTTAGCACTAAACAAGCTCAAGGCTATTCAGTACATATTTGTACAGCACTGCGCTATGATCAGCTAACTCTCTACAACTCTACAAAGCTCTACCCACAGTATGTACTTGTGTTTGCCAGGTGAAAACTGATCCCAGACCTGCAACTTTTATAAAGCTTGAAAACTCTGTTATCTGATTCTGTTCATAAGCCCAGATAGCGAGCATGTATCAGTCAGCTGGCCTGATAAGGTTGGCACCCCACCAACTGTTTGCCACTGCAGGTCCACCCTCGAACCACCCAGATTAAAGGTGTAGAACCTTTCATTTTAGGAAACAAACAAAGACAAATATTACAATCAGCAGAGAGAGGAATAATAATGACTAGGCCTAATATAAAATGATTTATTTGAAAATGTTGCGGCTGACGCTACGTTTGACTGCAGCAGCAGCACGTAGCTCATGAAGGAAGTCACGTTTTTGTGCCATTCTCTGGGCCCCCTCATCCATTTGGAAGGCACTCAGCCGATTTGGGTATGAATCTGTCCTTGTAGATCACGTACACCCGTACATGCTGATTGTCTTCCCTGGGGCGGATGTGATCTTCCAGCAAGACAATTCGACATGTCACAAGGCTAGAAATGTCCGACATTGGTTGGAAGAGCATGACCAAAACTTCCAAGTACTACCTTGGCCCCCTAAATTCCCAGACTTTAATCCAGTTGAGCATCTGTAGGACCACCTTGATTGTTGTGTTCGCTCTATGGATCCTCCCCCACGCACCCTACAGCAGCTGAGGGATACACTGTGGTCAGCATGGCTCCAGATACCTGTGACAACCTACCAGGACCTTACAGAGTCACTTCCAGCCCGTCTAGCTGCTGTCCGTGCTGCACATGGCGGTTACTCTGGATATTAGCTGGTGGTCATAATAATGTGACTGTGTGTAACGAAAGTAAAAATAACGATAAACAAGTAAATTGGACTGATTTTGTCTAATACTCTCCTTAACTACCGACAGGCCGCCCAAAAAATGCAAAGCAAATTGCCAGTGGACCACCAGCTTTCTCATTATGGGGGCAACAGTGGTCTGCTAATCTCTTGCTATCAGGGAGGCTAGCTTCAAACAGTGAAATGTTCCTGTTTTATATAACAGCTAATCAAAATGTGTCAAACAACATTTCGACTCATTTCACTCACCACATTATGGATCAAACATAAAGCATAAAAGGATATCGTCTTGTCATAATGCTGCTCATTTGATGGAAACTAGTTAGCTTAACCAGTTAGCCAGCTAGCATTACCGTTACGTTTTGGAATGCCTGTGCCAGTGGTTGCTATGTTAGCCTGCTATCTCGCAAGCTACCTAGCTTGGCTTCTTAATTGGGTGGTCAAATAACAAATGGCAGATGATCTTAGATGGCCAAAAACATAATGCTAGCTACTAACGTTGCTAACTAGCGCAATAATCAGATGTTGCATGCAAATTGCACGTTAAGTTAGTGATTTTTAAAATTGCTACAGAAGGTGCAAATTGCATTAAGGCTTCACCTTGTAAAGCCAACTTTAGAACATGACGCTGGATCAGCACATTTCTTTAACTTTCATAAACTCTAAAGACTCTGTCTGGCTGACCAACAAGCCTCTTCTCTTCGTCCCTTCGTTCCCATTTGCTCTCCTTGCCGGTGGGCCTCTGAGAGAGAGTCATGCCTTACCTGACTCACCACACCAAGGGGCTCTCATGGGTCACTGCTTAGCATGCTAACGCCAACCTTGCCCAAGAAGGCTCTCCGAGATTTCGTCCGGTCCATTTAGCCTCGCCAGCCAACAGTTAAGTGCTCGGCAAACGGCTTGCTAGAAGGTAGTGGAGGAGTGAGAGCCTGAGTGTGTGTGTTTGGCTGTCAGAATCACTGTGTATGCCAGTGTGCTCTGGGCAGCATCTTGTTTTTTTGTCCTTCAGTGTCTTAAGACTTGAGCTGTGCAGTAACAGAACTAATGGCTACACAGCTGGACTTAGAGGTCAGCTTTAAAACCTGGGTCTAGGAGGACGAGATTGGAGTTTTAGTGTTATACTTTGTGTTACTGGTTTTTTGAACAGGACTAAAGCTTGACTGAACGTGACTGCAGGTGAAACATTTGCATGGTTTGAGTATGTATACAATATACAGTATGAACTCAATTATGACAAGATCCTAGTCGCCCTGTATGGTACAATTCAGTGTTATTCTCTGCAATTTACATCTACGTATTTGCGCTACAATTTGCTCACGTTTAGGTAATGTGTTTACGTGAATGCATCATGGCATCAGTTTTACCCACTGCAGTGTACCAACAGCTTAATAAGGAAATGGCTTGACTAAACATGCTAATATTAGCAAAACATAAATAGCAAAAGAATAGCTTGCATGCAGTTAGTAAATGCTAATTGGTTGGGTTTTGCTTCCATTTATTGTTAGGAATATTAGCCAGTCTGTTCCTTTAGCATATTGGTTCAACTTTTTAAATGCTTGATAGTTGTAAATGAACCACATCATGAACAGCAAAACAATGGAGCTTTACAGCAGGCCACTGTTGCTATACAAATGCAGCCAATTACAAATAGGCTAATGTCTGATGTAACTGATACTGACTAGGTTAAGCACATATCGTATCTATGGTGCATTTCTAGTAAATTAACCTAAATCAAATTATTGACTACTGGAACTAAATATGGATGTCCATGTGTAAATATCCATGTTTGTATGCTAACTCAAGTCTATGCTAACAAATTAGAGTAGAAAATCAGATGGTATCTGACTATATATATATTTAGAAAGCCTTAATATTACTGACACTATCTGTACAGTAGCCGTGTTTGCGTGACAACAGGTTCTGATCCTGAGAGTGGAAGTGTCTAGTTCTGGTTCTGTCTCACTCGTCGCTATGCTAACCATGAACGCTTCCTTTTTTTCTGTCTGTGTCCCTCTCAGTTCAGCTTAATTCAGCTTAAATTAGCATCACTTTAAAACTTCTCACTTGTTTTTGGCTTGTAGGTGTCGCCTTGAAATGTACACCCACGTTTCCTTCCCACTGTCTATTTTCTGTGTTTCTTTTTTTGTCTTTTTTGTGGGTTTTTGGGGATGGTGCTCTGTGGATGCTTTTAAATTTACATTTAACTAAATATCAGTAAACATCACCATCAGTTAACATCACCTTTGGGTTTAACCTAAACACAACTAACTGTAGCCCGTATATACGTGCAGATGTATATATGTATGTATATATCCATCCCATGCAGCTTGAATATTCTCACACAGATTGTGTGGTAGGGGTGGAGGTGACACCAGGCCTTCTGGATGTGTGACGCATGACAACAAGTAATTCATCTTGGTGCTGACCTCAGTGCCTCCACACACAGCTTTGTTGGTCGTCTCCACCAAACTAAAGCGGGACTCGTCACTGAAGATGACCCACTGCCATTCTGAGTCACTCCATGACAGTCGGGCACGATTACAGTCTTTGGTGACGTTGACGTGGTGTTAAGGACAGTCGTCGTAACGGTCTGCGTGCATGTAGTCCTGAGTTGTGTAGCCGTATGCCAACAGGATGACTCATGGAGGGCATCACTGCTCACTGAATGTCTGCAATTGTGACTGTAGGCTCAGTCAGTAACAGCGAATAGGCTCGTCCTTGCTTACGTCACATGTGCAGCTGAGCTTGAAACTTAAATCATTCACATGTCTCTTGATGTCCAACCTACCCACTGAGTTCATTTCTGTCGATTGATTCATTCTGGGTGCAACTACTTGTCCAGCTATTCTTTTGAAGATGAGTGTACAGTTTAAGCAGATCTGCTATAACCAGCAAACTTACTGTTGGTGTTGTGATGCTAATAAAGGTGGAAATTCTCCTCTTTTCAGTCTCTGCAGTGTGAAACACTGAGCGAAGCTGCTCCATATTGTCCAGAGTTTGAGAAAAACTGTCTGGAGTGAAATGTGAGGAGCAAACTAACTTTAAAGTTCAATTAAATTTGCCAGATATTTTCCAATCCTCCTTAAATGGTGCCGCAATTACATTTTGGCAGCTGAACAAGCTGTAGCGTTGAAGGTGGGACAGATCATTTGTTTAAAGATGAACATTAATCGTGCCCTCTGACATTTCAGTTCCTTGGAAAGGGTAAGAGAAATACCAACATCCCCTTCACAGCCTACAAAGGTAGATTTCCCCGCAATTTCCATAGCAGTTTCTCCGCTGTCATATGTAAATTTGAGGGAATGTAAATATTAATGAGTCAGGACTGTTAAGTACATGGATAGGATTTTGGAATTGGCCCGTTTTAATGTCCCCTTGAATGTATGTTTAAGGTACATGGTATGTCAGTTCTATGTACTGAATTCTCCTTATTCTACTATGACAATGTAAATACAGTTTTCCATTCTACGGTATCTTTAACAGGACAGTATATATGCGTTCTCTTCTACTGTAAATGATCAATTTGGAGATACAAGGATTTGCTGTCGGCGATATGTTTAAAACCTGGAATTTTCATTGTTAGCAATATTAACATTTTGACCAATCTGCTCCTTTAGGATATTGGTTCTTCTTCTGAAATGCTTGAGTACTGACACTAAATATGGATGTTCACATGTTAATGTTCACATTTGTGTGCTAACTCAAGTCTACGCTAACAGATTAGCATAGAAGATCTCCTACTATATATATATATATATATATATATAGAAAGCCTAAATACTATTAACAGTATCTGTAATTTTCTGTCAAAGGAGCCGTATTCCATCATATCTCTCAATGCCGTTCTCCTCCTTTTTCTCCTCCCGTTTTCCTCTATCACTCTACTCTTCCTCGCTCTTTCTTTTTCCATTCTTTTTTTCTTTACACTCTCCCTCTCTTCGCCAGTGATGTGCTAATGGGTGGTGAACTGGTTTAAGTGTTTGCCTTGCAGCCCTCCTATAGGCTGCGTGTGTTCATCAGTGTGAGTGAGTGTGCCGCTGGCGTACACAGCGAGGCCCCCCTAACTCCCCCACCCCACACACACAGCTTTTTCTCTGCTTTATCTTTTTTGCTTTGCATCATGCCAAAGGCCTACCTTCTTTGAAGCCCAAAACTATGACTTGTCATAGCCAATTATGCTTACGCTCACCAAAAATGACAAAATCGCTTGTATGAGCTGCGTGTGTGTATGCGTGTGCGGAAGTGATGCAGAAAGGGCCTCTGTGGACACCTCAGTTTGGAAGGTCCTAAGAAGATAAGGACGAGATATCACGATTAAAGCAAGCACACAAAATTCTGGGTAATCGTCTTTGATGCGGACTGGCTGCTGTGAAACTGGCAGACGACACACGTCAAACGAGTGGGCAGGACAAAAAGAACGACACCTGGCTGGTATTAACTCATAGGAGGAGGACAGGAAATCACTGCAAGATCTTTCAGATTAGAGCTTCTTTTGAGTCAGAGGTTCCTCAGTAGTTCCCAGCTTGAATGCACAGTTCTAGGAGAAACCTGGACCTTTATGTTATGTGGAGGCTCTTTTTAAAAAGGTCTTTTCGAGCAAAAGAACCCTGGTTCTTGAATTGGTTCCGTTCGAGCTTTGTAGAACCTTGGTGCTATTCAGGGAACCAGTCTGCGTTTGCACCTTGGAACCAAGGAATGCCAAAGGATGCGTCATCAACGTCAACAAAGGCCAATGCACAGCGGTAGTAAACAGTAGTGAGTAACAAGATGGTGGAGAGCACAGATTAACTGTGAGTGTTTGTGCTGTTATTCCAGATGTTTGTTTAGATCCGGAAAAGCAAGCACGGATCAACTACTGGAGATAAGAATGCGTAGACTGTTGCCTTCTTTTACCTCAATAACTGACATGCCCACAGATGTCGTCACGCTTCGTGCTGAGGAACCTACCATTCTTACTTAACCTATTTATTTTTGGCGGAAATGCGCCGAACGGTTTAAAATTAGGTGCACAAACCAGGACGGAACCCATTCCACATTGGTGGAAAAATCCTAAAGATGATTGTACCACAGTATCACTCCAAAGAAATCGTTTTTGCCACCGTTTAAAAGTTATGGCACATTTTCTAGATAGGGGCTTCAGGGAAAGAACCCCAGCAGTCTGGATTCTAAGTAATACGAAACAGTGATACACTGAAAACATATCTTTATATTATTTATATAAATAAATATTATTTATATTTTGTAACATATAACAGTATATGTAACTACACAGTCGAGTCACATTATTACAACCACCAGCTAATATCCAGAGTAACCGCTGTGTGCAGCACGGACAGCAACTAGATGGGGTGGAAGTGACTCAGTAAGGTTCAGCTGCTGGAGGGTGCATGGGGAAGGATCCATAGAGTGAACACAACAATCGAGATGGTCCCACAGATGCTCAATTGGGTTAAAGTCTAGGGAATTAGGGGGCCAGGGTAGTATTTGGAAATCTTGGTCATTCTCTTCTAAACAGTGTCTAGCTGTGTGACATGTGGAATTGTCTTGGTAGAAGATCCCATCCGCCCCAGGGAAGACAGTGAGCATGTATGGGTATACGTGACTTCCTTCATGAGCTATGTGCTGCTGCCATCGAAATTGGGAAGTGGTAATAATAAAGTGAATGGCTCCCTGCATGATTATTAGGGTGTTATTAATGGACTTGTACACACATTGGATGCACCAATTTCATTGCACCCCATTCCTTCCTATGAGAAATTTTTAAAAAACATAAAAATTTAATAATTGTATGCAAACCACGTATCTGAATCCGAAAATCTGAATATATGGACATCATTCCCAGTCAGACTTAACATTCTGGATCGGTGTCAATATCTCAAAACCTTAATGTTGTGCAGGTCGTGCAGGTAATGGACCAAAAAATATGAACCAAGAAGAAGAAGATTCTAAAATCAGATAACACTAGCAGCTTTGCATTTTTCCACAGTTGTGCATTTTAGGTGATGTACCACCTAAAAGAACAAACGAGTCCGCTTTAATGGGTCTAGATCCCCCCTAGAAGGATTAAAATGTATTTATAATGTTGCTTGAAAAAGCACCCTTAATCCTACACTGCATAAAAACAGCATATGCAGCTGTGCAAATGCCAGAGACCATCTTTCATTTGTTTAATTTCCAGTAAAAATAGCCATTCAGTACATGTTATTCACTTCATAAGAAGACACGAACAAGAGTTTGCAAAACTGGAGTTCAAAAACGGACTGAAAGCTGCAGAGAAAATGGGACTGGTGAGCGTGCAAGAGCTGATAGACCACCAAACCTGTCTGCATCTGATAAACTGTACTTACAGCTTTCGTCTTTGAGAGAGAGAGGAGAACATCAAGCTCCACTCTTGCTTCAGAGCGGAGAAGGTGTTTCTGTCCATCCACTTTGTCCAGTGTGAGAAGACACTTCAGTGCCATGGGTCTAAAAGGATGTGCAGCTGTTCAGGAAGCCCTAAAGACTCTTTTCACCAGAACATTGAAACTGGACAGGTTACCTTGAATGTTTTCTGGAGTGATAGAAACCTTTGGGATCCAGAACTGATCATCCAACATCAGTACCTGAACTCATTAATACTCTATTGTGGCTGAATGCAATCAAATCCTCACAGCAATGTTCTGGCATCTAGTGAAAAGTCTTTGTTTAAGAGTAGAGGCTGTAGAGTACTGCAGCAAATGGGGGACTACCAGTTTTCATTTCAGTAGGAAAGCAGGTGAATGAGCAGGTGTCTCCAGACCTTTGTAGATACTGGGTATGTACGTCGCTGCATATGGACCGTACTTGTCTGATAAAGTGACGAACCAGGCTGTCCTGGTTGCGGCTTTTAGCGCTATTTTTAGGCCGCGAACTGCTGCGCTGAACAATTTCCTGTGCGCATATTTTGATTTAGAGATATCAAAGAAGCCACTGTTGTCTCTAACGCCACCACACTCTTACGGTTGCTCTGGTTTTCTCTCTCTCTGTCTGTTTCACTATGACTCGTCCCATTCATGAACTAGCACATGGCACTGCATCAACATTTAACAGAAAAAAAGAAAAGAAGTCTAGGATTAGTCATCATTGTGGTAGACTAAACAATACGGTGCTCGTATAAATATCAGCATTATCAAATACGAGGAATCCTGTCCTTAGTGTTTATGAGAAATCGTTATATTTGATACACTGATGTAGCTGAATAGCTTTTTACAGCTACATTCTACAACTCAGTGTTTCGGTTGAACTCATAGAGACCTTGTTTACTGACTGATACTAATTTGAATATGTAAAAATCTTTTTTTTTAATCATATTTCAATGTTTTATTTTATTTTTATTTAGATTATATTAAATATATATAATTACGTACTTTTATATGCTATATATACTCAGCATCAAAAGAATAGCTGCACCCAGAAGGAATCAACTGACAGGAATGAAACATGGTAGACAACAACAACGATTGCAGACATTCAGCCTCCATGAGTCATCCTGTTAGTGCCAGCACCATTGGCAGACGGCTGCACAGTGCAGGACTACATGCACACAGACCGCTGTGACGACTGCCCTTAACACCACGTCAACGTAACCAAACACTGCGTTGGTGTCGTGTCTGACTGTCATGGAGTGACTCAGAACGGCAGCGGGTCAGTGACAAGTCCTGCTTTTAGTCTGGGTGGAGACGACCAACGAATCCGTGTGTGGAGGCACCGTGGTCAGTGCCAAGATGAACGGTTTGCTGTCATGTGTCACACGTTCAGAAGGCCTGGTGTGACTCCACCTCCACCCCTACTGCACCATCTGCAGGAACTGCGTGAGAATATTTAAGCTGCATGGGATGGATTATTACAGGACACCATTAGGAACCTCTACAACTCCATGCCGAGACGTCTGGCATGTTGTGTTAGCAAACATGGTGGCCTGACACCATATTCAGAGACATGGCTTTTGTATGTGTAGCTCAATAAATATTACCCATATCAGTCTAAATGTGTTCCTTATAACCTTCATCTTTCTTCCCAGTAGCATTGCAATCTGACACTTCCTTCTGGATGCAATCATTCTTTTGATGATGAGTGCGTAAGAAGAGACACTAATTATCGGTGAAGGAATTTTGCAGTTGCTGGATTCCAGCATTCCGATATTATCAGCTAGGCCCTAGATAGTAGTTTCCTACAATAAGACAAGAATAAACAATCCTATGTGACTTGAGCTCTGAGCCCCAACCTGATTTGAACTGAAGGAGAAGGAGGGTTGCGGTCAACACATATCATCATAACTCAGTCAGTCAGGCCGTTAAGTTAGCCAGAGGAGTCGGCCAAGAATTGCAGAGTTAGCAAAACAGCAGTGCGCCCTTGTCTTTCGGTATCAGTAGAGTCCTTAACAACTTCTAAAGGCTCATGGTCACAAGCACAGAAGTGTCAGCCACTTTCACATCAGAATGAATGAAACTGTAGGTTTGTCCGACGGATTACTGTTTACTGGATTACTTTTAATAGAAATTTGAGAGTTAAAGGAGCAATATGTAAGATGGCACAATCAATATGTGTCATTTAAAAACATTCCAAAATTTGATAGTATATTGAAGATGTCGTGTTGCAGACATATCTACTGAAGTTAGCATACTAACCAGGTAGCTCCGGCCCATCCTGTCTCGTAACAACACTTTGTACTAGAGGTCTGAACAGGACTGATTTCTGAAAGAGACTCCAGCTAGAATTTGTCCAGGTCCCAGCAAAACTGGCTACATTTGACCTTTTCCTGCCCACAATGTAGATGTTTCGGCACACTTCCGCCCGCAGGCCCACATGATTGTAAATAACATCCAGTATTTACATACTCATAAATAAACAGAGTCATTTTCCTGAAATGATTTAACTGACTGCCGTATTTCAGACCTGCCTTTAGTGGGATTAATTGTGGTTTATTGACCTTTCTTTGGACCGCTTTCCATAGCTAAGGTCGACTGACCATTTAAATGCTCCACCGTTTCTGTAGCAGTTCATGTGTTGTTGATGTGATTGGTGCCTTATTTAGATCAAATGCTTTACTTAACACTTATGTTAAGCATGCTAATTATTGTGTGATGGATGTTATTTTTCTATGTAGACTGTTTATTAATTTTTCCACCATAGTGATGGAGACGTCCTTGGCGAGTAAAGGGATGAAGTTTGATGCAGAACTCAATTCTATTGACTGTTAAGTATATAGGGGGAATGAGGAGGAGAGACTGTGTGGGGTATGAATTTGGAATTTGACACCTTGTGTCATTTTCCATATTGCTCCTTTAATTCTTCCCAAGCGCTGTGGCCAGTATACTTCTGTACTCGGTATGTCTGGGCATATATATCTATATCTGTATATGCTGTCCATATGCTGTACCCAAAGGATGCTGTGCTCACATTACCTTGCATTAAAAGTTAAGAATTTTGTTTTCCGTCTCCTGTAAAGTTACCTTTTTCAGGATGCAAGGATTTGTACCGACAGTGGCGATATGATGTGTGATGTATATTGTGCGCATTCGCTTTAACCACACACACACACACCTGAGGATATAGGTGAGAGGTGACGCGTGCTGTTCCTGAACGTGGGCGTGTGTCTCTGTGCTGATTCACTTCACATTAGCATATTCAACAGACAGTGATGTCTTTCTTTTCTCCAAACAGGTGTCAGGGCCCTGCCGAGGCCCAGGTGCTCTCTGTTTTGTTGTTTTCCCTCATCTGAGATGTCATGGTTTCTGCTCCTCACTTCGTCATAAAAGAAGCGAGCAGGTTGAACTATTACATGTGCACTTAAGGCACTGACAGTTTCCAATGTGTCTTCCTGTTACAGTGTTGAGCTGACATTCATCACTGTTCATTTGCATTCATGTGGATTTATAAACACACTGTAGCAGCAGTTTGTACGATGACGTAACCTGTCGATTTTCCTACTCCAAACCATAGTCCCTCTTCCTCCCTCTTCACTCCTCACCAGTCTAGAACAAACATTGCAAGTTCAGCATCAAACTTCCTCTCCAGTGGTGAAAAGCAGTGCCAGTATTAATGCTTGGCAGGAGCTTTAGTCATCTGTACTTCTCCTTGTCCTTAAATGATCTAACCAGGAGCATGACCTTCAACATGAATAGGGTAGAATATGCCTTCAGGGCAGTGTAAATTTTTTAGTTTTTTTAGAATGTTTGAAACTAAAAAAAATACATATAGCTCCTTGTAAACAAAGTCATTCAGAGTGGTCTGGTGTAAAAAAGATGGTTTGTATGGAAACATACAGATTTCTTTACAGTGGTGGTAATAGGAACCAGGGGTTGCAATGCCTGCAACACAAATATAGCATTTCATTTACTATCAAAACCACCAGTAAATCTACAGTCTTCTGTGTTTATATATGTAATGTTAAGAATGATACATAAACGTCTTTGACATATCATCAAAAAGTTTTTGTTAATTTGGGGATCTTTTAAAGTAAAAAAAATACATATTGCTCCTTTAAAATTGATTTTTATATATATTTCTGTATACTTTAAGCACTGGCATGTAAATAAAGTCATTCAGAGTGGTCTGATGTGAAACAGTGCTTTGTATAACATACATACAGATTTCTTTACAGTGCTGATTGTGATAGGAGCCAGGGGTCGCAATGCCTACAACACAAATACAGCAGTTTATGTGCTATCAAAACCAGCAGTTGTGTACCAGAGTGTAGTGCAGAATAAGAAGCCCCTTTAAATGTAATGTACAAAAGTGGGATTGAAATGTATGTTTTTAACTGGTGGACTGCACTGAACTAATGATCAAAAGACTCACTAGCAAAAGTCTATTTGATGTACACATTTAGTTACTGGGTTTTGGGCTGATACGTAAAGTAGTAGTTTGAGTGAACTTTTGATTGAATTGTGTTATGTTATTAATATAGAAGCCGCTGTCCAGCAGATACCCACTCCAGTCCTGGAGGGCCGCTGTCCAGCAGATACCCACTCCAGTCCTGGAGGGCCGCTGTCCAGCAGATACCCACTCCTGTCCTGGAGGGCCGCTGTCCAGCAGATACCCACTCCAGTCCTGGAGGGTCGCTGTCCAACAGATACCTCCTTTGGTAGTTACCTACTCAAACACACCTGATTACACTCATCTGTTAATCGCCGGCTTTAGTGGGTGTGTTTCCGCAGGGGGCCCCACCAAACCATGCTGGGTACTGGCCCACCAGGACTGGAGGAGTGCACCCCTGCTTTAGAGTATCAGTATATTGGGATATTGGACTTGGTATTAGGTAGGATGGAAATAGTAATTTAGTAATTTCTGTATAAGGGAGCATTTCACTTCAGACCTCTCTGGATGGTCTTGTTTACATCCTAACTGTTCCACTGTGCAGAATTTTGGAAAGATCTGTGGACTTCCCCTTACACTGAACAGTGTCGCTGATGACCCTACTGCTAGTCTAAAGAGCCGGACTGGACTGTCACTCCACAGGCTAGGTAAACTAATGTAGTTCATTCAGACTAAGCTTGTTTCAGTCTGCTCTGATCATAATAGCGAGCTGTTGTTGTTGTTGTTGTTGTTGCTCTTCCTACTCATGGGAAACTTTGGCTGAAAGTGGCCGGGTTTTAAAACTCGCACTCCGCCGCCTATTGTTGTGCGTCTCGAATGTGGAAACACGAAGACGCTAGTCCTGTTTTTCACTCTCAGGAGTTTCCTGGCAACTACGCGCGGAGGGGGGCGGGGCGTGGAAAGTTTTGGCCAATCGTGCGTCGCGCTCGTCGCATGCACGCGCCCTTCACAACTTAATAAAAACACGCGTCGACGAGCCGAACGGTTTAGAGCAGAGAGCGAGCGAGTGAGAGAAGCAGGAGACTACCGGCTTTTCTTTCCAGTCAGCGGGGTTTTTTTGGTGAATAACTCTCTTTTCGGGGGACGAGGAGTTTCGAGAACTGCTGGACAACACCCCGAGACAGCTGTCGACTTGGTACAGTAAAACAGAAACATCTTTTTTTTTTGGAAGTTTTGTCATTCATCTCACTGGGCTGTCCGTTAGCCTAGCCGACTGTCTGGACTGTAACCGTTAGCATTTAGAGATGAATTAGCTCTGTGTCTGATTTGAAGACTTTTGTGTACTTTTTAAGCTGTAAAAGCTGAGAAAAAGCCTTGAGAGGGTGCTTTTTGAAAGACTTATAGACCTTAGTGTGGTGGGAGGGTGTGATTCGGCTCATTCATATATGCCAACAAAAACAACAGCAGCAACAACAACAACAGAAAAATGGAACAACCGTTTTATCATGACGACTCGTTTCTCTCTGCTTATGGCCACCCAGACGCTGCCCTGCTAAAGCATAACATGAGCGCGGGCTTCGCCGAGCCATACCGAAGCCTCAAGTGCCTGCGGTCGGACAGCGACTTCTACGCGGCTGGAGGAGGAGGAGGAGGAGGGGACGCGACTTCTCTGAAGCTCGCTTCGTCCGATTTGGATAGGCTCATTAGCAGCGGCGGCGGCGTGATCACCAGCCCGAGCCCGGGCACCGGCTCTGGAGCCGCACCGGTCCAGCAGCACTTGTACGCGCGCACGATCGCCGAAGACCAAGAGTGCTTCGCGGACGGCTTCGTGAAGGCGCTGGACGAGCTGCACAAGATGAACCACGTGCCTCCACCAAACGTGGCTCTCGGAGGAGGAACCGGCGGCGCGTCCTCGTGCGCCGGTGCACCTGTGTTCCCGGACGCCCCGGTTTACGCCACGCTCAACAGCTGCCATCCCAACACTACCCTGCCTCCGGCAGCTAGCTACCCAACAGCTACTATCAGCTACCTGCCCCAGTACCACCACCACCATCAGCACCAGCATCACCACCACCACC
>CM067495.1:5162092-5181819 GCA_034552555.1 Semaprochilodus insignis
CCAGCAGACCCAGCAGCAAAGAAGGATAATGCGGTTTAGAAGATGAGTGAGTGAGTGGTTGGGGCAACAATGGGACAATAAAATTTGGCATACTGTCATAACATTGTGTTGCCCAGTTCAGTATTCACTTTGGGGACTGCATTGCAGCAATGTTGACTTGCATGTGATGCATGTTGCACTCTGATGAATCAAATTCAACCTTCAGAACCCCGTTTCACACAATACGCTAACCAGCATGCATAAAGCTGACCTCATGCATTCATCCAGCACTAAAATATACATTAACCGGTGCTTCTCTGGATCAGATTTTAAAATAGAGCCCACAACAGCACTGAAAGCTAGCACTGCAACTACGGTACAGACCTGTAGGCGATGCCTTCGTCCTCTTTCAGCACACCGTAGTCACGGGAGATGGACTGGGTCAGGTCAGCCACTAGGGGAATGTTCATAGAGCCCAGTCCACCCTGCTTTCTTGGGGTGTTGGTCCTAGGGTAAGAGGGCAGAGAGTAAGAACACAGATGACACAACGGACAATCAACAGCATCAATTCTGTCATGTCACAGTGACAACTGAGACAACTGCTCTCTAAACTTCATGAAGTCTCAGCATCAGTTCACCCCCTCCTCAACAAACTCAGTGTTTTAGAGTAGAGTGTTTATCAAATCAGGCACCTGGAGGAAGGTGGGTGAAGCAGGATGGGGTTAGTAAACAGATAAAACATATTGTTTCTAACTTTGTGGGTAAATAGACCACAATATAGAAATATGTACACACGCACTTGTGACTGGCGAGTGTCTTTTTCTGCATTTACATAAACACTATTTCCTTTTATAGTAAATCTGTTTTGGCTAGTTTATGTTTATGAACAGAGACCTACAGATGCAGAATAGTAAAGGAAAACTCGTTTTTGATCCTGTTTAAAGCTGTTTCAAGCAAATTATTAAACCTTAACTTGTAACTAAGTTGCAAATAAATCTTAAACTGAAACTTTGCTTGTTTGCAAAAAGTTATTTTATAGTTCTAGCTAATGGAACCTGTTCTCCTTCAGTGTTCTGTGCTTATGGTCATTTGAATAGACGTCAGTGTCAGACTAATTAATGAGCTTCTATTAAAGACGGGTGGACTGAGAGACACTAGAGTCTCTTCACCTACACTGAGCTGATTAAGAGTCTTGTTCCAGAAATGATAACAGGACATTAGAGCCATAATAAATCATGCTCCTGTTACTCTCCATACTTCAGTACATTTGAAGGGAAATACTTTAGTACTTTTACTCCAGTGGAGGACTAAAGGGAGGAGTTTTACTTTTACTGGATATCTCTATTTTAACTCAACTACATGGTTTGTGTACTTCGTCCACCGCTGCTAAATTGGCTCTGACATGACCAGAATAATTTTAATAAATAATTTATGCAAAGGGTACCAAGACAAAAGAGTTGTTATTGTTCTTACAGCCAAAATGCTAAAAAAGAATCAATTATAGCTGGTTTAGTTATAAAGGTTTAGAGTGCAACAAGGTTTCAGCGGCATGTAAGGGCAGGATAAGTGAACCGCGCCTCAGCTGAGCGATGTAACCACTTCTGGTGGAACATTATTCATCTCTTTCTCCTTTTCTTTACAAATCAAGTCAGTATGACGTTTAATCATGTGTTGTATTGTTATGTATTTGTGTTGTTTTACAGATTACCCAGCTGTGTTGTAATGTATTTGTACGGTTTGCTGTTTGCCGAAAATGGACTGTTTCCTCAACCAGCCCAGGAACTGCAGATGAAAATTAGCCAGTTGGCTAAATCTGCCACATTTACATTATGAAATAATGATGTTGATTAATGTGCATTGTCCTTGTTATGTAAATAAAAGTCGAGTCAAAGCGAAAATAACACACGCCTGATGTGTGAGACAGCAGCAGGATTGAATCTAGCACAGAAACACACCTGTAACATGAGCTGCCTACTGGATAAATATTTAACTACAGGAATGAACATGCTTAAATGGATCAATACCTAAATATTATATTTAAAGGTGATTTTGAGAACAGGTATTCAGGAGCAAAGTACAGAAGTACCAATGCACAGTCAATGTGTAAATTTTATTGTATTATTTATTTGAAAGGAATCATCTTGGTTCTTCTAATTAGTTAGGAATTTAATTTGCATGATGATGATGATGCATATTTCAAATTACTACTACACTATTACAGTAAAAAACAGAACTTAACTGACACACCCATTTAAGTGAACCATTATTAAAGTCTTCCTTGTTTCTCTTTCTTCAGTAAAACGCTTCTGAATATTTAAAAGACAACATGGGGCCTATTATAGTTTATTAACAATTATTCACTTTTTCTGCACAGATTTTTGAAAAATCCCAATTAAAATCATCAAAAACAGACGATTACTCATTACTACAATACAACTGACAGAAGACAGACCTAGAAAACACAGCCGTTACTCTTTGCCCCTGTATGCATGCTGATCTGCCTGCTTGTCTGCTCTTGTCTGGTCTTATCAGAGAGGGGCAGGTTAAGAGGGGCAAAATTAGATAAAGCAGCGGCTGGCGAAGCTCCAGAGAGTACAGTGGGGGACACGTACACATGAGCACACAAACCGCACGATGAAAGGTCCAGAAGGTCTTCACTGTGAAATCAGAGGAGAGCCTACCTGCAGATTTTTCCAGGGTGACGATTTCACCAACATCTGGATTCTAACACTACTTCCCAGGTCCCACTGGTTCAGGGACACTGTAGTCTCATCCGGTCAGACTTGAACTCAAGAACAAGTCTGAAAACTGCTTGTTAAACCTTTGATGCTGAGCGGTAGCGAGATCTGCTGCAAACAAGGTATGTCCCCTCTGAAACCCGCCACCAAAGAGCTCTAGTGCATGCTGAGAAAGCTAACTAGCAAAAGGCTATCAATAGCTAATGCTATAGCTAATACTGTTCTCCTGCCAGATGTAACGTTTATTTTTACAGCACGTAATTTGTTCTCCAGACTCGTGACACAGATCTGCACGTTTAGCAAAGCTAACTTACGTTACATCCACTGACCAGCAACAATGTTGCTGAGTGCATCATCGTCCCCTACTGTACTGACTCCGCCTTCACAAAGTGCTGGACCGGGTTTAAAGATTTCATGCTCAGTTTGTTCTTACTTTAGCATGTCCCCATCCACATTGAGCCCAAAATTTCTACGGTTGTCCCCAGATGTTCTCGTTATCTCACACCTGGCTCCATGAGACTAGGAACACTGTAGCTTCCACCCACATCCAAACAAAATGGAAACCCAAGTAGGCTATGCCCAGCTGCTCTGGCGTATGACTGTCATCTATAGGACCAAACAAAAAAAATCTGAATTCATTTCAGGCCCTCCACTTTCCTTCCACTTAAGTCTAGCCACATTACATAAAAGTCCCTTTTAGCTCAAGTCTTTCTACCAGTGTACAGATCTCATCAGATGCCATACTAGCCTAAATATGTTCCTCTCACATTACAGTAAAAAAAAAAAAAAAAAAAGAAACCACAGGCAACACCACATACCATTTAGCATTCTGCAGCTGCTGGAACAGAAACTTAGAAGAGGAAACCACTGAAAACAGGCAGTACACCTGAATCTCTCCCTAAAGCACTTTTTATTCATGTGTGAGCACTAAGGTTTGGACATTAGCAGTCCGAAAGGGGTTTCTGTGACCTTACCAAAAGCAGAGTAACAGAAAGTGAAGGCATGCAGCCTTAAGAAAACAGCTCTGTTGGTAAACCAGGTTAACCAGTACCCAAGGGACTTCCTGCAACAGGTAACTAAAACAGGCCACTCCTAAATGCCTTGTCTGGGCACACTGGTTTGATGAGTGAAAATCAAGTTGCCCTACACGGATGCCAAAACACACTCGCCACCAGAAACAGCAGGACGTTAGTGATCTGCCCTGGCTTAGAGGCAAACTACAAATGGGGCATAATTTAAGGGACCTCAACAGCCATCAAGTACCCTTCTCTGTCAAGAGTGGTCACTAACACTCCATCCAAGCCGGAGCAGTGATTAGTAATACTTCTCTAATTCTTAATCATTAATCATTATTAATTAATTATTAGTAGTAACCATGTATCATTTCATTGTATCATATTGCACCGAAATGTAAAACAGCATATCTTATTCTATCGCAGGACTGTGACTAGCTTGTTAGCTACAGGGTAACATAGTAGCTAATAGCAACAGCATTAGTTTACTGAACTTTTATGAATGTTCAGTACCCTAATCATTAACATATTTATTTTTCCAAAATGTACTGAATCCAGAACTCAGTTCTGCACTTTGTTCATCATTACAGTCTAAGCAACAGTTTCAACCCCAACATAACAGTTAGCGTGGGATTATTCTGATCAGAATTGCGACTGATTTGCATTGATTCAAATTGCAATTTGTTTATGGGAACTCTGGTTGATGTAACTACAGGCAGTTTAAAAGCTGACATCATGTTAACGTTCGCCATATAAGACACGGTTTTGATAATATAGCCTATCATTTAAATTGCAGCTCTTGCGATTTGAATATTGCACTCTTTTAAATTGCCATTTTGATATAAAATCAATTAATCTTTCAGCCCTAGTGTAAAATATACTTAAAAAAATAATAATTAATTAAAAATCAGTATTATAGTTATGGTTAACAACAACAACAACAACAACAACCCTCACCAGGGAAGCCACCTCATAACTAATTTAGCATTAATTTTTTACTTTAATTTAACACCCGAGTTGAGATTATGTCCAGTTACTGTAGCTAGTAATAAATGAAACTAGCAGAACACAATTCTTGGTGTCCCGTCCAGCAGTCCTGGGCCTTTAACACCTCAAATCAGCCAATATCTTGAACACATTGTGAAGGGATGTGTAGGCGTATGAGAAAACCTCACCAGGCCAGGTGGCTGAAGTGGGAGTCAGTGGAGGCAGCGATGACCTCGCAGCCAATCTTGCGGAACTCCTCAGCGCGCTCACTGAAGGCGATGATCTCAGTGGGGCACACGAAGGTGAAGTCCAGAGGATAGAAGAACAGCACCACATACTTCCCTATGCAAATTACAAAGACAGCATGAGACATGATGAGAAATCTGCCAGAACTCCTCCTCGATAAATTACCCATAAATACCCATAAATGAGGAGGAAAGTGGAAGAACACGAAAGAAGCAGGAATCCAAGTAGAACAGAATGAATGGAATGCATTTCCACCACAGCTTCATTATTTATAGCCATAATTTGGTAAGCAAATTAAAAATTACCAATGACCAGCTATCACTAACACTTTCTCCACTGGTTCTACACGCACTCCGGTTTTCCTTTCATTTAGCTTCACTCTACCTCTGTAGCTGGACAGCTGGATGTCTTTAAACTCCCCATTCACCACTGCTGTGGCCTTGAACTGAGGAGCAGGCTGTCCGATCTTTGCGTTGCCAGCAGACATCTTGTGGGTTGATTGCTGATGTAGACCCAAAATACAATCAGAACAGTGCAGTTAGCTTATCATCATCATCATCATCATCATCATCACCATACATTATCATTGTTAAACAGTGATACAATATGCTGTTTTGAGCATGACGGGTGTCAACACTTCCTAAGACTGATTAACTGTATGTTTTATTGAAAGGAGGTCAAGTGGCACTCATGTCTAAGGTTTTACTGTATTCTTCAAAGCCAGCTGGGAGACCGAGAGAGCAATATTAGCACAGTTTAACTGGCTGTAGTGCCTCACATATGAATAATAATAATAATAATAATAATAATAATAATAATCTGATACATACTGCACATTATATACGTGCATACTGTATATTGCGGAAACGTCTTCAAGTGTTGTGATATTTTTGCGATATGACCTACCACTCCGAGCCAGGCATTTTAAACACATGTACATACTCGTCACAAACTGGCAGCCAGAGACAAGCTTTCCACATTACACAATACTGACCCCCTTTCTTTGTGGTACAACTAATATGTCTCTCCTTGATTACCAACCGAACAGTGACCTCGATATCTTCACACCGAAGCACTGATATTTTAAAAAGTCTGCACAGGTCAGGGGCCGAGATACAAACAGAGTAATTCAGAGGGGTTTGGTGTGAAATGCTGCATTCTAGAGAAACACAGCAGCTCTGATAGGAACCAGACGTCTGCCTCACAGAAAGTTATTGTGAGAAATGGTGGCGTATATCGTACTGATGTCAGAGACTATATTTTTTTGATAGTTATGTATCTTTTGGCCTAAAAAATAAATAAATAAATAAAATACATTCATGGCATAGACATACATGCAGAGCACCGTGAGGCAAAATAGTCCCCAATAAAAAACATGTTTTCCCCCCCAGATTTACCCGGAGGGGGGCAATGGGGGTAAAAATCTAATACTGCAATACTTCCAGAAATGTTCATAAATACGATGCATCACAATGTTTACTTTTTCAGACATCTGATTAGCTGGAACAGAGAAAAAATATTTTTTATATTTTTATTAGTGCTGAAAAATGAACCATTTATATACTGAAAGTCGCAACTTAAGAGAGTGGAAATTTTCAAATCGCAAGAGCTGCAATTTTTTTTTTCCTCAAACAACAGCCTTCAATCTAAAAAAAAAAAAAAAGTCTTAGATCTTTAGGGGGACAAATTGAACCTAATAACACAGAGCTTGTGAACTGCCTGTAGACTAGTTAGACCAGTCAGATCCAACCAAACCTCCATGTGTTGTAGCGTTACAATCATAGCCTACAGGCAGTCTGGCACACTACATTTAGGGGTCGAGCCAAAAAGTGGATATTCTGGTCGTAGTCGCAATTAGGCACTTCCCCAGATTGCTCAGTTCAAATCGGGACTGTAAACCTTTCAAACACCTGGTTCCCATCACCACCACTCTGAATCTACCCAAGCCCCTCAAGTTAACCCACAGTGAAGCATTTTGACCCAAACCACACTGGATTACTTTGTTAACATCCTGACTACTGAACTGGGCAGAAGTTTAGAAATTTTGGTGGATTTCCCCTTTAAGGCTAAAAGTCATTGCTCTGTTCATATTAATAGACCCAACTGGCAGCAAAACCACACACTGCAGGTCACATGCCTGTAGAGGCTTGTGGGGCTTAGCAGGGGGGAACAATAGGCTTCTTAAGACCACTTATTCAACAAGTTAGATACAGGGAACCAGACCATTTCCCAAAGGACTAGATAACATACCATAAGATACGTGCACATCTGAAGGGGGAAGAGCAACTCGGCCAACTTTCTTTCTTTTCTCAGAAAGAACTCACGCCCCTTTTGCTGGAGGTGGGTCGTGGACACTTGATACCACCTGGCACAATGACGAAGCAGAATTTCTGCAGACCATTACACTGATGGTGTGGAAACCCGATAACTAGATAACAGGGCAGGTCAACGAACGGCTGACGTTAAGGACTTCAAGATAGCGGCTAAATTGCACTGATACAAAGGCCACGGTTGGCTGGCTGGTTGGTTAGCTAGGGCGAGCTAACGAGTTAGCTAACTAACCGTAACCATTTAAAAGCAGGACATTTAAGGACATTGTGTTGGGAAAACGTCACAGGATAGAAATGTTCAGACGTTATGCAGACAAGTGACCGAGAAATGTACACTAAAAGCTTAAAGGGGCTGCTATAAATGCCAGCATTTCTGCAGCTAGCTAGCCGCACATAAGCTAGCTACAAATAGAATAGACGTAATAAATCGATTGCCGAGTGCATATTTGGGCAACACGAACTACTGCATCAGTGCTTCCAAATAAAGGAGTAAATAAGCGCATAGAAATGCAAACTGAGATGCTGAGAGTCTGTGCTTCCAATTCCCCAGCTTACTGATCGAAGTTTACCATTCCACCTTAAATTCAGTCGAATCTTCCCGTTCCACCTCAGGCACCAGAATGTAACCGCTGCACCATTTAAGGTGGAAAGGGGAAAATTCGATCGATGAGCCACGAGTCTGCAGCCCACTTTCTTTTGTTTGGTACTGCAAACTTAGAACACCGAACTAATCCAAATGCAACGGCTGGATCAAGTCTTGTGTAGCTTCGCAGTGACTCGGAAGCATGCACCTCACTTAAACACTTACATGTAGTTATCTTCAGGACTTGTAAAAGAGGCTTGTAGACGGCGGCGGCTGCAGCTCTCTCCACACTCACACTCGAAGCACCGGCGAAGGAAGCTCCTCTCAGCGGCGGCTCGGGGAGAAAAGTGGCGGAGGCGTATCCGCCGACTTAGAGGGCGGGATAAACGCTGCACGTGATGCATGTTAGGCTTGCATAATAATTATTTGCCTTGCTTTGACCCCATAGGAATGAATTTAAAGGTGAAAAACTATGGAAGCCCGTTTCTGCTACTTAAAGAAAAAAGGCCATATAGTAAGTGAAAATTATGAGATAGTAAGTCATACATATGAGATGCTAAGTATAATTATGAGATAGTAAGTCATAATGATTAGGTGCTAAGTCATAATTATGAGATGCTAAGTCAATTATGAGATAGAAGGTCATAATTATGAGATGCTATGTCATAATTATGAGATAGTAAGTCATAATTATTAGGTGCTAAGTCATAATTATGAGATGCTAAGTCATAATTATGAGATGTTAAGTCATACGAGAAAGTAATTCATAGTTATGAGATGCTAAGTCATAATTATGAGATGCTAAGTCATACGAGAAAGTAATTCATAGTTATGAGATGCTAAGTCATAATTATGAGAAAGTTATAATTATTAGATGCTAAGTCATAATTATGAGATAGCAAGTCAGTTGTGTTACATTAGTAACCTATTAGGATACTGGCAAATGTAGCCATGGGTGTGGCCATTTATGACAATTTTTGGGACTCACATTGTGTGCTAGGGCTGGACCTGAACAGTCGACTATTCGGCCAGTATTTGTTTTTTCATTTTTGGAAATCGGATAATCGGTGGGTGGTGAAGGCTAAATGTAGACTGTCAACACAGGCAAGCTGCAAAATACTGCAACTGTAAGAGCTTTTGGGTGAAACTCAAGGCCACGACTCCGTAATGTAGCTTCATTTTCAATTTGCTGAAAACTGCAGCAAACGTGGCAAGAAGACACACAGCCTCTCCAGCGCTGACAGCTAAAAACTCACTTTCTCTGCTCTACTCCGGAAAACCCACCACTCCAGCCGCAATCAGGCTCCTCAGCATAAGTCCCTGTAGCTAAATCAGCCCTTCTTATTTCTTTTCTTAAAAACTGAGCCACTCATAATGCAGTTAATGAAGTTTCTCAACCCTGGTCCTGCAGGCACCCTGACCTGCA
Source organism: Semaprochilodus insignis (assembly GCA_034552555.1). Classification (NCBI taxonomy): domain Eukaryota; kingdom Metazoa; phylum Chordata; class Actinopteri; order Characiformes; family Prochilodontidae; genus Semaprochilodus; species Semaprochilodus insignis. Next base: position 5,171,395 of record CM067495.1, read on the forward strand.
CATTTTAGTGGATTCCCTGTTTTAACACACCTGAAAGAGCTGGTTAATGAGCTGATCAGTTGAATCAGGTGTGTTGGGAGCAGGGAAAGGGTTGAGAAACACTGCACTACACTATTACCCAAATTCCCACTCAGAGAGACTAGGGGGCCTGGTAGACGGAGCAAGGCCATGCTGTGAACGCAGCAGCATTCTGTGAGGAAAGCAGCTAGCCTTCAGATATGGATTTTACACCGGATAAAGTCATGGATGTGCTTTCAGTCAGACACGGATTTTCCAAAGAATTTTTTACAGGCTTCGGATATTCACTGTTGATTGCTGCTGAAGTTCCAGAGTCTAAAAAATTATATTTGGTGCAGTTCTTTATGTCCCAATACTCTTTTCTGAGTGCATTGTAAAGAACGTAAAGGAATGCTGACCATCTGCATGTTTCAATACATGCATAAGTAGGCCCTGTGTGTGTGGAGTATTGAATGAAAATCATTGTATACACAGTTTTACTAGCACTTTCAAATGTGGCACTACTGTTTCTTTTTGTCGCCTTTTCAAACCTCAAATAAAACAAAATAGCCTGAGGAGCAGCAACCACTCAACCGTTTTCTGAGAGCCTCAGAAATCCCCTTTGTTCATGCCATGATACATTTCCACTTACATAGATTCCTGTATAAATGATTGAGTATATAGTTTTTTCATTTGTTTAATCAAGTTCTCTACTTATCTACCTTAGGGACTTGTGTGGGAATCTAATTATGTTTTAGACCATATACACACAAAAAATTCTAAAGGACTTACTAACTTTCAAGCTGGGGCTGAAATATTAATTGTTTTTATATTGAAATCGCAATTTAAGAGAGCGCAATTTTTTAACAATTATAGCCTACATTATAGGCAATGTTGTTTTAAGCTTTAGGTGGGGAAATTTAATAACATGGTACTTGTGAATGGCCCTTTGATGAGTTGATGAGTTGATGAGCAATTAGTGGTGATCAAACCTTGAGATGTAGTAACGTCATAACTACAACTTACTGGCAGCCTAGCTACATTACATTCAGGGTACGTCCCAATTGCGCTCTTAATACTAATTAGTGTTTGAGTATGTAGTATATATAACAGGTATGAATGTCAAAGCTGAGTATACTCAAAAAGCAGTAGATTTTGGAGTACGGTAATGATGGACACTATTGTCCCACAGTGCAATAGAAAATGATAAGGGAGGAGCTTCTCATGTCTGGAAAGTACTGAAAAAATGGTGGATGGTGATGCAACGGTTGCTGTGGTGATGGCAGCATTAGAAATGGTGTATAAATGTGAGTTTAACCCAAATCTGTCAAAACAGACTGTAAAAATAACTGTATTCTAGTAAATAACGCGTTCATTTGTTTGCTGTAGTGTTTACTGGGGACTTTTATTCTGAAGGGCTGGGCACAGGCAGTGCTGGGTATTGTAGCAAGCTTCAAGGAGCCGGATTGTAAACAGCACAAGCCCTGAGGTGCTGTACTGTTTACTTTATTTGTACACTTTTTACCTATTTATTTAAATTTATTTATTCATTTATTTATTTATTTAACCCTAAACAGTTGCTTTTTTGGCCTTCTGCCTACATTACATTTTAGCCCTCAAGACAGAAAGTATTGCAGTCCAGTTCGCAGTCCTGGACTGTTAGGTATGACAAAGAGGCACTTGCAGTCAGGAGGTTGGCATGAATGTGTTGAGGTTCATGTCCACACATAAATAGCTTACTGAAAATCTAAATCTATATATTCCACAGGTATTTAAAGGGGAATTCCTGATTTTTTCCAAAGTTCATTGTCAGAGTTGTTTATAGTGATGACAGGAACCACCCATCCAAGGCCGTTTTAGGTTTTTCAGATTTCACCATGCAGCATCAGCATTGCATATACAACTCAGAACACACATGTGGGTTACTCTGGAAAATAAATAAACTCTTACTACAGTACTTGCATTGTGAACATCATGACCCCTCGTTCCTGTCACCACCACGCTAAAGAAATCCATGCCTGTGTCTCTGCAAAATCACATTAAAAACATTTTGAAATTTTGAAAGTCTGTGGGGTTCCCCTTTGAAGGCACTGCTGTGGAGCCTTGAAGAAAAAGCAGCGCATTGATTGCACGCATGTAGTCACGTGACAGATTCGCGCCAATTCGAGAGTTTGCGACATCCGGGTCACTTGCACTTCGCTGAGCAGGTCAGATTAGCTCCGTTAGCGCCTCTGTTTACATTCTGTCTGAAGTTTGTCTTGTATAACTGGGCGTTATCTTGCGTCGTTTGCACCATATACCAACGCCAATAATTCGGTGTTTGATCTGTGTGGAGTTTAATATGAGTGTGTGCTGATTGTGCAGATTTACAGCTTTGTATACGCCGGCTTCTTGCTCGAACTTTCCCGTTCCACCTTAAATGGTGCTTCGGACGCCAGAATGTAACTGCAGCACCATTTAAGGTGGAACGGGCGAATTGGAAGCTAATGCCAGCACACCAAGTTTAGCTACTTTCTCTAAGCTTACTAATTTAGTTTTTTTAATTTTCGTCTTTTGGTAATGCTAAAATATGGATATTTCACGCTGCGGTTGTATTTAAGTTTGAGTTAAGTCGATGTAAATAATCTGAAGCACCCAGTAACTGATGTACATTACAGTTAAAGGGGATTTCCACCAACTTTCCAACAATCCCGAATCATTCAGTCCTTGAGGTGTAAACAAAGTATTTCATAGTTGTTTGGTGTGAAATGGCTTATTTGTAGAGAGACTTACAACCCCAGATTTATTTACTGCGGTAGTGAGGGGAACCAGACGTCGGAGAAATGTAATGCCTTTAAAAGCTCCCTTAAAGGAAGTCATTAAAATGAAATGGTCAGATATATCGTTTGCCTGATTTTGAGACCCAGTTTTAGGATAGTTTTATAAGAAGGTTTTGGTTTAAAATGTATTTGAATCCATTCAGAGGGATACATACAGGGTGTTGTAAGACAAACTTTCAAAACCCCCAAATTTCTGCATAATCAAAAAATGTTTCTGTTGAGGTGTAAACAGACAGACTCGTACAAACTCTGATGTCTTTACAGTGGTGGTCATAAGAACCAGGAGTCACCATGGCTGTATTTGAAATGGCACACTGCTGTACTGCATACTACAGTAGTATGTACTGCACACTGTACACGCCCCCTGTGTGTAGTATANAAATGAAATGGTCAGATATATCGTTTGCCTGATTTTGAGACCCAGTTTTAGGATAGTTTTATAAGAAGGTTTTGGTTTAAAATGTATTTGAATCCATTCAGAGGGATACATGCAGGGTGTTGTAAGGCAAACTTTCAAAACCCCCAAATTTCTGCATAATCAAAAAACGTTTCTGTTGAGGTGTAAACAGACAGACTCGTACAGACTCTGATGTCTTTACAGTGGTGGTCATAAGAACCAGGAGTCACCATGGCTGTGTTTGAAATGGCACACTGCTGTACTGCATACTACAGTAGTATGTACTGCACACTGTATACGCCCCCTGTGTGTAGTATACAGTACAGTAACAAGTTCTGACCTACAGTGTAGTAGACTAATACAGTCACATGACCAGTTACCTCACATTTACCTCAGAGCTGTTATTACTGTATCCACTGTTTAGAGCTAGCTGCTGCTAACGCTGCTCAGTTCACCTGAAATACGTTTAGCCTAGCTGTTAGCTACCCTCGGCTCTTTCACTCTAAAACTGATCCTTTAAAGCGAGTTCATCTTTTATTAATCTTCAGACCTGTATATTTTAACTTTCTGAGGCTCATTCTGATGAACACATACCCCACTACAATCACTACACCCACATTTATACTCAGAGTGGGCTGCGTTTTGCTCCCCAGTGTTACCCACCGCCATTTTCTCTGGCTGAAGCAGGCTGAGAGCTGGTGAGGCCGCGGTGCATGATGGGATGCAGTACACCATGAAGATAGCTCCCCCTGTGTACTAGAAACTCTGAACTCTGAATCTTCAGTGCACTGCAGATTTTCAGTTTGGTGGCATACTGCATACTACATACTACTTTTAGGCAGGTTTAGTATGTGAGTAGTATGCCATTCTAAATACAGCCCATGTCTGCATCACAAACATAGACATTTTATTACTATCAAAACCACCAGTGAACCTACATGTGTTTTCTGAGTTTTGTATGTAATGTTGATGGTCATGGTCAGATGGAGGGACTATTTTGCCTTACGACACCCTTCATGTACCTATCCACAATGAATGGATAGAAATAAAAGGAAACTTTTATCACAAAACTATCGTAAAACGGTGTGTCAGACGTCAGGCAGCATATATCTACGTATGTAAGAACTTCCTGTAGGGGAGCTTTTAGAGGTGGGTGTCTGTTTCCTATCACCACCACTGTGAGCAATTCTCAGTTTCTCTAGAACAAAGCATGTCACACCAAACCACTCTGAATTTCTTTGTTGAATTTTTGCCGTTATGCAGGAAATTTAGGGAAATCGGTGGGTTTTCCCCTTTAACTGTCTGACTGGACACTGTGAGTAAAGAGCATTAACCAGAATAAAAACGGTCGCTTTGGCAACTGGAACACCTTTTTAAGGGCATTATCTATGAAATATATCTCTAAAAAAATCACTCAAATTGACAAACTGCATGTTGTTTGGCACATGTCTTTGGATGAAGACAGGTATGGGTCATACATTTCAATTTTTGCTGGACCCCGTTTCCTTTCCAGTGATCTTCTTGGAGATATATTTGACTGACATTGACCGTTACATCCATGTCCTCCAGTGAGACCCAAGCGGCTCTCAGTCTCTCTGATGGACCTGTATTAGACTAAAGCTCATTCATTACAGAATGCTATGACGCATATGAACGTTACAGCTGATTAATTGTAGTATGAACCCATACGTCACGTTTAGGGTCATGAGTGATACATTTCTTATTGCTCACAGTCTATTTAATGTCCTGGGGTGTTATTAGTAAGGGTCTAAAGCAGTTTAACAATATCTGGTGGAATGTGAACAGTTTCTGCACAGCCTTTTGCCACTGCATCCGTAAATGCCATTAACCCACTGTCATTTCTTTTTGGGCAACATCAGCCACACTTAAACAGCCATGGACTTGAGTGATTTCGAAGCGGACAACTCAGTCAGCTGTCGCTTGGCCTCTCCTATACCAGAGATCTGCAAGAGCGAGGACTGCTGTTTGGGTATCGATGAGGCTGGAAGGGGTCCTGTTCTGGGTGAGGGGGATTTAAGCCTTGCATGCGATTCAGTATTTGAACCGTATTTTGTCGGACAGTAAGATTTTACAGGTTGGCTTAATTTAATGGTGTTTCTTGTCTTTTAGGTCCGATGGTATATGGGATATGTTTCTGTCCCTTGTCCAGGAAGGAGGACTTAAAGGACCTGAAAGTGGCAGGTCAGACTAAAGTGCATGGATTTATTTTGCCCTAATCGGATGCTGTGTTTAGGCTCAAACATCTATATAATGTAATTTTACATGTCAGTTTTTCCAACATCTTTTCTTTATCTTTTAGAGTTATAGAGCCCAACTACTACATTTGTTTGTATTTTATTTTTTCTCCATGAGGTTAATTAATAACATTTGTGTGATTTTATGTTCCAGTCATGGCTGCAGTTCATTTTACATGACCAATTTTCCAGCCTCTCCCTTAGAATTAAACAGTCTGTTTTTGCTACTGTTCCTTTAAGACTGATGTAAGATAAATGAGCTCTGTTCTGATTGGCTGTCCTGTATTGAGAACTTCAATAGGAGTGGACGGCACTGAACTGATAAAGCTTAGTTTCCATGTATGGACTGAATAAACTTCACAATTTTAACATATTGCTTCAAACTGCTTTATTAAAAAAATGGAGGGAAATACGTTTTTCCAAGATATGAGCTCTTTAAACAGGTTGCGTATGTTGTGCAGTGTTATGTTATGAGTGAGGTTTAACTGCCGCTGCGCTGTCCACTGTGGGTGGTAATGCCTTCTATGACGTATTCCACGTACACGCGTGACTCTGTGGATCGAGGAATGTTAAATACCCATGCAACTGGAATGGAACGTTCCATCCGTCTGGCACCCACTATCGTGCACCATTAATTCACAAACCCTGATAATTCACACTGTCTTGCCATGAGCATGCTGGCCAGTATTTAACCTCACTTGCAACATAACGTCTCACAACTTTTACAGGTGTGTAACTTTCCCAAGCCATCCCCTGAGGTAATGCCACTTCAAAATCAGTTTACATACTGCTATCCCATGACTTGTGGTGTGTCAGTGTATGTAGATGATCTCTGAGTGGATGCCTGAGATTCTGCATCATTAAAAAGGAGTCTGAACTGAAACATTCCTTATAGCTTAGTTTCCATATATATATATAGTCTGGGAAGTTAACTGTGTGTTTTGGAACTTTAACAGTGTTTACAATGTTTAAACTCTCAGTTCAGAACTCATTTAGATATAGGTTCCAAGATATAGATTATTTTATTTATTAAATATAATCAGTACTTTTATTCATTAAATATTTTTTTGATGTGCCGCTACTGTTTTATGTCTGCTCCTACATCTCAGATCTCCCAAAAACTGTCTGTGGTGCATTTTATGTTCCATGAAAACGTCCTCAAGCTGGGATGTTATAATTTGCCATGTTGGCCACAACCTACATGTAACCATGCCAAGTACCATAATGTTCTGTTGGTCTTGTGTGCAGATTCAAAGACTCTGTCAGAAGCGGAGAGGGAGAATCTGTTTCTGAAGCTGGACGAGGCAAAGAGCTTTGTGGGCTGGGCCCTTCAGATCCTCTCCCCCAATACCATCTCTACCAGCATGTTACAGAGGTACACACGGGGTCAATTAAACAATAAGATATAATGGGGGGAAAAAATTCCTTCATCATCAGCTGTCACACGACAGCACCGCAGCCCCACAGCATTGCATTGTGGCACATTATTAGAAAACAACACAAATAGTTCCACATATTCCAAAAGTCTAAAGAAACCATACATGCATAGCATTTTGTCTTTTGAATGATTTGCCACAATGGACCATGCTTAAAATGACCCAGGACATGAACTAACAAGGTAAAAAAGAAAAGTCCAGGCTACCAGAATAACATACCTTAAGCTTTTTGCAGTGGCACAAACGGAGAAATCACAAAAACTATAGTGAAGGACCACAGACACGTTGGCCCACAGATCACAAGCATGAGGGCTAAAGTAAACACACACAGCAGACTACTAGCTCAACCAGTATTTCATTAAAATCACCCACACGGGTGTCATCTTACTGCCTGTTTCGGTGCATTTGCAAGCAAAGAAATGTTATCAATTCAGTAGTGAATTTGTAATGTCTCTCTCTCTCTCTCTCTCTCTCTCTTTAGGGCAAAGTATAATTTAAATGCTCTCTCTCATGATGCTGCCATTGGGCTGGTGCAGTATTCTCTGGACTGTGGAGTACAGCTCAAAGAGGTAGGACCTGGAAAAATAACTAGGTTCACTGGAGGCCCATAGCACTACCTGCAGTTCCGATTCTTAACTAGTACCTAAACCTGAAGCATCTTGATAATTAGCTGATGAGTAGGATCAGTTTGTAAACATTGGATGAGCTCTAGATCATGATCATTTTAACCAGTTTTCTATTAATTATTCTAATTTATTAACAAATGGCATTAAAAAATGAAAAAATAAAACAGATATACAGTCTAGCTAACATACAAGGTGATGTGTACCTGATTTCTTAATTTAGCCATTTAGATTTGTGTTTGTGTGATTTAACATTAATGATAAGTGATGATTTGCAAAACGTACACAATACAGTCATCATACAGTCCCTTCATAAACAGCTCAGCTTAGATGTTGCCTTCAGTGAGGCACTACATCACCTGTCTGACGCCCGTTTGCCGTGTTAATTCTCGTCTGTACTGTACCGCATCATTAGTAAAGATCTAATGCCTAGTAAAGGCTAAATTACATGTTTTATGAAGTGAAGTGTGTTTGTGTGTCTTTCCCTACAGGTATTTGTGGACACAGTGGGGCCAGCAGATAAGTACGAGGCTAAGCTGTCTCAGCGTTTCCCTGGAATTAAAGTGACAGTGCGGCCCAAAGCTGACTCACTGTTCCCCATTGTCAGCGCAGCCAGCATCTGTGCCAAGGTAACAACAGTACAATACAGGGCTGAACAGTTATTCATTTTGCACATAACACCAGAACCAAATGATGTCCTGTCACTTTAGAAAGCCCAGTGCTGCTGCTGCTGCTATTATTATTATTATTATTATTATTGTTGCGCATTGCAAAGCAATGCAGTGTTGGATTGACCCGCACCCGTTCGTTTCTCTTTCTTTCCGCATCCCTTTTTCCTCCCATAGAGAATGAATAGGATCGAAAAACGCGTGCCTATCTACCCTACTTCCGCTCAACCTAGAGACACCAAAACGGAGTTCAGTGTTGGATTGACCTGCACTCATTCATTTCTCTTTCTTTTCGCATCCCTCGTTCCTCCCATAGAGTCCTAGTCATTTTTGGACCCATCTAAAGCCGGCTGTTTCCTTCGCCCGAGAGGCACAAAACTTCACATACTCACTAAGGGCAGGTCCCCAAGCACTAAACCACAGTCACACTGACCCGCACTCGTCTATCTGTCCCATAGAGTCCCAGTCACTAAAAGCCACTAAACTTCACATACTCACTAAGGATAGGTCCCCTAATCCACAGCCATACTGACCCGCACTCGTTTACTCATCCCTCGTTCCTCCTGTAGAGTCCCAGTCATTTTCGGCCCAAACCAAGCACTGTTTCTGTTCGCCCGAGAGCCACCAAACTTCATGTACTCACTAAGGGCAGGTCCCCAAACACTAATCCACAGCCATATTGACCCGCACTCGTTTACTCATCCCTCATTCCTCATTGAGCAAGCTGCGCAACCATCCCGGGTTTCCTTCAGGAAATGCACTATTCTAGTTATTATTATTGTTATTATTATTATTATAACATTCATCATAAATTAACATTAAACATATTTTATCAGGTATTTCTTTAAAGCATGCACTGAGCTAAAAAAACGTTGGAATTGAGTTCCATAGTTTGGAGGCAGAAGGACAGTAAGAGGCTTCTCCGCACTTTTCTATATTTTATGGTAGGCATTTGCAGAAGGCCAGTATCTGCAGATATAAGATCACGTGTTGGAGCATAATCAGAGAGGCATGTAGGTGGTAGGGCATTTACAGCCTTAAAAGCTAATAGCAGGACTTTAAAATCTGTCATAAAAGGTGCACTACTGTGTCTATAAGCAGGTTTTGTTGTTCCATTAAGATGAATTCACATGAATTATTACTGGACTACTGTTACAGACGGTTAAGCCACTACCATTAGCAGCTTAACCAAAAGCCAAGACCATTCACTCCACATTTATTACTGTCAGGCTGTAAAAAAACACTAACTGCAGGTCCATAGTGGATTAAAATCCCTCCACCCTTATTTATGTCAGTAAAACCCATATTTTTAAATAGTCACTGTCTTCGTGGTCTTCATCTGCTCTTTATCGATCTCTGTTAGGTGGCCAGAGACCATGTAGTAAAAGGCTGGAAGTTTGCCGAAGATCTGGAGGACGTGGACACAGAATACGGCTCAGGATATCCCAACGGTCAGCACCCAAACACTCCCTTCCTATTCTTATTTCCTCACTGTAAACATGTTATGTAAGCACAATAAGGATGCACAAGACTCGTTTGTAAATTATCATCCTGTTAGACCTCAGATATATGAGTTTCTGTGGGTGTTTTGAAAATCAAGATATTCATATAAGCTAAAGCGAGATGACCACATAAGCATTCACTTGTGTGAATATTTAGCCATGCATAATACAGTCACAACATGCAATAGAATAATCACAGCACTGTACTGCACAGATATAGCAATAGACAGACCCATTTCCATAAACGTTGGAACAGTAGGCAAAATGCAAATAAGAACATAAAGACAAACGACTTGTAAACTGTCTGTATTTACATAAAAACAGCATATTGATGTATTGTCCAGGATAGCAGTGAGTTTGTTAAGTGACCTCCTTTCGACCACCAGCTCTGGACAATACATCACACCCCCTTCATGACCTTCTGGTCAGACAGCGGAGCACTTTCAGCAACAGACTCATACAGCTCCGCTGTAGCAAAGAAAGGTACAGGAGATCGTTTGTACCAACAGTGATCACACACTGTACAACACCTCTTCACTGTGCCGGGACATTATTGGCCACTAACTGAGCACCAGCTGGACATTACACTTTCCATACTCTGTCACTCATCACTGTGCACTGCTACTTTTGTCATGCCAGTAAGATTTCACATTTATCTATAATACCTTCTGTACTCTTGTTTACAGTGTATAGCTACCCGTTACTGTCATCTGGCTTTCTGATTGGAC
>CM067495.1:5181993-5251613 GCA_034552555.1 Semaprochilodus insignis
CCCGAGAGGCACAAAACTTCACATACTCACTAAGGGCAGGTCCCCAAGCACTAATCCACAGTCACACTGACCCGCACTCGTCTATCTGTCCCATAGAGTCCCAGTCACTAAAAGCCACTAAACTTCACATACTCACTAAGGATAGGTCCCCTAATCCACAGCCATACTGACCCGCACTCGTTTACTCATCCCTCGTTCCTCCTGTAGAGTCCCAGTCATTTTCGGCCCAAACCAAGCACTGTTTCTGTTCGCCCGAGAGCCACCAAACTTCATGTACTCACTAAGGGCAGGTCCCCAAACACTAATCCACAGCCATATTGACCCGCACTCGTTTACTCATCCCTCATTCCTCATTGAGCAAGCTGCGCAACCATCCCGGGTTTCCTTCAGGAAATGCACTATTCTAGTTATTATTATTGTTATTATTATTATTATAACATTCATCATAAATTAACATTAAACATATTTTATCAGGTATTTCTTTAAAGCATGCACTGAGCTAAAAAAACGTTGGAATTGAGTTCCATAGTTTGGAGGCAGAAGGACAGTAAGAGGCTTCTCCGCACTTTTCTATATTTTATGGTAGGCATTTGCAGAAGGCCAGTATCTGCAGATATAAGATCACGTGTTGGAGCATAATCAGAGAGGCATGTAGGTGGTAGGGCATTTACAGCCTTAAAAGCTAATAGCAGGACTTTAAAATCTGTCATAAAAGGTGCACTACTGTGTCTATAAGCAGGTTTTGTTGTTCCATTAAGATGAATTCACATGAATTATTACTGGACTACTGTTACAGACGGTTAAGCCACTACCATTAGCAGCTTAACCAAAAGCCAAGACCAATCACTCCACATTTATTACTGTCAGGCTGTAAAAAAACACTAACTGCAGGTCCATAGTGGATTAAAATCCCTCCACCCTTATTTATGTCAGTAAAACCCATATTTTTAAATAGTCACTGTCTTCGTGGTCTTCATCTGCTCTTTATCGATCTCTGTTAGGTGGCCAGAGACCATGTAGTAAAAGGCTGGAAGTTTGCCGAAGATCTGGAGGACGTGGACACAGAATACGGCTCAGGATATCCCAACGGTCAGCACCCAAACACTCCCTTCCTATTCTTATTTCCTCACTGTAAACATGTTATGTAAGCACAATAAGGATGCACAAGACTCGTTTGTAAATTATCATCCTGTTAGACCTCAGATATATGAGTTTCTGTGGGTGTTTTGAAAATCAAGATATTCGTATAACACAGCTAAAGCGAGATGACCACATAAGCATTCACTTGTGTGAATATTTAGCCATGCATAATACAGTCACAACATGCAATAGAGTAATCACAGCATTGTACTGCACAGATATAGCAATAGACAGACCCATTTCCATAAACGTTGGAACAGTAGGCAAAATGCAAATAAGAACATAAAGACAAACGACTTGTAAACTGTCTGTATTTACATAAAAACAGCATATTGATGTATTGTCCAGGATAGCAGTGAGTTTGTTAAGTGACCTCCTTTCGACCACCAGCTCTGGACAATACATCACACCCCCTTCATGACCTTCTGGTCAGACAGCGGAGCACTTTCAGCAACAGACTCATACAGCTCCGCTGTAGCAAAGAAAGGTACAGGAGATCGTTTGTACCAACAGTGATCACACACTGTACAACACCTCTTCACTGTGCCGGGACATTATTGGACACTAACTGAGCACCAGCTGGACATTACACTTTCCATACTCTGTCACTCATCACTGTGCACTGCTACTTTTGTCATGCCAGTAAGATTTCACATTTATCTATAATACCTTCTGTACTCTTGTTTACAGTGTATAGCTACCCGTTACTGTCATCTGGCTTTCTGATTGGACAGTTTTAGATGACTTGTGAATGTGGACATACACAGCTGCACTGTTCTCCTGCATAATATTTATGCTTTAATGCTTTATTTATTGTACATACACTCTTCATGGTAATTATACTTTCAAGGCATTATACTTTACATAGACACTACATTCTCATTGCATACCATTAGACTTTCATAACAGTTTTACTTCCATCCCACTCATAGTGGTGCTTATTATTAGTATTATTGAGTATATCCTTTTCTTCCTCTCTTTATGTACATATTCTATTATTATTATTGTATTATTGTTCTTTACTGTACTCGGGCTGCTGCAATACGTGACTTTCCCTCTGAGATTAATAAAGTGATCTATCTATCTATCTATCTATCTATCTAATGTGGCACCTCCTCAGCTTTAGTATATGCTAATTCCAAATTTAATGCATGCAACACATTCCAAAAAAGTTGGGACAGGGGCAATGGAAGACTGGGAAGTTTGTGGAATGATCAAATATACCTGTTTTGGAACTTTTGGAACTACACATGCTTGAGCATTCCCAAAAGGATTACATGCCACTTTGCAAAAAAGTGTGTGAATCGACCAGCAGTTTAGGAACATTTCCAATGCACTATTTCTATGGAATTTAGAGACTTCACTATCTACACTATCAAAAAAAAATGTTGATGGTGTAATTTAGTCCTCTGTCCATGTCTGGAAAATCAGCTCATGCACTGATGATGAAAATGCCGACTGTCCTTAACGTTGTGTGAACGTTTTAGCAAATGACTCTTATTACGTTCAGAAAGGACTTAAATTTACTAACCGTTTTTGCTTTTTCTGTAAGTTATTTTTTAAAGATAAAAGGCAATGCTTTGTTTTACTGCTTGATGCTTTACATCAGGAGTGCCCAATCCTGATCCTGGAGATCTACCACCCTGCAGAATTTAGCACCGACCCTAGTCTAACACACTTGCTGCAGGTAATGAAGACTTCTTGAGTTGTCTGAATATTAGAGCCAAGAGTGTTGAATCTGAACTCTCCAGGACCAGGACTGGGCAGCCCATCAAATGAATCAGCCCAGATCGTGTTTAAGCTCAGTGGTGCTTTTTGTTTTGTGTGTATTTTAGATCCGAAGACTAAAAGCTGGCTGTTGAAGTATTTGGACCCAGTGTTTGGTTATCCTCAGTTTGTTAGGTTTAGCTGGAGTACGGCGCAGACACTACTGGACGGCAAAGCGGTCACTGTACACTGGTGAGTCTGTCAGCAGGGGGCAGTGTTTTACCACTTGAGGGCTACTGTTTTGTAGCTCCATACATTTCTTGTAGTGCTTGTAAGGTGGCTGTTTGATGCCTTTGTGCGAAGGGCCACCGTACAGCGTAGTTGCTGGTTTTCAAGTCAACCAAGCAGTAGCACACTTGATTCCAACAGGTGATGAAGCGCACTCCTGCTTTGTTGACTTGAAAACTGTATAGTCTCATCGTGTTTTAAGCACCTTTTATTCATTAGAGAACAATGGAGTAGGTCTGTAAAACTGCATCAGACTGAAGGTATTAATTCAGCTGGATCGATTTTGTAATGTTAATTGATTATAATCAATTATAATAATGTTTATTAAAGTACAAACTATTTTTTGGCCAAAATAAAATTCACTATTTTATAGTCTATTTTAAAAAGACTATTTTCAAATCTAAAACAAAGCTTTTTTTGCCTGTCTGCACAAAAGTACTGTCTAAATACTTAATGGATCATATTTTTAATAATTGTAAATTATTAAAATTAATAATTTAATAATTGTTTAAGATTTAATGAGAAACTGGATCAATTTTAATTGTAATGTAACTAAAGGGTCCATATCATGGAAAACTCTCTTACTCTCTTCAAATAGGAGTTTCCTCATAAACATAGACTTGATCAAAGTAGTTCCAGAATGTACATTATGTAAATATGTAAATTCGACTGTTTACTTTTTACTTCACAACAAGTCCAAACTGTTATGGTGCAGACTTCAGTTGGTTTAAAACACATAACATTGCCATTGATGAGATTCGTCAGCAGTAATAATGTCCGTTGTGTGTATCCTAATGATGTCAGAGTCGCTCTTAATCAGGCTGAAGGCCTTTAAGGTTTCTGAAAGGTTACTCGGTCATACAATTATGGAAATCCCCATTTCATGTACCATGGGCTGCCGTAGACTGACGTAAAGTAGTTCTTGACTCATGCCACAATGTCCTTCTCAAGGAACAGACTTAAAGCCTCACAGAGCTAACAAACGCTGTAAGAAATATGTGTGTGTGTGTGTGTGTGTGTGTGTGTGTAGGGATGATGATGAGGAAGATGGGGAGAAAGCAGCAGCTCGGCAAAATAACACCTCCATGCTGTCATACTTCAGCCGCAGCAAACCTGCCAGCAATGCACCCACGCGGGAGACCCACCGCTTCTTTACAGAGCGCAGACTACAGAGCGTCGACACACTCTGAACATGCACTCACACACACACTCACACACATACACACAATCATACAGACACACAAATACACAGTCTCCTGAGGTCACAGAAATGTGCTCACTGCAAAGGGATCTGAACCAATGCTGACCTGTACATTCTCAGACCCAGTTCCACAGCTTCAGCACTGAAGTCCAAAGACTATGACATGTCATAATGTATTTTATGTCTCATTTCTTAATGTTCAAGTAATAAAAATACATGTTTTATACACTATGGACTTGCGTTGCATTAATCTTTCTGTTTGTTTGTTTTTCTTTTCTTTTTTCATTACGATGTAAACAGTCATTCAAAGTGTTTTAATGTAAAGTGATTCATTACAGACAAACTTGGACTCATGCTTCCTCCCAGTGGTGATATGAAGCAATGTCTACAACACATGCAGCCCTTGTTTCATCTGCCAGCCTAAATCTGAATTTTGATGTATCAACACCACATCCAGGTTGATTTTTGGTAGTCTGGACTAGTGTTTCCCCAACCCTGATCCTGGCGGCACCCTGCCCTGGACATTTTTAGTGGGTTCCCTGCTTTAACACCCCCCCACCTCTGCAACTTTGACAGGCCTTCTTAATGAGCTGATCAGTTGAATCAGGTGTGCTGGGAGCAGGGAAAGACCCAAAATGTGGAGGGCAGGGTGCCTCCAGGACCAGGGTTGAGAAACACCGTTCTGGACAGGAAAAAAACACACATACAATTCAGTGTTTGCAGATCGGATCCAAAGTGCAGATGGAGATGGTGGAGGTGTGATTCCAGTGGTGGTGATAGGAACCAGACATCTCAAGAGCTCAATGCCTCGATAAGCCACATCACATTAACATATTAAATGAAATGGTTTATGATTTATGTTTTCTGAAAATATTTTATTGTAATATTCAGAAAAGGCTTTATGAAGATGTATAAAGTCAGAAGTCACATGTAGGTTCACTAGTCGTTTTGGTAGTAAATAAAATGGCTGTATTAGTGTTGTAGAGCATGGTGACCCCTGGTTCCCATCACCACCACTGTAAAGAAATTTGGGTCATTAAGTTTCTTTATAAGTGAGCCTTTACCAGATCACTGTGAATGACTTTATGTATGTATTTCGGTGGTTAAATTAAATTATCCAGGGCTTTTGAACAGTCGGTGGAGTTCCCCTTTAAAAGTGCTCGCAGTGTTGCTGGTGTTGATTGGAGTTCCATGTTTCACCACTGGTTCCTCCCGTACGGCAGGTGGCGCTGCGAGCACTCAACACGCTAACTAAACACAACAGAAGAAGAGCCTTCCGGCGGGACGCAAGTGTGGTAAGTTAGCTTCATTTATTTATTGGGGAAGTTATTTTTTAGCTTAAGTTGTCGCTTGACTTTGTATTTCAGACCGTATACAGTGCTAAACAAGATATTTGGATCCACTAACGAATTCAGACTGCAGTAAATTGTGCTAATTTGTTGTATTAGTTAGCTAACTGGGCTAAAGCTCTAGCTATCCTCGACGGGGCTGAGGTTAGCCTCCAATTCCCGAGCTGCTGCTTTGAATTCTCCCGTTCCACCTTACATTCAGGACCCCGAATGTAACTGCTGCACCATTTAAGGTGGAACGGAAATAGTCGAACAGACAGCTAACGTTAGCTTCCTTTGTGTTGACTTTTCCACCACTATTTCAGATAAACCTTCCCTCAGAGCTCAAGCAACATGGATATACGACCCAACCACACCATCTACATCAACAACGTCAATGATAAGATAAAGAAGGAAGGTAAGTCTGAACCAGCACGCTGGAGGCTTGAGATTCAGTGTATAAGAATGCTCTTCTGTTGACCAGGGCTGTGTAAAGCCAGCCTCTACCAGTACAGGTGGCATTGTTCAAATGAAATGATGCCTAAGGATCAAGGTGTGGAAAGAAAGGGGTCCTGAAGGGCAGGGACCCGTGGATTAAGTACCTGGACCCCCTGAATGCTGTAAAATCAAACTCTTTGTATGATTCTGTGTGCTGTCCATGAGGGAAAATAAATGCTCAAGTACAAACTCATGGAAAGACCATTGTTAAGCTGCTTCTCCCACAAAACGAGCTTCTGTCTTTGACCTTCTTGACTAACTACATGTTGGAAATGGGCGGATTAGTAACCAGTAATCCAGGTGTTTAGTTTTAAAAGTCAATCCTGGCTCAAAAATATCAATATTGTATTGTATTGAGTTTATATAGAAATCCTGCAGTAATACAGGTGTAGCATAGGAACTACTTTTCCTTCCGCGTTCTTCCCCTGCTCCTATGAACACAGGCACTCTGGGAAAAGTAGTGCGTGCAGCCAGTCATTTTTTTTACTCCTAGACTAATCGGAGGATGGTATGTAATAAATACAATGGCAAGCAGAAAATCAAGTGTGGTTTGGAGTTATTTCACTCCATTGAACAACAACGAGACCACGTGTGGCAGTTCATCAAACCTCAAATCAAAGCAGTGTATTGCCATGTGACATTTACACAGGTGTGAAAAACCAGAACAGCTCTGTTTATCCAAATGTACAGTTCTATGTAACAGTAATATAAAGTTATGAAAAGAAGCTATGATACACATTCCATATATATATATATATATATGAGCACTGGAATTACATGGTATTGGATCAAATGGAAAATCAAAGGTATCCCCACCCCAACTACAGATTCACCACTCTGCCTCAGGATAGCGTGGTAGCAGATTGGGTCACCCCAGTTGGGCTTTCATAACTGTAGCTATGCCGGGGATACCTCTGATTCATTGTAACGAGTGATCTGGGTCTCTAAAGTGCCACTGCAAAAAAAAATAAAAATAATAATCCAGTGATGCAGCGTTTCCATGCAGTATTATCGAAAAGTTTTGCCCATAGTCTCTCTCTCTTAATACACTCAGCCCTCGATTTGACCCTGGGTCGATGATTGATTGATTGATTGATTGATTGATTGATTGATTGATTGATTATTCCAAAAAGGAACTTTTTTTTTTTTTTTTTTTTTTTCCCTCTCATTTTAAAATTAATGAATTATTTTTAAATAATTAAACTTTTCTCAGTTTGGGATCATTTTGATCCAAAGCATTTGGGAGCTTAACGAACAAAGCAGCATGAAATAAAACCAAAAAGGAAACTACATGTGAAGTGAGTGAGGGATGGATTCTCTGCAAAAGTATTCGAGTAGAAACGTGTTGTCATTTGATAATGATTATAAAGATGCACTTTTCTGCATTCTACTTGGAATGAATATATCTTGTGAGTCTCTGGAATTGACTAACACATTTATTTATTTATTTGTTTGTTTGTTTGTTTGTTTTTCCCCCTTCCTTTAGAGTTGAAGAGGTCACTTTATGCCCTGTTCTCCCAGTTCGGACAAATCGTTGAAATAGTAGCGCTGAAGACCATGAAAATGAGGGGGCAGGCGTTTGTCGTCTTTAAGGAACTTTCTGCAGCCACAAATGCGCTGAGACAACTACAAGGTTTCCCTTTCTACAACAAGCCCATGGTCAGTATTTGAGGATTAATTCATGTCTGTTTGTGGTCGGAATTCCAGGCACCTTTCAGTGGTAAGGCAGTCTGTGGAGATGAATGGATGAGGCTGACTGTAATCTTCCATAGCATTTGATTAAAGCTGCTCCACTACATCTATCTTCAGAAGTGAAAAGGCATAACGCACAAGATGGTTTCAAGGATTTAAAGAATCTTTACGTGTCAGCAATGCACTGTGTATTCAAAAGTGTCCAGACACCTTCTAATGAAGTGAATTCAGCTACTTCAAGGTCACCCATTGCTGACACAGGCATTCAGTTTCACTCCTATAGCTTCCATTAACTTTATAGAAAAGCGTGGACCCATAGAATGGGAGGTTCTGGAGCAACTGCACATGAACCTAAGGTCGCCGTGTCCAATGCCAAGCATTGACTAGATAGCTGTAAAGCTGGCTCACGGGGCTGTGGAGCAGTGGAAGTGCGTTCTCTGGAGTGATGCTGCGCCATCCGGTCCCTTTGGGATGAGCTGGGGTGATCCAGAACTGATCTTCCAACATCAGTGCCGTCTTAGTGTAAAGCTATCCCAGAGACAGTTACTGCAGCAAAGGAGGATTTAACTCCCTATTAATACTCTTGATTTCAGAAGAAATGCTGGATGTGCAGGTGTCCGCAAACTTTATCGGACATATTGTGTGCAGTAGTTAACTTCATCTTGTTCCACAGCATTTCAGACAGACCTTAGTGCTTCTGTTGGCTAACAGTTAAGAAATGCAAGAACTGATCAGCACACTTGCTTTATGCTGCTGAGGAATTAGTTTCAAAGAGCTCCTGGATGAACATATAGCTCAGCATTAATCCTGCAGATTCAAAGTTCCAAAAAAAGGTGGGACTGTTTGTGAAACACCAATAAAAACAGAAAGGAGTGATTAGTATATCCACTTAGACCTGCATTAAAACAAATCAGAGATGTGTAGTGTTGTCAAATTATTTGTGGGTTTTTTTTCCCCCCTAAAGAGAAAAACACTAGAATTGGTGCCTGCAGCATCTACCAAACAGGTCAATTAACACAGCTTGTTTCTGGATCCATGTTTGCAAGTTACGACAGTAGAAGCTATATGTCAACAGTGGTTGGTATAGTGTAGTGGGTAATACATCTGCCCTCCCTGCTGTAGCCCGAGCTTTGATTCCCCACCAGGGCAACCACATTACACTATACCAATATTAGTCCTTGGGTAAGACTTCTAACACTACATTTGCCTGCCTGTGCAAATCTCTAAATTGTCAGTTGATCTGGATAATGCCACAAATGAGAACAATGGAAAAACTTCTGACCTTTTTTTTCTTTTCTCTTCTCTAGGCGTATCTGAAATAGACTAATGCACAGTAGAAATGTGTATTTAGAGTCTTTTCAGGAACCTGCATGCTCATTTCACCATAACAAACCAAGCCATGTTCCACATGACTAAAAACAGAATGAGCCTGTAATCAGAGAGAGTGCTAGGCTGACCTGCCTTGACCTACAGTCAAAATCTCTTTTCAAGAACATATTGTACATTATGAAGCACACAAGATAACTCTAAGGCTTGGTTGAGCAGCTGAAGAGTTGTATACCTGAAGAATAGCAAAAATATTGCTTTAAAAACTGGATTGATTGGTATTATAAGTCCCCCGTGAGTAAGTGCTGTTTAAAGGAAGGTGTTGTAACACGTGGTAAACATGATCCTGCTTTTTGAAACATGCTGTAAAACATGAACCGTGGTGTTTTTTGTGCTGTTTTCAATTTAATACAAATCACCGCTCTCTGGTATTATTGCCATTTCACATATGGTCCCAGCAGAGAATCGAATTTGTACACAACATTTTGAAACTATTTATTTCATAAGAAAATCACACGGAGGTTGTTCAGCGGACAGAGGGGTAAAGCCAGATGTTAATTCTTTTACACCATTTGTTTTGTAGCGAATCCAGTATGCTAAAACAGACTCGGATATCATCGCTAAGATGAGAGGCACGTATGGAGACAAGGAAAAGAAGAAGGAGAAAAAGAAGAAAGCTCAAGAACAGGCAGCCAACGCTGCCAAGAAAGCAGTGGTGAGTTTAAATGCGAATGTTCAAAGTTTTTGGTCCCAATAAGTGTGTTAGTTAGTTAGTTATACATAGTGTATTTATTTATTTATACATAGTAATATAAACAGAATAGAGGGGGAGGGAAGAGGGAAGAAGCATACACACATTCACATTCACTCTTACTTACCCAATTCAGTGTCAATTTATGTGTCAGTTCATCCCACTTTCTTGGGTCTACCAGTCCCATTTCTTCAGTTACCCCCTACTCACCTCCCCACCATTTTAAGACTGTAAATAGTAAGTCAACATTTCCATGCAACGAATGCTAGTGCCAGTTCCAATAAAAAAGGTCGACAGTAGGGGGCTTCCTTCGGGAGCCAGCACTTAATAGCTTTTCTACAAGGAGCCAGAAGTATCTTCAATAGGTATCACTCCTACCTAAGCCCACAGGGATTGCACCAAGTTGTATGGAATTAAATGACACCTCCACAGCAAATGCTTATCTTAGAAGTTTATCTTCCCATATCAACCCAAAAAGACAGAATTTTTGGGCAACACCACTCTGTATGAGCATGGTCTGCGTCCATTGCCCCACACTCCCTCCACAGCAAGGAAAAGGAGTCCCAGTTAGCTTGTATTTAGACTTGGGTGAAAAATATCCCTCCCAAGTAATGAATACCAAATGGCGGATTGATCACGTAATCCTGTGCGCCACTTTTCTGTGTGCAGGTTTGCAAAATGGTAGGAACTAGCTTCATCCATTTGCTGCTTCTTATTAATTTCCTTAGATCTAAACACTCAAAACAGCGAAGAACCGTGCCTTTTGTCCCCAGTGATCCTTTCCGCCATCACAAAACTTGAAAAGGCAAGTAGCGTCATAAGTCAAAGCAGTCACGTTACAAAATCAACATAACCCCACGTGCAGTGCTGGGAGCAGTCAGTTACAGAAAACTGCCCTCTCCCAGTCTTCAGTACAGCTATCACACTTAACTAAATGTACCAGACTTGCAGAACAAGCGATCCTGGGTGTCCTCCAGTCCTCTAGTGTGAAAGCGGTCTAAGACTAAGCTTAGATTAAAAAGTATTTGTGAAGGTGGTTCACCTTTAGTACTGCAGTTTCAAAAATAGGCCTAATCTATGTTCAGGGAACCGGTCCTGTGTATCGTTGTGAGCCCGTCATGTGTGTATCTTTATTTATCTGAATAATTCCTGGTGCAGTTCGTTGAGTCTCTTGTGTAATTGTTTGAATATTGTTTGGAAAGTATGCTCATGGCTTAAATTCCTGACTGGAACTTTAGTTTGCTGGAAGTTGCTGATGTAAATGTATTTTGACAGAATGCCGTGAACACACAGCCAGCTCCACCAGCTACAGTCCAGGTACGCACGTCCTTTATTTTTGTTGGCATATTTGTCTGGCTTCCGTAATGGGCGATTGCATTACGCCTCACTTGCATCTGTACTGTTTTTAATAACAGCACAGCGTAACACCCCTGCACTTGTTTTAGGTTCCTGATAATCCACCCAACTACATTCTGTTCCTGAACAACCTGCCGGAGGAGACTAATGAGATGATGCTGTCCATGCTGTTTAACCAGTGAGTACATTTTCAGCACTTCTTGCCACTAAATGTCCTGAACGGTTTGTTTGAAAGTTTGGAGGGTTACAGTGTCCAGCCCTTTCATCCACAAATCCACTTAATCCTTCCCGTCATGCTGCAACTGTATTCTCAATACACTGAGACGTTGTAAGTGAAGACATCTGGTTTCAGTATAATCTCACTGGAGTGTGCCGAGTTCGATTGATTACGCGTACCCTGCAAGAAGGGCAGCGGCAGTAAATCTTGTCCTGCCATGTCTCTGCAGTCATTTGATTTTCCAGAAGTAATTGGCTGAATTGAACTTGAAACACAATTTTATCTTCTCACGATTCCAGAGCACAGTCAGATAATTCAAGTATGTCTACATGTACTTTCAAATGGGCCTGTTTCTCAGCTGCTAGGTTATAAAGTCTCTAGTGTCTTGTCAGTTGGATATATGGGGCATTTTCTAGCTGAGCTTATTTGGGGAAAGTGCCACTCAAGTCAGGTAGTTGGGTAGCTTGATCTTTTTTTTGGCACCTTTAACGTTTTCCTGGCATTGTGCCGCTGCAACCAGCAAATGCAGATGAAAGCTAAAATCTGTGGCCTGATTTATGGCTAAGTTCCAAGATAAGATCTTATGTTTATGTTTTTATGATAATTCCATCATCTTTGAGGGAGGTCACACTACTCCTGGAGGCCTTTGTATTGTTACCTATACGCCACCTGCCTCTTCACTTGTGTTAACATTTGGATCGATACAAACGGCTCATGATTACATTGTTGGTTGTATTAACGTACATTTAATGCTGAGTTGTATTGAATTTTTGATTTCTTAGAAACGTCTGCACATTAAACATGTTTAAGATGGAATACAAAATAATTCCGAGTGGTTTGACAGAGTTACAGTTGTTCTCAGTGGTAGTGATGGGAACCAGACACCACCTTCTAAAAGCTCCCTCACTTGAAATGGAATACGCTGCCTGAGATGATGTACATAAAATATGTTTTTAATATAGGCTGGTTGTTATTTGAAGGGGGTTGCACAACAAAATGTTCCCCGATGTGTGCTTTACCATTATCAGCACTGTATGTCAAGGTTCACTGGTGGTTTTGACAGTAAATGAAATGGCTGTTTTAGTGCTGTGAACATTGTAACTCCTGGTTTCCATCAGCGCCACTGAAAAGAGAGATCATATTCCGTTGTGCTCTCTGTGCAGGTTCCCAGGTTTTAAGGAGGTACGTCTGGTCCCGGGTAAGCATGACATTGCCTTTGTGGAGTTCGAGAGTGAGGCCCAGGCAGGAGTGGCCAAAGACGCACTGCAGGGCTTCAGAATCACAGCTACCTGCGCCATGAAGATCACCTATGCCAAGAAGTGATCACACGCGTGCACACACAGGCCTTCTATGTTGGACTGAATCGGTGACCCTGTTAAATGGGTCCTCCTTTCCCCCCACTTCTCCTCTCTCTGTTTTTGTTTGCTCTTTTGTTTTAGTTGACTTTGTCTATATGTTTATGACTGTACAGGCTATTGGATGTTCAGACATGAGAGAGAGCCGGAGATCAGGGCTATTTGTTTTCTAAGTTTTTGTTTTTTATTTGAATTCTAGAAATATTAAATCCTTTTTTTTTTTTATAAGACTTTCATGCTGCTTGAATCCTCTCTTACTTGAGCCTTTTCTTTGAATCTTGATTTTTCCCCCATACTTTCACTGACAAAATACAATTATTGGTAATACTTTATCATAACAGCATTCTTTAAATAACTTAACCATTCTGTAACAGCCAAAAGTAATGATCATTACTAATGCACTAAGTTCTATCATTCAGTATTAATACTGGCATACAGATAATTAGATAAATGTAGTAATTATGATAGCCTTTGTATTTACATTATAAAGTCTATATATATATATATATAATATATAAAAAATTTATTTACTAGAATTATAATTAATGTTTCAAAAGTATATTCACCACTTGAAGGTTCAGTTGGCGGTTCTGGAGAACGTCTGCTGATGTTTGAACTCGACAGCAAAACCAGTATACCATCCCTTCAATGCTCCTTCAGAAATTCAGTGGCCCCCAAATTCATGTATGTACGTTGCCATGGTGAACGACACCGGGCAAGCAAACCTGTATGGACAAATAACACAATATATCATTAGGGCAAACGGCGACGGTTATGGGTTCACAAACTGTCAATACTATTGCTGCTGCAATGCTAACCAGTTACTATCACAAGCATTAGCGAACAGGACAAAACAGTACTCACCTAATTTATTACGTGTCACAGAAGCAAGAAGTTGGTGTTCCCCACCTGTCCAGCAGAAACAGAGCGACCTCCTGGTCCCTTTACATGCCTTTCAACTCTCTGTCAGCTACTTATTCGTCAGTTTTTTGTTGCAATTATTTCTGTTCCAGTGCAGCAGTTCCATTCCGGCGCCTCGGCCTACCTGTCCGGCTTCTTGTTCGAATTTTACTGTTCCACCTTGTCTGGTGGAGCAGTTACATTGAGGTGCTAGAATATAACTGCTGCACCATTTAAGGTTGAACTGGAATATTCAGACAACAAGCTGACGAATGGGAAGCCCTAGGGAAGCCTCTCCACTATTGAAACACCTCACTGATGTTAACAGGGCTCTTCGACGTTGCCTGTTTGAAGAACTTCTTTCTCTGTTCTTCACATCTCCGCTTTGCCTGTTTTTAGGCCGTCTGTCTTCGTAGCCTCTCCGCCTCCTCCTGGGCCCCTTGATTAATAGTTTAGATAGCAATTAATAATAAAAAAATAATAATGCTAAACATCATAGGAAAATGGAATTAAGTAAAAAATAAAAATAATATAAGAATACAAATCTAAAGATTGGCAGATAATATCAATTTCATAACAGGGGGACAAATAAACATCATTGCCTAAGGCTAAAAAGGAATGAGCTGAACCACTTACTTAGGCATCCATTTATTTATGTGGGTTTTTTTTTTATTATTTATTTATTTATTTTTAAAAGCTTTATATGCCAAAAATGTATGTATGCCAAGCCAGAGCAGACGGGCACTGCGGTTAGAGAAGGACAAGACGCATGCTAGGAGGGAGACAAATGCCATAAAGCAAAGGGAGATGTCCGTGGCTAGGACACTGGGAACAGTCATAACGAAGGCATGATTAATAGGCACCGAGAGAATATCTGAAACTGTGCCCAAAATATCCAGACAGAAATGACACAGTGGACGTACTTGTCTGTGGACAGCGGTCACGGGTCCGGTCTATATCGCCCTAGATCTTCTATAGGAGTCTGCACTGAATCTGTCCATGTCTAGCAAAAATGGAAGAAGACCGTATCCGATGCTTGCTGTATCCTCTCCCAAAGCTCATCTGGGGTTGATGCTGCCGCCTCCGCCGCCTCCTCCTCCTCCTCCTCTCTTAACCTTTTAACACTGTCCACCGAGGGAGAATTTAGTGAGACAGTTTAGTTACGAAGGATTGCGATTAATCCCCTTGTGGTCGACAGTGGTGACAAACTATCCAGGGTAGCAGTAAATTTGGGAGGGAAGGGAGTGTTTCACATGCAAAACTACATGTCTGAAGATTTCTGAGAAATGAGATTTGGGTAATTGATTTGTTCTTTTTTGACATTTGCTGAAAGAAAGCAAAAATATTGCAGAATACTGCACATCAGTCAGTGACCCCCCTTCATTAATTTCATTTCCAGGCAAAATGACTACTGAGTTATCAAAATAGATGAGATTAAAAACACTATGATGAATAGTCATATGCTGTTGGTCCTCCGCATGCTGACTGAACATGCCCTGAAGGTGCCCTGTGGTGTCCGGCACCAAGACCTGTATGCCCTGTATGTTGCGAGGTATGGCTGCAGCAGATTGGTCTTGTTTGTTTCAGCACATCCCCAGGTCAAGGGAATTTGTATGCCGGGGTAGTTTTGAACGTCTCGGTCCATTATTCATCTGTGTGTCAAATCTGGTCCAAAAGACGTTCACGTAGACTGCCCGGACGCAGGGTTTCCCAACAGAACACGGCTAGAGCATCACACTTCCTCCGTTGGCTTGTCTTCTTCCCACAGTTCACCCTTGTGCCATCACTTCCTCAGCGAATCTGTGCACATGTACCTGTTAGTCTGCATGATGACCAGGAGACCCACGTCCATTGCATCCAGTTCTGAGGCTTGCATGCCCATCGAAGGCATTTTCTATGCTGGGTCCAATGCAGGGTGCGATGCACTGCATGTTGAGACACATTCCCTACCGTAAGCCTCAGTAAAAATGTGTGTGCCATGGTCCACTGTCGATAGGTAATCACTACTGCTGACCACATGCTCCCCACAAGCCTTCCCATATCAGAGAGGCTCCAGTGTGAGTCATCTGGCCCTTCTCAGATCTTTACACCTGCTGATTTCTCCAACCCCAACGAGGAAAGTTCACTTACAGTCTAATATATCCCAGACCTAGTGCAGAACATACTGGAGGCCATGACCACGGAATATACTGTTCATTTCGGAATTTAGTGTCCAGTCCTTATTACAGCTTTGGTGCTTTTCAGGAGTCCTGCTTTCAGTTTCTCAAAGGATCTGCAGCCACATCTCCAGAGGTCGTTTTTAGAAGTTGCATTTGCTACTTTTCATGATCCAAATAACCCCAAACACATTCAGTGATGTTGAGGTCTGGACTCTGGGGTGGTCAGTCCATTGTTCTGAGAGCACCAGCAGCTTCTTTGTTGGATGTGTGTGTCTCCTTTTCTCAGTGAGAAGCTTCTTGAACAGCTACACGTCCTTTCAGACCCATAACACTGAGGTGTCTTCTCACAGTGGAAGGATGGAGAGAAACACCTGTGGATGTTTTCAGATCTGGAAGCAAGAGTGGAGCTTGATGTTCTCCTCTCTCTCAAAGTCGAAAGCTTTATGTGCTGTTTATCGTATGGGTACAGTTTTGGTGGTCCACCAGGTCTCGTTAGAAGTCTCTGTAGCTTTAAATCATTTTTAACTCCAGTGTTGGAAACCTTCCGTATGGATGGTGGATTATTTTATGTCCTCAGAAATCTTGTGAAAAATGAATAGTTTGTACGCTATGTCCGTTTGGACTATGACTATGGACTATGAAGTAAAAGAAGGACGGTCTCGGACTTTTTGCACAGTGCTTTATGTCTTTGAAGGTTTAAGGCCATGACCATGCCAGGAGGCAAAGGCCCCCGTCTACTGAGAGGAGAAAATGGTATTATTTATCGCGGGTGCTGAGAGAGGAGAAGTCCTTAACTCAAAATGACATCTGTTTCCAAACCTGTAGTGTTGACGTCAGTGGACTTAAGTGGGTAAGTGGGCTTCAAGGAGGAGGGGGGGGGAGTAGTACAGGGCATGGCGTACAGGTCACTGTCACTTTCAGGCTGACATTTCATTTCCAGTTTGCTTGTTTCTAGACCTTCATGGTCACTGAAGACATTCAGACACAGCTCTTTGGGAGCACAAGTCTGCTGGCCATCTTGCTGGAGAACAGATGGTCTGGCCGGAGGGCCAAGGCCACTCTCATCTGGACTACTGCAATGGCCGCTTTTGACACTTCTGCTTTCGCCCTCTACATTAATCTTTCATGGAGAAATGAATCCAAGGCTGAGCAATCTGTAGAACCTCTGCGCCGTCCTCCGACGCCATGAATCTCAGCAAGTGGCGACAGGTTAATACATAGCAGCCTCCACTATTCTCTGCATCTGTAATACACTATTGATTGAACAGCCTGTAAAAGGATGGCTTAATGATGCAGACATGCAGATCAGCGTTTAAAGGAATGGACTCATTAGTGCAATGACAGCAGGCTTAATTTTGCCTGCTATTAAAGCTGATGTGAGTATGAATATGATTTAACAAATTCATATTAATGCCATTTCTGAAATGTGGCATATCCTTTGGCACATTTGTCGTCAACGATGCTGTAGTCAGTCTCCCTATGGAGTGATTTTCTTTTCTTTTCCTTTCCAATGTTTGCTTTTCCCATAGAGCCCTTGAAAACGAGTTAGTGACTATTGGGCTTCTTCCAGTGGCAGTAGCAGTTGACCCTTTTTAATGCAGCACTAGGCGCGCTGCCTGTAAAATAGGCTCCTCAAGGTGTATTAGTAAGTGTGCATTAGATTGGTTACAGATGAATGCTGTTTTTATCATTCCGGCAGTCCGGAATCAGTTTTCCTGATGAAACGCTGTGATGGTGCCTACGTGTGTAGTTAACGAAGATGGCCGTCGCTGTTTAATATCACATCTGCAGATGGGTGTGAACTCCAACATGGAAGGACATACTCCTCGCCCGCCCACTCTCTCACACATACAGACAATCTATCCAATCTACTCATGTGGCACATTTCGTTCCATCTAAGAGCTGCAAGCAGAGTGACAGACAGATGTGTCACTAGTTATCCTAGCGATCCGTCATTATTGGCCCAACTATGGATACAATGCGGGGATCATTTTATTGCACATGCGATTACTGTGTATGCAGTTTGTTCTTATGTGACAATGAAAGGCTACATGCCAGAGCTTGTCTACTGAAGGCCTACATGCATTCAAATCAATGCTGTATTAACGGCTTACCGGCCAAGGTAGGTGCGCCAAGGTAGTTGGGAGACCATTAAACGATACTAACAACCACCTGGAAGAGCTGGTAGACCACCAAAACTGTACACATCAGATAAACAGCACTTAAAGCTTTCCTCTTTGAAGGGGATCAAGCTCCACTCCTGCTTCAGATCTGAGAACATCCACAGGTGTTTCTGTCCATCCTTCCACTGCGAGAAGAAGACATGTCAACGCTATGGAGGTCTGAAAGGATGTGTAGCTGTTCAAGAAGCTCCTCACTGAGAAAAGGAGACAGACACATCCAACAAAGAAGCTGCTGGTCTTCTCAGAACAATGGACTGACCACCCCAGAGTCTAGACCTCAACATAGCTGAATGTGTTCGGGGTTATTTGGATGGTCAGAAGAAGCAGAAAACCAGCTAAACCAACTTCTAAGACTGAACCATGGAGGTGTAATGAAATGAGAGACGTGTGTCTCCTGAAAAGAATGGAAGCTGTAATAAAAGTAAGGAGTGGACACAATAAACACTGTGCTCTGCAGTCCATCTGTTTTTCTGCAAACTTTGTTAGACCCCCTTTACCTTGTTCTTTAATTCTCAGGACTGACCACTGATGAAGGACTAGAGGATGACCAATACAAATTATGCAACAGCAGATGAGCTATCGTCTCTGACTGTACATCTACATGGTGGACCAGCAAGGTAGGAGTGTCTGATAAAGTGGACAGTGAGTGGACACAGCAGAGCTGTGTCTGATCCACACATACCAGCACATTAGTGTCACTGCAGTGCTGAGAATGATCCACCACCCACATAATACCTGTGGTGGTCCTGTGGGGAACATGGTAATAAAGCATACAGTGAATCAGATGGACTACAGGCTGTACTTGTAGAACTACAGGGTGCTCCTATATGATAAGTAGGGCTGATAAAATGGACAGAGTGTAGATACAAGGGGATGTCCCTAATGACCCTCCTGGCAAAACTGAACAGAAAAGGCACAGGCCTGAATAGATTCAAGTCACTACTATTTCAGATGAAATGGTTCATTATGGGCAGCATGGTGGCGGAATGGGTAGCGGTGTTGCCTCACAGCAGGAGTCTGGGTTTGATTCCAGGTCCCTTCTGTGTGGAATGTGCATTTCCTCTCCGTTTCTGCGGGGCTTTCTTCCCACTGTCTGAAGACAAGCAGTCAGGTGGATTGGAGATGCTAAGTTCCCTCCTAGGTGTGAATATGTATGTTTGTGTGTCTGCCCTGCGATGGCCCGTCGACCTGTCCAAGATGTTTCCTGCCTTCCGCCCATCGGATGCTGCGACTGGCTTTTTAGGAAATGCGTGTGTGGTTTCCATTATGCATAGGTGCCGCAGTGGACCCTCACAGTGATGATGTTTATGATTGGATTCTCATTTGTCTGATGCATGTTTTATGAGCTGTGTGGCCTTCAGGCTCATTTGTGAGGATTTATTCCTACCTTTAAGAAGCTGCTGTTTGTATTTATACACTGTTGCTCCGAAGCTGAATTTATCTCGGTGTACCTGAGTGAAAAATGTGTGTGTGTGTGTCTCAGTAAGGGATGGAAGGACAGTGTGAGTTATTTATCTGGTATTCTAATTTATCAGTGCAAGATGCTTACATTTAGTCAGAGTCTGGGAATGAAGTGGTCAGTGTGTGTGTTTTAAAGAGGGGAAAAAAACGTTCCAAACCAAAGCTACAATCTACCGTGAGTCCATAAATCCTCTTTTATGTCCGTCTCTTGGATTCCCCGTCATCCCTCAAGACTTCGTCCTGTTTTTACTCACACAAGATATTATTCATGATGAGCAACAGCTGCTAATAGTCTTACAGCGATGGCTTGCCCAAAAAATCTAACTTTTCCCTCAATGTAGTCACTCAGCTGAGACATGTTCAACATCTGTCACTTGCTTCTGGTGGAGCTCTGAGGCTAAGGTTCTTCTTTGTGAATGATGGTGATGATATCCATAATCCTGCTTTAGGATTAGGATTAAGGGTGTAATCATTAATCATTGATAATTGTTGACCATACTTGCCCATTTGCAAAATGATGATTGACCCAACTCTCCACCAACCATTGGAACAGAGTTCTCTTGGTGTTCTTTAAATACAGTGTTTGTGAGGTGATATACGCTGTGAGAATACAGTTAGCTTTCAGGCCATAAACGCATGGAAACTTGGAATGGTTTCTATTTACCATCAAACTCCATGATATTCCTGAAAGTGAGAACCACAAATTAAAAGAAATGGAATATGTGGTTTGGTTTAGACTCTCTTTGAGTTTGAGCAGCCATTTGAAATGGCGATCGGAGACCAGGTGAAATCATCCACACGTTCCTCTCTTGTTTGGAAACACTTCCCAGGCAAGTGCAGAAACAACAGGCAAAGATTCCGAGAATAAACAGTGACAGCATGCTGACTAGGGACCTGCAGAGTTTGGCTTTGTTTTCTCCATCAAACTACAGATACTGCTATTGAACATCACCAAATCTCCAGTTTCCCGGAAGCTACAATAAAAAGTTATGTGTGGTTGGAGAGGGAACGTAACGCACTACAATCCTGTAAAGTTTGAAGTCATTTCCTCTTAGTTTTGCTGAGCTTAAGTGCTCTGAATGTCTCTGGTTCTCCGGGTCTCCTTGGCTAGGCCTTCTAGGATGTGCTCAACAAATTTCCGAGATTCCAGGAGTCCATATCTTCGGTTCCCTGAAGGCTAGCAATGTGATCCAGGGCTTGTTGGAAAGAGTACCACACTGTACTGACCTGTTTAGTTTCATTATGGATTTTTAAATCCTTGTTGCAAGATATTTCCTTTCTCCTGTGGTTTTATTCATGACGTTATCAAGGTTTAGTCAGCGTCGGCCTGACTTTTATCACATAACTGTGAACCTAAAAAAATCTAAAGTCATGCAGCCTCTAGTGCTGCCATCTAATTTAGTGTCACGTCCCGTCTAGTCTAGCCCGTTTTTCTCGGTTTTCAGTTTTCTGTTTCTTGTCATGTCCATGTGCCCTTTGTTGTTCTGTTCCATGTGCTTCTGTTTGTTGTGGTTTCTTGCTCCTCCTGTCTCCGCCCTCTTGTCAAGCCCCTCACCTGTCCCTCGTTTTCTAGCTCCGCCCCTTCCCAGGTGTCTCTCGTTAGCCCTTGTTGTTTTATACTCCATGTTGTACCCTTTGTTCTTGTTTGGTGTTCTGTCTCCCTGCCGGTTGTCTGTCTCCATGTCGGTCATTTGTTTCTGTTTCCCTGTCCCTCAGTGGTGTGTAGTTTCTTAGTTGTCCTAGTGTTTTTGGTTTTGTTTTGCTCCTGTTGTCATTAAATGCTTCCACTTGCATCCGGTCTCCTCGTCCTGCCCTCGTGTAACATTCAGTATCAAATAGGAAATACCCATTCTATTACCACAACTGTGCTAATTCATTTTTGAAGATGATGTGATGATGTGATAACGGTTTCACCTTAAATAGAAAGATAGAACACTTCAGTAATCAAGCAAACATGGCGGGCCGACACTACTTCTGTATGTGTAGCTCAATAAATATTGTCCATATCAGTCTAAATGTATCATCATTTATTGTTCCTGGTAACCTTTATCCTCCTTCCCAACAGCACTGCAGTCCCACACTTCCTTCTGGGTGCAGCTGTTCTTTTTAAGATAAGTGTATTATGCAGGTAACAAAACACTGATGTATTGTGTTGTCACATCAGACAACGCAGTGGTGTTATTGTATTGCCAATTTGCATATCTGTTTTACTGCCTATGCCCACATTGTATTGTGTCCTCTGTCTATTTGTCTTTGCACTATTACTCACGATTTATCTAGATTTTAATTACTGCACTGGAGAAGTAGCCTGATAGTGTTTCATCATACTGTACAACCCTGTATTGGTTTAATGACAAAGTTGAATTGAATTACTATAATAGACTCACACAAACCAAATGACTGCACTATAAACAATAACACAACCGTGAAATGAACATGTATTAATAGATATGCAATGTGTAGATATGCATAGAAAAAGTGGCACTGCATAATGATGTGAGTAGAGAGACGTAGTAATGTCCAGCTGGTGCAGTTTCACAGTGCTAAAGCTCAGAGTTACTGCTTAGCTACGGTAGGTTTGTATCTCCAGTGCGAAACCTAAGCAGATCAAACATCTCTGGGCAGATTATATTAAGACTACATTTGTTTAAATTCAATTTCAACTTGAATCAGTCACCTCGGTCACAGTTTGGGGTCAGCTCCCTTATTTTAGAAGTCATTCAGGAAAGAAATCCAGGAAAGCTGGTTGAATGAATTCTTGACCCAGTGAATGTGAATTGGTTGACTTGGCTTAAATGAAGCT
The DNA here is from genome assembly GCA_034552555.1 of Semaprochilodus insignis. NCBI lineage: Eukaryota > Metazoa > Chordata > Actinopteri > Characiformes > Prochilodontidae > Semaprochilodus > Semaprochilodus insignis. The sequence goes on from CM067495.1 coordinate 5,204,359, forward strand.
GCAGCGGATGAGTTGAAATGAAATTGTTCCCAAGTCCGGCATATCCACTGTGTTTTTTTCACCTTTTCAGGGACAAAGCGTCCTCTCTTGTTGCACCACTACTCGTGTTAGAAGCTTCCTAGCCTGACTGATGCACTGTGCGTAATCTTTTTTTTGTTGTTGTTATTGTTGTTGTTATATCCATGCTGTTTTATTTCCCCAAGGTCAGAGAGAGATTGCAGTTAAGTAGAACGCCGGGGTTTCAGATCAGGTGGCTTGTTTTTACTAAGCTTATGGGATTAATGAATAAAAGTAAATGTGAATGGAGTTTCAACAGAATGGAGTCAGATGTGCTCTGGGTTGGCACGGGCTGCAGAGTAAAACAAGGCCATTCAGCCAGACATGGAAAGTAATAAATCACAACTGTTCTCGTGATGGTAATTCAGTACATCTGCAACGGTAGATGATTTTACTTGCAACTAATTATTTCAGCTGATTTGCTAACGTTTTCTCTTTATTGCACAACAGCATATGTTCTATCCCCCAGAGATGAATCTTCCTGCTCGCTCCTTATACATACATGAACACATACACTCATCCCCAAAAATGAATAGCTGCACCCTGAAGGAATCAACCCACTGGAACGAAATTTGGTGGGTAGGTTTGACATCACAGGACATGCGAATGATTCAAGTTTCATGCTCAGCTGTGCATGTGACGTAAGCAAGGACAGGCCTTATCACTGTATCTGACTGACTATATAAGGTCGTCCTGTTGCGTGTGCTTTCCATTCTGACTCGTGCTGTTATGTTGGTAGCATCCTTTGCAAGTGAAGTATCCTACGGTGGCCGAGAAAGCCCAACGCACTGCAAGTTAAAAACGCGCTGCAAAGTCTCAAAACACACGCATCAAAATGACACGACTTGCACAACATTAGCCAAACGCGCTGCAAGATCTGAAAACACAAGCATCAAAATGAGACCGCTTGCAAACCATTAACCGAACGCGCTGCAAAGTCTCAAACGCGCTGCAAACACTGAAAACACTTCCAAAACACATGCAGAAAGCCTCACAACACAACGGAAGTGTTTCCGAGGACACACAAAGTGGACGGACCCGGACCTGGACGTAGAGCCGAGACAGCCCCAGTTCCAGCAAAAGTAAGTTTTATCTGTTTATTAATGAATATTCAGTCGGGTTATTCGCCAGGTTCTTGTGTTAACTTAATAAACAGTTAAACCTTAATTTTAGCCACTCGGTGTGCATTGTTTAAGGTGGAACGAAATGTAAACATGAGACACTGACCAATAAACCGAATGAATATTCATTAATAAACAGATAAACTTTTCTTTCAGTCACTCGGTGTGCATTGTTTAAGGTGGAACGAAATATAAACACAAAAACCTGGCCAATAACCCGACTGAATATTCATGGTCCGTCCACTTTCAGTGTCCCTCGGAAACACTTCCGTTGTGTTTTGAGGCTTTCTGCATGTGTTTTGGAAGTTGCATGTGTTTTCAGTGTTTGCAGCGCGTTTGAGACTTTGCAGCGCGTTCGGTTAATGGTTTGCAAGCGGTCTCATTTTGATGCTTGTGTTTTCAGATCTTGCAGCGCGTTTGGCTAATGTTGTGCAAGTCGTGTCATTTTGATGCGTGTGTTTTGAGACTTTGCAGCGCGTTTTTAACTTGCAGTGCGTTGGGCTTTCTCGGCCACCGTAAGTATCCCTCAGAGAAGAGATCAAAAGCAAGTTGAGCAGTTGGAAGAGTTGGAGATGGGTCGCATCGTAGGGCTCAGGAAAGCAGGATGGTCTTATCGATGTAATGAACGCCATCCCGGCCATGCAGATACCACCATAGCACACTGTTGGTGGCAGTGGATAGAGCAAGGCACGCACCAGTGACATGAAGGATCAGAGAGACCTACACGAACGCACAATTCTGTATGTGTGGCTCAATAAATATTGCCCATATCAGTCTAAATTTATCATCATGTATTGTTCCTGGTAACCTTTATCTTCCTTCCCAATAGCCCTGCAATCCTACACCTCCTTCTGGGTGCAGCTATTCTTTTGAAGATAAGTGTAAATGCCATAATCTGTTTCCCTGTATCCTTTTTTTACTCATTCCTTAATGGTCAGGACCCCCACAGGACCACCACATAGCAGGTATTATTTGGGTGGTGGTGTGCTGGTGTGAGTGGATCAGACACAGCAGTGCTACTGGACACCTCAGTGTCACTGCTGGACTGAGAATCGTCCACCAACCAAAACCATCCAGCCAACAGCGTCCTGTGAGCAGCGTCCTGTGACCACTGATGAAGGACTAGAAGATGATCAACTCAGTGGAATTCACCATTAAGTAGGAATTCTCAGTACTACCTCCCCATCCCCCTCCCCCGCACTTGGCACACTGAAAGTTCTTTGGGAAAAATATACCAACCTGCAAAACATATAACTGCAATTAAAGCCACATGGATGGAGAGACGTGAGAGAAAAAGACACGGGGGCGTGATAGCGATCCCCCAGTGTGCACTTGGCACTCGTAATAAGAACAAAAGGAGGTAGAAGAAGCAAAGGAGCAATGGAATAACAGTTATTAGAAAGAAGTGGGAATGTTAAACATGCCAATAAAGGTCAGATGAAAGGTCCCCAAGATGAACTAAATCTTGAAAGTTTGGCTGGTCAGCAGGAAGAAAAATGCGTTTGTGTTTCATTCAGTGGTTAAGCAGTTCATAATTTATCCACTTGAAAAGCAGTTTTTTTTACTTGGACATGAGGCCAACATGCTGCTCTTATTGTACTGTTACACTTGAATAGGTTTATCTGCCTGACGGTATACTTGCAGTCAGTCGAGTTAGATCAGACTGTGTACCTTTTACTGATCACACACTTTTGTTGCTAAGAATGTTTATTAAATTGCTAAGTATTTCATAGCAATAACTTAGCATCTCAAATTAATCACTCAGCATCTCAGATTAATGACTTACCAACTCAGATTAATGACTTAACAAATCAAATTAATGACTTAGCATCTCAAAATCATGACTTAGTATCTGAAAACAATGAAATAATGGCTTCTCAAATTAGTGACTTAGCATCTCAAAAAGATTATAGAATCTCAAATTAATGACTGCACATATCAAATTAATGACTGTGCATATCAAATTAATGACTTAGCATATCAAATTAATTACTTATTATTTCAAGGTAATGACTTAGCATCTCATAATAATGACTTATTACCACAAATTAATTGCATTTTAGTTTACTTCACAATGTTAATAGTAATTATAATATAATATATATATACATAGAGAGAGAGAGAGAGAGAGAGACAGAGAGAGAGAGACAGAGAGAGAGGTTTTAGATGGTTTGAATGGGCTTCTATAATTATGTGATACACTGAAGAGTATTTGTTGGGCACTCAGGTGGTCTATGATATAGTTCATAGATCTACTGCAGTTCTACATCTGCATCACGTCAGACAGGCCCCCCGTATAGGTCAACTAGTCCACCTCTAGAGACACCTCTGAGCCAAATAAACCCCCCACTGCCCCACAACAGCCTACCTAACACAGTCACCTGACCTGGCCCTGGTGAACTGTCAGTCGGTGGATTGAACATACTCTTCTAATAACTTCCATTTCAGCAGGAGAATGCAGCCGTTCAGTCACTGAGCACTCTCCCTCCTGAGCACTCTCCCTCCTGAGCACTCTCCCTCCTCAGCCCTCCGGACTGTCTGCCGCTAGAGGGGGGAAGTAAACAGCCTTTCACCCGCAGCTGGGAGAAGAGAGAGCCACTGGAGAGAGGTAGGTGCGCATCACCGGACCTTTACCGGAGCTTCAGGGGCTACTTCTGAAGTGGGACAGAGCTGATATCGCGGGCAGAGTGAGCAGACTGAGTGACTCCATGGAGTGACAGGTAAGATGCTTGCGTTGTTTAATTGGCTGAGTTATTTACCATTTGCAACCTGGAGCTTTAGTATCACCTCCAGTCTGACTGACTACTATCTGTCTGACTACCAGTACAATCCAGATTTATACCGGACCTCATTAACACTGTAGCATTTCCATCTGGACTAAACGAGGCGTTTATTCACTGCAGAGATGTAATTACTGTATATCCAGTATTAGAAACGCTGGCTTCCCCGCCACCATCCACTGTGCAGCGAGTTGGCTGTGTGCGCTTCATTTAGCGCTTCATTTAGCGCCAAGATTCAAGCAGGTAAACGCATCTAGATCTACAGTCTTCAAAAAAGAAAGAAAGAAAAAGAGAAGAAGGAAAGAAAAGATGGTTCTTCAGGGGTTCTTAAGAAAAGACAAAGGTTCTGTGTACAACCATGAACACTCAAAGAATCATATGCATGCTTAAATGGTTCTGTGCATGGTGAAATGGTTCTTTATACCGAATAACATTCAGGAGAACCTGTTGCATATGGTTCTTTATAGCATCCAAATGGGTTCTGCTTTTTTTTTTTTTTTTTAAAGAAGTCAAGCTTGTAACAACAGGAGAGGAACCCTTTTTGGTGCTATACAGAACCAGACACAACACATTCTCCTGAATGGTCTTCGGTATAAAGAACCATTTCACCATGCAATGAACCACTTAGGCATGCACGTTGTACTGTGGGTGTTCGTGGTTCTGTATAGGAAGATTAGTAGGGAACTAAGGAAATTAATAGATTCATAAATAGAATTAGAATTTACTGTATGAATAATAGCTGTGCTTTATTAGCCCCTCGGTTTTGTAGGTATATATTGAGAGAGAGAGAGAGAGAGAGAGAGAGTAATATGAATGTACTGAAATAGACACTTTAATACAGTAATATAGACGTATAATATCCAATAATATGTTCAGGATATTTAATAAAAAACAGCATTAAGGAATTTTTGGAACCAGTTTTGTGAAAATTCATTTTCCTATTTGGGGTATTTAGGGAACTGTGAAGGCAATAAATGTACATACAAAACCCAGTGAAACCATTAAAACTGTCTAGTGCAGACTGTAGGAAGGTTCAAGCTTCAGAGCACACCAAGATTGAACACTAAGCTTTCTCAGGCCATTCAGTGAGAAAGCACCTCCTGTAAAACACCTATAGGCTGCGGAATATTTCTGTTAAGGGAAATACGTTCATGGAATGTGATATAATGGAATCAAACAACTCTGAATAAAAGCACAGTGTGAGCTGAGCTATTCATAATGTCATAGAGTCATAGAGTTATTCATAATGAGTGAGGCTTTAGAGTCTAAAGTAATTCAACAGGATTCATTAGAGAATAATATCCAATCAGTGTCAGGCTGACATGAAGCAAGCTTTCTACTGAATAAAGAGGCTTTTAATTTGCAATCTGATTTGCATCAAGTCTGAAGGTCAATTATAAAGACAGAGACAGTCATTCAGGTTTTGCTAAGTGAAAAGATGTCAGTTAACACAGTATCCACAGGAAACACACTTACGACATTTCTTCTGTGCACAATTTCTACTTATTTACTGTGTTTAACTTATTTTTAAACAGGCCACATTTTATGTTGATAGACAGATAACCAGTAATAGTGCATTAGAAAAAGTGTTCATTTATTTTCTCTTGGAACACAGTCAGTACCATAGCTACTCATAGAAGGTCCTCTTTATGTTTATCTTAATGAGCTTTACTTTAGACTAAAAGTGAAGACATCAAACTATAAAATAACACTGAAGGAATTATGCAGTCCACCTTAAAAACCCTCCAAAATGGAGCCTTAAAACAGGAGGATAAAACAGCTTTCTTAACCTGCAGTGGAATTTTTGTATAACAAAGCATATATAACTAAGCAATTCCGGGCCAATTCTATTGGTCTGTCCATCATGAATATTCACTAAATTAAAAGAGTAACTAAAGCTTTTAAACTGTGCTACAATATAGCAAAATTCTTGCACAACAAAATGTTTATTAGAGGTAAGCTATATGGCACAAATATAATACTGTGATATTTAGATAGACAGCATTAAGCTGACGCTCTCATCCAGAGTGACTTACAAAAGTGCTTAGTGTTCAGTCAAAGTACGGATCCTAGCTAATACAAACAGGTTAGAGTCTAAAACTCCCCCTGAGCTCAGACGCTGCCTGAACAACAGCTAGTGCTGATACCTAGAAAGAAGAAAACATACATCAGAATACCCAGCAATCCCAAGCCAGCGCTCATACCTAGAGAGAAGATAAATTTAGGTCAGTATAAGTGCAATACAAGGTATTTCAATATATAATATATACTTTGATTAGTGCTCACTGATACATCAAGAGTACATGTGGTATAGCAGGATATTAATTAATCAGTTGGAGCTGTTAAGTGTAAGCCTGCAGAGTCTATAAGACAACATCCATTTAGTTGGGTGTGTTTAAACTTTTGACTGGTACTCTACATGTCATTCCACAAGGACTGCCCAAACTTACATATCCTCGCTGTCCAAAGAAAAACAAGTATCTCCATATTTGTTGATTTTTACTTTAGTGCCTCATTTGATCACATGAGCTGCTATATACGCTGTGTGGAAATGTCATGATGAATGGACCAACAGAAATGGCCCAAAACTGCTTGGAAAGACATCTGGTTCCATTGACTTCCATTCAAATTAAATGAGGTTTTTGGCCTCTCCTGTAAAGTTGCCATTTTGAAGATACCTGTATTTCTTTGGACAGTGACGATATACATATACAGAACATAATAATACACACTAAAACCGTTTAAATGTCTAGTGCAGATTGTAGGAAAGTTCAAGCTTCAGAGCACACCAAGTTTGAACACTAAGCACTTTCAACTCAGGCCATTCAGTGAGAAAGCACCTCCTGTAATACACCCATAGGTTTCTGAATACTGATTATGTGTTAGTGGAAAACCGTTTGTGGAATGTGATGTAATGGAATTGAACAACTCTGAATAAAATCTTTGTATTATATTCAATTCAAATTACACTGTAAGCCACATATAATTAACGAATCTCTACATGTACTTGCAACTTGGTGACTAAAGAACATGAAACAATCTTTGATTGTGACTGAATTTAGCTACTTGGAAATGCAGGCTAATACAGGGTAGCCCCTGTAGACTTCAACATGACTTTCTGCTTTAGATGACAACATTTTTTTTTTCATCTCTGCAGGAAGCAAAGAAGAATCAAGACAACGATGAGACGAGTAAGAGCAATGCAGCTAATATAGCCCAGTCCAGTACTGGCAGTAAAGGAGAAAGATGGGGGAAAGAAACCAAACTGCTTTGGCAGTAACCTGGTCCCAAGGCCAGGCTTTAGAGAGCCCTCAGGACCCTCTTATGACAAACTATGACATTACCTTGGATTATGACATTCCCCTGGACGAGATCCCGGACACGACTCAAGGCAGGGCCTTTTTTGTAGCCACCATCATCATCGCTGTTGTTCTGGTCAGCATCATGCTTGTTTGCGGGATTGGGAACTGCCTCTTCATAGCCACACTGGCACGTTACAAAAAGCTACGTAATATCACCAACCTGCTCATTGCTAATTTAGCAGTGTCGGACTTTCTGGTGGCTGTTGTGTGCTGTCCATTCCTGGTGGATTATTACGTGGTTAAGCAGCTCTCATGGGACCATGGCATCGTCCTGTGCATTTCCATTAACTACCTGAGGACGGTGTCTCTCTACGTGTCCACTAACGCCCTGCTGGCCATCGCCGTAGATAGGTGAGTGTTTGCTTCTAGCCGTAAATTGCCTTCACCTCCTTGGAATCCACAAGCAGCCAGCTGTCCAGTGGGGGAGGCCTTCCCTTGAAGAGCCATTTGGAAAGTCTGCGTTCAGCCTAGTCTCATTTCTTCCATTATATCAAATGATAATATTCACATGAGCGTGACATGTGCACTAGCCATAGCTTTACTGGGTGGCAAAAGAAGCTGATGGGCAAATTAAAACATAATCATTTTGTTGCGTGCTATGTGGACACAAGAGCCCAAAGTAAGACTTCAACACATAGTTAATCCATCTTGTAATCTGACTATAATTAGCAGGTTTGGCCATTTAAAGGAGAAGGAAAAACATTCTTAAGCTTTAATGGAAGTGTTCTTACCAAGATGTTTTGGTCCAATTGTCATAAATTTGGCACAATGTAGCTCATATAGGTTTTGTCCAATGAGTGGCACAGAATAGCTGCACAGATAGCTGCACCCAGAAGGAATCATTTGACAGGAATGAAACTTGGTGGGTAGGTTTGACATCATGAGACATGCCAATGATTCAAGTTTCACACTCGGTCACGCATGTGAGGTAAGCAAGGACGGGCCTCGTTACTGTACCTGACTGACGCTACACCCTTGATTGCGGACATTCAGTGAGCAGTGATGTCCTCCATGAATCATACGGCTGCACAACGCAGGACTACATGCACGCAGACCGCTACGGCGACTGCCCTTAACACCACGTCAGTGTCGCCAAAGACTGCAACAGTGTCATGCCAGACTGTCATGGAGTGACTCAGAATGACAGTGGGTCATCTTCAGTGATGAGCCCCGCTTTTGTCTTGTCCAAGATGAATGGTTTGTTGTCATGCGTCGTGCAGATACCACCATAGCATGCTGTTGATGGCATTGTGAATAGAACAAGGCCCGCACCCGCGACATGAAGGATCTGGGAGACCTACACGATAGCAAAATCTGCAGTAACTGTGTGAGAATATTCAAGATGCATGGAATGGATTATCACAGGACACCATTAGGAGCCTCTACAACTCCATTCTCCAAACCACTACTGTATGTGTAGCTCAATAAATATTGCCCATATCAGTCTAAATGTATCATCATTTATTGTTCCTGGTAACCTTTATCTTCCTTTCCAATAGCATTGCAACCCCACACTTACTTTTGGGTGCAGCTATTCTTTTGATGATGAGAGTAACACTGTAATAGAATGCAAACAAACTGTAAAGCAGTGCAAATGAATAATAATGTCTGGCATGTTTTGAGCTAGTTTTTTTTTTGTTTGAGCACTCTTATAATGGTAGGGTGGGGTGTTTGCCCAGGTACGGGATCAATCCCCTCACATTTACTCCTGTTCCAGGTCCTGATGATTGAAGAGAAAGGTAAAAGGGGATTAACAAAGTATACAGAGAAACAGATGGACTACAGTCTACAGAACTACAGAGTGTTCCTATAGGGTCAGTGGAGCTGATAAAATGGACAATGAGACAGAAGGAGGTACACCTAATGCTTAGTGTACGTATTTCTGTGCTTGCACATATAAACAGTACTGTGCTTAAGTCTTTGGCAGCTAAGAAAAATGGATTGAAACTATATAGTTTGATATTAAAAACTTGGGGTTTTTTTTGCCAGTAACAATATTATATTATGTTAAAATAAACACATTCAAATCCAGTGTTTTAGCTGTTTACCCGAACATTAGCTGCTATTCTCACCACCTGCACTGTACACTATTATATATACATCTACTGTTTACAACCATGTACTTAACTGGACACCCGGCTAACTCAACACACTGTACATTATCCAGTATGTACATTTAACACTAAGCTGTATTTCACTCTACTGCAACTGCTGTTTGCACCTCAGTAACACTCTGATACAACCCCGTATTGGTTTAATGACAATAACGTTATATTAAATTGGATTGAGCTGAACTGAATTATATAAGCAACACACTTGACTCAATTTAATGTAAATGCTGGACATTCTCCAGGAGAGCTTTAGAAGTGTGTAATCTAGCAGACTGATACACATCCAATCACAATGCTTTGCATTATTAAATTGTTTAAATTTGTGTTTCAAATGTTCAAATGTGTTTCAAATTCAAAATGCTAAATTCCTAAATGAATTGCTTTACACATTATTTTCATAGCATGCCTAAGACTTCTGAACAGTACTGCATGTGTAAATGTGTATATTGCATTTTATTTATTTATTTATTTATTTATTTATTTATTTATTTATCTATCCATGAAATGAATTGGTAGAGAAAGCAAATTTGTTCCATCTGGTTGTTTTCCAACCAAAAAACAGTCCATCAAAATGTGGTTAGATTTAAGCAGTGAGCGAATGCGGTTTGTCATGAGATTCATGAAAGTTCCCAGTTCCTGAGAGTTCAGTGGCTGTTGGTGGAGTTCCGCTGAGCACTGACATTTAGATGAAGGATGACACGGCTGTTGTTTTAGAACACTGTGAGACTTTGTGAAGTGCTGCAAGTTTAGACACAATGAAGGTCTTGTAAGCTTGAAAATTTAAAGTGGGCTTGGATTCTTCCATTGGCGCATCCAGGGGTACAAAATTACGGGAAGTTCCCTGGATACTCTGAACTCCGAGAGCGCCAAGTAAACTTAGAACCAGTTCTGTTTTTGCATGTAGGTGTCACGTACATTTTTGGGGAGAAGACCAAAAGTGTTTGATATCCTGTTTGTGATCCTCGGTTGTTTTCGGAACAGGGAAGATTGGGATATATATATAACCCACTGGGATAATAGCAAAATACAGGTTTTCACATTGGTTCAAACTGGCCAACTTTATTTCACCACAGACAGATTATGCACCTCAATGCAGAGCAGAAATTGTGAAAGGGGGTATCGAGTGTGGAATTAAGGTACACTATGGCGTCCAAAAGCTCCAAAGGTTTAAACGTGTTTGGGTGTAGTCCATATGAGGTGTCATAGGGAGGTCATGCGCTTTGCTGTGCTTAGAGAACTAGTCTCAGCTATTTAACAACCTCTGTGTATTTCTGTTTGATAGGTACATGGCAATTGTCCACCCTTTGAAGCCACGGATGCAGTACCAGACTGCCTACTGGCTCATATTCGGGGTCTGGATCATCCCCATCCTCATCTCCGTCCCCTCAGCTTACTTTGCCACGGAGCAGGAGTACCCTCGCGGCACTATCGCCCACGGGAACAAGATCTTCTGCGCCCAGATCTGGTCGGCGGATCAGCAGCTGCTCTACCGCTCCTACTTTTTGTTCATTCTGGTGGTGGAGTTCCTGGGGCCTGTGGTGGTCATGGCCACCTGTTACTCCCGCATCTCGCATGAGCTGTGGTTCAAGAATGTCCCTGGTTTTCCAACTGAGCAGCTTCAGCGGCGGTTGCGTCGGCGTCGCCGGACCGTCGTGGTGCTGATCGCCGTGTTGGTGGCCTATGTGTTGTGCTGGGCACCTTACTATGGCTTTGCGCTGTTGCGTGACTTTTACCCAGCGTTAATCACACGGGAGCGCAACTCCCTGGTGGCATTCTACATCATTGAATGCATCGCCATGAGCAACGGAGTCATCAATACCCTGTGCTTTGTGAGCGTGAGGAACAATGCCGCCAAATGTTTTAAGGGGACGAAACTTGTGCAATGGCACGCCGTCTCAAGGACCAACGCTACCATCTGCAAGATGGCTGAAGAGGGTGATATAAGGACTTCCTCGCTTAGAGTGACAGAAGAAGTGGAATGTACACGCATAAGGTGAAAGAATGTGAAAGAATGGAAGAAAGCACAAGGAAGAAATCAAGAGAGTGCTCCTGGTGTTACTGTTTACATTGATCCCAGTGAGGTCTTTTACCTACACCAAGGAACAGACCTTCGGCATCTTGGGTTCCATCCCTGACATGACTAGCTCATAAAGATTAGTGGACCTTGTCCTTTAGAAGACTGAGGAGGAATCCTTGTTGTGTTAGCCTAGATCAGGAGGTACTGAGCTGCAGTCCTGGAATGTCTAAATTATACAGCTTTGCTCAAACCCACCTGATTCAACTTGATTCCATTAATTATCAGGTTTAGTAAAGCTTGTTGTCATCAGCATTACAATGAAAAGACATGCTATGGAAATCGTATATAAAGACAAAGTAATGTGCCCCAAAACAGAGCCTTGAGGCACTTCATGGGGTAACACAATAGACAATGAATGGAAGGCTACAAACTGTGCTGGGTTGCAGCTCTGGAATACCCTTGGCCTTTATCCATTGGCCTTCTCTTGTGAAGGAAGCTCATAGTTCAGCTTCACAGGGTGCAACAAATGCAAATTACATACCTCAGAAAAAAACTAAACTCATCTCCAGTATCAGTTTTCTTTCTGGAATTTAACCGACTCCAAGCCTCTCTAAATGAAATGTCTTGCTTAAAGCTCTTCTTCTGCTTGATCGTATTCCACTCCACTTAATTCCAAACTGCCGTCTAGAAGATCCGGGCATCTTTATAGGAGTGCCAGAATCAAGACTAATGTTGTGCCGGTCTTCAAACTAAGGTTGTGATTTGCCAAATCAAGGAATGCCCAACACTGAGATGAAGGTATTCCAAAAGGATTACTATTGTCAACAAGCGCAAATTCAATCAAATCCAAAGCAAAACCCTCAAAGAAGACACCAGAGACTGTAAGCAGAAAGCAGTTAGACTTACTAATGCTGTGTAATATTGTGTACCAGAGAGCTTAGTACGTCCAAAAAAACAGTATTCATCAAATACTAGACAAAAAGTACCTGGGTGCTGCACCACATCTGCTCGAAATCGGAGTTGTGGGAACATTGGATATCACTCAATCCCATCGTTCCAGCGGTATGAAGGAGCTTTTGAGGTGTTCAATCAACTTCAGAGGAGATGACAGGTGCAGGAGAGTAACTTTTTAAACTGTATTATAAATGAGAAGTGGGAATAAATGTTGACCCTCGCTAAATTTTTCATCTTCTAGGGAGTTTGAAGTATGAGCGATCAGTTATCTGCTAGATTCTGCTGTAAATAAAGTATTACACTGTGCAGATGCAACCAAAATTCTGCAAGCAACAGCTTGGCTTACGTTTCTCATTGTTTCCAGCATCGCAATGCAGTGCGTTCTTTTTTTGTGTGTGTGTAATAAAACACGGAGAGAAACTGATAACAGTGTGAATTATTTTGACAGCTCACAGGATGTTGGTTAAGGTCCACACTCTTGATGGAATGATGGATAACTTCATATGAAAACAGACCGTTGAAGTTCACATTATCACGCGTTCGTTACAAGCAGAGTTGACCACTGTAATGCTTTTCTTACTGGCGTCCTTAAGAAAACCACCAATTGCTTACAAAGAGCTCAAATCACTCCTGTTCTAGCAGACCTGCACTGGCTGCCTGAATCTTTTAGAATAGATGTTAAAGTTCTGCTGCTGGTCTATAAAGCTCTAACTAATCTAGCACCACTCTCTGTTTATGTTCCAATTCATGATCTTAGATCTGCAGATACTGACCTTCTGCAAAAACATGGAGAGACGTATTTCAGTTATTATGCTTCTGTGGAACAGCTTTCATTAGACAGTCAAACTCACTCAGTACTCACTTTTAATAAACATTTAACATATACGCAACATTAATAAACATATCTCTTTAACTCACTTTAATTAAAGCTCTGTATCATCTTGTTGCTTATTAATTTGTTCTGTGTCATTTGTTTATTAAAACTTATAGTTTATTCTACTACTGATGACAACTGTCTGTAAAGCACTTTCAGTGGCCACACAGTATGAAAAGTGCCCTTATTATTATTATTATTATTATTATTATTGTTGTTGTTGTTGTTGTTGGTGTTGTCCTGTAGTCTGCGTCAAGCCCATTTTAGGAACTAAATTTTCCAGCAATTTGTGCATAAAATGAACAGCGTTTTTATAATTCAGCCCTATTGTGGCCTGTGGTAAACAAAACTTGTTTCAAAGCCGGTACGGTTTGTCTGGTGTACATTTTCCCCTCAAAATCACCGGATCCTTTGCATTATGAGGCCATTAAGGAGTTTGTATATAGATGTTGTTACATTAGTGATAGTAGCAAGCTAAGACTACAGCACCCTGAAATGACATTGCATGAAACTGTTATACATGATTATATAACAACATCAGCTACTCAGACTATACTACTACTGCCAAAGCAACTTAACTGCCACACTTAACAAAGCTTGTGTAGATATTTTGATAGTTTCTAGTTTGTGTAGATATTTTGGAGATGCTGCCAGTTAATCACAGCTTTGCTGGTCAATATTGAAGACCTTCTCTCTCATCACCAGTAAGGTTTCTGGCTGTTTTAGAACAACCAGAGTTTGGCACAGACTTTTCAATTCAGGGTTCAATTCTGTGCATTAATTTGCCCCCTTAAGAAGTGCTCCTTTTTAAAAGTGCTGTCAGAGCTGACTGGCTGTGTGTTTTCTTTGCCCGAGCTGAGCTACTGTCCAAACTCTGTGGTCTAATGTGGAGCAACTGCCCATCCTGTGTGCTCTGATGCTGCTGCTTCATCTGCTGGGTGCCACTGCTAACCTGCATTGCTGACCAGTTTGCCTACAGAGGAGCTTCTTCTTGTGTAGTGATAAACAATCAACACTTCTCATCGTAGTCTTCCATCTAACAGTACTAACAGTTCTTATTCAGCATATAATAATAAACTCTGATCCTTTTAGTGTTTGTTGCTCTCTGGGATCGACCTGAAGAGGATGGGTTCCTCTTTTGAGTCTTAGTCCGTCTCAAGGGTTCTTCCTCTTGCTCTGAGGGAGTTTTTCCTTGCCACTGTTGCCTCTGGCTTGCTCACTTGGGCTTGGACCCAGATTTTCTGTAAAGCTGCTTTGTCACAGCATCTGTTGTAAAGCGCTACATAAATAAATTGACTTGACCTTCAAATTCAGAGGATCCAGGTACATTTGGAGCAAAATGTACACAAGACAAACCGTACCTTCTTTGGGACATTTTTGTGTGACGGCTGTGATTTCTGAAAAGCTCTTTATTCTTTTTTCCCATAGACAAAACCAGCTTCGAAGATCCGAATAAGGGCATGATGCTGATCACAGGAAGGCGACATGACTTCAGAGGTCTATGGCAAGACAATTTGAGAAAAAAGAAAAGTTAACTGGAAACAGGCATGGATAATGTTGAGTTTGCACTCAGGTCCAATCTCCTTGTCACATTTTTGGCCATCGAATAACAATCTGAAACAGACTAAAGCAGGACTTTCCACTGATCCACCCAATCGGTTTACTGTTTGATCTAAATACATGTTCCAGTTTACACACAAAAAAAACCTCAAACTAAATGCATCAAATAGTTTTCAAGTCGATTTACTCCTTCTGTGTAAGATGTTAATGGATCACTGGTTGTCATTACTTTCGTCCGTTGAAATACCCTTCTCACTTTGAGGTCCTACAGCATGGTAGATACCTTCCAAAACAAAGACAAGATGAATAGGCCTTCAAGACAAGTCTGAAAAATTGGTTATAGTAGGGCCAAATCTGCAGAACACCTCAAGATCGTGATGAAGTATGAAAGCGTTTGGATTTCCTGTGCTAATACAGTCATATTGAAATACAGTACTGTGCAAAAAAGCACCTTAGCAACAAGTGTTGTTGCATTATTGGTGTATTGTAAATTGGGTTCCCGGTGCCTCTTTGATGCGTTCTAGCCATCACAGAGATTTAGTAAACTCCATCGCCTGCACACTTAACGAATTAACGTAATGAAGCACTGATTAGCCGGAAAAGGTACTGGATAACACTGAGCTGCTGCATGTAGAGTTTTAGAAATAGTTAAACAGAAACACTGACCTATGTAGAAGTACTCATTGTATTTGTCTTGTTATTTGTTAATTGTCTTCATTCTAAATAATTAGTGTTTCCAGAACAAATTAATTTTTACTTATCACAAAAACAGCTATGTAATTCAATTTTTCCAGGTGCCTGTAGTGTACATACTTTGCACATAATATACAGCTGTCAGGAACAAAGAACTAGGACCGACGTGCGCAGAGCTAAAAGCCAGATGAACTTTATTAAACAAGCGAGTAATCGAGCACAGTAACAACACACAAACAAACATAGAGGGAGAAGGGAAGATCGAAGTCAAAGAACAGGCAGAGGTCAAAACCAGGGTAGACAGGCAGCGAGGTAACCAAAGTGGAAGGGCTAGGCAAGAGAATGGTCAAAGAAACAAGAGATATGTCGATAGCCAGAGAGTAGGTAAAAGAGAAAGCCAACAAGGGATAAGCAAAAGAGGAGGTCAAAAAACAAAGGGGGTCAAAGCCAGAGTCAGAATACACAGAGAAGAAACGCTCATAATCGCAAACTAGGTTTGGCAAAACTTTCCCCTCTGTGAAGTTGAGTCCAGGGGAGCAGAGCAGCCGGGAAAACCCGGAAGCGTGATACAGCAGATACCAGTAAATATGTAGACATATATACATGTCTTTGAATTTGAAATTTGATCTTTAAATTTGGTGTAAAATCACATATTGCATATGTGTATTTCAGAAGTATGAAGACATATTATACATATTCATATATATACACACACGCACACACACACACACACATATATATATATAAAATGTAAATAGACATCAAGATTTCACATTGACATACGGCACGCATATTGGAAATGATAAAATATGTACATACATTCTTCTTTATGGAAAATGTTGGCACCAAGATATCCAAGATATCACACATTGCATGTAGTTGGATATGAGTAAATATATATGTCTGTGTTTGAAATGCTATCACATATTGACATATTGCACACGTTTTGGTTGTACACAATATGTACATACAATTTTTTCTTTATGTGAAATAATGGTACTAAAATATTACATATGTATATTTTAAAAGTACTAAAATATAAATACATAGACATACATACATATAACTTTGTGGATATTTTGGATATGCAGAAATATACATACATACATTTTTCTTCTATTTTGGTTTTTTAGCTACTACTGAACTGATACATTGCACATACATTTGGGATATAATTAAATATGTTTTTCTTGAAAAATACATAGAATTTCCTTTTTTGGGAAACTGAAATATTGTTCATATAATTTGTTTACAAAGAAATTTATGTGCACAATCATATTTTTCAGTTTTTCATTTTGGTGCTAAGACATACTGACATACAAAATTTTAGATAACAATATTTATTTAATATGCTGTATGCAATATTTAATTATTTAATTAAATATTGCATAATTATTATTTTATATAATATGCTTTAATATGCTGTTAATATCATTTAATATGCTTGGCAAGCCATAGACTCCCTAGACCGGAATTCCCCTGCATTTAGCACATATAGCCTTTTTCCAGAGGCTTAACAAAAGAAGCCTGGGCTTCAAATCCAAGGACAGTTCTGAAGATGAATGGAGTATATTACAGAGAAAGCTTCAACGAAAACTCCACCAAGGAAGATGTTCGTATTTCAACAGGGTAGCGATTCAATCTTGCTTTAAAGGTAACACCGGGTGGGCTTATGAAGAAGGAAATGGATGTCAGTCTGTGGCGCAGTCAGAGTGCTGACCTTAATCCAATTGAAAATCTGTGGCAAAACCTCAAACTTACCATCCGTCATCACTCCACAACTAATCTCGTCCAGCTTTGAGGAATTTTCCATGGAGGATTGAGCAAATACGGCCCCATCTCAGTGTGCAAAGCTAACAGAGGCTTATGCAAAGAGATTACTGGCTATGATAGATGCTAAAAGGTGCTTCACCAAAGTTGCTTTATTCATCTGTTTATTTATTCACTTATATTTATATTTATTTATATTCAGTGTTAGGTGACTTCGCAACACTAAAACTGAATCCGTGTTGTACAACTAACTGTGGGTAAGGATGGGGCACTCTTTCAAGTGCATAGTGAACCTGCCAAGTATTTTGTTATACTGTTTTTCTGTGCAACCAAAACTTAAGTTCAAGGACATAGTTATAACCCTGCATGGTGATTTATCACTGAAGTCCTGTATAATGAGTGATATTCAAGGGAGGGATGAGTGTGGGATGGTTATGAATTGTACTTTTTTGGTATGGAAAAAGCTTTTTCAGCAGTAGCATAGCATGACGTTGGGAATGCGTTACAACCCATATGTAGATTTAAACAAAGAGAGAGACCTCTACATCATGATATCACGATCAAATTACAGCTGTGATCACATTCATGGTAACACACTCCCTCTCCTGTGTTCAATTATTTAATCATTTTTAATGATTTCCATATTTCTGAAGGTCAATTTGCCAAAACCGGGACTACTTGGATAACATTAACAGGCTCTCTACTTGGATAACATTAACAGGCTCTTTGTTCTGGTTTTCACAGTATACACAGTATTCGCCCTGCTCTTCAATGGTCAGGACCCCCACAGGACCACCACAGAGCAGGTATTATGTGGGTGGTGGGTCATTCTAAGCACTGCAGTGACACTGACATAGTGGTGGTGTGTTAGTGTGTGGTGTGCTGGTGTGAGTGGATCAGACACAGCAGTGCTGCCAGACACCTCAGTGTCACTGCTGGACTGAGAATCGTCCACCAACCAAAACTATCCGGCCGACGGCGTCCTGTGACCGCTGATGAAGGACTAGAGGATGACCAACACGAACTGTGCAGCAGCAGAAGAGCTTGTCTCTGACTGTACATCTACAAGGTGGACCAGCAAGGTAGGAGTGTCTAATAGAGTGGACTGTGAGTGGACACAGTGTTTAAACACTCCAGCAGCAATTTTTGGTCTTCACTAAACAATTTGATACAAATGTAAGAATATATGTCACCTTAATCTAGGTTTAAAGGTGCAAACATCTGCCTTTAAGCTCAGGCTTGCCCTAAAATGTCAAGCTATACCACTGTTAGCTTAGCGCTCACTTAACACCAGTAATCCCATAGGGGAGTCTAGCATTACGATAGCTGGGGTAATTGGATAAAAAGAGTACAAGGCTTTGTGCAGTATGCATTGCAGTTCAATGAGATGTGTCATCAGATACATGCATTTCTAACAGTATCTGGTTCTCAGAGTAAATAAAACAGAAGAAAAGAAAAACAGCTACGCCAGCTAAACCAGCACTGACCACAGGCAACAACCTTTTGGCTTTATTACAGTGCTGCAAATATCAAGTATAAAGCAAATACTCCATCTTTAAGAACCAAACACATCCAAAAGGAGACAAAACTCCTCCTCCTGTATATTTTCAAACGTATTAGGAGCTACTCTTTAACTGAAGGTGCTGTCTTGCCTAGGTTCCCCGAGGCTGCAAGGTGTTGTTTCTTTTCTTGCTTGCACAGAAAGGTAGAGTCAGGAGACTGGAGGCTGGGGATGTTGGAGTAGTTTATTTCATGGCGATCGCAGTTCACTCACAGCTACTGTCCAAAGACAGTCCCATCCAGTCCAACTCAGTTCAGTCCAGTCCAGTCCAGTCCCTTGTCCCACAGGCTTTATACCCTGTTTCACCACCCCGCTTAAGGCACACAGAGGGTGTGTCCTTATCTAGTGTTAACAGATAGTCAACTATCCTTCAGGTGGTGACCATTCTCTCAGGGACTCCATCCTGTCGTAAAGTTCTCCTGAAGGCAACGTTCTCCCAGGGACTCCTCCTGTCGTAAATACCTAAAGCTTTGTTCTGGTAATGCAGCTGTTCCCCACATGGTAAACGTATACACACATACAAAACAGTGATATCCAACAAAGGTCATGGTTAATCTCCAGGGGCTATGGAGCTAGCACATGCATAAGGGCTATTACAGTGGATGTGATGACAATATCTGTCTTACTCAAAGGTAACCCAAAATCTTTGGCTATTGCTGAAGGAATTAAACTGGCTTGTGCACCTGTGTCAACCATAAAATCACACTCATGCTCATTCACAGTGGTTTTCACATATAACCTCTTGTCCTGCTCGTGTAGAATTGGCTGCAAGCATGCTTTTACAGCAGACATTCCTAGTTTAAAGGATCTGTTTGAGTGGGGGAGGCCTTCATTTGGGCTACTTGCTGAATGAGTTTGAGCAGCTGACCTGTGACCTCTGGTGACGCTGGTCCAACACCCAAGCTAGACTGCTCCTTTAACTGACCTGCATCATAAAACTGCTTCCTTTTGCAGTTCTGCTCCCAATGTCCACTTTTCCTACAAAAACTTGCTGTTTGAGGTTTCTGATTGCTTGGCTGCTGGGCAACCGTTTGCGACACAGCAGAGATGTGTAATTTCACATTGGCATCTCTCTCGTATCCAGCTACACTATCAGCCATTTCACTCAAAGTAGGGTTGCGCCATTTAGCCTTCGATGCTCTGGGGTTAAACCATCAGCCCACTGAACAACAGCAACTTTGCCTTCCAAGACATGTTTCACGGTTTTGCAGTCTGTTTGGCCACCATGGATCAGAAATACTTCTGCAAAGCGTGGCATATACTGACTCACGGGCTCATTCTTTTTTTGGCGACAGTCTACAACGTTTTGCCAACAGCCAGCAGACCCCAAACTTTCCCGTAACTGGACAAGCAAGAATGCATCCACATCTTTCAGAGACTCCAGTTCATCAGCACGTCTCATAAAATGTTTCCATTTTCCCAATTTCATCTGGCATTAACACCTGAGAACATACGGGTATAACATCTCTTGGATGCGAGGAGTACAGTTTGATTTTCCTTGTCATTAATGTTAAAAAGGACCTGACAGCCATTTCACACGGATGCCAGACGGTCTATCTGTTCTGGACTTAGAGCCACATGTTTGATGGACACCTTGACATCTGCCTCTTCTCTCACTTCTCTCTGTTTCACCACCCTTGGTGCTGCCTCAAGTATCTTGAGATTTGACAGAGTCATCACCGTCACTGTCACTTGAAGACTGTGCCTCAACTTTTCCCTTAAATTGTTTCAGGGAAGGGTAAAGTCTGACCTTGGGCCGATCATGTGACTTTCCTCCCTGCCTTTCCAACATCTCAACTTTTGTATGAAGAGCAGTGAGAGAGCATTGCGTATGTTTACATGTCTTTTGGGCTCTAGTGGCTGCTCTTTCATGTTTAGAACATTCTTGTTCTAATCGAGTGATGTGTTCCTGCTGTTCTGTCATTAATAGAGCATGCCACTGACGGAAAATTTGAACACCCACCTCCAAATCTGTTTTCGCTGTACATTTTGCCAAAGCTGTGAAGCACTGATCCTGAGTCCATTCAGATCTTGAGCAATACTGTATTCTTCACCGAATTTAGTTTTTTTCTTTGCGCACATTTTATCTAACATCTGGCCTAGGTCTGTTTCAGCATATGTTGAAGGCACAGATGCAGCAGCACATGCAGAATTTTTGTGGACAACCAGGAAAATATTTTTGTTTGGTTTTATGTTTACCAACCACAAAGAACACCCTGAAGACATGTTACTTATACTGAAGTAGTATCACTGTCTACTTCCCAGACAACTGTCTGTAATTTTGACCTGCACAAACACTGTTCGCAGATAGCGAAGACTCACTCACATTGGATGTTAACATGATCTCATGAGTACGCAGTTTTGATCTGAACAAACACAACATGCCAGACAAGTTCTTTTTCTCCGGACGTCTCACTCACCCGAGCCAGCAGCTAAAGAGAGATGTTCCGGATCCTGTTCATGATGCCAACTGATGTTGATTTTTCTTTCTTGCACCGAAGGATAGTCTCAGGAGACAGGCTGAAGATGTTGGAGTAGTTTATTTCAAGGCGATCGCAGTCACAGCTCTGTCCTGTCCGAAGACTGTATCTGGTCACAGGGTTTTATAGACCGTTTCACCCCCCTTAATGTACAAAGAGGGTGTAATCTTGTGTGGTTTTACCAAATGGTCAACTCTCCTCCAGAAGGTGTTTGACCTATAACCTGTAGAACCCTGATGACAACATTTTCCCAGGGACTCCGACTGTATACAGCCAACAACTTGGACGTGCCAAAGACCATAGTGTGAAGGAAGTAGCTGAATCTGCATGTGTATGGAAGCGTACGGTCATACAGGTCTACCAGCAGAAGCTAAAATCCCAGTCTTCAGGAACTCTCCTCAGAATTGTACCAGGGAAGGCATCCACCAAATCTGGCCCAACTGCACAATCCTTTGATGCAAGAGTGTCTGAACATTGATGTGGGCTACATCCAGAAACTTGTCCAGTCCATGCCGATTCCAATCACTGCTGTTATTGATGCTTGTTACACACTGTTAGGTATGGTTTAGTCACAGGTGACTGATTTTTATTTTTATATTTTTTTATCTTACATCCAACAATTGGAGTGATACTGGAGTGACACTGATATCTGTATGGTAAGTGGAGCTGATAAAATAGGCAGTCAATGCAGAGGTAGGTGTACTGAAGGAAGTACTCAGTGAGTGTACTGAGCTACAAGTTTATCTACATTAATGTCATGTCTGAGATTTCAAGACAGCCTATCTAAAAGCAGTCCTAGAGAGCCTTGGTCTTCCTGTTCAAACCAAACAATTCAGCCACTGTTTTGAATCAAGGTTACTCAACATCGGTGCCTAAGGTGTACATCGTTATTGGCTCCAACACTACACAACACCACCTAACTTCACTAATGTGCACATCCCCTGAACAAAGAGTGGAACCTCATTAGTGGAATTAAGAGGTTGTAGGGAGTTTGTAGAGAGATTGATTGCAAGCAGATTGATCGTGGTGGACAATCGCCTGGCGGCTTGATGGTACTACTTATGCAATTCTACAGCCGTGACTCATGGGTAACTACGATAACTTAATAATATACCCCCACCAGCCACTTCATTAGGTATGCCTCCTCGTATCTACACTTATTGTCTATTTCATCAGCTCCACTGACCATATAGGAGCACTTTGTAGTTCTACAATTACAGACTGTAGTCCATCTGTTTACCTCTAAACTCTGTTACCCTGTTCCTCAGTGGTCAGGACCCCCACAGGACCACCACAGAGCAAGTATTATGTGGGTGGATCATTCTCAGTACTGCAGTGACACTGACGTGTTAGTGGTGTGTTAGTGTGTGTTGTGCTGGTGTGAGTGGATTAGACACAGCAGTGCTGCTGGAGTATTTAAACACCTCAGTGTCACTGCTGGACTGAGAATCGTCCATCAACCAAAACTATCCAGCCAGCAGCGTCCTGTGGGCAGCACCTTGTAGCCACTGATGAAGGACTAGAGGATGACCAACACAAACTGTGCAGCAGCAGATGAGCTATCGTCTCTGACTGTACATCTATAAGGTGGACCAGCTAGATAGGAGTGTCTAATAGAGTGGACTGTGAGTAGACAGCGTGTTTAAACACTCCAGCAGCTCTGTGGTGGTCCTGTGGGGGTCCTGACCATTGAAGAACAGGGTAACAAAGTATACAGAGAAACAGATGGACTACAGTCTGTAACTGTAGAACTACAAAGTGCTCCTATATGGTAAGAGGAGCTGATAAAATGGACACAGTGTAGATACAAGGAGGTGTACCTAATGGAGTGACCAGTGGGTGTACTTCATGTTACAATATAAACATAGCGATAATTGTTAAACTACTGACTTACACTGTCATTTATTTTAATCAAGTTATTGTTGGCATGGAGGCCCATAATATCTGAATTACATCACTGGAGAACTGGAAGAGTGACTGTAAGCTCATAACACTGCGATGCTGGCTGCACTGCGGGAGGTGGGAGATTTTTTATTGCAGTGTTATTGATTCATTTCTCTCCGAGAACAGACCACATTCTGCCTAAACCCTTCGTTCAGACTTTTAATTGAATTCTGGGATTGAAGACTAAAGAGAAATGCTGACTGCTTTGACACACTGCCCATTCAGTAACTTCCCAGCTGGTCTGATTTAAAGCCTAACATGGAGAGTTATATTTACCATTTTCAAGCTATCAAGTGTGAATCCAGTAAAACTGCAGATGCTTGCTGAGTGACATTGCAAATCAATAAGCAGTTCTGAGGCTAGGTTTGTAACACATGACAGTGTTTTAAGAAGATGGTTGAAATGGGTTGTTTTAACCAGTAACGCTTTTCTGATTATTTCTACACTGTAGCATCAACTTTGGCCAATGAAATTCAATCTGAATAATAAGTAAAATTGTAACATATTGAATATATATATATATATATTCATAGTTGCTACAACTTGTTATAATGTTGGAATTGAGTTGTTATATGCAAAAAAACCCTATCACATCCTAAAATGTAAATCATAAAAAGATTAAGTCATCAAATACATCTGGAAAAGCCATGAAGATTTTTAGTGCACTATAAAAACTAAAAGTCAGGTCAACCTAAAATCATTAATCACAACAAACAAAAAAAACCTTTCAATTTCATTTTTGTGGTTAACCCTGAAATTCAATAGTGCCTTAAAATTAAGTTAAACTGACCTTTCGTTTTTCCTACAATTTTTAATTTTACCAGAACTGATGACTGATGATTTATGCAAAGTGAAGTTCTGATATCAAGAAACTGTGTATTAGTAGCTTTCCATATGGCTTTTCCCATTTCCATTTCCAAAAACTATTTATACTCAGTTGAATTGTTGCATTTGCTAATTTCATTTTTGTAAATTTTCTGTTAGCAATTATTTACAAGGTTATTTCTTTTTTCTTTTTACTGAAATCAGAGTGGGTCCCGCAACACGAAAGAGATGGAAGGCAAAGACTGGTTTAACATTCAATTGGCTTTTGGTCTAGCTAACCGCTCACCACCATGAAAATCAACCCAAATCATTTCCATGGAGACAATAAAAGCAGAAAGACGGCACTGATTACAAAATAATATTCCACGGAGCTTTTCAATTCCAGCCAGAGTGAAAAGCTCTCACCTCTTGTGTCGGAGTAATGGCTTCTGTTGAAGGTGTGCATTTGAGAGCTATAGCCTCCTCATTTAGGACACTCATTGCATTGACATGTCGCTATCATCGTACTATTAAGGCAAGACTGAGGACACGCAAAATGACAGCAGTCATCCAGGAATATGTCGGTCAGTGCATGTGAATCTGGTTCAGTACTCTGGATCACAGTCAGGAGTCAATAACATTAGCAAACCCAAATTGACCCCAGACGTTTGTTCCACATTATGTTCAAGAATGAAATGTGTTCTCAGAAAGCTCCTGGTTCTGAAGGATTCTGGTTCTATGCCAGAGACATTTGTGAATGGCATGTGGATATTCTCCAGTATTATAACCTCTCAATCACTGATATACTTAGTCTTTTATCAAATTCACTGCTGTTTGTATGCAGTCAAATTAACAAACGAAGGCAATAGATTATATATTACTGAAGCAAAAATAACGAGGTGGAACATTCTAGAACAGCGTGCATATGGAGAACATTTTAGAACAATGTGATCATGCTGAAAACGTTCTAGAACAGTATGTACAGAATGTATGTATATGAATAGAACATTCTCTAACATTATAAATTGCTAGAACATCACATTGAACATGTGGAGAACATTCTAGAAAAGTGTGTTTAGGTGAACACAGTCTAGATAAATGACTGGAAGATTCTCTAACTATTAATGGGGAGAAAATTCTAGAGCAGTGTGAATGAGTTGTGTGAATATGTGTAGAATATTCTCTAACATTGTGAACGGGAAGAACATTTTAGATCAATGACTAGAACCAACAGGAATGACACTTGGTGGGTAGGTTTGACATGGTGAGACATGCGAATGATTCAAGTGTCACGCTTGGCCATGTATGTAATCAAGGACGGGCCTTATCGCTGTACCTGACTGACCCAACAGCCATGACTGCAGACATTCAACGAGCAGTGATGCCCTCCATGAGTCATCCTGTTAGTGGCAGCACCATTGGCAGACGACTGCACGGCGCAGGACTACATGCATGCAGACCGTTATGGCGACTGCCCTTAACCCACAGACTACAATGTTGTCGTGCCAGACGGTCATGGAGTGACTTAGAATGGCAGCGGGTCATGCATGGCATGGATTATCACAGGACACCATTAGGAACCTCTACAACTCCATGCTGAGACGTCTGGCGTGTTACATGGCGGCCCGACGCCATACTGAGAGACACTACTTCTGTATGTGTAGCTCAATAAATATTACCCATATCAGTCTAAATTTATCACAATTTATTGTTCTTGGTAATCTTTATCTTCCTTCCCAATAGCACTGCAATCCCACACTTCCTTCTGGGAGCAGCTATTCTTTTGATGATGAGTGTACATCGTATTAAATATAGTTTGTTCTCTCATTGGAAAAAACTAGATGTTCTCATGAGCCGACTTTGATTACACATCAATCAAGTGTTCGGGTTTGTTGGTTACTTGTTTTGACACAGAGTTTGCTTCTATGAGAAACATGGAGCATCTGGGCCAGTGATAATAAACAAGCTTGGGTTTGTGCGTCCTGCCACCATCATCTCGATCTGTCCCTGCTTAGAACTAACTACCTCCAGACAGAATTCAACAATTAATGAGTCACCATGGCTCGGAGCGAAGAGGACTTCCTTCATTTCAAACACAGCTGCAGTTTGTTTATGCATGTCAAACTCACTTGACTTTACCCACAAGTTCCTATGCATGCTGCTCGCTTGTGCTACATCTGTAATTTTCTCACAGACACATCAAAACATGCAGCGACAGCATTAATATGCATTAACTCTCTGAAGTCACATCACTATTTATACTAATAATTTTCATCTGCGATATCGTCCGTATTTCCAATATTACTATGGGACTGCATACTTGAACAAGACTTTTCTCATAGTCAAGTAACTACAGATCCATGATGATTTCAGAATCACATCAGAAACTGCAGATGTTGGCTTAAACAAGTATCAGCGTCGCACAAATACATTTTTGATCGATATGATGGTAGGCAAAAGTTTGGCCACCAAGCTTTATATATAGAATAGTTAAGCAAGTAAAAAGGTACCATAACTTCCAAAAGGCATAAGGATGATAAAGAAGCAAAGGTTTGGGCACTCGGCATGGTCAGTGCATGGTCAGTACCCTCTTTGGTAAGTATCACAGCTTGTAAATACTTTTTGTCGCCAGATAAGAGCTTTCAAGTTCTTGTTTGTAGGATTTTCGTCTTTTGCCCATTCTTCCTCACAAAAGGCTTCTACTTCTATGAGATTCCTGGGTCGTCTTGCATAAGCTGCTCTTTTGAGGTCTATTCACAGATTTTTGATGATGCCAGGGGACAGCAAGGGCAAGAACTTGCGCCTCTTGAGGTAGTCCATTGTGGAATTTGAGGTGTGTTTAGGGTCATTATCCTGTCGAAGCCACCCTCTTTTCACCTTCAGCTTTTTTTCAGAGAGTGTGATGTCTACTTTCAGAACTTGCTGGTAGTTAAATTGAATCCATTTTTCCCCTCGACCAGTGAAATGGCTGGCTGCAACAGTAGAACAGTGCACCACCACTCCAGAGCCTGCCTCCAGAGCCTGCCAATTTTGAGGTCTTTTGCAGTCAGACCGAGCATTTGATTTGCCTTTCTAGCAATTATATAAGCAATTTTGTCTGAAAGCTTTCTTTGTCTTCCAGACCTTAACCCGACCTCCACAGTTGATGTTAGCTGCCATTTTTCAATTACATTATGAACTGCAGAAACGGCTACATGAAAACCCTTAGCTGTCTTCTTACAGCTTCTCCTGCTTTGGGGGCATCAGTTGTTCAGACAGGTTCAGACTGCTGGGCACCTGGAGCCCATGGCTGCTGATTGTTGGGACGAGGTTTGAGAAGTCAGAATGTTTATAAAGCTTTGAAATTTCGTCACCTGGTCTTTCTTAACAATGACTGTGGATAAGCCACAGTCATAACAAGCTAATTAAGGTCTGAGTTAATTGAGAGCTCAAATCTCTTGGGGTGCTCAAACTTCTGCATGATTCCCCCTTCCCTTTAAAATTGTAAAAAACAAAAATAACACTAATCTTAATTAATCTTAATTTGTTGAAAGTAGTGTTTCATCTAGAAGTGCCTTCTATTAATTTGTAACCACATTAAAAAAATTATTTATTTCTCCTTGATTCTGATTCAGGTGGATTTTGTCTCAGTTTCTAGAGAATATAAATGATTATATACCAGCATCCCTACAGATATTGTACACAAGTCATAAATAGTGTAGAATACACACTGCACATTCACTTGATATGCCATTCACCTTGAAAAATATGCAAAACATTTCCAAGCAGAGTTAAAAAAAAAATCTTACTCATTGTCCGACCACCTCAAATGATAAGAACCACAGACAGACCATAAACAGGGTTTTAATATTACTAAAAGAACCATAATCGGCTTTTAGATTTAGTATGAACCACAGAGATATGGTAAAAATATTGGTTAAAAAAAAAAATAGAATTAAAAAGGAATCAGCTGACAGTAAGTGCATCTGAAACACACATACACACACACACACACACACACATTTACACATTAGCTTTGGGATCATCCAAAACTACTCACATATCTCTACAAGACATCCAAATTATGTAATGCATTTAGAAAACGTTCAAAATCAAAACTCACCCGAAGCACGGTCATCGGCCAGAAGAAATCTATCCGAAATTCTACTTAGTTTGGTGGTCAGAAACTCAACACCGGGAAATCAACAGTGAGTCCCGAAGGTGGTTTTGCAAAAGCTTTGGAAAAGTGTTTTTTGAGAAGCCTGCAGCGGTCAACACATCTAATTAGGGTCACCACTTTTTCCAGCCTTTGCTTTTCAGTTTTCAATTATTAAAGAAGTGTATTACTTACAGCTCCCTTAAAAAAAAACACAGTCATCCTTCATGGGTAAAAGCTCCAGCCACTTTGTCTGGTACATTCAATTCACGTTCGTAGTGAAGGTGGTTAAGGCTTCCCAGAAGATTACACACCAAACTACTTAGAGTTCTGAAGTGGGCTCAGTTTTTCCACATAATTAGACGCACAGGAAAGATTGGTACAGCACTCTTACCCTGAGATGTTTATAGCTTAACGTGGAGATGTACTGTACTGAGTGTAACCTGACTTGGCCAGCTAATGCCTTTGACCTCAGTTGTGTTTACAGCAACGGCTTGGTGAAATATGTGAATTCAGTCAAATAAGTCCAACGCGGCTGATCTGTTAAGACATGTTTGTTATGTGAGGATTTCTTCTTTAGTTTTGCACTGGAGCTACGAGGAATGAAACCCTTGGTTAAGTAATCTCAAATTATGTTGTTTGTGACACCGGAAGACTCACCAACATCTATGAAAATGCTTAAAAGTGCATCACGTAGCATCAATAAAATCAATAACAAGAGCGATACTGCAGTGCTATAAGGAGGTAAAATGTGCTGTGAGATTATAGATGGTGAAAGAGGCTTCAGGGATAAACAAACCAAATTATTCCCCTTTGTTCTATCTTTGTTCCATTATTGTATTACCGTCAGGTCCACAGGGCGCCTGTATGAATGTAACGAAGGAATTTCTTCGACATGTTAATCAGGTGGGTATCCATACAGTGTCAGAAAGCACATATGCCAATCTGCTTGAGATAACAGTGTAGGTAAGAAGCAGCATAGACCATCATGGCTAGCCAGCAACAAAACCAGCACGTGTTGTGTTTTGGATGCTGGTGTGCTGATCAGCATCAATGGAAGCTAATATGCTGGTTACCAGCAAAACCAGCACGTGTTGTGTTTTGGATGCTGGTGTGCTGATCAGCATCAATGGAAGCTAATATGCTGGTCACCAGCAAAACCAGCACGTGTTGTGATTTGGATGCTGGTGTGCTGATCAGCATTAGTGGAAGCTAATATGCTGGTTACCAGCAAAACCAGCACGTGTTGTGTTTTGGATGCTGGTTTGCTGGTTCACCAGCTATATGTACACCCAACCACACCAGCACTATACCTCAAAGTATAAATGCTGATGTGTGGCTAAAGGTTTCCACATTAGCCTTGTAGCTCCAGTGCAAAACTAAAGTATCAAACTTCAGACACCAATCATATCTTGGCTGAGCGACTACATTTGGGAAAAGAAAAAAAATCTGCAAATATGATTTTTGGCCAGGTCTTCAGAGGCAGGTGCTGAACTGGCCAGGATATAAACTCTTGCTATTTGTCCTATGCTGAGATTGAGTTACTTCTTCTGCCTCCTCAGAAAAGCTTTGGCCTCCTTCTGCAGTTGTTTAACGTCCTCTTTCCCACTGTCCTCTGACTCGGGCACGTAGTCAGAATCTTCATCCACTACCTCCTCCTCACTCTCGTCATTAATGAAGCTGTTCTCGTAGCGGTCTTCATCTTCGTCATCTTCATCATCATCTGGCACAGACTTCTTTGCTGCAGAGCCAACAAGTGAAGCAAATGTTAGGGTGTAACAACATTTGACTTTACTACCAGAAATACTGTATTAGGCCACCAAGTAAGTTCAAGCAAACATGCTAATGAGACTAACACAAATGAAACTGTGACAAAAGACATTCATTAATGACTTCAATTCCAAACCCGTTATTAACCTTATACAAGTTAACTGGCCATCGCTTCTTGGATTTTACGGGTTTTTAACTGAATCTTGTTTGTAGTTTTGAAGCAGATCCAGCCTAAATGGATTATTTATACAAGGCCTTCCTCCATGACGTGGTGAGGATTTGGGCATGCTAACATTTAGCTACATTAGGCTTTAGCTTCACTTCATCTTAATTAGGCAGGTTTTGTCCATTTTTATAGATAACAAAATGTCATAAACGAGTTTTTTTTAATTATTGGCTCAAGTGATTTAGGCATGCTGTTAGATGGCTGTAAGTTTCCATTATTTAGAATACAGCTTCAGTTAGGGTGGCCACTTTCATAACCCCAAAAAGAGGACATCCCACCCCCAAAAGGAGGGCATCATAAAAACATAACCTACCCTATATAACACATAAATGGATCAGTCAGACGGGAGCTTACTAACTGACCAGCATTTAGAGGGCTGACCTGTGGTTAGCCGGTAGGCGAGTCACGGAGTCACATGACCTTGGTAAACCAATGAAATGCAAGGCACGTTGTTCACAAATTAACATTTTAAATAGCTCCCGAAAAAGAGGACTAATAGGGGTCCGCCCAGGTGTTGCACCAGACTTAGGACTGGAAGTTGAAAAACCGGACTGTCCAGCCTAAAACAGCACGTTATCCAAGTTTCAGTTGTCCAAACAGTAGTAGCACATTGAAGCTTAATTTTTGTTTGTTTTTATAGATAACAGTATATCACATGGTGTCAGAAACAAAATAAACAAGTCTACTTAAGACTTACTTTGTGACTTGAAGTGATTATTTAGGTGTCCTTAAAGGCAGTTTCCATTTTTTTAAGCTACTTTAGCCTACAGCTTCAGGTTATGTTACTCGGTACAATACACAGCTAAAAACAATGGTAGCATCCGAAAGCTTTTGTTTATAATATTTTTACTATTATTATGTAGTATGTAGTAGCATGTAATATAGGGTTAAAATCAAAATAAACAAGTCTATTTAAGATTACTTAACAACTTGTTGATTGTTGATTTTGCTAACAGGTGGCTAGGTAAATTTCCACTACTTGTTAGCTACATTAGTCTTGTAGCTTCAGTAGTAAAAACAGTAGTAGTCTATTTAAGACTACTCGACAACTTGAAGTGGTGATTTAGGTATGATCAAAGGTGGCTAAAGATTGCCATTGTTTGTTAGCTACATTAGCATACAGTTTCAGTTCATGTTAATATGGTAGGTACATTACACAGCTACATCACTAGTAGCATCTTAAAGCTTGAATGTTTTTATAGTTTTTCATTTTTATAGATAATAGCAGGTCATTCGGGTCAGAAACAATATAAACAATTCTTTTTAAGATGACCCAACAACTTGAAGTGATGATTTATGCATGCTAACAGGTGGCTGTACGTTTTCACTACTTTTCTTTAGCTACATTAGCCTTGTAGCTTCAGTAGGAAAAACATACTAGCATCTTTGCACTTCAATTTTCTTCATTTTTATACATAACAGTATGTAACAAAGTCAGAACCAAATGAAGAAGTCTATTTAAGACTACTTGACAACTTGCAGTGTTGATTATATGTCATAAGGTGGCTAAAGGTTTTCATTACTTGTTAGCTACATTAGCCTATAGCTTCAGTTCATGTTAATATAGTAGGTACATACACAGTTAAACAGTAGTAGCATCTTAAAGCTTACGGTTTTTATTTTTAGACAACAGCACGTCATACAAGTTCAGAAACACAATAAACAACTCTATTTAAGATTACCTTTGAGTAATGTTTCAACTTGAGGTGATGATTTATGCATGCTAACAGGTTGCTTTAAATTTCCATTACTTATTAGCTACACTATAGGTTCAGTTCATGCTAACTAAAGCGTATATATCACAGTATTAGCATTCTAAAGATTAAATTTTGTTCCTAACAAGTATATTTAAAACTACTCAACAACTTGACGCAATGATTTAGGCGTGTTAGCAGGTGG
Source organism: Semaprochilodus insignis (assembly GCA_034552555.1). Classification (NCBI taxonomy): domain Eukaryota; kingdom Metazoa; phylum Chordata; class Actinopteri; order Characiformes; family Prochilodontidae; genus Semaprochilodus; species Semaprochilodus insignis. Next base: position 5,236,477 of record CM067495.1, read on the forward strand.
CTGTAAGTTTCCATTACTTGTTAGCTACAATTTCCATTACTTGTAGATTTGAAGTAAGAGGAAAAACTGTGTAAATCTGATTTCTGGTCAGATCATCAGTTGAAAAACAAGATTAAAATAGGCCACAGCTCTACGTGAAATAAAAATAAAGTGCTTTCCGTTTTGCATGCTTTATTTTCAGCCATGTGGACAGTGTGGTCATTTTCTCCACGCTGCCTGTGTAAATGTGCTGGAGGGTTTCTACATGTTTAATTAGATAAACAACATCTGCCTCCAGTGAGGCCTGTTGATTAGCCATGAATCGTAATGTTCACACAGGCCGGAGCCAACTGAGGCCCGTGCATATTCCACTTTAATGGACCAGTCTCATGTATAATGCAGAAGAATGCCGAATCTATTGTTTATTCAATAGGACTGCGTCTTTATCTGGGGCAACTAAGACGCACATGTGTGTGCGTGTGTGTTTGAACCATTAACACGGCTATCAGCCTTTCTCCTTGCATTTGGCGTGCGCTTGTGTGAGAAAAGACTGTCAAGACACTACAAAGCCTGACTTTGAAGACACTTAGCAGCCTAGAGTGACTTGAGATTAGACAATTGATATGCCTCCAGTACTGAAAAGCAGAACCACTGAGCAAATTTGGAAGCTGGATGTGAGTGAGTGTGAACCACATTTACCCAGAGCCAAAAGAGGGATCTCTCCCTCCACGGTCGTTAGAGGTTTGTTCTGGACCCAGCCTCCGTTTTAATGGTTTCAAATGTTTTTCTGTCTTTTTGAATGTTTTAACGTTCTTCCAGATCAGAGCCAAATGCAATACGGGGCAAGTTATCCGGACACCGATTAAGTCGCATAACAGACCAAAAAAGACATTCTTCAGAGAAGAGTTATCGGCAATAAAGGGTGTAAAAAAAATGCATCACAGGGTCGTTTAATTCAATTTAATGCTTTAAAAACCTTTTTACGACCACAAGAATGGAAAAAATAATATCATGCACACAGCACAGCTATCCACACACACTCAAACATGGCACGTATTAATGTCTAGTTTATGCTAACTGATTGGTTCAAGATCAAGTATGGACATGCACTTTGAGACTGCACATCTTTTCTGACCATACCAATGCCATCTGGGTATTTCTGGTCATCTCTAAAAGCTTCCTCGCCGGGAAGTTAGTACATGAAATGTTTATAAATACGCTGCCTGATGCCTGAGACGCTGTTCTACGATGTCAGGTCGGATTATTTTTAATGCATTCATGGAGGAGAAGGGCACGCAAGGTGTTTTGACTGGATATCTTGGCAGTGTTTTTCAGTTCTGCCCCTTTTCTAGCCCTTCACGGGTGGTCAGTTTCTGACATGAATAATATCACATGAAAGTCCACTGGATATTTCTGCTTTGTGGACTAAAGTGCACTAGATTAACATGCAGAATGACTCAACTGATTCAACCGATTATGTGCATGGCCGTAACCAGCTGGAGGACACCCAGCTCTGGACCTTGGTTGTTTCGGGAGTTTCAGGAGGTTCAATGTGGAAACAGGGACGAGACTACACAGTCTGCATTGACTGGTTCTCAGCTGACCTCGGAACAGATGTGGTTTGGCCCACTTGCAGGGGAATTCCACCGATTTTTCAAACTTCGGCATAATGAATTCAAGATGTAAACAAACTCCTTCAGAGCGGTTTTATGTGAAATGCTCCGTTCTTGTGATATTTACCGAGACACAATTGTTCAGAGAGGTGGTGACAGGAACCAGATGTCCACCTCTACAATTTCCCTCACAAAAAGTTATTACATAAAATGGTTAGACATTCGCTGCCTGATGTCTGACATGTTGGTTTACAATAGATTTGGGGTAAAGGTTTAGCTTCAAGTGGCTTTTAATTCTTTTATTAAAAAAAAATATTTTAAGGGATACATGCAGGGCTTTTTAAGGCTAAATAGTCCCCAAAGAAAACTTATTTTTTCATATGTGCCACTATATTACAATCATCAATGTTGCATAAAAAAATTCAGAAGACTCGTGTAGGTTCACTGGTGGTTTTGATAGTATATAAAATGCCTATATTAGTGCCGTAGACATGGTGACCCAGGTTCCCATCACCACCACTGTAAAGATATTTGAGTCTGCAAGCTTCAACAATGAACCATTTAACACCAAACCGCTGTGAATGATTTCTACTATTAAATTATTCAGAAATGTTGAAATATTTGTGGAATTGTTCATACTGGAGGCCCATAAAAGCTCCCTCACCGAGAGTTATTATATGAAATGGTTATTAATGCAATGTCTGACGCCTGAGACATTGATTTAAGATTCTGTGATAAGAGTTTGGCCTAAAATGTAATGTAATGTAATGAAATCCATTCACAGCTAGGGATACTTTCAAATGGTTATGTGGCAAACTGATCTCCCCAAAAAACACATATTTGTACCAAATTATCAGTATTACAAATATAGCTTAGAAGACGTGTAGGTTCCCTGGTGGTTCTGATAGCAAATAAAATGTCTACTATTTGTGTCGTATACATGGTGACCCCTGGTTTCCATTAGCACCACAGTAATCACTTGGCCAGAATATTTTTAAAATAAATAAATAAATAAATAAATAAACAAATAAAGTAATTAATTAATTAATTTTAAAAAATGGACCTCACTAGTTCACTAGTGCTCGTACACAAAACATACAATTCCATAAAAATCTCATTAGTGTTCCACTACAGTGTAAAAAGTTCCTCCTGTTATATTTTTGCACATTCAGTGTGTTTTTAACAACATGTTTAATAATAAATTGTACCAAAACGTTGCCTAAAGAATCATAAATAAAATAACACGCTATGAAGTCAGAGACTCACCCCCTGTACTATAATTTAGGAACATCAATAAATGCTAAAAATGCTAATGAATGAATGAAACCCCAGAGAGCACAGTTGGCAATATTAATGCTCAACTAGAATTCAATCATCTGCAAATTAGCTTGCATTCACGTTAGCTTTTTCACAAGAAGAATCTCCATGTGGAAAACTGGCTCAAAAAGGCAACGACCCAAGACAAAACCACTTGTATAAGACAGACGCTAGCCTTAGCTACTGTACTGGTGGATGGCAGCTATAGGTACCAAGTATCTGAACCAAGGCTGTAGGCTTACAGTTGATTCATCAGAATCCATTTCCTCCAGCCTTGTTGATTTCAATCAGGGTATCAAGCGGAAGCCAGCATATGCTTTGAATTACTGCCCCCTCTGTTCCAGAAGCTGGGCTTTGTGCACAGTAGGTAATAATCATAGGGGCAGTGGTAATTATAGTCCACTCAGGGGCCACTCAAAACCCTGCTGTCAAGGCTGCCTGATCAATGCTGTTGCTTAAAGCCTCAATTCAATAGCATTTAAATGGCCATCCATTGATAGGCAGTGAGATGGAAGGAGGTGCTGTTGCGATGGTGGGCTTTTTTTCGCCTTCTTCTTATTCTTAGGTGGTGTCATGTGGTCTAATCCGTTGTTTGGAGTGTGTGCGTGTGTGTGAGGGTTCTATACAGTTCTATACCGGTTCTGATCCTGCACTGCATCTAATGTTTTTAATGATGCTTCGCAGTGTGTCTGTGATTCATTTCTCATTTGAAGGAAATACAATACCTGGAGGTTTGGTGTGTTTGTACTCTTTTTTGTGCAGAGGATTCTTTCTGGAAAAAAAAGACAAGTACAATATACAAATCATTTTCATGTTCATCTGGAAGAGATAACCACCTGGTAAAAGACATTCAAGTACGGGCCTACAGGCTTTAGAGCCTTTAAGTGTTTCAATAACTTAGCCTTTTAATAACTTCACATTCCAGCTACTTTTTTTGATGATCTCAAAAAATACAGGTCCTAAAAAAAGAATTCTTTGGAGAGATTTCATAGGAAAATTACACTTGGGCTCCCTATACGACCTTTAAACAGATGTACATGAAATGCACACGCAATTTAACTCATATTCCACATGTAAACAAATCACAAATAAAAAAAAATGAACATTATAAAAGATATTTCAGCCCAAAGAGACAATGCTGCATGAAAATGAGCAGAAACCTGTTAAGATCATTGCTAACAACATGCATTTAACAATCCAATAACTGCAGGAAATCAGAAAATCAGATCAGACAATAGAAAAACTCTGAATCTACGTGAGTCAGACAGTAATTGGATTGCTGCTTTGCAACCGGCCAGTAAACTCACAGAATAAGACGTGATGTAAATGTAACATAGGACTCAAACTTCATCCCATGGACTTTTAACAAACACGTATGAATATACATCATCTAGAAGATTAAGAATATGTAAGTTCTTTATTTTGAGAAGCATGAATTTGTCTCCAACGTCACTCCAAAAGTGTTTTGCAGTTGCTGTGTTAAACGCTATTTGCTTATTTCTGGTACCACAAATGCACAGACTGAGAAATCTGAAAGAAATCAGAGTAAGGGTAAACACGCACTGAGAAATCTGATTTATAGGACTTCTTAATCTAACTCCTGGAGTCAATCTAAGAAATTGGAGTATGCTGTTTTTATGACCACTTGAATAATCAGATAACTGCAGAACTATGATCGAAATATATGTAAGTACATGTATACGCACTTACGGTTGCTTGAAACGTTTGAATATACCACTAGTCTGCACAGTTACTAGGAAGCACTGTCCATATATAAAACTGACTGTATCTATACAAAATTAATTTTATATAACTTGTATTAATAGCCTACAGACATCACAATACAACAAGCCAACAACTGAAAACAAACAAATGCTGGCACAAGCAGCCATTTAAATAGCTGCCTTGCTAATGTTAGCAACAATATTAGCTGACTAACTAACTAGGTAGTTAAGCTTATTGATTATCAGGAAATTAACAACAACATTCCAAGATGCTATCCTGTTGTACTTTCATGACCCTAATGTGTTAGCAGAACTCATTCGTTTGACTTGGTAATGTTCAAAGTGATCATTAACCTCATTATCAGCCTTTTGATCGTTTGGTCGTTTCATGAAATTTGTATGAGGAAGTTTCAAATGAGTTTCATGTGAGCTGGTGGGGGCTTTGCAGTAGGCCACGCAAATGAAATGTAGTTTCATGTCAGATGCATAAAGGTTTCACCATGTAATGCCAGCCTTAANTTTCATGAAATTTGTATGAGGAAGTTTCAAATGAGTTTCATGTGAGCTGGTGGGGGCTTTGCAGTAGGCCACGCAAATGAAATGTAGTTTCATGTCAGATGCATAAAGGTTTCACCATGTAATGCCAGACTTAACATCAGTTGAGAGAATGTTAACAGGTTTCAGCTAGCATTTCCCCCAGTCTGCGTTCATGAATGTAACACTCCGTTAACAACACTCACCTGTAGCAGTCAGTTCCGTAGGGGCACTCAGGCCGATCATCATCCTCATCCACATTATCTTGCTCTTCTTCAAAGTCATCATCTCCCGGGTGACTACACTCCTGGAAATGGATTGGATTTTTCCTGGTTTAAGGAAAAAAAAAAAAAAAAAAAACCCACAATGATTTTAAACAGTGCAGAAAAGATTTCAAAGCAACAACATAAAACAAACATGATGAATTAAACGATTTAGCCCATGAAATCCTTGTCTATCGTCTAATTCCATTCAGTTTCATTTATTTACGTCTCAGTAAGGTGACAAGAGACATGGAAAGACCCGAGGGCAGCGGGGTGGAAAAAAAAACACCAACATATCTGAGCAGCCGCTTGATCAGTCGAAAGTACATCCAGCTCTTGTCATCATGTTCACCGTTTTACGTTTTATTGGTGTACTTTTAAAAGCTTAAAAGAGAGTCTGGTGCGATTAATCACTTAGGTTCGCAACAGTGACACTGCCAGGGCTAAAATGTGAAGAGAGGTGATCCTTCAACTGCTTTCCCAATCAAAGGATCTTAAAGAGGTCGTTTAATGGATAAAAGATGGCATATTTCAGCCATCTGGAATGAAACCCTAGAATCCCCTCTTTATTTGAGAAGCATTTACCTTGGGCTAAACTAAAAACTATTAAGTGTTCTTTATCTGTCAGCGTTTTCAATAAAAAGGAAAAGAAACACAAGAAAGTAACTAGAGACATGAGCGAGCGCAACAAACAAGGTTTTCTGATATTGCAAAAGGAACATTTTGGACAGGGCCAATTTATATGATATGATTTCTAATCTAAACCAAAAAAGGGAAAGACAAGCAAAGGACTTTCAACTGAATTAAGGTTGTTAAAGCAGTTAAAGACATGTTTGGTGTCTGAAGTTTGCTGCTTTAGGTTTGCAATGGAGCTACAAGACCAACAAGTAGTTAGCGGAGTCCAAACTGCATTATCACGTTTTCACGAGTTGTTATGTGGCACAGCATGGCCAAAAGTATGTGGACGCTTCTAGTTTGCCTTTTTTTAGCCATTTACACAAACTCTGGCAGTAGAATGGGCTTGTACTATTTGTCTGATTGCACAAAGCAAATTGTAAAGTTTGGTGGAGGAAGAATAATGAATGGCCTCGGGCTGGTTTTCATGGCTGGGCCCTTGTGTGACACTGATGATATTTGAGAGAACTGTGTCCCTAAAAACAAACCTGTGCCAGCTTCACTAAGAAATGGTTTTGTGTGAAAGAACGAATTTGCCGGCACAGAGCTCTGACCTCAACCACATCCAGCGCCTTTGGGATGAACTGGTACGCCAACTGCTAGTCAAGCTTCATCACCCAACATTAGTGTTAACCTGACTTACACTTACGTGGCTGAACAGAAGGAGACCCTGCAGCCGTGCTCTAAAATTTTGTGGAAAATCTGGCCAAAAGAACGGAGGCTGTTACAGAAGCAAAAGAGGGACTGGTTCTATATTAATGCCTGCAAATCATTGGTTAACCGTTTCTATATCATTTCTATATCACACTTCCATCGCTGCGTTTTGGGCTTTTAAACCTCAAACAATAGGCTTTGAATGGGGGTGAAAATGAATGGGACTCTATGGGAGAAATGACAGATGGATTAAACAAGAACAACAGACGAGTGTGGGCCACACCAACATTGAATTTCTGCTTGGGGGTCTGCCTTGAGGTAGTGTATGTGAAACGGTGTCTGTCGGTCGAGTAGCAGTACAGTGAATAGGCGGGTACTTTGTCATCCCATTCATTCTTAAAGGGGAAAAAATATTGGAATTTTTTGGAGGTCCCCCGAGGTCCCCCCCCCAAAACCCACATATCGGATCAAAAAGCCGTATTCACAAGCATACCTTTCCTAATCAGACCGAACCTTTTGAAGAATAATAATAAGAAGAATCAGAATCAGATAACTATGTTGCGCACTGCAAAGCAAATAAACTTGCTTATATGGTTTCTGACACTGTTCTACATTTCAAAGTCTGAATTTTGAACCCATAAGCAAGCCATTTATATGTCTGTGAACCTATAAATAAGATTACTTGGAACAGTTGAACATGGTTTGAGGCAGGTATGAGATGATTTAGGCATGCAGTTAGCACCAGGGCTAATAGGTGAGGTTTAAGCTTCCATTATTGGTAAGGTACATTAGCCTTGCAGCTCCAGTCCAAAACCACTGAAACGAACTTCAGACACGGACACGTCTGTGCTGATCGACTTCCTTTGAGGTAAGGCAGGAGAATCTGCTCAAATTAGGATTTTTGCCGAACTTTCCTATCACTTTACGACATGGTTTTTTTTTTTACCTGTAACAGGAGGTGCCATAGGGACACGGTGTCCGGCGCTGAACTTTGGGCTTGCTGCTACTGGAGCTGACTTCCGAAGCACTGCCTTTTGTGCTACGCTGTCCGTTCTGCGAAAACAGCTTTTCAGCCTTTGAGCTTCCAGAGTCTTCTGCTTCTGCGGTTGAGCCTCCAGCCTTGGACCTCGAAGCAGCCTCTACTCTCTTCCTTCCTCTCCCTTTCCCCTCTTCTTCAGAGTCTTCGCCGAGTCTGTCCTCGAGTGACCTCTCTCGGCTTGGCTTTGGCGCAGGAGTCTGGTCCTGCTGGAACAAAAGTCAAAGCTTAAATCACCTGCTGCTCAAAAACTGTGTAGCACAAAGCCTAAACAGATGTCAGTTCCGCCACCTTCAACATCAACACCTGGGCCTGGCTTTGGTTAACCTAGTGTGGGTGGTTAGAAGTTTCTGAGGAGATCCGATAGAAGATAATCAACTTGCATAAGGAAAGAGAAGCAAAGGCAAATGGGAGCTTCAAAACGGAAGTTCATTTAAAGCTACAAAGAATACAGAACTCCTCACAACCATGCAAGACCTGGTAGGCCATCGTCACTGACACCATCAGATAACAGCACTTTAGAGGAGAGAGTGAGGAGGACATCAAGCTCCACTCCTGCTTCAGATCTGAGAACATCCACAGGTGTTTCTGTCCATCCTTCCACTGTGAGAAGACAGCTCAATGTGTAGCTGTTCAAGAAACTCCTCACTGAGAAAAGGAGACAGACACATCAAACAAAGAAGCTGCTGGTGTTCTCAGAACAAAAGACTGACCACCCCAGAGTCCAGACCTCCACCTCCAGAGTCCAGATCCGGTGGGTCAGTGGAGCAGGGTATTGGAATGCTTAAAAAGGCGTGAATCAGGCTTACAACACATGGCCAAATGTTTGCAGACACCTGCTCATCCAGCATCTCTTCTGAAACCGGGGTACTAACACCAAGATGTCCCCACTTTCTTGCAGTTACAGCTTCCTCTCTGCTCTAGAGGGCTTTACACTGGTAGTTGGAACATTCCTGGAAATATCCGACAACAGGAGCCGGAGCAAGAGTATTAGGTCAGGCAGTCATTAGGGATGCAGAGGATATGAAGTGCAGCAACACATAACTCTTAGCACAAGAGTCATCTGTCCCTAGTACTGATGTTCATGATTAGCTCTGGACCACAAACGCCACTCCAACTCATCCCAAAGTTATTTGATGGTGCTCCACCCACTCTGGAGAACACTGCTCCAAAATAGGTGGATCAATGGGGATAGGGAGAACTGGAGAACTACCTTCAGAGACAGAGGCCTCATTGTGGTATGGAAAAAAACTGAGCCTACAGTCCAGGAGAGGCAGTAAAGACAGCATGAGTGGACAGCAGAAGGTCTCCGGGTGGTTTCTTAATGTTGAAAATTATTGGATCCAATAATTGGTTCCACATTTTACATATATATGTATTCAATTCTTTTCCATGCTTTCCAACTACCATCTCAAAAAAAAAAAAAAAAAAAAAAAAAAAAAAAAAAAAAAGCAGTTCTATTATATATACGGACAGCCACATGAGCAAACCTGTACGGCAGCACAGCCCAAACCACAACAACAGTGTGCCTGTAGTAAACAAGGAACGTTTCAATGAAACTCAGCACACAGCAGCTTATCATCGTGAATAAATCACTAAATATAATCACAAAAAGCTGAAACATCTGTCTCTTTGAGCACCGTTCAAAAATGCTTTTCCATATTCAATGGTGTGCAAAAAGGTCTCAGGCCATGTAAATGTAAAGTCTTTATTTGTTTGAAAAAGAGAAACCCTAGAAGTAGAATAAACTGAAATAATTATTATACTGTAAGTCTAAGTCTAGTAGTATGTTATAAAACACCCGCCCCATAAGCGCAGTATTTGTTAATATCCAGTATCAGTCCTCCAAGTAAACCAGGTGTGCTGCTTATTAACTAATTCCGTTTGTGCAGTCAATCTAATCTGTGATTAGTGATAGTTCAATCATGTATACAGCAGAAAAGATTCAATATTAGATATTTATATTTTTATTTATAACAGAGATATGCTCAAATTATAATATTTCCATATTTTTCATGAGGTTTCTCTATGCAATAAAAATACTATCAAATAATACAAATCCAGTATTTGTTATCCCAAATTTCACAAACTGCAATGCATAACATGTAAAAACAGGACTGTTGGTTCTAAGCAGTGTCTTTGAAGTACTGAAGATACCCATAATCATGAAATGGCCACCTGAAATTTAAAACTAATCATTTTATTATTATTATTATTATTTTAATGTATTATATCATCAGTGTCCAGAGAAAACCATGTATCTCCATTTTTGCTGATTTTACTTTTATGCACTAATTTGAACACAGCAGCCGCAGCTTACTTTGTGTGAAAATTACATGAAGAATGGACCAACAGAAATGACCCAAAACTGCTTGGTAAAAAGTCTGGTTCCATTGACTTACATTAAAATTAAAATTAAAATAAGTTTTTGCCCTCTCCTGTAAAGTTGCCATTTTGGAGATACTTGTGAACAGCAATGCTAATTAATTATAGGGTGTACAAAAACAAAACATCGCCAGCTAATTAACATGCATACACACTTTGCACGCCACTTGGAAAGATTATAACTGTGGTGCAAGACATATACAGTCGCATGCCAAAGTCTGGGTGCGCCTGGACAAAGTACATGGCACTATAAGAAAAAAGTGAACACATCAGCTCTCTCTCATTTCAACCCTTGCCACGACCACTTAGCCATAGCCCTCCGTTTTTCACGTTCACGCCTGGGGGCACGGTGTCCCAATTCCTCTGGGGATAACTCTCTGTTTTGAGTGTGCCTATGAAAACCCTCTGTTTGGAGGGACAGAACACTTCGCCCTACCCCTCTATCCCAACAGGAATCGGGACACCCTTGCCCCGACCACTTATCCATACCGCTCCATTTTTCATGTTCACACTGAGGGGCAGGATGTCCCGATATATCCAGAAAGTCAAAGATGGCTGAGCAAGTGACCAAAGACACCTACAAAAGCAAAGATTTTCCCTGTTACAGGTTATTATCTCAGTTTAATGTTGCTTCAGTGTATTATGGTCCTTTTCTTCATAACAAGCTTATAAATTGCTAGTAGTATGCTGATGTCTCGGTAGCTAGTTAGCTGAAGTTGCACTGTTATTGCAGATTTATGCAGGACAATCCCATCTTTTTCATCTTTTCCATATTTTCATGTGCCCCCCTTCTGAAGGCACATATATGATCCTCTAAGTTCAGCTAGTTTAAAGGCTCTTAATTGAATTTTCCTGATCTACCTTAAATGGTGCTGCAGTTACATTCTGGCACCTCAGGGGTCTTATGTTTGGTGCTGTATCATGTTATGAACTTCTACTTCCTGCATGTGGACCACAAATTACACCATGTAATGCAATAATTCTGCAGAAGATATTTTTCATATTTGCTTATTATCTGTTTAATAAAATGACCGAATCCATGCAATAGCTGGAGTGCAGCGTGAAACCAGCAGCCTGCGTTGTACGTGTCTTAGCATTCGTTCTTCGCTTCATGTTTTCCTGTATTTGTTCCTGCCTCATACTTTCTGCACAGTACAGCTGTATCTGCAGTTCTTTGTGTACCTGGCTCTCCTCCGTGTCACTGTTCAACTTCTTTGCCCTCTTTTTGGGCTTCTCCTCCACATCGCTGTGCTCTTCGTCATCTTCCTCCTCTTCCTCCTTTTCACTTCCTGATGGAGACCTCTTGGTTCGGGCCCGTTTGGGTCCTGTGGCTCGTTTAGATTGGGCCGTGGGCGTCTTTGGGGCAGCTCGTGCTGGAGCTCGCTTAGTAGCTGCTGGAGAGGAGAACAGGAAAGGGAATATGGGAATAAGTCACTTCAGGATCAAGTCAATAAAACAAGTTTTTGCCTTAGAGGGGTTGTGGGAGATAAACAAAGGAATTCTGACAGATAAACAAACAAAGTCACCTGACGAGCAGAGAGTCAGTCGTTGGTCTTGGCTCATATTTAATAATTTAATCATTTAATCGTTCACATACGAAGTACAGACATCCGGTTCGCAGCCACTGGGAATGTGTTAATGTTTCTAGACCGGATAGTTTCACAACAAACAACAACAGAAAACATGAAACATCTGAGGAATTCCTGTTAAAAGCCCGATTCATCATTAGAAGTTGACAGTCAGTATAATTCTTTCATCTACTCGTCTTCTAAGCCGCTTATCATTCTGGGTCATGGGGATGGGGGGTGCTGGAGTCTATCCCAGCGCTCATTGGGTGGCAGTTATTATCATTTATGACCAAATGCAAGGACCATCTTCACTGAAGATGACCTACTGACATTCTGAGTCACTACATGACAGTCTGGCACGACACCACTGCAGTCTTTGGTGATGTTGACGTGGTGTTAAGGACAGTCGTCTTAGTGGTCTGTGCGCATGTAGTCCTGCATTATGCAGCCGTATGCCAATGGTGCTGGCACTAACAGGATGACTCATGGAGGGCATCACTGCTCACTGAATGTGCACAACGTGGCTGTTGGGTCAGTCAGCTACAGCGATAAGGCCTGTCCTTGCTTATGTCACATGATTCACAGAGCGCGAAACATTTGCATGTCTCATGATGTCAAACCCACCCACCAAGTTTCATTCCTGTCGGTTGATTCCTTTGGGGTGCAACTATTTGCGCAACTATTGTTTTTGTTTTTTTGATAATGAGTGTAAAATTAGTGATGGATGACTCCAGGCACTCTCGATCCAGACTCGATCCTGCCTCTGGAGCTGTTTGAGTCTAGTCCACTAAATTTGAACCCAAACAGCCACAGATAAAGGGTTACAGCAGAGATGAAACCATGCTAAAAGTAGCTAGCTACAGATTACTGTAATCTGATGAAAATCAGTAGTAGATTATACCAAGTACAGATACCTTAACAAATTATTACACAGATTCTTCAATATTGTTCTCAAACTGTCCATCTGTATTCACCCTCTGTCTGAAATGCTCCTGTGTCTTTAAGCCCCGTCTCCTGATGAGCCCAGTGTGCTCTGACTGGTCAGCTCACCCAATCTGTTCGGACTGTTGAACCACCAGGACGGCATACAAATTCCACACTCGCACTATGGTGTCTATTCCTATAAGGGTGTCAGCTCTGCCATATCTGTTTGAGTCAGAGTCCATTTCGGAAAGTCAGAACACCTTCGCAAGCAAGACTGGAGCAGGACGTTCCAGAGTGGTAAGCTGGTGCTGTTTTAGCTCTCCAGATGACACAAAGGAAATAGATAAGCGTGTTAGAGATAATCATAATAGGTCTACTTTAATGCATGCGCACCCAAAAATTCTGCTAATAATTAAACGCTAGAAGCAGCAGTCAGTATTATAGAAAGACTCCCAAGTCTCCACTAGCATTCGGCCTCCACTAGCATTCGGCCCCCACTAGCATAATTGGTCCGCAGTAGCATAATTGGTTCCCAGTAGCATAATTGGTCCCCAGTAGCATTCGGCCATTGTTAGCCACACAAGGTTTTTATTGCACCTTTAAGAGAATGGTACAAGCCCCTGGTCGTCAACGGCAGCAGCCGCTGTGCTCGGCAGTGTGAGGCGAGTTGAATGTTGCGTTAAAGAGCTGTACGGGTGTTTCATCAGAGCAGAGTGATGAAAGTGCAGCAGCGATCCAGACAAGCCCTAATATACTGCAGCTGATTCTCTCCAGGGTAACGCATTCATCATCCGGTACGCGCACACACTTGTCTGTCAGAGTGCTAATAGGAATCGCCTGTGCAGACCCCGTACCTGACCTAAATCAGCAGCTGCAATTTCCCTTCCACACATACGCGCTCACGCTTAAACCCAGGAGTCGTATGTATTAGGTTTCTGCAGTACCTGTCTTGTCAGGTTTAGCCTTTTATAACCCAGTAAATATGATTTAGAGAGCAGATCTATCTGTGGCACAGACGTTCCTTCTGCTGCTATACTCGCGCTGCCAGAAACAGCTCTATATTTAAGGCTAAATGAATCTAAGTGATAAAACAACCGTGCCACATGTCGCAATAAAGTCACATATTAAATCTAACAGTTTACACAGAGATGACCGTAAGAGTGGAAAGAGCGATAAAACCAGTAGGCGCCTAGTGATAACGCAGTTGCAGCTCGTCTTTTATCAACTGTTGGGAATAGTTACGCAACTTACAAACAGTTAGTGCTAGTGGATGATATGTCTTCTTTACTGCTCTTTCATCATACTGCTCCTCAGTTTTAGATGTATTACTGATGCTTTGATTATGTCCTTTACATTGTCGGTACATTTCATGGACCCAAAGAAATGGAGTAACACATAAAATCATGAGTGCATTTAATTAGAACCTGACTGTGGTTTATTCAAGTATGTATTAGTAAATTCAGCTCCAATAGCACTGCTGTGTCTGATCCACTCACACCAGCACAGCGCACACTAACACACCACCACCACGTCAGTGTCACTGCAGTGCTGAGAATGAACAAGGGTAATAAAGTATACAGAGAAACAGATGGATTACAGTCTGTAACTGTAGAACTACGGCGTGCTCACACACACACACTCATATATATATATATATGTATATATATATATATATATATATATATATATATATATATATATATATATATGCACACACATACATACATACATACATACATATCAATAATTGATTTCTAATTTTAATAATATAATCCCAATCATTGATTTTTGGGCATTTCTACCGATCCATTCACCATGAATTTTTCATACAATGTAAAGGGCAGCTGGTATTCTCAAATGATGTATAAACATATCATACATCATAATTTTTATTTTTTACATTTTGTCATTTTTTTGTTTTACTTCAGTAAAATTTAGATGATCTTGTTCAAGAATTTTATGTCTACATGTCAGGTGCTGATTAGTGATGATCATTTACATTTAACTGTAATAGTGCTGTTGCATTAGATGGCATAATTAATAAAATGTACATTTCCATGATGCACACTGTCACAACTCTGTGACAGTGGTTACACTACTGAAACCTCATATCTAAGTTTTTGACATTTTGTACTTGGACAACAGCTCAGTAGCACGGTAATAACTTAAAACATAAGTAGATCTAAATTAACCTTAAACTTCCCAACTTTGCTCTTTTTCTACTTCATGTAACATGTAAAACAAAGCTGCTTTAATTTGAATGTTGGAGTAACACTAAAGTAATACTCAAAAATAATACTCAGTTGTAAAGGGTACAACATTTACAACATTTTTGGCCCATATTTAACAAACTTCTCTGAGTATAAAATGCTAATGTGGGATTAGCTTATGTCTGTTAAATATATCATTTGTCCAAAGGTTTCCAGACACCACATCTCAATAGTGACTTCAGCTACTTTAAGGTG
>CM067495.1:5299770-5354349 GCA_034552555.1 Semaprochilodus insignis
AAAAAAATCTAAGTTGCAAAAAACTAAATAAAATGTGATTAAGTTTTCCTACAATTAACCATTTCACAGTAAACCATTCTAAGTAATTTCAGTTTTGAAGATTATGAAGACATTGTGATGATATCAGAACTCATGCATTCTGAACAAGTCAACAGAATTCACACATATTGTAAACGGCTGAACACAGAGAAGCAGCTGATGTAGGACTTTTAAGACTAAACAAGAAACAAGAACCGAGAAAAAGTAACAATCAGTACTGGTTCTGTTAGTCGCTGCTATCAGAACAAAACCTCGCATCTCCATTTAAGTTTTGTTTTTCAGTTTTGAATGTACCTTGAAAGCTCCTGTTATCCTTTTATGTTGTGTGTAAATATCATGATGAATGGATTGAAGTAAATGACCCAGAATTACTGGCTATATTGACCTACATCCTGTCTAGTTATCAATTTTAAAGAATTAGGTTTTGTTTCTACAGCTGCTAAATTTGTCATTTACCAATTATTATGAAAATGAATTGAGAGATAAAAGTTAGAACAATACCAAAACAATCTTGAGCTTTGGCAAGATAATAATTGACTTGGATAAACTAGACTTCAATATTACATGAAATGTAATTATTAAAATTATTAAATTATTTATATAAACATAAACAAAACAAAAAGTGTTGGGAAAATATTTAATAAAATACGCCATAACTTTTGCACAGGGCATATTTTATACGTCAGTGTATTTATTTAAATATCTTAAATTCAGTAAATAAACAGTAAGTGTGTGTTTAAATAGAGGATGTTGAGCATGTAACTTATTTTCTGCTAAGCATGTGACTTGACCGGGGACAACCTAAACGTTTGCCTCTGACTGTATGTAAAGGCTGTTGTGAGGGGTCAGTTAAGGGGATATGGGCTCTGCAGTGAAGCCTGTACTGCTTAATGAGCGAGTGGTTACTGCCTGCATGTCTTGCTGGGAGCTCAAGTGAAATGGAAAGAGGAAAACAAGCCAGTGCACTCCTGCCTGAGACAGAGCGCTGTCTGCTCACAGTGTGCAGCAGTGCAGTGCAGTGTAAACAGCAGGCAGTATGATATAAACTCAGTGAGCTGAAGGGAGATCCCCCCGTCCCCCCTGTCTGTCTCTGCCTGTTAACCACGATGAAGCCCTATTACATAAACTACACACACCAACACAAGCCAACTAAACAGTCACACTGGTTTACTCTTATATTTCAGACCAATACACGTGCTTAATAAGTGTCCCCGGCTAACTGTCTCATCAGTCATCATCATCATCAACTATCATCTTCAAACATACTGTATCCTGCACTCCAGAAAGTCTAGACATTACAAAAGACTAGAGTGCAGAGTAGTCTAGATTAACCAAAAATTCTAGATTACAAAAACATTAAAAAAAAAAAAGAAAAAAGAAAAAAAGAAAATGAAAAACCTAAATTGCAAAAAGTGAACAATCCAAAAATAATGTATGAGAATTAAAAAATGTTTGACTGGCCAAAAATAGATTAAAAATTAAAATAAAATAAAATAAATGCTAGAATGGAAAAAGATCATAGATCATACGTAATTATATTTCCAAAAATGCATAAATGTTAGAAAGCTGTAAACTGAATTGTATAAGAACTAAAATGAAAAGAGGCTACAAAAAATCCAGAATTGCTAAAATATATTTAGTGGAAAAGGCTAGACTGCCAAAAATCAAGAATGCTAAATATAATAATGATAAAAAAATAGAATTCCAAATATGAAATATGAAGAAACTGGAAGAACTAGAGAAAAACTTTAAATTACAAAAAGCCTAGATAGCCAAAAAATGATTGCAAAAAAAATCTACATGATAAAAGTCTCCATTTCTGGCACATTACAAAATTACATAACTTTGGCCAATATATCAGTCACTAGTAGACATGTACTATATAGACTTTCTCAGTACTGGTCCGGCAACAGCAAGCACTAAACAACTACATAAGAATTACATAACAAGAAAAAACATTTAAAACATTTACCTAAGAAGTCTCTGTCAGTTTGGAGCCTCCTTACCTTTGATCAGAGCAGGATCCTCCTCACAGCTCCTACATGGACATTTAAAACTCTGCTGCTCCTCCGCTGCCTCTTATTTCTCCACTTGCTTTGTGGGAGCTCACCACCCCTCCACTTCTTCTCTTCACTATATCAGTGTTTACTCCTCCTGCTGCACCAACTACTGCTTATTCCATCAGTGGCCAGCCATACAAACCTTCCTATTACACCACAGATCTACAGTAATATACATGAAGAAAACTTATTTCATAAAAATATGCTTATTTGATAGTATCAACAACAGGTGAGGAACTAACTTTAGAAGTTGTCTTTTATCTGTTAATCTGTTTTTTTTGCTCACATTTTTAAACTTGTTGCAGTTTACATGAAAAGGTGTCTAACTATGAAGCATTTAGTGCAAGAGGCTAACTTACATTTAGTTGCTAGCTAATACCTGTGTATGGAAATAGACTAGCATAATATGATTGACTGAGTTCTAGACTTTGCACTTTGTGATGAGTTGTATTGAGATTTCTATTTCAATGATAAAGAAACGCACTGCTCCACACACGAGTTCTACAAGCTTATTATTTATTATTTATTTACAGCTTGTTTATACATTTGATTTCCCTGCAGTGGAATTCGTCGTATGGGCTGATAAACACAACCAACCATCATCTGTGAACACATTTTATTGCTGCTCCACAAATGCAGGTTCAAACTCCACCATGCAAAGAGGAAACCAGATATAAACAGGTCCAGAAATGCAGCCTTCTCTGGACTCGAGCTGGAAGACGAACTCCACGGTGAAGTGGAAAAGTGTCCTGTGAACCAACCAATCAAAATCTGTGTACTTCTTACTGTAAATAATGGACGCCATGTATTTCGGGCTAAAGAGGAAGGGGACCATCCAAGCTTGTTATCAGCACACAGCTCAAAAGCCACCATCTGTGGGAGGAGACATTAGTGCACATGGCATGGGTGACTTACACATCTGTGAAGCTCCATTAATGCCGAACTATATATACAGCTTTTGAGGCGACATGTGCTGCCTTCCAGATGACGTCTTTTTCAGGGAAACTCTTGTTTATTGTGGCCAGACAATGTCAAACCACATTCTGCACATATTCCAACAGCATCGCTTCATAGTAAAACTGAACTGACCTGCCTGCAGTCCAAAATGTTGGAAACGATTGGTGCATTATGAAACATAAAATGTGACCACAAAGCATCAAGCAAGAACTGGAAAACGTTTCAACGCCACAGCAGTCGTTCTCCTCAGTTCCCAAACGCCTACAGAGTGTTGTTAAGGAAAAGGTGATGAACCCAGTGCTAAACATGAACTCGACTGTTGTGAAACGTGTTGCTGGCATCAAATTCAAAATAGACATATTTGTTCCAACTTTTGATATGTTGTCTTTGTAGTATTTTCAATTAAATACAGGTTTTAAATGACTTCATCATTGCACATCATTGGATTCTGCTTTTATTTACATTTTGCACAGCGACTCAGCTGTTTTGGAAATTGGGCCGTATGAGTTCCACTTGCATGAAGAAGAAGGAGAAAGTCAAAGTTTTACAAATGATTAAAAGCTACAGAGAAAATGAAACTAACAACCACCTGGAAGACCTGGTAGACCACCAACACTGTCCTCATCAGAGAAACAGCATTTAAAGCTTTCATCTGTGAGAGAGAGGAGAACATCAAGCTCCACTCTCGCTTCAGATCTGAGAACATCCACGGCTGTTTCTGTCCATCCTTCCACTGTGAGAAGACACCACAGTTCCATGGAGGTCTGAAAGGAGGTATAGCTGTTCAAGAAGCTCCTCACTGAGAAAAGGAGACAGACGCATCCAACAAAGAAGCTGCTGGTCTTCTCAGAACAGTGGACTGACCACCCCAGAGTCCAGAACCTCAACACCACTGAATGTGTTTGGGGTTATTGTTTTAATGTATGCAACTTATTTCCTCATTTTCTCTTTTTCACACAACTTCAAATTGACTTGTACATAGAAGATATCCATTTATTATAGTCTAGAAAACAGCAGAAAACATTTATTTCACAGAAGGCTAAATAGAATATCAGATATGTCAGTGTTTATTGTGTCCATTCTTCACCTTTATCACAGGTTCCATTCTTTTCAGGAGACACACTATTTTTTTTACTATCTTTTTCCTCTTCCTTTGCCTTTAAATCCCTTATTATTCTGCTGGAGCCCCTTCAGCCCAGCAGGGGCAGATCAAGCTCATTAGCCCATAAACTCCTGCTGATAGAGACCAGCTCAAAACACCGAGTTAAAAAAGAGGTTCTGCTGGTGTTATAGACAGAACTTATAATAGACCTATAACATAAGCTCACCGGACAGATAGTGAGTCACCTTGCGTGTTTAAGGTGGTAGTAACTTCAGGCTTCTGCAGATGGTATTGCACGAGGATGATGGGATCCATAGTGAATGTCTCGTCCCATGTGTGGAAAATGGCTCCAAAGCAGATGTTAATGATTGGCTAAAAGGTGTGACTGCATTTGGGGGTGCCAAAGACCATAGTGTGAATCTGCAGGTGTATGGAAGCGTATGGTCATACGGGTCTACCAGCAGTGGCTAAAATCCCAGTCTACAGGAAATTCTCCTCAGAATTGTGCCAGGGAAGGCATCCACCAAATCTGGCCCAACTGTGCAATTCGTTGATACAAGAGTGTCTGAACATTGATGTGGCCTACATCCAGAAACTTACCCAGTCCAGGCCAAATCCAATCACAGCTGTTATACGTTCTCATGGAGGTATTAGACACTATGAGGTACGTTTCACAGGGAGCTTGTTTTTTATCCGCTGAGCTCATAACTCATTAATATATACAGTGTTTGTGTGTTACATACACACACTACTACATAATGATCTGATAAGCATCATAATAAGGTTAATTGCTTGGCATGAGCACAGTTGGCATGAGTTTGAACATTCCAGCAGTGTCCTGTGGGCAGTGTCCCATGGGCAGTGTCCTGTGACCACTGATGAAGGACTAGAAGATGACTAACACAAACTGTCCAGCAGCAGATGAGCTATCGTCTCTGACTGTACATCTATAAGGTGGACCAGCTAGATAGGAGTGTCTAATAGAGTGGACAGTGAGTGGACACAGTGTTTAAACACTCCACTCACACCAGCACAACACACACGAACACACCACAACCACGTCAGTGTCACTGCAGTGCTGAGAATGATCCACCACCCACATAATACCTGCTCTGTGGTGGTCCTGTGGGGGTCCTGACCATTGAAGAACAGGGTGAAAGGGACTAAGAAAGTATGTAGTGAAAGAGACAGAGACTACAGATGAACTGACTCTAAGTTGAGAATGGTTTATTAAGGGGTTAAAAACTTGTTAAACCAAAACCTTCTCACAAAACAATGGCTCAGGCATCAGGCAGCATTGACCATGTAGTGCAACAAGTTTCAGAGGAGCAGATTGTAGAGACATTAAACTTTTGGGACGTTTGGTTCCCATCACCACCACTGTCAACCATTCTGACTCCGTGGTGTCTCTAGCATGTCTTTCTTTTTTAGACATGTTAACAATTTAATTATGCACAAATGATAATAACTGGAAGTAGTATTCCCTTTGCCGCAGTCTGGGTTGGCCTCCAGCTCTGAGTCTATATGGCATGTTCAGATGTGTCTGCTCTAATCCTCATTACTCCCTGAAGTAGTCCACCGTACTCGGTTGGAGTTCTTGTTTGTGCTGGTTACAGTGGAGGATGAAAGGTGGCCACGGTCACTTCACATCTTTACAAATCAGCAGAAGCTGTTGGGCCTCTGCTGTTACTGCCAACCTCCTCTAAACTCAGCAGTGTAGTGCTGCAAAGCCCATACTGTGCACACATTAAAGGCTCTATAAAGTATTAATGAGCAGGTATGTCACATTAATAAAAGGGCTGTTCTATCTGTTGACTGTTGGAGAAGACAAAGTAAGACGGTTAAACATCAAAACCTGAACTTTAACAGCATGTAGGTAAGAATGTGGGTGTATTGCAAACAGCTGGTTACTGTCATACTTTTCATGAATGTGTTGTAACTACTTATAAATGATTTTAAGGTGTTTATTACCTCATTAATAACTGTTAACAAACTCATTTTAATTCATAAATGCTTCATGAAGATGGTAATTTGAGCTTTCATATACATACACTTTCTTATATACTTTTCACATACTTTTATTTTTAACCATTTAATAATTAGTTTTATTTATTTAAATAAAATCTAATATATATATATTTTTTTCTTTCCCCTTTTTTAAAATATATATATATTTACATTTTTACAAATATATATTTTAGATTTTTTATATACTGAAATATTTTAGATATTTTGGTATATAATAGTTCAAATTCTAAATTAGCATTTAGAAATAATAAACAATGGCATAAAAACATAAAATGTTATTTTTATTTATTTTACCAAGTATTTATTTACTTGTTTATTGACTGATGTGTTTGGGTTTTTTTTAGTGTTTTGTTTTTTATCCATTTATTCATCCAAGTTATGAAATGTCAGTTAATTCAAATCTTTTAGGGAAAACAGCAAATATATGCAGCTGTAGATTTAACAGAGCAGACAAACAAGCAAACAAACAACAAGGTGATTTATCAGTCTGAATGTAAACAGTGCTTTTATAAGCGTTCAGGATTTTATTGGGGTTGGGATTGACTCCAGCACATTCCGTTAAACTATAAGACTTTACTGAAGCAAAGCAACCAAGGCTGTGATTGGTTGAGGTATCTGACCGCTGATCATGTGACTGAAATGGAATGACAGGAGTAAAAACATTTTGTCCATAGAGAGCAGAAGTGGTTACGTGATTATCCAATGGGCCTCACAGTACGTTCCACTACACTGGGAACAGCCTGGGCTGGGCCTGAGCATGGGGGCTGGTAGGAGGGTAAAAGCTCAAACAGCAGTCACTTCTCATTACATCTACAGAGATTAGAGCCCCAGCAGCCACAGAGACCCAGCCGATAGTAAGGCTGGAACAATGAAAGTAAGACGGCAGTATATACCGTGCAACCAAGTGTTTCTCAACCCTGGTCCTGGAGGACCAATGATCCAATTAATCAACTCCTTAACAAGCCCCTAGTGAGATGAAGCATGCATATTAGGCAAGGCAAGGGTTCGAATGTGCAGGACAGTGGGCCTCCAGGATCAGGGTTGGGAAACACTGTTGTGATCGACACACAGGGCTGCTGTTTTTCTGTTTTAGCAACATATGCGGTAGAAAATGAGCATTAAAGGGCCCATATGCAGCATTTCTCTTTTATTTATATTATTGTTTTTCTCAAAAACAACTTCTAACTTTTGCAGAGTTTACTAAAAATTGTCATAACATAACATAAGGCCATTTTCCAACCTCTCCTTATCTCTTAAGGCAGGTTTACACTGTGCAAAATCACAAAACATGTATAAGCTCTTTCATGGTGGTTCAAAACCTGTGGTCTTTAATCAATTAATGTGACGTACTGCACAAAATGCTCACTGCATCGCAGCTCACCAGACAAAAGATGTACCTAATAGCGTGTAATACCTCCACAAGCACAAACAGCTGCGATTCGATTTGGTATGGACTGGGCAAGTTTCTGGATGTAGGGCACATCAATGTTCAGACACTCTTGCATTAAAAAAATGTGCAGTTGGGCCAGATTTGGTGGATTCCTTCCCTGGCACAATTCCAAGGACAATTTCCTGTAGACTGGGATTTGTGACCTGTATGACCGTACGCTTCCATACACCTGCAGATTCAGCTACTTCCTTCACACTATGGTCTTTGGCACGCCCAAATGCAGTCACTCCTTTTAGCCAATCATTAACATCTGCTTTGGAGCCATTTACCACACATGGAACGAGACATTCACTGCACTGTAGCACCTCTTCCCAATCTATGAATACCATCACTCACACCCCGCAGGGATTTATAGCCCCATCATCCTCGTGCAGCACCATCTGTAGGAGCCTGAAGTTACTACCACCTTAAACACACATGGTGACTCATTTTTTGTCCGGTGAGCTTATTTTACTGAAGCATTGATGCATGTATCCGCTTCAAACGACTCTTTAGCTCCAGTGGAATCATGGGATAGGACAATGTTCTGTGGTAGCATACTTCAAAACTTCTCCTGATTAAGAACACTATCTGGGGAATTCTCCTGTACTGTTTGATGAACTCCATGCATACAGACAAACTGGTATTCGTATGCTGTATAGTGCAAAAGTACGGCATGTTGGACGCTGCCAGTGTATTTAAGAAGCATCGGAACATCTCTCAGTGTGACCACTGAATTAATGTCAAGAACCACATTAGAACACTGGGTCACTACACTGTACTAATGATATGCACATGCTCAATGGGGGAAAACTGCTAGAACACCGGTGCTAGCTAAGTGTTTAACACAAGCCTGAATTCCCGCTATCCAACAAGCAAAACTAATTCAGGACATGTAACGACCAGACTGTCAATGTAAGTTCTTAGAAAATGAGGGCTGGGGGAAGGAGATGGTTTGGTTACAACCTGCAACCCCACTGCTAGAGGTTACACACTGCTCCTTTAATGTCAAATTTAAAGTTCCTATAACACAATCTCTATCTTTATAATAATACAGTCCAGAAATACTGTGTAGGGCCTGGCCGCCCCATTCTATCTTTCATCCTGGGAACGTATGTGAGTCACATCCACGGATATGAGGCTATGAAGAAGAGCTGCTATACACGTCACCTGCCTCTCACTCTGTAGCTGATTGTCCATCTACATTTGTGGTGAAACTACAGAAATCACTACGGACTTACTCATCAC
Source organism: Semaprochilodus insignis (assembly GCA_034552555.1). Lineage (NCBI taxonomy): Eukaryota > Metazoa > Chordata > Actinopteri > Characiformes > Prochilodontidae > Semaprochilodus > Semaprochilodus insignis. The sequence goes on from CM067495.1 coordinate 5,308,634, forward strand.
GTCGGAAAATCTTACTCAGTTGACATCGAAATGTGAAATGGCTTGCAAGAAGATTAGAAGTGGCTTCTCGTTATAGAGAGAGCTGGGGTTGTTCTGAAGGCTTTGATATGACACATAAGGGCAGGAAACATGTTGAAAAGCCAGTTACAGAAGCTTTAAGGGGGTTACCCAAATCATGGTCACTATTAGTCGTTATAGACTGTTGTTATAACTTTGCCATTAGTAATTACACTCATCCTCAACAGAATAGCTGCACTCAGAGGGAAGTGTGGGATTGCAGTGTTATTGGGAAGGAAGATAAAGGTTACCAGGAACAATAAATGATGATACATTTAGACTGATATGGCCAAAATGTTTTGAGCTACACATACAGAAGTAGAGTCTCTCAGTATCATGGAGTTGTAGAGGTTCCTAATGGTGTCCTGTGATAATCCGTCCCATGCAGCTTGAATATCCTCACACAGTTCCTGCAGATTGTGTGGTAGGGGTGGAGGTGGAGTGACACCAGGCCTTCTGGACACGTGACGCGTGACAACAAAGCGCTCATCTTGGTGCTGACCACGGTGCCACAACACAGATTCATTGGTCATCTCCACCAAGACAAACTGCTGCCATCCTGAGTCACTCCATGACAGTCTGGCACACCACCACTGCAGTCTTTGTTGACGTTGTCGTAACGGTCTGCGTGCACGCAGTCCTGTGTTGTGCAGCCATCTGCTACTGGTGCTGGCACTAACAGGATGACTCATGGAGTGTATTACTGCTCATTGAATGTCCACAATCATGCCTGTTGGGTCACTCTGCATATGTTGGACAATCCGTTGGTTGTCCCTCTCTGTGGTTTGTGTAGGTCTCCCAGATCATTTACGTCCAGGTGCATGCCCTCTTCTATCCACTGCTGCCCACAGCACACTATGGTCAGTCAGGTACAGCGATAAGGCCTGTGCTTCATTACGTCACATACATGGCCGAGCGTGAAACTTAAATCATTTGCATGTCTCACAACGTCAAACCTACCCGCCAAGTTTCATTCCTGTCGGGCTGATTCCTTCTGAGTGCAGCTATTCTTTTTGAATATTTATCATATAATCTGACATGCAGTATGACTACATTTGCAGTCTGCCAAGATATTATTCACAGCATCTCGTGCAGTCCAACAGATATAAAACGGATGCTGTAATTACAGTGTAAAGCAAGGTTTAGCCTTAAACAGGCTGTTACTGGGCCTTTAAGACCATTAAGATAGATGAGCTCTGTTCTGACTGGCTGCTCAACAGTGGGCCCTAATCAAAAAGCACTGAGACCCACCCACTCCTCACGTATTCAGACTTAAGAAATGTACAAGGATTATGATATGATCTGTTTGAACCCAGTTAAAAAACGACATATTCATAAGTTTATGTTCTGTGTTCTGTTTACCTCACCACTGAAACGTAGGTGGAAGCAGATGTTAAGAGACAGCATGCGAGAGTGTGTGTGAGAGAGAGAGAAACGGAAAGAACTGACAACAGAAGCAAATTTTCATTTACTATGTGCTTCATTATGAGGAGAAATTTCTTGAAATCAAAGCAAACAAAACAAATAATCCCAATGTTGATCTATATAAATACAATGCACTTCAACTGACTGCAATAATTACATTGTTTGTACACAAGAATTACAATGAGAAGTCTTTCACCGCAGAGTAAACTGTCACAAAAAAAGGGTCATGAAAATAAACGTGAGCTCTCCAGAGATGCTTAAGACAAAGCAAGTACAGGACAGAGCTGTACTGTGATTGGATGCAGTGTGCAGACCCAGGTGCTTCACCTGACAAATGCACGCGTGAAGAAAACCTGTGTGATGTTCTCACCAAACACTGGAGGGAGCTGAAGTATCATGTATCACCCTGCGAGTTCAAAGAGCCTATGCCATAGCTTCAATTGGAGATTAGTGATTATTAATAGGGCTGTTAAAACTAGAGCATTTGAGGGTCAGATTTGGGTGGCGTTTACTGGCCTGGTAACAATGTTAACTGCCTTCAGTTGCCAGAATGTTAAGAACGAATGGCAATCTTGTCGAAACTTTCAAAACCATAAAGATGTGACATAAAAACTGTGTCTGGGCTGCAGGTTCTTTGAACTTGAAGGCGAACCTGACTTCAGCTCCCTACAGAAATCCCAAATCACCATTAAGCTCTGTTCACCTCACTGCTTTGATACATTAAAGCCCCCGCCCCCCACCCACACCACTCCAAATGTTACCAATCGGCCAAGACATGCATGCTTCTTCTGCTTTGCACTGGAGCTACAAGGCTAATGCAGCTAACAGTTAATAGAAGCTTATACCTCAACAATCAGCATCAAGCAAAGGGGACACAAATGTGCTAATTTGTTCTTTTGCTGGTCTACTGCCATAATAACGGATTCAAAATCAGATAAGCAAACCCAAAGTCATTCTGCTGTCTCAGGACTTCCAATCCAATCCAGAAACAGCTAACCCAGTCCACATTTTGTTCCTCTGCCCTGCACGTCTCACTGTTTCCCCTGCTCCCCAACACACCGGAGCCAACTAATCAGCTCATTACTAAGCCCTTCACGACTTGAAGTCCTTGTGTGGGGACCTAGGAAAACTCTGGATCCAGCAGGACAGGAGCTCCTTTAGAACCAGAGTTGGGACTAGACGAACTGTTTACCTGGCTTTAGTGTGGGAAAGGGAACAGAACAAAAATGTGAACTGGTAAACCTGAAAATCGCGGCTCTTCTTACTAATATAAGAGGCGTTAACTGAGGCTGGACCTGTACAACTGAGGAATAAGACTGCGGCTGATTCGCAGTGTAGATTTACATTAGCGTTCAGACGGCTGGGCCCTTTCGGTTTCAATACATTGAATACATTCTTATACGCACAGTCACTCATCAGAAGCAGGAGAGGGATGTTTCCACCATCTTTAAAGCAGTTTTTATGCCTTTTTTATACACACACTCAAAAGTCACCATCACATAAATAAACAACCACCAACAATATCAGAATAAATGGAGATGATGAAGCACTCCGATCCGGTTCTCTGATCGATCACTGAAGGACTAAAGTGGATATTATTGTTGGGGTGTGAGACATAGATCTATGTATAGGTATATGTATATGAGAGAGAGAGAGAGAGAGAGAGAGAGAGAGAGAGAGAGAGAAACCAAGGGGGAGGAAAGGGGTGGATAAGTAAGAAAGAAAGATAGACAGATAGATAAGAGAAGGGGAGGATAGGAAGATGAAAGAGAAACAGAGAAAGGGACAGAATGAGAGAAACAGAATAAGCATAAAAGAAAAATGGTTAAGGACAGACAAGGAAGGAAGGAAAGAAAGACTTTAGAGACTGTAGTGTTACTGTATCAGATTACCAGGCTGCAGGGTGTTGTCATCGCAGATCTGAGTATAATAATAATAATAATAATAATAATAATAATAATAACAATAATAATAATAATAATAATAATGATGATGTTGGTGAAGACTGTAACGATGCTGTGGTTTCTGAGAGAGCTGATGGAGCGGCGTCAGAACGGTGAGGGCGAGTGAGCGCGAGAGAGAGATGTGGGTTTAGGAGAAGGTAAGTCACTTGTTGGGTGGATTGTAGGGCTCCAGAAGGAGTTTGGAAAACATGTTGACTTTGTCTGCTCCTCGTACCTCATGAGGCAGCAAAGGCAGTTTAACTATATGGAAATCTTCATACAGATCCTCCATCTGAAACACAAAGATCAACAATCTTTGTTATAGAATAATCTTAGTCTGCGTTTCTCTCGTGTCTATCCATTATGCAGTTTTACGAACAAAAACAGGTGTAACACGCAGCCATCTTCAAGCCTCTTCTTATCCATTCCAATACCCAAGGAGCGTTTATTAAGTTGCTCATGAGGAGAAGAAATACAAGAAACTGACTGATCAGCAAACACCAGCAAAAACGGCTTGTGAGTCTGTGGTGGGGACGAAGGTAAAGTCGGCCTCCTATTCACAAGCTTCTTGTTCGATTTCAGGTGTTTATGGTGTTGCATACAGCTGTTTTAAATCCAATGCCAGTCTTTCCATTCCACCTTAAATTGTGCAGCAGGTACTACAATGTAACCGCTGCACCATTAAAGGTGGAACAGGAAAGCTGGTGAGTAAGAAGCTGTTTGTGTGGTCAATTTGTACACCGGAGACAAATTTAAACCCTACATTAAGTATACGACCGTAACATCAACGATAAGAGCAGCTATGGAGTTGAATGGGGGGTTGGTTCTGATTGCCTGACCTGTTATATGGCTCATTCAAAGGCAGTGCAGAACAAACTACTGGGTTGAAATCCTCAGATGTATCAGTAAATAAAACACTGAAAGCTTCTTATCCATTGTGGCAGCTTTTACTTGGCCTCAGTAGTCTGTCTGTGTTTGCACCAGTGGACTAAACAGACCCTTACCTGGTCCAGGTATTTGGACTGTATCTTGTGTCTGGCCTCGCACATCTTGCATGGCTTCTCTGCGTCTGGAAACACAAGCTGGTTGACGATGATGTTGTGTGTGTCGATACGGCACTTGGCCAGCTCCTGGATCAGCCGCTCTGTCTCGTACAGAGACAGGAACTCTGCGATACACACGCAGATGAATGTGGTCTGCTCCTGTTCAGCACAGTCAGAAAAGGACACAGCTGGTTAGGGCTCAGCCTGGACTGCCAGGTGATGGTGGTCTTTGCATGTTGCACCACTAACAATGAATTAAACAGCACTGATGGAATCCTCACCATATAAATGGCCATATATCATCTTTAAATGTAACCGAAGAACAGCAATTTTGAAAAACAGCACCATTCTGAAACACACACTGTTTGCTGCTTTTGTTACGTAGAACAGAAAATGTACTTTGAATTTCTGTCATTTTGAGAGCTCAACACTAAAAAGTTATAATTTATCTGTCTGAAGGTTAAAAATTTAGGGGCTAAGTTATAAGGTTATTTATAATTGGCTTGTTTTATATTCCCAGTGGAAGAGGATGGGAAATAAATCTGACAACTTGCTTAAAGTGTGAAACGGTCATCTTTTTATTCCTAATGTGATGCATTTTCTAGTGAAACAAGATATTTGGGTTGAAAATAATTATGAGCAGGTCATGTTTTTATCCAGCGGTATACAAGCTGGAACGGGAAAAGTGATCCAAAACAAACAGATCTACAGTTAGTCACGGGAGACTACTTGACGCTGGCACCTCAAAGCTTACAGGATTTTTTTTATGTACATGGAAAGTCAATTCAGGTTCAAACTGACTATAACTGACTAACATTAAAGTTGCCTGTTTAAGGTTATTATTCATATATTGACTATAATCACTTATTGACTATAATCACTTAGAATTTTAGCTCCTTAAAATCCACACTGGTGACAACTTTCATATTAGTTGTATCCTAGTAAACAGGGTCTTTAGAGAGGTTTTCCTAGTGAGAATCGTAGTGAGAGAGTTTACAGACCACAATTTAGTGGGAAACATGCCTGTCAGTTTGACTCAAATCAGAATCGAATCAGTAACTCACCGGGTCCTTGAACTGCTCACTGACTGAGCGGATAACAGGAAGGGTCTCCTCCAGTTTTGAGGCCAGCTGGTCTGCATTCATATCCCCCAGTCCCAACATGTTACACATCTACAGAGATCAAAATCACCTTATTAGACTACATTACACAACTAGGTTTTTAGAAATTTACAATTTCAATGTAGGTCCTAGATTTTGATGTATTTCACCTTGAAGAGTGTTTAAAGTGAATCAGAGCAAAATTTGACTCACTAGATAACGCCCTCCATACCTGAGAGATGAAGGGGCTGATTTGGTTTTTGATCCGCATTAGGCGGCCCAGGCCACGCTCCACTATGGTGGGGAAGTTGAGCAGACGAAGGGTGTGCCCTGTGGGAGCTGTGTCAAACACCACTACGGAGAAATTCATTCCCTTCACTAACCTGCAACACAGCAAATACAGAAAAACACAAAGACTACATCAGAATGAAAGTGATTTGGAAAGGGATCAAGCCAAAGAGTAGAATTCATTTATGCAGCTTTGCATCAAGTACCACTATGATGCTTACATATTAGCTACAGCACATGCTTGGCAAGGAACATAAAAGGGAAAGATTGTTCCATAAACACTAAAAGTAAAAGTTTTCATTCTTTAAACTGTTGCATTAGCAGGTTTAATTAACTGTAACTAATACTGTAGACGCCTTAATGGTACTCATGACCTTACTACATTGGTACAGAATTCAACTGATGTTTGCGGTTACATAATGGCTTCAAAGCTCAAAACTAGTCATCATATATTTACATATATACATATACATATTTTCCCCACTGCACATACACAAGCTATAGTGCTACAGAGTCACTGGCTCCTGTAATGACTGACCTCATGACCTCAGCGTAGCTCATGGCCTCATCGATGCCAGGGAAGGCGCTCATGGCCTCCTGCATCATCTTCTTGCCCATGCTCAGCATGTTGTCCTCTTCGAAGAACTCGTCTGGAAGCTCTGCCACTCCCAGACTCGGGTCAATCTCCTACAAAGTCAGAAGGATACACAGAGTGGGATTTATTCAAGAAATTAAATACATACCGGGTGCTGTAATGGACAAATAGTACCCAAAGAAAACATATTTTTAGGATTTACCAGCATTTTACCAGGAAATGCTACATAAGAATTAGACAACACATGTAGGCTCACTGGTTGTTTTGGATGGTAAATAAAATGCCCATATTTGTGTTGCAAGCATGTTGTTCCCATGCCTTAAAGACTGATGTATGTAAAACGACCTCTGTTCTGATTGGTTGCCTTATATACTGCCTCAGGCAGTATTGTGCCGGTTTCAAACAAAGAGCTATTTATTAGGGCAGTTTGTGTTTATTTGCCTTTAAAAATCCTAATATTACAATTTATAATAATAATAATAATAATAATAATAATAATAATTAGTTGCTGTGTTTCTTTTTATCATTATCAATGTACCATTAACCATTTCAACCCTCTCTGAGGTTTGCAGTTATCATCCAACACCTAGCCTGGCTAAATGATACTCCATTAAGTTAAATAAGGTGTGTTTGAGATGGAATTTACCTAATCTGAGATGGCTCAGGGCTTTGAGGAGAAATCTGGAACCAAGTTTTGCCATTCTACCCAATTCAGAATATCTTCACTTTTTCCAAAATACAAATTTCTTGTATTGGGAAATGGGTGCCTGGGGGCCTTGCCAAAATGGCAAATGAATGGACAAACTCGCCTATAAGGACTACAGGACTAATGACATTCATACAGCAAAATGCCCCACCCACTGTAGTTATAAAAATAGATATAGAGTTACATAACATACATTCATATACCTAAAACCTCAACTGACAAGACCACACTGAGAGCACTGACCATGGCGAAGAGGTTGTCATAGCCCTTCACTTTGGTGGGCACTTTGGAAAACTTCTGGTCAAAGGCGTCAGAGATATTGTGTGCTGGATCCGTGGAGATGATGAGGACGCTCTCCCTCACCGCAGCCAGCTGGACAGCCAAACTACAGCTGCAACACAAGGACAAGGAAAGAGACAGGCTTACCAGGACATCTTAAGCATGCACGGTACTTACACCAGGTCTGGTCACAGAGAGCTCCAAGGCCTTGCACAGACTGCCAACCCAAAACCAGACTGATTTCTGATAGTCTCGGCAGAAAAAATCAAATAAAATCAGAATTTTTCAAATCAGATCCAACCTTCATTTGGTTTGAAATGCAATGCCACCCGATTTGTACATTGTCTTTTGTGTCACTTGCAACATGACAAACAACAGCGTCAAATACAGAGTGACCGAAGTGCAGGCATTATTAAAACAATCCGTGTGGACAGGTTGGCGATGTCTGGACACACAAAGCCGAGTTAATCATTTGCAGACAGACGTCTCAAAAGATCTTATTTGGCCTCCGGTCTGATTGCTGCCTCAGTCACAAGACCATTAGTCAGGTCCGACACTGCTGCTGCATGATTAGTTCTGGAACCAAACGTGTTAGATGGAGCTCAATCACTGCAGAGAACACAGTGACGCTGGGCATCGGGCACAGTGACCTTAGGCCAGGGGTGAAGAACTGAGGGCTGGAATCCAGCACAGCTTGGAGAGTTCGTTGTACTAGCTCACCAACTACACCTACTAATTGGCTGACGAGTTGAATCAGGTCAGCTTTACCAGGAAAAATCAGCAATTTGTGTGGAAACCTGGGCCTCCAGGACTACAACTCCACACCCCAGCCTTAGGCTCCTGTGCAGCCGCTCCAGAAAGTCCCATTCCATAGAGATTATAGTGTACAAACCGTGTCTAAATCTGATCCGAATGGGAGTTTTAAATGGTGAAACACCACTGATCCTGCAGTTTAGTCCGAGACTAGGTCTAATGCATGTCTCTGTATCAACAGATTTGGTTCCATGTCTCCGAAACCAATTCTAGACACTTTACTTGAATACCAGTACATGCACATGTTTATTCAGTATTGTCATTATCTGCTGATACCTGCGCCCCATGCATATTTTTTATTATTCCAATGCCTTTTTTTGTAGATAGATTTTTTTGCATATATTCTCACCTCATATATAAGTGAGATATAATTATCTATAGCTGATTGTATTAGTTATTTATAGTTAATCATTTTTGCTGAGCCTGTACTTACTTCTGTTCATACCGTACCACCCTTATTATTGTTTTGTATTATTGTGCTGTGTTGTGTAACTGCTATTGGCTGCTAAATCTCCTTCGAGATCAATAAAGCATCTATCTATCTATCTATCTATCTATCTAGAGTGTAGACAGTGTACTTACAGCGTAGTTATTATGATAACCTGTTGCAACATCAACAGATCACCTATTTTAGATCCTTTAGACACAGGTATGCAGTAAAACCTCTTACACACGTTTCAGCACGAGATAAACCCACATCCTGGCACACTGTAGGCTACCCAGCTTGTGCATGTGCTATGGCTTTGCCTGCTAATAATAAAACGCCATGTTATTAACTAGCTGCCCATAAGCCCTGTGTGATAATAAGTGGAGGAAAAAAGTTTAAAAAGGAAAAAATGTCGGTCGAGCAGCAATTCATAATATAGACGGATGTACAGTATATCTATTTAGAATTTGCACCGTCCCCGTCAAACAGTGGCTAATATCGATTTGGTCATTTACTGTCTTCTTTAGTTTTGATTTTTTGTAAATTGACAAAAACAAAATACTCCATTTTCACGGCTTCGTCCGTGAAAGACATTTAAAGGCATGGTGGAGTAAAATTACAGACTGTCGTATAAACCAGAAACGTCTAATAACGAGGTCAATAAACCTAAATGTACCGAACAATGTAATATTAGCGAAGCATGTTAGCTTCAGCTCTGACAGCACAGCTAGGCTGTGTCCCAAATAGCTCCCTACTTCCTGCATAGTGCACTAAGTGAGTTTGGTGTCTAGACTCAAAAAGTGCAGCATATTTACAACACGGAAGTATCCAAGTCCCAAATACCTCTTAATATGCGCTGTTTCGCTGTCCAGGAGTCATTACGCCATTATTCTACGCCCTGCGAAGTGCACTAGGTAGGGAGCATGGGTCTATTCGAGAGTCGGCCCCTATTAACGCTGACGCTAACCTCAGCCAGCTAGCTAACGCTGGTCGGTTAGCTTCATTCAGAAATGCCGCGTTACCGCCGAATTACCTGCAGGTCGTTTTCCCCACCCCACCTTTGCCTCCTACAAAAATCCATTTCAGAGATTTCTGCTCGATGATGTTTTTCAGCGTGGGCTCCAGAGGCTCTATATCGGGTGCATCTTCAAACTCGTCTTCCAATGAAGCTGCCATCTTGTTACACCACGGTTCATTCGGACTGTACCATTTGGACGTGGCTGCTTATGTTCGCTGCAAAGACGACATTTTGGCTCAAACCGAGATGAAATGAGACGTGGATTTTGAGGAACACGAGATCCAAAATGTCGGTCACACAGTGCAGTTACGAGACAGAACTGACTTGAGCTCCAGGCTGATGACTCAAGCTACAAGGCTTTACCTTTAGTGGACCGTACCAAAGTAGCCACGCGCAAAAAAGCACGAGAAGCTTCCAGAACGCTTTTCTCCTGTTTGATCAAGCTGATCGTGTTTTAAATGTTCTTAAATATACACACAATTCAACTACTACTGCTAATAATTGTAGTAATATCAGTTGTTGTATTAAATATTAACAATGTAGCTTGAAATACAATGATCTGTTATAGATTTTTGATGTTTTATTCAATATATTTAAAGTAAATTTCTTGGGAACAACGATTAAATGCCATTGTAAATGACAATAATTAAAAGTAATCTATTGAAATATATTACATATTAGATATTTAAATATATTTTATATTATTAATATATTAGCACGCAGCAAATGGAATGGTATCTGGCCCTAAAATAACTACACTGTAGGAACATACCTGAACACAACTTAGCAAACACAACCTGGCCGATATAAGAAAACCTGTCTGCCTCAAGAGCAGAGAACCTGCCAGCAGTGAAACAGTAACGCTTTCTCACAGAGAGTGAAAATTTCCAATAATTACGAAAAATATCCTTTTACGGTTTGAGAAAATTCACCCCCAATTTACTGACTTTCTACTGACAAACTATCCATCCTGTTAGGAGAGAAGAGAGAGCAGAGCCTGCTGCAGTATGAGGGACAATGAGTAACACACAAAAACACACACACAGAAGAAAACTGATTGTCCTGTTTATAGAGTCATTGTGTATATTGTGGACTGTTGGGTAGTTATGTGTATATTGGTACAGTAATAGAGAGACACGAACTGCCGAAACCAAATTCCTTGTGTGTGTCAACATACTTAGCCAATAAAGCTGAGTCTGATTCTGATTTAACTACTGTTATTATTCTTTATGATTGTGATTATTGTTATTCCATAAAATTTCTAAAATGAGATTTCTAAAATGTTCTAAATGCAATACTGTATACATGTAAATATGATCATGCCAATCTTAAAATTGCATCAAGTACAGAGAGAGAGGGAGAGAGAGAGAGAGAGATTAGAGAGAGATCAGAGAGAGAGAGGAAAAGAGTACAGAGAGGAGTACAGGGAGAGTGCAGAGAGAGAGTGTGATAAAGACAGTACAGAGAGTGTAGAGTTGGGAGGGATATATATGTAGAGAGAGAGGGAGAGAGACTGCAGAGAGTTCAGAGAGAAAGAGGGGGAGAGTACAGAGAGAAGCACAGAGAAAGAGAGGCACATTTTTCTGCAGAGAAAATTTGAGAGAAAGATGGAGTACAGAGAGAGTGCAGAGAGAGAGTGTGAGAGTACAGAGAGTGTAGAGTTGGGAGGGATATATATACCTCCCATATATATATAGGGGGAGAGAATAATGATCGTCCCCTTCAGATTTTCAAGCTTACCGGTCACTCATCTGGTGTCTGTTTAAACCGTTGGTGGTTTCTGGCCCTGATGTAACAGCAGAGAAGGCTCAGAAATTCAGAGGTTAGTGCATATAATATAATCTATAATACTATATATATATTATATATATTTTTTTATAGCTACATTGTTTAAGAGCACTAGCTAGCTAGCTGAACTAATGCTAACAAATCAACAGCTATGCCAGGCTACCCTCTGCGTGACAGTGTTAAGAAATATGACAGTCTCTTCTATTTTAAGTCGTATTACTTTGGTTATGTTTTCTTTAAACACGTATTTCAACTGTAGGCATGTGGGTTGCAGTTAAATGTAAGCTAGTTCACTAAATATGCTAGCCAGGAAGAGCTTGGTTCTGGCAAGTTCAGTAAAACGAAGGTTAATGCTCTCGTGACTCCAGTTAGCTCTAGTAATAAATTGCTATATTTGGTATTTTTCCTAAATGTCTGGTAAACACAGACTCATTCAGACTCATTCGTTCAGCGTTTAGCCCATTGTTGTGTTTTATTATTGTATTATTTAATTTGATAAACAGTAAAAATATTAGTTTTATAATGAGTTAATAATCAAATAAATCTATTAAACTATTTTGTTATAAGACATAATGATGTCAGACCAACTTAGTAATAAACAGACATGTATTGTTCACATACTACAAGACTTATTGTGATAAACAGTGAAATTATTTATTTAACAATTTAATAATCAAATAAGTCCACAACCCCAATTCCAAAATACATGGAATGCCAAAATTGTGTAAAATGTAAAGAAATGTAAATATGGATGCCCTGATTTGCAAATCTCACATAATTTATTCACAATAGAACATATAACACATATCACATGTTGAAAGTGACACATTTTACCATTTCATGAAAATTAGTAGTAATGCATCTCAAAAACTTTGGGACAGAGCCATTGTGTAGCATCCCCTCTTCTTTTAATCACAGTCTGTAAAGGTCTGGGAAGTGAAGAGACCAGCTGCTGGAGTTTTGGGAGAGGAATGTTGCCACATTGTTGTCTGATGTAGGATTCTAGCTGCTCAACAGTCTTAGATCTTACAATCAATCGATTTTGAGGACGGTAGTGATGAACACTGTTGTCCCACAATGCAAACTGAAAGGGATGAGCTTCTTACGTCCACAAAATGTTGACACGATGTGACAGCGACTATGGTGGTGGCAGGGTCAGAAGTGGTGTATAAATGTGAGTTCAATCCAAATCTGTCACAACAGCCTATAAAAATAATGTTTTCTAGTAAATAATGTGTTTATTTGTTTGCGTTTTGAAAAAAAAAAAAAAAAACCCTCACCCAGGCAGGCCTTTGAGTTCAGCTTGGTATGAGGTAGGCTTCGTTACTTCCTGTTAGGAAGAAACAATGTAGTATGCTAATATTGTGTGTACTAGTTTGCAGGGCTCATACTATTAAGTTTAGTACTGGACACACTGTGTAGTATTAGTGCGTAATACACAGTGGAGATGCAGCCTTAGTTTTGTGCAGCTGCGAGTGGAAGCAATATTAGGTTTACTGAGGAGCCGTGCCTGTCTGGTTAAATAAGGACCTTAAGTATAAACCTTAAGGGAAGACTTCCCTTTACCCAAGGTAATTACTTAAGCGTGTTGCATAAAATCTCTCAGACATGTCACTTAACTAAGTGAAAACATTGAGGGATTTACTGCCGTGACCGAGGTTTTGTGGTATTGAAATTCCACTGTTTTGCATAACCACAACTCATCTACGGAAAAAAAAATCACCGCTGAGGGCCACTGATCAGCTGGGGAGCTCAATTGAAACGTTTAAGATTGACTCATTGCTCTCACACTACCAGATTATCGTTGCAACAATTACTTCCAATTCACCTCCCGACAAGGAAGGAAAATTTGTCGTAAGGACAAAATCGGTCTAAAAACTGCATAGTGTGTGTCAGGCTTTTGTTGAGTTCTCCATTGAATTTGTGGTTAAAAATTATAACCTAGGACACATACAAAAGTGGATTCTGTGGTTCGACTTTTTTGCCTGTTCCTTGCGTTCAGTGTGACATACCCTGTGCTGAGTAGCATGCAAGTTTTCAGTTTAATTTAACTTTGAATCTGTTTCACATTTCATCAAGCTAACATAATTATTTAACATATGAACACTTCAGTCTTTGAGCCCTTGAGGGCTATCTGGAGGGCTGGAGTAGTTTAATGTGTCCATCTTTACATAAATACATGCAAAACTTTTCATGCAGAACTGTACAATCACCCGACTGAACTATCAACGTCATTAACTCGACAAGCAAGGGGTGTTTCGAAAGAGCCAATATATCACTGGTTTAACTAAATGGTTCTCAGTTAAAGACGCATTAATGCAATGATGTTATACAATCATCATTACAAAAAGCGTTCTCTTGTTGAATGCACTGAGATGAGTTACGTGGTACACAGAAGCAAATCTAGCAGCCAGCTGGAAGTTAAATATTCATAGTGCTTTTTTTGAACACTTCCTCACAGTGTTACATTACATTGGGCCATTGGGACAATGACGGGTCTAAAAAAAAGACTGTAGACTTACAGAAGCCATAATTATCTCTTTGACTAACATTTTAGAAACAATTAAAATTGTAATAGTAGTACAACACTAGTGTATGTACACTAGTAAGACAACTGAAAAAGATACGGCTGAAGTTTCATCATATGTAAAATTCAGATTAAATCTGAGATTAATCTGAAGAATATAGCTTGCACTGTTACTTTGTTTTGAATAATCTACTTTTTTGGGGTGGCCCAAATACTATTTTTTGAGCTCCGGAGATTCAGCACAGATCAGAAGTGAATATTCAAAGCTTCCTTATAGGGGGGAGGGATGTTTAATATGAATCTGCTTGTTAACAACTGTGAAATAATCTCAGATGGGTCCTAATTTGCCCATTTGGACTTTTTCCACTGATAAGCCAAATCGTTCTCAGGACTGTACTTTGCCATTCTGCGTTGGTCTGGACTGTTACAGTCTGTTTTACAATCTGGAACCAGGAGAAACTACACAAACGACATGCTAACTGCTAACTGGCTAATTGCTACACATGCAGCACCCACCACAAAACCCGTCTGATTCTGTCTGTCACACCAACAGTGGTCTCCAGCCTTGTCCTCAGATCATTTATCTGCTGAAATGGGTGTTTGAGTCTGTACTGGTTTGGGCTTCACATGTAGCTAGCTAACAATGTTAGCATTAATGTATGCCAGCAGGGTACCACTCAAAGCACCACAGAACAATTACATTTTTTAGCTTTCTGTCAGTGAAACATCAGACACTAGAAATTTTGATTCAAGAAAAGACCCCTTTTTCCTTTAAATGGTTATTGTTAAGCATCAGTTGCTGGAAGTGACCCACTTCGGTGGGAGGCACCCTATGCTCACGTTAGCTTAGCCTAGCAGGCTACGGCTTAAAACACAACAGAACAAGTTATATTTCCGCTTTCTGTCACTTCAACACAAATCACTTGACTTTACCTTTGCTCTAAAGGTTTTTTTTGTGTAAATACTTGTGATGGCAGAGCACCAGTTAGTCTAATCGAAACTGTCCCCGCAACATCAGTCAGGTGAGCCTTCATCATCTAAATTGGTGTCAGTAAGGCTAGTCAAAATTGAACCTGTACATTGGTGAGCAGAGATGGCAGCATGCTAGCACACTCAGATCTCTCCTGGTTTAACAGTGCTAACATTTAGAAAGTGGTGTTAAATTGAAGCGTTAACATTTAACCATAGCGGATTAAACATTTCATACTGCTTTTATTAAGTCTCTGTGAGCATACTGAACTTGTTTGATTGTTTTCAGGTGTGTAATATTGTATCAGGTGCAGTAGAACAATAACAACATAAAAGAAGGACCAATCAGCAAATAGCTACATCGTTAGTCCAAACCACTAAATGATTTTGTGGAACAAAGTACTGTTAGCTAACAGTGCTGGGAAAATCAGTTTGTAAGCGTTCCCTGCTGAACTATGTCCATGTAGGAAAGCTCCCGGAATGATAATACATTAAAATATATATCCCCCCCCCAAGTTGTTCTGGATGCTGTGTATGTACGTATCAACAAAAGCTGTCTCTGGAAGCCACACAGATGGATCCAGAGGTGACGTTTTTAAGTTTATTGTTAGCTTTTGATAGAAAACAATCATCCTTCACTCTGCTATGACTGCATGTAATTTCAGAGACATTATCAAATACTCAGGGTATTATAGTTATTGGTTTCTTCACAGAAGATGATGTGTGTGCATGCATACTAGTGATATGAAAATTTTCAAGAGCTTTCATCTGCTTACTCAGCTGTTTAAAGTCTAAACACAAAAGTCCACTGTTGTGATCCTGTCAAACTTTATTCAAGGAATTTCATTCAACAAGAATCTTTTTTTTACATCTGGATAAAAGGAAAAATCAGATGAAGCAGTTCTGAAGAAAAATCAAAGCAAATGCCATCAAAGCTAAAATATTTCAGCTGCTAAATCAAAAACAAAAATCAACATACCAGTTCACTAAACTTTACAGTGTTTATCTGGCCAATTGAATGAATACAGATGTTATTGAAACACTATACTGACATCTATGATTTTATAGATGACATTTAGGGTTTTAGACATGAAAGTTATGGAACATATTTTGTAGATATCCTCTGAACGTCTACCATCTTGAGATTACCTAAGATTACCTGTAGGAGTGTAACAATACATTTGGGTCATGAGTTGATTTGACTCAGGATTCATGGTTGAGGCTGGATTCACAGTTCAGAATTCTCATAACATTTAGTTAGTTAAATGCAAAATCTATATGCTCCTGGTCAAACTTCATGTTGATTTTCTAAATGTAATGTGAAACACGTCCTCTACAGAGAACACACTTGTACATTTTAATACCCCATAGTTGTTTATTTCCTGAACCTAAAATACTGGGGAAAAACATATAATCTGGCCTGTGAAAAGATTATGGTACATTTGTATGTAATATTTTATTTATGTTATACTTAGCAAATACATACAACATAATATATGATAAAAAATATCATATTTCAGTTTGTTCAGTTTGTAGATGATGTTATTTTCAATTAGTAAATGCTTTGAACTTCGCATAATTCAATTTCATGGTGTGTTATAGCGTATTGTTCAAACCCTAATTTGCCAGTGTTTATCTTGTAACAGCTACTGTTTTGTCTCATTGGGTCCAATTTTTAATACTTGATATGATATTTTTATTATTCTTTATGTTATAATGTTGGAATAACCTCTTTGTAAATATATGACAATACAATTAAAAAACAAGTACTATATAATGTACATGCTAATATCTGACTGGAGGCGAAGTAAGAGTCATCCTATATTGTAAGCATAAAGGCTGGATAAATACCCTGTATATGAACTTGTCAAGTTCAATAAAGGAAAGTAAAAAACACTCACATTATAATTTAGGAGCTAAGATGACAGTTAACATTAATTTTTGTTACTTTTGTGATGGGTAATATTTTATCAAATTAGGAAAATCTTTGCTTGTGAATTTTAGCTTTTAGCTCGAAAAACTGTCAAATACACTATCAAACAGGAGACTTGGATAAAACAAAAGATAGCCGAGTGTAATGCAACATATTGGAAAAAAATACATTATCCACAAATATGGGCAGGCATAGTGGCCTTCATATTAATATTGTCCACCTGGTGGGAAGGAAAAAAAAAACATTACAAACGATACATATGCACTACATGTAATGGACTATTCAGTGCATGTAGTTTTTTTCAGAGCAGCTACCAAAAAGTAGACAAACTACTTACTTCAATGATGCCGAATTTGTTCATGAATATATCTTCCTTGAGGTGAATCACAGACACCCTCTCTACTGGCATACGGTGCCGGAACGTACAGAAAACGTGCCCATTCACGATTACCTAAAGGAATTAAAGTATAATGTTTGTGTAACCGTTTACTTATTTTACTTGAATTGTTAATTTACTTGTTTCACTTCTCCAAACACTGTACCTCATAGCCGTCGGGTTTAATAACCATGAACATGACAAAGGCTCCTCCTTTTACAAATGGACCCTCTGAGGTCTCTTCCTCAGCTTCCCAGTTCCCATTTCTGAAGCTGTTGCAAACCACCAAGGGTGTCTCAAAGCGGGGGTTGAAGTGAAATATGATGTCATCATCATCCCTTTTCCCAGTCTTCAGATCTATGGAGAATCTGCAGATAACACAAAGATGTTGTTTTGATATGCCTGTAAACACATCTAAAATGTGCACATAAATACATATTATCTATTTAATGCAATTATTGTTTAATATACACAGATGAGTCAAAACATTATGACCATTCATGGATGAAGCAAATAATGTTGATTATTCTTAATAATTAGGTGGAACGTGAAAAGTCGCTTAAAGTAGGAACGGGTACGCGTATGCCATTTACCTGGCACACGCGCGCTGTGATGTAATGATGTTTCACGCAGATGACTTATAGTGTTTATGTGACATGAAGAAGACATGTTTTGATGGCGCATACTGCAAAATGGAAAAAGAGAGATAAATTAGCAAGGGGTAAACAGATGGTCCAGAGAAAATGACAGAAGCTGTCCAAATAGCTGTACAGTATGTCTATTGTAAAATTCAGCTAGCATACTACAGTAGCGTTGTCAATGCTTCAGCATCTCAGCAGAAAGCATCCAGTCTACACATGCAGTTCACAGAGCAGACCCGACACAAGGTAATGTTGACCTTAGCATTTGAGACAAAGGCTAATACAGCAAGCATGTTAGTAATATCTATATGTAATGGCTAGTTAAGAAAGTAAATCAATGTGATGGCTAGTTATGATGTCCTTAAGTTAACTTTAGTTATCTTAAGCTTTGCTCAAGAACATAACCACAAAAACAAAATGCTGCAGTCAATCTGTGAAGCCAAAACTTCATTTATGTTAACATTACATGCCCACTCTCCTCACATTGAAGCAATAGCATTTTTTTGTCTGATCACTCGATTATTCGATTGAGTAATTGGTTGAATACTTGAGTACTAAAATAATCGATAGCTGCAGCTGAGATCTTCAGCATTGGTGATACAAACCACATGCATGCACATCTAAAAGCATTATTATGTTTAACATAAAAAAGTAATCAGGTGAAACACCAACAAAAGGTGAATAAAGGCTACCAAAACATCCATGTCCTGGACAGAAGCAACATCAGTAAACAGACTAGGATCAAAATACCAGAGAGCAATAACTAACCAGCCAACCAAAGCACAGGGAGAAGACAAAAGAGATAAATCAAAGACAGGAACGCAAAAGTCACAAGAAGGACAGTTCGGCACACAACAGTGATTGGAAATACTTTACAAGGAGTTAAAAAAGGGGTATTTACACAAATAGAGTTAATGATGCACAGGTGAGAGAGAGTAGAACTTGGGGGATGACGAACGGGAAGGCATTTCATAACTGGTGAATGGTGTGTGTGACGCTGTTGTCATGTGGAAGTGAATCTTGGGAAGTGTAGTCAGTGCATAAGTTCAGTAGAGTCAGAGAGAGAACCCGGAAGTGCGATAAAATCTGTTTATCTAAAAGACTGACTTCCTTTCTCTGTGTACATTTAACATCTACTGTCTTTACCTTGGCGGGATGGAGCTATTTTGGCAGCAACATATGATATTTTGACTCATCGTTGTATATTGTTCCAATTTCATAAGATCGTACCGGCTGGCATCGGTAGGAACAACACCTTGGAAGTAAAAAGCCATTCCTGCTTTCAACCCTTCAGTGAGTTGTCCCTTGTAGGGTTTCCTCTGTGGTAATAATAAGTGTTATATGTTTATGCAATGATAAATATGGAAATCCTTAGATTTTACAAGCAACATTATTTGTATTTTTTATGCCAAGAATAAGTTTGTTTTTCACTTTTAAACCACATTTCAAGTACTATGTTACTCACCGGACTGCAGACTGGACATGGCACACCTCGCTGGATGTCAGAAAGCCTTTGCCGTGAGACTCCTGGGCTTTGTTCCTTACCAAAAGTGGATGTGCTCCAGTTCTTGGCAAAAAAAAGAAAATATAATAAAGGAAGCTTATTCACAATGAAGGTAATGAAGGAAGATTAGCAAATTCTTAATACATTTGTTTATAGTCATAGGAAACCCAGTGACCCTGCATTGTCAGGAATGAAAGTATTTTATGTGAATATTAAAATACTGAATATTGGGAATGGCACATATTGACAGCTGGACGAAATCTCGCTGCTGATATAATTGATTTGATACTTAATCAGAACAGGGAATTCTATTTTTAGTTATTCATCATACTATTTTGAGTCTTAAGGCCCCCCTACACATGTACACCTCTTTTGCTTTCAAACTTTACAGGGATTTATTTTTTGGAACTTATACAAAGCTATGACTTCTTATTGAACAAAACAAAATAGTGATTTCACCTTTAGAGCTGAATTATTACTTGTGACATGCAATATGTATCCAAATTGTTTACTTTGTAACAGTATGCATTGCTTTCAACATTTTCTCAAAACTGCCTCTCTGCACAAAAATGGCTTTAAAATTAAACCATCTTCCTAACAGAAAAAAAGAAACCCTGAACATTTTCTCTGTAAACATATACATTTAATCCCCACATCTTTTCATGGTGTCACGCCCTCAGGTCTCCCTGATACCGCCGAGCTCTCGGACTCCATTTCTCAGAGTGCACTACCCAATGACGTCACACTCACATGTCCCCAGTCAACCAATCATTCACGTTCTAACTCGCCTGAATACTGATTGATTCCAGCTGACACTCTCCACACTCTCCACACTTCCTCCCTCTCATTCTGTTTGCCGGTCTGTTTGACTCTCTAGCTCTCGACCTCCGCTTGTCTCCTCTGTTTATGACCTGGCATTATCCCTTTGCATTGCTTGCTCGTCCTTTGTTGTTGTATAAAGCTTCTGGTCTGTTCAATAAAGCATCTCTGACTTTTAGCTCTGCTTGCGTCTCGCCAAGTTCTTTGCGCCTGACACATGGACTGGTGTGGGCTTTCTTTGTGCTGACGATCTTCTCAAATTGGGGTTTCAGCTGTGAGACTGACACTCTTTGATCTGTATTTGTCTTGTTTACAGAAAACACCTGCCTCACATAGGTACGATGTGGTAAAAGCCATCTAGCAGTGGGTAATCCTTCTCCACTTAAATCCAAAATGCAGCCAGTATCTTAGACTTATCATAAATGTGCTTTGCGATAATATAGTTTGACAGAGGGCCTTCCTTTAGCTTGCTGGCTGTTGCTTCTTCAGTCACAGTTGGAACAATATCAATAGCAGAGGGAAGTAATAATTCTTAGGCTATAGTGTACAGCTTTTAAGCAGTACACTTAAAGCAGCTTTATAAGAGGTGAGTTGAGCATTTGCCTTGGAAGTTGTGCTTTAAGTTGATGAAGACTCATCCTCTGTTGTACGTTTAGCTGGGAACTCTCGCACAAACTTGTCCGTCTTATACTAGCAGTGCTCAAACATGACCTCGTTCATTTGCCTTGCTTTTATAAAATGACAACAACATAAAACATGATAAAAAACAACCACAACTTCACAGTAATAATACACTGCCTGACCAAAAAAAGGTCACCACCTGGATTTAACTAAGTAAATAGGTAAGAGCCTCCCATTGGATAATTACTGCATGGGTGATTATGTTTCAGCTGGCAACAAGTTATGTAACCCTAACTGATGCAGTGAATAGTGAAACATCATCTTTGAGGAAGGAATGTGGTCAGGAAAAATCTTGAATGATGGTGATCTGCAATCAGTTAAACGTTTGGTGAAATCAAATCGCAGAAAATCAGCAGCAGAATATATATGTTTAATAGTGAAAGTAGGAGCATTTCCACACGCACAATACGAAGGGAACTCACAGGATTGGGCCTAAACAGCTGTGTAGCCTTAAGAAAACCACTTGTCAGTGAGGCTAACCGGCTTCAATTTGCTAGGGAGCACAAAGATTGGACTCTGGAGTAATGGAAGAAGGTCATGTGGTCTGATGAGTCCAGATTTACCCTGTTCCAGAGTGATGGGCGCATCAGGATAAGAAGAGAGGCGGCTGAAGTGATGCACCCATCATGCCTAGTGCCTACTGTACAAGCCTATGGGGGCATTGCTGTGATATGGGGTTGCTGCAGCTGGTCAGGTCTAGGTTCAGCAATGTTATGTGCCCAAAGAATGAGGTCAGCTGACCACCTGAATATACTGAACGACCTGGTTATTCCGTCAATGGATTTTTTCTTCCCTGATGGCATGGCCATATTCCAATACGACAATGCCAGGATTAATTGGGCTCAGATTGTGAAAGAGTGGTTCAGGGAGCAGGAGACATCATATTCACACATGGATTGGCCACCACAGAGTCCAGACCTGAACCCCATTGAGAATCTTTGGGATGTACTGGAGAAGACTTTGCACAGTGGTCCAAATCTCCCATCATCAATACAAGATCTTGGGGAAAAATTAATGCAACTTTGGACAGAAATAAAGGTTGTGACATTGCAGAAGCTTGTGGAAACGATGCCACAGCGAATGCGTGCCGTGATCAAAGCGTGTGTGACCCTTTTTTTGTGTATAATAATGCTATCAATATTAATAACAGCACTAAGACATGTGCAAAGGGTTGCCAAGCAATCATGAACTGCAGAAGGGAGAACTTCCCCATCACTCATCATTGATGCTGCAGTCATTAATATTCATAAAACAATGTAATTATCATATTTTATCAGTTGTAAATTCAGAAAGATTCGTCTTAAGTAGTTTTTGCTTAGCAAAGTATCACCACAACAGTAATGCAAAAGTTCCCCTAACACCTAACTAGGAACCGCCATTCATTTTCCCATGTTAGGTTTAATACTACTTACAGATCTACCAACACATTGAACATTTGAAGTACACAAGTCATTTAAGTAAGATATTCTTTACTTTTTAATTAATGTAGCTTAACAGCAAATTATTCAGTAAATATTTCAATTCAAAGCTTAATACTGAATATTAAAGAAGGACCAGTTTAGTCTGTTAGATATTTTTTAAATACATTGTCATATTATCCCCTCACTAAACAACTCTACATTCAGGATCAATGCAAGTAGACACATTCCGTTCACAGCAATGTGGCTCAGCCAGTCAGATTTGATCAATTTAACTCTGAAAAACTGACTTACTTTAACATAACCAATGGTCTTCATAAAGACATCTCCTTTGATGTTAAGATTGGTCACTTTCTCAATTGGTATTCGGTGCTTGAAGAAGCATTTGTTCTGGCCGTTCACATATGCCTGGAAAGAAAATAGAATTACTTTGTCTTTATTATGCTTCGCGGTTGGGGTTACATTATGTTACATTACATTTCCGTTCATTTTTGCCACTTAATTAGCATACCTCGTAGCCTTCTCTTTTGATAACAATGAAGATGTCAAAGGCTGATCCTTTGGTTAAAGGACAGTCTTGGGTCCTTTCTTCACTCTCCCACTTTCCATCCCTGAAGGTGTTACAGACTACTGACTCGCTGAGACGGGGGTTGAAGTGAAAAGCAACATCATCGTCTTCATTTAGTCCTGTCCTCTGATTTACAATAAATCTGTATGAGATGCAAAACAAAATGGTCAACATTTTAAAATTAGAGTAGTTATTATGTATCAAGATAACATCAAGATGGTTTGTGTTATCAATGTCAGAATGCATACTCGACAGCATCTGGATGAACAACGCCTTGGAGGTACAAAGCCATCCCTGGTCTCAGCCCTCCAGGGATTGGGCCCACATACGGAGTACGCTGTGAAGAAAGGGTTTGTCGGCTAAACAAGCAATTGAACAACAGACAACTGAACCAGTTATATTCAATATAATCAAGAACAATCAAATAAATACTGCAAGTGAAACAATGCAAAGCAAAGTTATTTAAATAACTTGCGATAACTAAAACTCCCAGCAGGCACCATTTGTGTCATCTGTGGCTTGTCCATGCAGTGCAGGTTAGAGACGGAAAGATAAGCATGCACAGATACAGCATGAAACACACAAAAGGAGAAAAAAAAGTCTTCCCAGATAGTGAAGGTTTTTTTGTTTTGTTTTGTTTTCTGAAGAAACTGATTGCAACCAAATAGTATTTTTTTATTGATTATTCTTTTTAATAATCAATAGATTATTTGACTATGAAAATAGTTGTTTGTTCGAGCCCTAGTCGTTATTGAGGTGGTAAAATTATATCCCTGAATAATGGACTAATAGCATTGATTGTAGTTAACCAAGTCGATTAATCAATGCATCCCTAATAAAGACACAGTTGTCAAGGTTAACTGGCATAAATTTGATGTAATTATAACATCCTGACAGGCACTGTGATGCAGTGGGTATCACTGTAGCCTAACAGAACAAAGAGCCTTGGATTGATTTTTGGGGTCATTTCTGTGTGTAGTTTGCTCAGTTTTTTCTGAACTTACGCCATAAAGCCTCCCAATGCCTTTCACACCCAGGCTTGGCCCGCTAGAAACTCACTCTAACAAAAATGTAAAAGTTGTCAGTCCTGTGATTAATAATAAATGATGTTTTCAAAGGTACTTTTGGGTTGCAAAACTTTTCTGTCTGTTAGTACAAGTGTTACGAATGGTACCAAGTAGCCTGAGATAAAAACGTTTGTCATATGTAGTAAAGGCTGATGGGTCACAATTTTGCAAATGATCACATTGAGTTTACTGAAGTTGCTGTACTTTTGAGCCACACTGTAACTGAAATTACTCACAACATCATTGAGCTGATTTGAAACTTCTGACTTGATGGTTGACAGACTCCACCGTGAGATGCCAAGGCCGGTCATTATTTTCTTCTGTACTTCATTAAAGAGGGAGGAAGTGGTCCAATTCTATGTGGAATACAAACATTTGATGACATGTTTTCTTCAGTGTCTCAAACATCACATTCACTTTTATTCTTGTATTTATGTGACAAAAATTTGACATCAGATGTGAACATTGTCTTCACATACCTTGTTCCCATTCTTTACTAGTCAATAGAGGCTCATTAGTTTTCTCTAGCTTTATTTAGGTTGGTAAATAAGCTGTATTCTTACTGTGGTTGTTCAGGGCCTCTGAGCCACTAGTGACCCCACTAATACATGTAGTAGAGTTTATTGTTTGTATCATTCATTATATTGAGAGCAAATATTGTATAATCATTTTGTTAAAAAATATATCAAAAGCCAAAATTTGGGTGATTTGGTTGTTTAAAGCTTCTGTTTCCCTCACACTCTTACAAGTTAAGGTGCCAGGAAAGGTTCTTTGCATGATGCAGTAAAAAAACAAACACCTTAAGTCTCCTAAAAGCCTTAAACTAAATGGCTCTTCAGAGAGCAGTTTCTGTAAATGAGATATATCTGTGTGAACTATTTGAAATTTTTAAAAAATTATAATAATGAAAAGGTTCTGTGAGCAACACTCATAATTATAATTCAAATAATTATAATTAAGGTTTTTGAATGTTTAAAAGGTTCTTCACAAACCTACTTTCAAATCAGAATATTAAAATCATCTCCTTGTATCTACGCTCACTGACCATTTCATCAGCGCCATTTACTCTACAGGTGCACTTTGTAGTTCTACTTTTGTAGGTCTCCTTTCACCCTCTTCGTCAATGGTCAGGACCCCCACAGCCCCACAATGTCTATTTACACGGCATTAATATAACCTGAGGTCATTTTTGTGAATTTTATAGAAGCCAAAAGGCATCAGAATCTTTCCTAATCGCGCAGTTGGTATAAATGACTAACATGGTGGATTCAGACAGGACTAAAATCACAGAGGAACACCAGTAATAATTCCATTACCCCACTTCCCTATGTAAAACTAATCCCGTTCAAATAGGGCTTTAGTGTGTGTTGTGCTGGTAAGAATGGATCAGACACAGCAGTGCTCCTGGAGGTTTTAAACACTGTGTCCACTCACAGTGAAGGCCTCCTCCTGTTGTTGTTGGATATCAAGCCTACAATCCTTGTGTCATCTGCAAATTTTATGATGACATTGAGGCTGTGTCTGGCTGTGTAATTGTGGGTGTACAGGGAGTATAAGTTGGGGCAACGAAGTTAAGGGTCAGTGTGGAGGAGGTGATGCCACCCATCTTTACCACCTAGCGTCGGTTCGTCAGGAACTTTAAGACCCAGCTGCACAGAGAACTGTTCAGACTCGGAGGGGACGATGGTTTTAAAAGCTGAGCTATAGTCCACAAACAGCATTCTCACATATGTGCTCTTTTTGTCCAGATGGGAGAGGGCAGTGTGTAGGGTCAGGGCATCATCAGTGCAACTGTAGTGGGTCCAGCGTGGCAGGTAGTGAGAAGCAGAGGTCTCTAACCAGCTTCTCAAAGCACTTGTCATATAGGGCAGTAACCCTGGCTGGCACAACTGAAAGGGAGAGAGGTTGAAGATGTCTGTAAACACTCCTACTAACTGATGTACACATGCTTTAAGGATGTGTCCAGGAATGCTGTCAGGTCCGGCTGCCTTATGGGTGTTAATGCTCTTGAAGGCTTTCCACAAATCAGCCACGGAGATGGAGGAGGGGTCTGACTTGGCGGCAGCGGTGGCTCTTTCTGGGAGTGCGGCGTGATTTACCTCGAAACAAATGTAGAAAGTATTCTGCTCACCTGAAAGAGCAGGACTGTGTTTTTCCACAAAGCAAACTTCCCCTTTAAAGTCTGCTGTTGGGTTTATCCCCTGCCACAGGCTTCTCACATTGTTGGTGCTGAGCTGTAATTTCACCTTAGCCTTGTACTCAGTAATAGACCTGCTCCTGTAGGCTTTCACTACATCTGCTACGGTGGGAAAGTAGTAGTAGTGCTTGGTTGGGATTGCAGCAGTCTGGGTTTGAATGCTTTCTCAAATTTTTGTTTTTCTAATTTTACCTTTCCTGAGACCTAACTGCTCTACTCTTGGCTTTAAGTGTGGTGGCTTACCCAGCTGGGCTCCTGTGTTGTTAACCAGGAAAAGGACGTTCAAACTCGTCCACTGGGTGAATCATTACACTTTTTATGAAAAGTATATGGTTACATTTTAAGTATTTCAACAATAGATGATAATGTAAATGTTAATGATTAACTGACTAACCATTAATTTACAAGTACACAGATGTTCAATCAATGCTTTCAGTGAAATAGTTCATTTCTGATAAACAATTCATATTTTAATAGTCAGGTTTATTATCCAACTCAAGTACCGTTTTTGAAGTGGAACTTCCTTGTGGAAATTACTTGTACAAATGAAGTGATGTACAGTGATGTTTTTTTTTTCTCAACTTTTTTTATCATAAAAGAGCCATTGATAAAGTAATATAGCAGAGATCAAGCTGTTGTAAATGTAGTTTACATTAGTGTTTCTTAATCCTGTACACTAGGCCCCCCTGACGGTATTTCTCAATAAAAATGACACAAGACAATGTAGGGTACTACTGACTCTATTTACAATGTCATTCCATTATTTTTTCATTCAATAAAGAATAAAGCTTTGTTTATATAAAATACAGTGTTAAGTTTTATGTTTTCATGGATCGTGCCTGTGTTTATAGGTTTGTCAATTAATTATTAATTACTGACTAATAATGATCTGTTAACTGTCAAAGTGTTGTAAGTGCTACAAAAACAAAAAATTGAAAAAAGTGAGAAAGTCTATACTGACCCAAGACTGGTCCACTGGAACGCTGACTCTTCCTTGGCAGGACAAGAGGACAGGTTCGCTGGCTTCCACACTTTTTGCAGGAGGCTTGGACCCAGGCTTAAAGTGGTCATCCACCATTTTCCCTTGTCTGTACAGGCGGATGGAGATGCCAGGATTGGCGGGATCTGAGACTGATGCAATGACAAACTTGGTTTTCTTCTCATCTTTGTTGGCCTCAGAAAAACTTTTGAAGAGGGAAAGGTTCTCTTTCATCTTTGCAGATATTTCAGGATCACTGAACCAGGTGTTGGTGCTTTGGCCACTTGGTATTGAAACTTCTGGCAGCTTTTCAAACTGATCTGCTGTCAGGAACTCTTTTAGGGTTGACAGAAATGGATCTTGATACGTCACTGAGGTGAAGCAGAAACAAACCACTGTGTCCACCATGGGATCGAAGAGGATGCTGTTGAACTGAGCTGAGGATGTGACTAATGCGATATAACTCTTTGACCTGAGTTCTTTGGTGTACGAACTCAGCAGATCTAGTTCACATTGAACATTTTCTAACCACTGCTTCAGCTTGTGGACCTGAAAGGGGGACTTGTGATGGATACGCAGGATGTCAGCCAGCTTATCGTCATTCGCTTTCCCAGCCCGAATGGCAGGAATGAACCTGCCAAGGGCATCTTTTAACAACTCAATGTATTTATCAAATGAATCTTTAAATATTTCCAGCCTTTCTCTCACATCCTGGAAGTCATTTACTTTTACGTTTCCAACAAGGTCATTGCATCTCCTCTCCACATCTTCCAGCTCCTCCAAAATGCCTTCTACTTTAGATATCAGCATTGCATTGATTTCTTTCTTCAGCTTAGCTGCTGTGCTGCCCAGTCGTTCCAGTGGGTAGAGCCAGACCTTCACTGGCACTGCATCATTCTCCTTGTGCATCAACAAGGAAGGCAGCTTCTTGTACAGCTGCAAGGCTTCCATGTATGTGGTGGGGCTCTCCCCAATTTGATAGTCACCATGAAATGTACAGCTGATATTTTCTGCCATGTGCTTTTCTTTGGAAGTCATCTTTACAGCTCCCTCCCCCTCAATGGAAAACGAAGGGATCTTCTTAACCATTACACTTAGATTCCCCTCAATCTCTTGTTTGTCCTCATTCTCTGAGGTTGTTTGATCAAACACCATAAAAGCATGAGCTCCATACAGTACAGCTGTAACGATATGAGTGGCAGTTTGATTCTCAAACACATCAGGGTATGTGATCTTGCCCAGCTGGGTCATAGTGAGTTGTTCAAATCGTGTTGTTTGGCTGTACTGCATAGTAACTCTGGACTGGTGCTTTGAGGACTTTTTGTCGTGCAGGTATCTGGCTGAGCCTTCAACCTCCACTAACCCACTTAGAAAGCTGGCTTTGAGAGAGGCGTTCACATCTAGGAGACTGGCCTTATCCCGGAGTGAGTCAGAAGCAGAGAATTTCAGATCTGTCTTGGGCTTTCGATGCACATCCAAGGACAATGCCTCTTTATCCCATAGAGTCACACCTGAAATGAGTGAGAGTCTGGAGCTCAGTGTTCATTCACTGGTCTCTGAGTGTTCCATCATACAGTGGTTTATTGAATCAGGCAGATAAGTTTGTACACTATTAAATACAGGAAAATCTGCTCTTTTTTACACAACTCAGATGATTATGTATCAATATGGACAGTAGGAACATGTCTCTACTAGTGTTTTGGGAGGAGAGAATTGTCCCTATCAATATTTGAGTGAACTTGTTCTCAATGTCTTGGAATTCTGCCTAGGGATGGATGGCTTGACACCTAAATATTTGTTTATATTTTTATGACCAGATGTGAAAATATATATTTTTAATATTAATTTTCATGACCACACATTGTTCCTTACATAAACCACTATGTAGGATGTTTTAATACTGTAGTTTAAATCACCTTATTGAAAAATACTACAAAGCTACAAGGCTGTAGTTTGCTTCTTTTTCCATGTTTTTTTCATTCATCTCACCTTAAATAGCACATCGGGTATATTTTGGCACCTAAGGCATTATAGGAACTGCTGCAACACAAAGGTGTAATGGAAAAGTTCCAATAAAAAGGCTAGCTATTGTCCTTAGACCATTTTTTTTCTTCTGCATGGATCCTGTGTCATTACAATGTGACAGCATAATTTGCATTTGTAAGCAGAGTAAATAGTTGAACTGTTACAAAGTCTTGAGTCAGTTAATCTATGTTGCTGTGAGGAGGAACTGAATTTGGAAAACACTACTATTAAATTTACTAATTTCGGATTTACCCTGCTATTCTGAAATTACAAATTAACAAGTACGTGGTAATACTGATAATTTTGATAATTTGTCATGATAATCGTGTAACAAAAAAACTGAATGCTGAAGTTTACTGTCACTTGTTAGGTTACTGTATTCATAGTTTATTCTTATAATTTAGATCTTATATGTTAATAAACCATTTGTTTGTCAGCAGTGAATATAAAAATTTGGGCATGAGAGACCGGGAGGGCTTTTAAAGAGGTGGGATATTGTTTCCCTGCCACTGCTGAGAACCAAACCTACGCTCTGGATAGCACATGTGGCAATAGCAATAATTACAGAAGTTGTTGTCTCAAACTAAACTTGAATAAGTAGTCATTGCATATACGTTTATACTATTGTGTATGAACATGGATATTACAGTGGCCCTGTTGAGTTTTCTTGTATTAAACAATATCTTATATGAAAGAACAAGACAACCTTTACCTGGAATGGCACAATCTCTGCAGCAGTCGTACAACATGCCAGGATACAGGGCCCTTCCTAGGGCTGCCATTTCAATCGTTTCAGGTATCATGACTGTCAAGTTAAATAAGTAAAGCAATAAATAAAGAAATGTATGGTGAATTAGTTCAAAATAAACATTCATACTTTAGAAATTGATAAGCATTATGAATAGTCTAATCTATTTAATCCCAAAGAATTCATTAGTAATAGCTAAATACAGTTCTGAATGTTTGTGAACCTTTTATCATTTTGTGAATTTCTGTATAAATGTGACCTAAAATATGAGTACATCCTAATTTAAGTCACAGCAATAGATAAAGAGAACCTAATTAACCCTTAGATGCATAAGTAGGTTGAAAATGATCTGGTGAGGTTTATTTTTTTTGCAATATCTTTGAAATTAAATATTATTATAATTGTGTACCTTAGGTATTCCTCAAAAACATGCTTTTGATGCCATGTAATTTTACTATTAGAAACATTTTACCACATTCACATTTGTAACACTGTAACAAAATTTTAGCATTAACATTTTCAACATTTAAAACAATCTTATAAATTAAACTGCATAGAACAGCACAACACACTTATTTTTGTGCTACTGTAGGCAAATCATACTACACCTAAACCTAAACCTAATTCTAAACCTATCCCTAACCTTAACCTCTGTATCCAAAAGGATATTCTCTTAGGCTTTCCAAAAACTGCGATTTGTGGTGAAAAGATGTGCTCAAGTTAGGTCCAGCAAAATGTCCTCACTATACCAAAAAATTCTAATTGTTCTACACCTGTGAGGATGTGTGGTCAGTTTGAGGAGCACACACACACACATAGACATACACACACATAATGGTTGTTGACATTTTCCTAATGCAGTTCTATGCAATTCATCAGATCATTTTAAATGTTAAAAATGTCAAATTTCAATTGTGTAAAACATTTAAACAAGGTTAAAAAGCTAGGTTAAAAAAAAACAAGGTAAAATAGCAAGAAAAATCCCTGTATTGACCAAAATATTAAAAAAAATAATAATTATATTGTTTTGTATAAATGGTTATACTTTATTAAAATGTCAAAAAGAGTATAAAAACTCATTGATTTTAATACAAAGACAACAAGTAGTGCACAGCTGAACAAGATTGCATTTCTCCAGACTCTGATGTGCAAATATAACATAGACAAGACAAGCGCACATAGACAACAGGTAGACGTACTGACAGCTTAGACAGACATTAAATAAATATGGAGCATTGAAACGTTGAATGTTATTTTAAAAAAAAGAAAATAGAGATTGCAGTTGCACACTGTACGCAACAGTGGTGTTCTTGGACGAGATAAACATAATAAACGTGGTATTATTGTGAACATTGTAAACAGTGTGAATACTATGAACTATATACTATAAAGATTGGACCAATAATCATTGGTATTATTGCACAGTATAGTAGAAATTGTAAACTGACAGTAGTAAGTCATGTAAGTTGTGTAGGTTAATATGTGTAGGAGTAAGAGTGTAGGATCCAATTGCTCATTCATCTAAGGGTTAAAGATCACAAACAATAATATAGCTTTTCATCCATTTGACTTTGTAGGCAAATCTAGGTGAACCTCTACAATCAGAGATGTAGGTTTGTCTCATCTTTGGTAGTGATACCACATTCCACCCCTGCTAGCAACCTGACTGCTAGTGGATGACAGAAGCCAGGGGTTAGCTTGTGAATACTTCTAATTTTTATTTTGTTCCCTGTCTCCTACTTTCAACCTTTCAGTTTCGTTATCATATCTGTGTGTAGTTTATTGCGTGTCCTTACATTTGATTGTTAAGTTTAATGTAATAGAGATTTCTGAGTCTGAATGTGCCTGCAGATCCCAAAATCAAATAACAATAATGCAGCCTGTGAACATTTTCACAATTGTTTACTTCATTATTGAGGAACCAAAAAGGTTTGCACTCCAATCTGCTTGTTAACATATCCGGATCAAAACTTCTGCTGAGCCAGCTGAGGCTCTCGTTTTTTTCAGCATTTCAGCAGTCCAGAGTTCCTCATTGTTTGAATAGTCCAAAAAAAGTACTAAGTTGTTATTCTAGGCGCTTTCCTTGTAATGACAAAGAGAAGAGGGACAGGCTGCAGTTGGTAAGTTACATATCTTGATGAATAAAGAGGAACAAAGTCTTAGCTATATAGCTATCTATCTTTGTGAGCCCTTGTCTGACTAACAAGCCTGACAACCAAAAAAACGTGAAAATGTGGTTTTATCGCAACAAACATCCTATAAAATCCATATTCTGTATCAAGGGTCTCTACAAATGGTCAACTTGGCTTTTGCCAGTGGGTACTAACATTAAAGAGGTTAGCTAGCTAGCTACCTTTAGAGCCCAGTGGCACCAAACTTTATTCTTCTTCATTGGCGTAAGTATTGTATCTCACTTTATCAACTACAGTCATTTCTTCTTCTCTCTTTCATCATAATAAATGCTTTACGATGGAGTTTTCTTCTGATGACTCTTGATGACAAAAGTTTTGATTTGCCTTTCTAGCGGTCCCATGTGCTGTTCTCTCTAAAGGTTTTCTGGGGCTTCCAGACCTCCAGACCCAGGCCTCCACTGTGCCTGTTAACTGCCATTTCTTAATTACATTACTGAGGAATCAGCAACCTGAAAATGCTTTGCTAACTCCTTATAGCTTCTCCTGCTATGTGGACAGGAATTTTCTACATTTTCAGAGACCTAGGCAGCTGCTTAGAGGAGCCCATAACTGCTGAGTTCAAATATTGAGTTCAACTTCCGAAATAAAAAATAGCATTATAACACAATAAAAACACACTAAAACACACATTAAAACACATTAACACAATAAAAACACATTAAACAGTTTATTTCTGACTAGTAAATTGCTGTCATGCACGGGAGCTGCTGGAGGCAGGATGTGCATGCAGACGTTTATTACAAGTACAAAAAAAGCAAAACAAGCTACTACAGAGAACACAAAACCATACTACCAGTAGTAGTATGGTGGAAATCAGTCTGGTGGGAACTCAGTTGTGTTATCTTGAGTTCTACAGATTTTATGGCATTTAAGTAGTCACAAGGTCCAAATACAGGTTAAAAACAGGTGCCCCTGTTTATAATTTTGGAATGGACCCAAATTCTACCTACTATTGTGATATTACATCTTTGATGTAATATTATATCTGTTTTTAGGCTTTATAATTCAAAATATATAACACATAATAATTCAAAATGTATGAAACACATATCAGCACACTCAGCATGACTCACCTTCTTTTGTCAGAGTGGATTCTCTCTGTGGATGTCTCTGTACCGCAGTGGTGATCAACCCCGGTTGGAGATCTGCCTTCCTCTAGTGTGAACCCCAATTTAAAACACAATCTGCCACGCCTCCTCCAGCAAATGAACTTCTACAGAAGTCTCTGATTGGCTAAATCAGATGTATTAGCATAGGTTTGGGGAAGGGACAGAATGTGCCATGCAGGCTGGAACTAAACTCTGGAGGAAAGTAGATCTCCAGAAGGGTTAGTACATTTACAGAGTAATCAGAATACTACAATCCTCAAAGCATTAAGAAAAACCAAGAGATTGTCTGTTTATGCCTTGTTTAGCTTTACTGGTGTTGATACTGCTGAGCAGCGACGTAGAGAACGGTTGCAGTTTTAAGTGTGCCATGTTAATTTGTGACATCGGAGTTTGGACTTCGGGACTGAATACGCTGGGAGCACTAATGTTGA
The DNA here is from genome assembly GCA_034552555.1 of Semaprochilodus insignis. Classification (NCBI taxonomy): domain Eukaryota; kingdom Metazoa; phylum Chordata; class Actinopteri; order Characiformes; family Prochilodontidae; genus Semaprochilodus; species Semaprochilodus insignis. The sequence goes on from CM067495.1 coordinate 5,342,300, forward strand.
CTGTGGTGGTGCTGCAGATGGTGTTGTCGTTCCTGGCAGACTGAGGTCTTCCAGTTAGGACGTTCAGGATCTAGTTGTATAGAGAGATGTTCAAGCTCAGTTGATGTGGAATGATTGTGCTGAATGCTGAATTAAAGTCTATAAACAGCATTCACATATAATTGCCTTTTTTGTCCAGGTGGGTCAGTGAGAGGTGAACAGCAAAGGATAAGGCAACCTCTGTAGACCTGTTAGTGTGATATAGGAAGTGGAATAGATCCAGTGTGGAAGGAAGACAGGTCTTTATGTGTTTCATTACCAGCTACTCGTGGCTCTTTATGATTGGTGTGAGTGCTATGGGATGGTAATGGGGCTTAACCTTGTAACTGGTTTAACCTGTGCTCTGATGCCACAGAATAATTAGGATATTTTAATGTCCTAAATCAGCTCATCAGGGGGCACATACAATATTAAGCTGAGTCTGTACAGAACTATATTTAAAAACACAATAAAATGTTTAACACTGTCACTATGATGCACTAATGACCTGTGTTTTTTTTATTCAGCCTCAGAGCTGGCTGAATGCCCAATAAGAATGAATTCCATGTACATTTGTATTTGCATATTCTTTAAAAAGAACACTGTTTAGACCAGATTATTTTCTTCTTCTGCATGCATGTTTCCATGTAACAGCATGTGACAGCATTATTTGATGTGACAGCATTATTTGTATTCTTAAGTTCAGTAAATAGATGAACTGTTACTTCTTGAGTTTTGAGTCAGTTAGCCTACTGTGCTTTCAGAAGGAACTGAACATTGGAAAACACTGCTATTTCAATGACTCTTTATGGTATCATCATGATATTCTGAAATAACCTACAAATTAGCCTTTATTATACAAATGTTTTGCTAATTCTATTTGTGGTTTTCAGTGTAAAACTTGAAATAATTTCAGTTTGTGTATCAGTACTTTTTGAAAATTTTAGCCCATTTTAACAACCCAGTGATAACACTGATAACCATGATCATTTTGGTCACAATTATCGTGATATAAAATGTTCATACTGTTACACTTCTAATAGCAGTATGCCATATAGTGTCTGAAACACATATGCAAGTCTATTTGAGATTATGTAATAACTCTCTACAGTTTGAGGCAAGTATGTAAAGTTTTAGCCACACGTAGATTTTTTATCTTAACATTAGCATTGTTTATTGAATATTGACTCATTAGTCAAGAAACTTAAAACCCTGTTAACATTTCTCACTGTCCACCTGCTCAGATATCACACCATCCAACCTAAATAGCTTAACTACCTTTTTTTGGCAGTTCTAGCTGCTGCTGTCCATCTGCACATAATGTACATGTGAAAATATTGAAAACAGTAACAATCTCTGTAGAGCTCTGTCTATTCTGTTAACATAGCCAGTGGTAGAAACTGACCATTTTTAAAATGAGATGTATGAGTGTGAATAATGTTTTTAGGTTTTAAACAACTTCCACAGTTTAGGAAGAGTGTAATCTAGCCTAAATTTCAACTTCAGTTCATCATCCAAGATGGTGCCAAGTACGGCCACCATGTTGCTGGCTCACTTCATTTCTTTTTAGTTTTTTGTTACTTGTTTCTCAACACAGATTCTTTGTTTTGGGAACACCAAAGAGGCCCATTCATTTGGGGTGTCCTGTGAGGGACAGGAGCTCAGACTGAGGCGCCCTGCTCAGACTGAGGCGCCATGCTAACCTCACCCCACTCCCCAGCATACTACTGGCAAATGCATAGTCCTTGGACAACAAAATCAGCAAACCCAGGGCATGAATCTCTTTTACCTAGTTATTGTCAGAGATTTTGAACTAAACCATCAAGCCTGCCAGGTTCTCTGTGCACTACGCAGAGAGGATCTCTCTGGGAAGAGTAAAGGGGGAGGTGGATGTTTTGTGATCTGCAATGCTTGGTGTGAGGAATATGCACTTGACTGAGTCTTTTTGCTCCCCAGACATGGAATATCTCATTATCTCTTGCAGGCCACTGTGGCTGCAAGAGATAAGAGCAGTTCAAAACAAAATTACAAAAATAAAAACAAATTTACAAAACGTGAAACACTTTTACCAATACCGAAACACTTTTACAAACTGCGAATTCTGACGGAAAGGGTAGGTCTAACACACAGGAAGTGTTTGTTGCAGACCCTTGTCAATCAAACTGTTTCGCGGTGGTAGAGTGAGTGTAGTGTGGTATGGTCACAATGCTAAAACAAGTTTTGTCCATTCGTGGCATGCATTTTAGTCAGCTGGCACAATTTTGTTTTTCCTGACGGAAGAAAGATACGAACAGGCGATGTCTGAACCACGTGGGCTATAAAAGGTCACTGTTTTGCAAAAGCTCTCAGCCATTTTAAGCTAGCTAGCTGGTTATCCACTATAGCTAGCATTACAGCCCATTTACGTTCGTTAACATTTCCTACTCTAAGTGTTTTAGACATCGCCTGTTTGTCTCTTTCTTCCACCCACTCTACCACCGCGAAACAGTCCTGTGTGTTAGACCTACCCTTTCCATCAGAATTTGCAGTTTGTAAAAGTGTTTCGGTACTGGTAAAAGTGTTTCACATCTCGTAAATTTGTTTCTACTTTTGTAGTTTTGTTTTCTGAAATGTAATTTTGTTTGCTCTTGTAAAATTGTTTTTGCTTTGGTAATTTTGTTTTCTGAAATGTACTTCTCAGCCACCGCAGTGAGACTGAGAGAAATGCATGGTCATTTTTAATGCAGTCCTGTATAAAATGAATGGCGCTTGTATTCGGGGGGTCCCGTGTTGCCTCAGTAATCCAGCACTGGCTCACGCACCATAGATGATGCTACAATGAAGTTTGAAAATGAACCACATTGAGTTTGGGCATTGTTATCTATAAAAACAGATATATATGGCACTAGATAACAGACAGTTTAGGTAGCTACTATTTAGCTATGTTAGCTAGCATTATATTAGCCTCATAGATCCCAAGCAAAACAAAAAAGCAATGGAGCAAATATGTCTTAAGTAATCAACAACATTTAGCATATTTTTATGTTTTGACAACCTGTTTCATGGCAGATTTCCCTCTTTAGTATGGACAGAAGTGAGCTAACCAGTGTGGGTGAGCAAAATTTTGATACCCACTCAAATACCAGCTACAGAAGGTCCAAATGGTTTAGACATCATCAGTAATTCACTGGGTCACTCTTTTCATTTTAACATTGTTAGCTTGCTGTTATTGTTGCTAGACAGTAACAAACAGCCAGTCACTTTTTGACATTTACCACCTAGCTAGATAAAGCTAATGCTAATTGAACTGAGGGTGGATTATGAATAAAACGTTACCATGTGACAGGTCTCATTTAAACAGTGAGTAATAAAACTTGACATTAATGTATGAATAGCTATATGTGTATTTCTAGCATACTAAACAATTCAGATTTCTAACACTTTGAATTCAGCTCATGAAGTACTTTTTAATAACTGATGAGTTGAATCAGGTGTGTTAATGAGGAAAAATACTAAACTCTGCAGTGCTGTGGCCAAGAGGGAGCTTGCATTAGAGTGTATGCTTTGTAAACATTGCCATGAAACATTCATCATGAAAACTATACGTTGGATCAAAAAGCTGTATACATTTCCATTCAGACCAACCATTCTGGTGTTGGAACGGTGTTGATATCTTGAAAACTGCAGGACTAGTTAGCAGACAAAAATGTCTCGACCAAGAAGAAGAAGAAGAAAATAAATTGGATAACAATGGTGTTGCGTCTTGAGCAATCACTAATTACACTGCCTCATTATTTGGCAATAGCTGCTGAATAATCATGTAACCCTAATAATTTTGACATAGGCAGTTGGTTGATATGATCGTAAATAATCTATATTGTCATTCATAATGACATAATGACTAGATCCCCACAGGACCACCACAGAGCAGGTATTATGTGGGTGGTGGATCATTCTCAGCACTACAGTGACACTGACGTGGTGGTGGTGTGTTAGTGTGTGTTGTGCTGGTGTGAGTGGATCAGACACAGCAGTGCTGCTGGGGTGATTAAACACCTCAGTATCACTGCTGGACTGGGAATTGTCCACCAGCCAAATCTGTCTATCCAGCCAACAGCGTCCTGTAGGCAGCATCCCACTGTGACCCCTGATGAAGGATTAGAGGATGTCCAACACTGCACTGTGCAGCAGCAGATGAGCTATCATCTCTGACTGTACATCTACACAGTGTACCAGCAAGGTAGGAGTGTCTAATAGAGTGGACAGTGAGTGGACACAGTGTTTAAACACTCCAGCAGCACTGCTGTGTCTGATCCACTCACACCAGCACAACTCACACTAACACACCACCACCACGTCAGTGTCACTGCAGGGCTGAGAATGATCCACCACCCACATAATACCTGCTCTGTGGTGGTCCTGTGTGGGTCCTGACCTTTCAAGAACAGGGTAACAGAGTATTCAGAGAAACAGATGGACTACAGTCTGTAACAGTAGAGCTACAAAGTGCTCCTATATGTCAAATGGACTGTGAGTGTAGATACACAGAGGTAATCCTAATAAACTGGTGTAAATGTAGGTACGTAAAAATGCTTGTCCTGCTTTTATGAAAGTACTAATGCTATGTCTGTATTTACAGTTAGTACTAATATGATGGAATTACTGTCTCAGGTAAAGGTCTGCAGACCTTGTGGGAGATAATGAGCTGTGGAGCAAGGCACACTTGTAGGAGCAATTGACTTTGGTTTCAGGGCATTCTCTGTAAACCCCAGCAGTGTGCTCTGGTTAGGGACTCTTGAGGCTCTTATTATGGGGTTATTTTTGCAAATGAACAGTGTTGTCCTTCCACGATAATCTTTCAGAGTAAGAAAGGAGAAGTTTGAAACTGACAAGATTCCAGAGTAAGAAAGGAGAAGATAGAAGATGACAAGCTGGCAGAATGAGAAAGAAGAAGATAGAAGATGACAAGCTGGCAGAATGAGAAAGAAGTTAGAATAATTGTTTGTTAGAAAACAAGCTTGTTTTTCTTATATGCATCGTAAGTTTCCAACTTAGTTGTAAGAGGAGTCCATTGTGATCATTTGATCATGTGATCTTATGGTAATTAAAGGTAAAGTATATATAAATAGCTGCCATTTCAAATATTAATATTTAAGTGTTATTTATATTATTTATTAAATGTTATCATATGATTTATTTACGCGGTATTTCACATGATACACAATATGGGTTTAAAATACTATTTATGATCTAGATATTTTGTATAATAAACCTAATTTTTTGGGGAAAAAAAAGTTTTTTAATGCATATTTGAGGTTTAGTTTTGCTTTGTTGTGTACAGATGTGCTATGTAGTGTAATTATAGTGATTCAAATTTAATAGCAGTGGGGAAAAAAAACAGCTCAACCTGGTTTATTTAACCAAGCAATATAGTTGATTCACTTTTCAAATGATTGTGACTGTATTTTGAACATTCTAAATGTTGTGGGTGAAAGTGATGCCACATGTTTAAACATTTAATTTGTGATTTAATGCAACGATAGTCACATTGTTTGCAGCTGAAAAAAAAGGTTTACTTAAAATATTACACAGCACTTGTTAATACCCCAAGATAAAAATTAAAAGTGCAATGTCTCTTTCACTCCATCAACATTCAGATCATTCCAAATACAGGAACATTAAAACAATCATTTTGCATAAACTATCACATTCCTTGATTTATTTGCAGATATAATTTAGAGCTTTTGTTATGATTTCTCAGAACAGCTCAGGGCAGGCAAGGTCTTTAACTCTGCATAGAGGATGTTGTGCCCACAAAAACAGTCCGTGTTTACCCCAATCAGAAACTATGACTTGACTGTGAAGTCAGTGCAGCTCTGAATTCACGTACCGGTGCATTTAAATCATAAGCAAGTGCTTTGAAAGGTGATTAGAGACTCATCTGCTCCTCACTACCTGCCACCCTGGACCTACAACAGTTTGCTTATCAGCAGAACAGACCCACTGATGATGCAATAGCCCTGACACTACACACTGCCCTCTCCCATCTGGACAAAACAGAGCATGTATGTGAGAATGCTGTTTGTGGACTATAGCTCGGCTTTTAACCCCATCGACTCCTCGAGGCTCGACATTAGGCTTCAGGATCTGGGTCTGAACAGTTCTCTGTGCAGCTGGGTCTTGAACTTCCTGATAAAGATGGGTGGCATCACCTCCTCCTCACTGACCCTAACTCCGGTGCCCCTCAGGGCTGTGTGGGCCGCCCTCTCTTGTACTCCCTGTACACCCACCACTGCACAACCAGACACAGCTCATAAAAATTGCAGATGACACAACGATGGCCTCGAACATACCACACGGGTGGAGAAAAAGGCACAGCAGCGCCTCTTCTACCTCAGATGGCTGAAGAGGTTTGGCATGAGCTCCCGCATCCTCAGAACATTTTACACCTGTACTGTGGAGAGCATGTTAACAGGCTCCATCACCCTCTGGTATGGGAACTGCACTGCCATCAAGCAGAAAACCCTGCAGAGAGTACAGTACATCACTGGGGTTCAGCTCCCAAACCTGAATCCTGCCTGAATCCTGTGTTCTCTGTAGAGGATGTGTTCACTTATTTACACTCAACAAAATCAACAAAACCAGGAGTACCCAAGCCTTTATGTACAGCTGAATCTTCACTCCAATGCAGTTTTTATGAAACATTTACAGGAAGAAAACAAAGAAAAAAAATCATTAATCCAGTGGCATCGGGGTTTTCAAAGCTACAGAGACTAGGTATGCTCTAACATAAAAGGCAGTGAACAAACCACAAGAGCAACACAATACAAGATCTCTTGCATGACAGATACTCTTAGCTAATGTATATGTTTTGAGAAGCTCTGTAGACTTTCTGTAGGCTTTTTTGTCTCTATAACTCATGAAAAGGATCTGTCCTTGATATAGTCAAGTCAAGTAGTTTTATTGTCAATACTTCAATATGTACAAGACATACAGAGGATTGAAACTGCGTTACTCTCCAACCCAAGGTGTAGCAAATAAACATTTAACGATAAATAGATTACAACTAAAACAAGAACAAGAGTATATTCAGTGTAATAAACAATAACATAAAATAGACTGACGCAAGACATACGATAGAATAGAATAAAATAAGGGCCCTGAGATATAAAAATTTTGAATAAGGTCCAATGTTTATGTTAGCTAGCTTTTAGCCAAAATCCTGTCTTCGGCTTTAACAGACTGGCTTACAAGGTCAGATATGATTGAATTGCAACTTATGAGGTCTGATATAACTGACCGAGTGGGAGGTTTCACTTTTGATGTTAGGATATTGAATCTCTCGTAGCACAGCAGAGGCAGTGCTGCATTAGAGCCTCCCCCAGGTTGTGCCCTGCTATAACAGAATGCTGTAAATTTGGAGGCATGATGGCGCAGTTTAGTAAAGAAAGAGAATAAATTATTGATGATGTGAACTACTAATGTTCATTGATTTAAGAAGTGGGGCTAAATAGCCTTTAGTGCTAAGCGTTTAGGGCTAAAACCTCCCTAAAACTGGCCTTTATACAGATTTGGGAGGATTTCCATTTTCCGTTTCAACTGGAACTTAGTAAGTGACAATGTCAGTCTGGCTGAGTGCTGTCCCACATTGAGCCTGTCGGGCAGTGATCAATCACAGGCCTCAGCTGAAGCCTCTCAGACACTTTAATGAGCCGACTCCAATGGTAAGGCTTTCATTAGCACACTGAATTGTCCTGGTCTATAAACAGAGATGTGGGGGGGGGGGATGTGGGGTGGAGAGAAAGAAAAAAGACGTTTGACTGAGTCAAATCAAGCAATATGAAGATAGAGGTTTTTACAGGGCCTGCTAAACAGGAAAAAGAATCTCTGCTGTACATCAACAGTTTATGATGTAATACATAAACACTGTTTATACTTCATAAACCATTTCCTTTTCCCCAATATGTTCAACATATACAGTAATTGGGCACTGAAATGTACAAAAGTGTGTGAAGTCATGCTGATTGACCAACATACCAGCATCAAAACACAACATACTCTTGTTTTGCCTGTGATGCTGGCATGACCAGCATGTCCACGCTGGGTATGCAGCTAAACCAGGACCTGACCAGCTTAAACCACCATGGAATATATGCTGGTCTGTGCTGTTATGTGCTCGGCAGGTTAGACTACTTTGGAACCTAAAGCCCAGCAACGCAAACATTGGGATTTTGGAATGCTAATCATTTCAAAGAACACACCCTACTGAATGAATGTGTTTGGTGATCCTAAAGACTCTACAGGCTTACACTTAACTGTTTCAGCTGATGAGATGTCTGAAATAACACGTATCCTGATATACCACATATACTATTGATGTATCACAGTATTATATTTGTGCCATATCTCCACCTCTAATATATATTTAGATGTACCAAAAACCTTTTCCTTTTTAAGTTTAGTGAATATTCATGATGGACAGACCAATAGAATTGGTCCAAAATTGCTTAGAAAACAATCTTGTTCTATCAGCCTCCACTGCAGGTTAAGAAAGCTGTTTTATCCCCCTCTAAAGTTCCATTCTTGAGGTTTTTAAGGTGGACTGTAAAATTCCTCAAGTGCTATTTTATAGTTTGATGTCTTCACTTTTATTCTAAAGTAAAGGAGAACCTCCTATAAGTAGCCCTGTCTAAACGTTTGACTGGTAGTGTAGTTTTCTGGCATTACCTGCCATTATTTATGAGTTGGAAGATGGGAAAAGCGGCCAGGTCACAATGATTTCCGAGTTCTGCTGCTAAAGGACCATCTCTGACAGCTCATCTAACGCTCTTCTCTTGAGCTAAGAAAGTGATGGAACAGGCGGTTAAGATGGCTTTGAGGATTCCTCCAAAAGGAAATTATAAGGCCAATAGGCTAAAGGCTGGTTGAAACTGCTACTGAAATGGGTTTGTCTTTAGCAAACTGCTTTAGAGTGAACTAATGTCTGTTACAAGTTTCAGACGTTTTCTCATTTTGTAACCGAGTTTTAATATTTATGGCCCAAACTGAAGGCCTAACTCTAAGAGGCAGGCATCACCACTGCAGCAATGGTTCTGTCCCAATCACAACAGCACCATGCTTCACTAAGCACGCGCACACATAAATAAGACAATAATGAACCCAACAGTGTCTTTCTTCTCGTCTTAATGAACTGGCTCCTTTCGCACACTGACTCCATTTCCCCTTCATGCCTGTCCCCTCCATTGTCCTACAAAAGGCCCGCACCACAAAGAGAAGCTACACATTAACACATCCTCCGGTGCTGCCCATTCACTCCAGCACCGCTCAGCTGCTCCATGGTAGAAATGCATGAGTGAGGGGGGTAACGGGGGGTCAGAGTACACTAAGTGCCCCCCACTGGAGCACTGAAGAAGCAGTGTTAGACGAAAATACTGGAGGATTGTAAAAACTGTCGCCAATTCCAATGATGGAGAGGGTGCTTAGTCATGACGGACAGCCAGCTGCAACAGTGCCTTTATCACGTGTGGTGCTAACCGGGCATCTCGCTGCGGACGCACGTCTCTGTAGGGAGTAGGTTTTCAAAGCATTCAAGGAAAGTGAGCGGAGTAGTGCTAAATGGAGGATGCTGGGTAAGCAGGACATTTTAAGGGGGAGCCATTGAGGGTCAGTTTAGATACCTAGCAAGAAGCTGAATAGAATTAGGGCAAATGAACCATGAGACATATAAATTATGTCAGCAGATGCAAAAAATGTAACAAATACATGAAAAAGTACTTTAAATATGTTAAATAGATAAGACAACACTTATCCCGAAGGAAACTGCAGTGTCACAGTACTATACACAGTACAGGCAAAGACATACAGTATTACAATAATCAGAGCAGGGTTACAGAAGAGCTATTAACACCAGACAGTGAGCAGGGTACTAGATATGTACTAAGAAGTATGTACATACATTAATCAGAATAAACAGAGCGGGGTTACAGAAGCGCTGTTAACACCAGGTTATGAAAGTGAAAAGAGTACACAGAACAATCGCTTAGCCATAACGTAGCCCCTTTGCACTGAGCCTAAGCCGAAGATACCTGCTGCGTTCATACTTCTACCTGTGGTATTTTTAAAGAAGGGTATGCTTACTGAGCTTGAGGCCATTTAAAGCCATCTGACTCGCTCACCATGGGGTTTAACCCCTGTCAAAGTAGCCATAATATGTAATTTAGGCCTGTTTGGGAGGTCTCTCAGTTCAGCCTTCAGTTATATTTGTTGACTTAAACATTTTTTTTTCAATATATTGCTGATTATTTTTATTACATTTTGAATTCAGATATTTTATTTCCTAACATTAATAAAAGTATCTGACGAGCTGATCTCAGTTTGCCAGTGGAATGACCACTAGGAGGACTGCAGAAAGGGGTTAAAAGGCCACCACAGTGCGTAAAAAGGTATATTGTCCCCGATCCCCATGCAGCACACACTGGGGAAATGTGTGCATATTGTATTGTGTGGATTGTGGTGCTGAGATTGTGGCAGTTTCCATATTCCTCTACGGGAGGGGGCCGGGGGCTCCCTTACCAAGTAGGCACGGGGGGTGGTAGTTTTCAGAGCATTGCCTGAAGACCATCTTTAAAACCGTTCAGTGGATGATTCTTTAACCTCTTCTGAGAGTCTAGCATCTAAAGTCTGGAGCTGATTGCATCCTGCCTCTGATATTTCAGGGGTTTGAGAACCCTATCGGAGATGTCTGAGGAACCTTTTTAAATGAATGATAATGTAGTAAAATGGGTCTTTACAGACCAGAAGGTTCTATACCAAGCAAATCTGTACAGCCAAGCATTGATGAACCAAAGTAGAGCTTCTCCAATCACGAGACCACAGTAACAGCTTTGCAATGAAAACAATGAAACTGTCAAGAGAAAAAGGGAGCTAATGGTGTTTTACTGTGGCTTCATGTTTCTGTAGTATTCCGATATTTCCATGAACAGACTTTATGAAACATTTTTGAATGAAGATTTACATTTTTTGAACTATGAAGTAGCAATAAAGTTAAAAAGAGATTAGACAGGGAACATCAGGACATCAGTTCAAGAAGCAGCTTAAACAACATTTTTACCAATGTTGTTTTTTATGGCCTGATTCATTTTACTCATTTGCAAAGCTAGAATTAGTGTTTGTGTTTTTTAATTATTGATTTTTTTTTATTAGTGATTATTTTTAGTTATAATTATTGATTATTTTTATTTTTCATTATTATTATTATTATTATTATTATTATTATTATTATTATTATTATTGTTATTATTATTATTATTATTATTGGCTCAGATCAGGTGTTTTACTATGTTCTTTATTATCTAAATAAGCTCATCGTATATAAAATTAGTCATTTGTAACTGAAACACACCTAATAGCGTGTAATAGCCATCATACACCCTGACAGTATTTATAGCCTGATCATTCTTGTGCATTGCCATCCGTAGGAGCGCTAAAGAGATTTGCAGAAGGTATGGAATAATATGATGAAATTCCACACAGTCAAGTCACCGGCTTCAACACTGTGTCACCTTTTCAGGTAAACTGGCAAGTTTGTGATATTACCTGAGTGTCTTAATTCACCCTTACACTCTTGCACCATCACTGGCAGACTGACTGTCACATCTGCCTGTCTGTAGCTTTAATGTAGTCCCAATATTGTTTTAAGTCTTTGAAAAGATGACAGAAATCTCTTGTGCAAGTTCATTTTGCGAACCTACATGCATCTCTGATCTCTCATATAGCTGTACATCACATGGTCAGAAGCCTACCCACTGGGGACTCCATTTCCCAGCATACCCTGTGTGAGCATGTGACCGCCTATGTATATTCAGTACATACTAAGCCTTTCTCTGTTTTTCAACTTTTGGCCTTCTTTTTGACTGTGATTTTGGATCTCCCTTTTGTGTATGTTTGCCTATGTATTGATCATTCACTTGTTTTTTGACTTCGACCTTGTGTTGTGATTTGGTAATAAAGCCTTTTAAGCCATAAAACATTTTATGTGTCTTTTTTTTTTTTTT
>CM067495.1:5367308-5400315 GCA_034552555.1 Semaprochilodus insignis
TTATAAATGTAATTGTTATAAATGTATGGCAGCCAGATTACTTACTTTTTAAAATTAAAGGAGCAATATGTAAGATTTTTGGTTTAAAACATTGCAAAATGAATTGCAAATATTAACAGAATTTGTAGAAATAATGGTTTTGACAGTACGTCAAGGACGTCTATGCATCATGTTGCAGGGATATCTATTGAAGTTAGCATGCTAACCAGCTACCCCTGGCCTGTCCTGTCTCTGAATACCATTTTGTATTTTAAGAAGCGATAGTAGACAGTAAGCACATTTCAGTCAACTGGCTTGATAAGGTCAGAAAACTGATCTTACTAGTTTTTAATCTCCTCAGGCAGCTTTGAAGTGCACACATGACTTTTATTTTAGAACATAATATAAGACAAATGTTACACACAACTGAGAGAAAAAAATTTGACTACATCTGATATAAAATGATTTTGTTGAAAATGTTGTTGCTGACACTGTAAATGATTTACTAAACTCATTTAAAAGAGATAACAAAAGGCAGAAATGAAGGGAAAACAAATCTGGGCTGTGGAAAACGAGTGATGAGAATACCCTGTAGAGGGCCACCTGGAATATGCTGTGCTAAACACCAGTGGACCAACAGCTTTGCTGTCAGAAGGCCAACAGTGGACAGCTATCTTCTTGCTATCAGGGGAGTCACTCCAGTGTCGAGTTTATTCAGTCCAAAATGACAAGATGAAGAAGTAGCATTGCTGCCCTGACAGTGTATTCTAACTACTGGTCAATCATGCTGAAGGTCCTGCTCCTGGTTAGATCATTTAAGGACAAGTAGCCAATGAAAGGAAGAGTGAATGATAAATGAAGCTTTTGGCAAGCGACCATTATAACGCCTTCTCTCTGCCTGCTCTCTGCCTGCTCTTAGCAAGAAATCATGTTCAGCAGCAAACCAAAGTAATAATATAAATATAAGCAAAACAAAAGTTATTATTGGCGCTGCTTTCCACCGATGGAGACGCTCTTGAAGTTTGGTGCTGAACTTGCAACGTTTCTTCTAAACTGGTAAAGCAATGAACAGGGCTGGAGGAGGGAACGTACCTCTTCTGATGATATGCCCCACCCACACAATAGTATGGAGAATAATTTTGACAGCCTGCTTCTCCTTTAAAGCTCCAAATAATTTTCTACAGTGAAACTTGGAATAAATGTCACTTAAGGTTAAAAGTCCCTGGTCAATTTTTGCATTGTACATTTCTTAAAGTTTTAGAGCTACCCCTCTCAAACCATTCCAGAAATCTAATACAATTCATGCCCTTATTTTGGCAAATATCATGCTTTTGTGGTTCTGAGCAGCACTAAGGTAAATCTGTTTTTTCCAGACTGTCATCCATTTTTTCTTTTATTTTTATTGTTTATTCCATAATATTTCTTTCATTTTAAGCCTTACTGGTCATGCAGTTTACAATATGGTACATGCAAAGTGAATCTTAAATCTCCATTCCCATTTTACATCCCATTTGTCACATGTAGGCCAATATGTAGTTTGTGTAACAGCATGCATGACAACACACAATTCAGACTGAACTGATTAACATACCTGAGTATTACTAAGTATTAGTAAGTTTGGATTGGAAACAAAAGATTTCAATTCTTGGGACATCCAGCAGAAAATTATACAATCAGAATGGTTTAATCCCTGTGGTAACTACGTAGATACAGCCAAAGAAGTTCTCCCTCAGGACTTCAGGAGCTGAACTAAAGGGGGCAGTAAAAGTCCTGTGGATCATCATTAGCTTAGCACAAACATACTTTTTGAATCCCACAACTGTTTTAGCAGAAACACCATTATCATAAAGGAGCTCCCTCAATATTTGGCCACGTTTTGAGATTTATAGCCCAAACGGAATGCCTAACACTAATAATCATGCTTCACCAATGTTGTCAGTAAAAGTCAGAAAATGGCTGTCAAAAAGAGGAATCTCTAGTAAAAGACAAAAAGTTACATGATGCAATAAACGCAGATTGAAACGATGGAAAGTACTGTTTAATCATACATAGTCACAAAGCAAGAATCCTGACGTTATACAATACGCTTTATTGCTTTATAGGCATGATACAATGAGGAGGTATGTACTTTCTAACAGGTCATCATGAATTGTACACCATATTCTGTTTCCAAAGGCCTGTATCAGAAATGACTGTTTCAGCCAATATGGCAACTGACATGTTTTTTCATGTACAGTGCTGTACAAAAGTGTAAAGATCCCCTTAAAATGATTTGTCCTGACAGCAAGTGTGATTTTGGCTATACAAAAAGAGCATTTAACATTAAGATCAATATAAATAAACATTTATACAGTCAAAAATAATGTTACAATAATATGGTTTGGTTCATCACTTCTCAGTGTAGATCATCCATTGCACTGGGTTATAGGGTGATTTGAAATTCCATTCGCAGCAAACCTGATTACATTTAACAAAGGATTAATTAGATAGAGTAAGTACTGAACGGAGCTGTAAAAGCTGTGCTTAATAGAAAGAAACATGTTCTGCTCAGATCCTAGGCATCCAGACGTCATAGCAGAAACCAAAAAATAACTGGATTTGTAGGAACACGGTTCAATGGCCCAGTGGGTAGCACTGTCACCTCACCATTGATTCCCAGCTGGGGTGTGCAGGGTACTTTTGGTGCGGAGTCTGCATGTTCTCCCTGTCTCCTTGTGAGGTTCTTCCTTCAGTCCAAAGACATGCTGTCAGGTGAATTGGAGCTGCTAAACTGCCCCTAGGTGTGAGTAAATGTATCTGTTTGCCCTGCAATGGACGGGTGGCTTGTCTAGGTTGTTCCCTGCCTTCCGCCCAATAGGTGCTGGGAATAGCTGCAGCACCTTCTGTAACCAAGATGCATAAGTGGCTCAAAAGATGAATGAATGAATGAATTAATTAATTAATTAACAACTCAATCGACCCTCTCACTGACCTGCTATTATCTTATAATGACTCTCTTTTTTATTCTATTGGGCAATTAATAGATCATTATGGACAATTAATATTCTCTTATCTCTCTCACATGTGATAAGATGTCTTTTGTTCCTCATCTTTCCTGAATCAGTGTTCAAAGTGTGATTGCAGTATCCTCTTGATGATCTGGACCAGGATTGTGCTTGTGTTCTGGTGGGTCATAAGTGCTCTTATGACCTACTACCCAAGCATAACAGGCCTTGCATTGTCAGTACATTGAGAAAAAAGAAAATGTCTCTTATGCAACCATCATCAATAACTGTTTCTATTTTCCAATTTAAATTTCAACAAGACAGTTGAAAGATCTTCATCTGACATTGATATCACATCTGGTGGATCATGTCTAGAGGCTGCAGGACAGAGAACAAGACATATATCAGGGGCCATTCACAAAGGGCTAATTCTTTAAGATCTAAGATAATCTCAGTATTAAGCAGTTGATACACATATGCACTGTAGTTGTCTACTCTCAGTTCATCTCTGAGGTTATTCAGGGTGGAGAAAAGTCAATCACTGTAAAATACTAAACGAGAATTCTCTTATACTCACTATAGCTTTTTCAGCTTATGCGATGGATCTTCATGGAGAGCAGAGATCTTCTTTGTTCCTGATTCTCCAAGTTCATTTCTGCCCAGATTCAACTCTTTAAGGCATGAAACGTTTGATCTCAGCGCAGACGCCAGATACGTACAGCCTTCTTCTGTAACTCCACAGTTATACAAGCTGTGAAGAGGAAAAACCTTTTACACTTATGATGTAACTTCAGAAGCAAACACATTTTAAAAAAGGCACAACCGTGTACTTCTGCAGGTTAATAAAACTTTTTTTCTGTGATAATGTTTTAGATAGGTTTGGGGGCAGTTTTACATGGATGACATAGCAGTATTAGTATTGAGTCATTAATATCAGTGAGGAACCCTCAGGGGCTTAAACGGCTTCAGGGAAGGCCTAATAATTTATGGTAACTAAAAAATGCAGATTCGTTTATTTTTATTTAATAGAAAGTGTTGAAATAGTCCTAATTCATTATACTCCTGTTTTAAAAGGGTGAAAATGTTGAAATCCCCAAAAGAATAATGGTTCATTCAGGATTTTTCCTGTGGTGTAAAGATTGACATGATCAAGCAAACTTTCCCATTGTTTATCCATTCAGATGCCAGACTAAAGTCCGATTTGTGTCAGATGTCAGACTTACCACTCAGATAATTAGGGACTGACAGGGGAGGCAATCAATTTAATTTACTGTGAGTGGGCCAAAATGTCTAAGAAAAAGACATCACTCTAGTCCGTCTGCCATTTCTCACTTGTGAAAATGGAGGGACTATGGAAATTATTGTATTACTGTAATTACTGTAATTTGTCAGAGAGTTAATGCAATATTTTCTCAGTCCCTTTGAATTAAAGCTAAAAGTCTACACTTCAGTCACATCTTGACTGCTTCTTTTCAAATCCATCATGGTGGTGTATGGAGGTGAAATTCAATGGACCCAACTACACCTCACTGACTGCAATTACAAGTGGTAATCTAACCAGGTTTCAATCAGCTGTAAAAAACTGCTACATACAAGGCAAAATATGTTATTGTCTGTTACAGTTTTGAATAAAACATATGGAATGTTATTTTACTTATGCGAGTTTAGTTCTACCATTCTATTAGAAGCCCGACAAGGGGGCTGGCAGAAAGTGTTTTTCTGGTTTTGGACCGAGTTTTGATGTCTATGACATAAATTGAAGGCATAGCTCTGATAGTTACAGTTCCTATGAGTAGAAATTATTTTCCCACAGTCCCACACAAACACCACCCAAGAACTGCACTCACCTTAATGACTCCAGTTTACACTGTGGTTTCCTCAGTGCATTGGCAAGCAACTTAACTCCTGCATCACTCAGCTCATTGCAGCTCAGGGCCAGCTCTTTCAGACTTGAGGACTTTGATGTGAGAACAGAGGCCAGATACACACAACTCTTCCTTGTGAGTTCACACTCAACTAGCCTGGTAAACAAAAAAAAAATGGGACCAACTGAAACGATCTTTCAATCTTTCAGTTGTCAGTCCTGAAGTGCTACATTCTGTAAATGTGATGTTCGCAGGAAATAAAAAAAACATCTCAAAATGTTTCTGTAGTCCATAGTTTCCATAGCATATAAGCTAAATAGCAAATTTCTATAGCGTATAGTGTACTGCCTAGTTCATTTGTTATTCAAACTACATGCTAGCCATTATGGCATGAAATGCTTCTTCCGGTAAATCACAAAAATGTTTTGTTTTTTTTTCATAATAAATGGCTTGTTATTTGAAGCTGAATTAAACCTTGAGCTGCTGCAAACTGTCGGAAAATGCCAATATGCTGTGCATGACTGTACACACATGTCTAAAAAATGTAAAATTTATTTACAAGTTAAGAAAAGTGAATTTGTTGCATTAACAGCTCCTGATTGAAAATTTTTTTTCCTGAAAGGCTGAAATTGAGTCCTAGTTGAGAGTCATTGAGCATCCCCATTTGAGCATATCAGCATTATAAAATGTGCTTATTTTCAGAATTAAGCTTTATTTAGTACATAATCATTTACCATAGAGCCACTCACACTGGTCAAGCTGATATTGAAACAGATGTTTGTATGTGACAAAGATCTTACTTCAGTGTCTCCAGTTTACAGTGTGGATTCACCAGTCCAAAACACAGCTGCTTCACTCCTGAATCATGTAGGCAGTTTTTACTGATGTTCAGTTTTCTCAGACTTGAGGTGCTTGATCCAATAACTGAGGCCAGTGTTATACAACTTTTTTCTGTAAGTTTGCCATTGCACAGCCTGGAAGAAAAAATGGATTAGTTTCATTTAAATTACTGCAGATCACAACTATGGGCATCAAGCTCTGACGTCATATTGGCTAGGTTTCCATCCAAAATATTTTTATTACAAAAACTGTTGTAAATTTGCCATTGTAGGCTATAGAACCTTGGCAATAAAAAAAGTAATTTTATGTCAATGAAACTTTTTTCAGTGATTCAGTGGATAGCTTGTTTGGTGATACCTGAAATGTTGTAAAAACCCACATTGCAAATTTTTACATGACACATTTACGCATACATTTAGCGACAAATTTCCCTTCTTCCCTGCTTCATACAACAAACACTAACAGCATGGCAGAGAGGGATAGCTGATAAACCAACATTTATGCAACAGCAGTTATTTTTTTGAAGGAAATGACATCATTATGCAAAGCGTTTTTTTTTTGTTTGTTTTTTGTTTTTTGTTTTTGTTTTACAAATTTCTCAGTTGACAAACAAAGGTAATTACCCTAAAATAATTCAGTTAAAATACAAAACATTTGTCACGTTAAAATGTTTTTGAAAAAAATCCTTTGGATGGAATCATTACAATTTACAACAAAGTGCTCCTGACCTGGCCCGAGAATAGATTTATAACTATATAAGGTATCAGGAAAAAACAACACTTACTCTGCTTTTCTTGATGCTTTGATCACTTGCTTCAGCCTCTGAATGTATTCGTCTGACTGGCCATATTTACTAAGTTTAAACTCATCCAGCTCTGTCTCTGAGTTCAGCAACACAAACACCAGTGCTGACCACTGAACAGGAGAGAGTCTAACTTCAGAAAGACTATGATAAGTTCCTCTGTGCAAATATTTCTGGACCTCCTGCATAAGAGAAAGGTCATTGAGTTCATTTAAACAGTGGAAGAGATTGATTGATTTCTCTGGAGAGGGGTTCTCCCTGATCTTCTTCTTAATGTACTGGGCTACTTCACTGCTGTGGGAACTGTTTCCTGTTGGTAACAGCAGGCCTTGCAAGAAGGTCTGATTGGATTTCAGTGAAAGGCCTAGAAGGAAGCGAACAAAGAGATCCAGGTGTCCATTCTCGCTGTGTATGGCTTTGTCCACAGCTTTCTTAAGCAAACCTGTCTCGGTTTTCTCATAGAGGAGCTCAGATAGATCAGAAGGTTGCTGTTCCTTGACACTAGAAGATATGTTGAAATTGAGAAACACATATAAAGCAGCAAGGAACTCCTGAATGCTGAGATGCACAAAGCAGTAGACCTTTCCCAGGAAGAGGCCAAACTCTTCTTTGAAGACTTGGGTGCAAACTCCTGAGTACACGACAAGTTCTTTCGTGTCGATGACACATTCTCTCAAGTCATCTTCATAGAAGATCAGATTTCCTTTTGCCAGTTCCTGAAAAGCTAGCTTTCCCAAAGCTAGGATAGTCTTTCTATTCTGCTCAGGATTTGTTTCATAATTTCCATGGTATTTCTGACTTTTCTGTTTGGTTTCTAAGATCAGAAAATGGGTAAACATTTGCGTGAGAGTCTTGGGGATGTCTTCTGTTTTGTCTTCACTCAACATCCTTTCCAGAACTGTGGCTGAAATCCAGCAAAAAACAGGCAAGTGGCACATGATGTAAAGACTTCTTGAGGTCTTCACGTGTGTGATGATTCTTTTGGCCAAGCTCTGGTCGCTGATCTTCCTCCGGAAGTACTCCTCTTTCTGGTGGTCGCTGAACCCTCGTACCTCAGTTACCTGGTCAACACATTCCGGAGGGATCTGACTGGCTGCTGCTGGCCGTGAAGTTATCCAGAGGAGAGCAGAGGGAAGCAAGTTGCCCTTAATGAGGTTTGTTAGCAGAACATCCATCGATGTTGCCTCCATGCCATTGCACAAGCTCTCATTCTTCTGGAAGTCCAGAGGAAGTCGGCACTCATCCAGGCCATCAAAGATGAACAAAACTTTGTAGTCAGCATAGTCCAGTGACCCGAGATATTTTGTTTCGTTGAAAAAGTGATGCAGGAGGTCCATCAGACTGAGTTTTTTCTCCTTCAGCAAATTCAGCTCTCGGAAAGGAAGAGCAAATATGTAGTGAATGTCTTGATTCGCTTTTCCATCGGCCCAATCCAGTATGAACTTATGCACAGAAACGGTTTTCCCAATCCCGGCTACGCCTTTAGTCAGAACAGTTCTTATGGGTTTGTCTTCTCCAGGTAGGCATTTAAAGATGTTATTGCATTTTATTGCAGTGTCTCGCTTAGCTGGTGTCCTGGATGCTGTTTCAATCTGTCTCACCTCATGTTCGTTATTCACCTCCCCACTCTCACCAGCTGTGATGTAAAGGTCTGTGTAGATCTCGTTGATCTGTGTTGAGTGTCCCTGCATTGAGATTCCCTCATGAAGTCTTGAATATTTTGTCTTCAGGTTTATTTTGAATTTTCTCTGACAGTCAGGAGCCAGTTCTGATGAAAAGAGTAAGAATGAATGAATATATGAATGCTGTAAAGAATAAATACTACAATACACTGTATGTCCAAACATTTGTAGACCTCAGCTCCTCCAGCAGTTTGTTTAAAAATCAAGGGTGGATTTGGCCTGACCCCAAACACTTTAATCCAAAGAGAAGTATCTGTGTTTTTTAGCTTCTATAATTAAAAAAGTAATTAGTTAGCTGCAAGTTTACACTTTTTATGTTTAGGCAAAAGTTAATGATTTAGGTCTCTATATCTTAGCTGAAGTATAAAACGAATTAAGCAAAACACTTGGGCACAGTAACACTAATATAGGGATTGACAACTATAAAATTATCATATTGTTGCAGTCCAAAGATAAACAACAATGTACACAATGTCTTTGGACAGTAATGAAATGCTTATATGTGAGATGAGCAAAAACTACAAAGTTATAAATAAAAATGTGATAAAATAATTATAGAATAAAATATTTTTTAATAACATAAAATAAAGATAGAATTATATGATAATGTGACAAAAAATTGATCAAATGACTGCAATGTATAATAATGGACTACTGAAAGTAAATTAGAACTGAAAGCAAGTTAGAACTGAAAATAAAGTGAAACTGAGAGTAGGTTAGAACTGAAAGTAAGCTAGAACTGTAAGTTCTAAATTTACACTGACCATCCATTACTAGCTAAACAAACATCAATGTCATGGCTGTGGAACCTTTGGCTCAGTCTATCTCAGGAGCTCCGGTGCACTACATCCTTATTTATAAATGTGCACACCCATGTGTGATTTCAACACACTTTCTCTTGTCATTGTTTGTGGATGTTAATTTTAGCATTAGAAATCCCTGTAGTTGCATATATGTATATATATATACATACATCACATAATCATATAGACACCTATATGTAGTGCCCTAAACAGCCCTGGCCTCTTATGACTTGGCTCAATCCGCCAGATTTCTCAGTCAAGCAGAATCTATGCATTTTGCAATGTTCATCAGTGATGCAATAATCATATCCCAAATTTCTTACTTGTCTGTAGCATTTTAGCGATGCATGTCTGATTCATGCTCTTCAGGACATCGAGAGTCATTTTCAGAGCACCCTCTCTGAAACTGCTCTGATTCACCTTATTCTCCTCTTCCTCATTGGAACATGCTGAGTAATCTGAGCAAAGTACCTTTTTGAACCTCTTCAGCTCATCTTTCAGCAGTGTGATGACTCCTAAAATACGAAGTGTTTATTTAGTGTAGAAAAGTGTTTAAATGAAAGAAAAAAAATTCCAATCACCATATAAAAGAAATGACCTAAACTCAGTGTGTGTGCTTGCTATTCATCATGATTTTCTCTGTTCTAATTTGGACCATTAAGATAGAACAGTGGGGCAGAAAAACATTCAACCTATTACATTCGTGTTGGAGTTTGGATTTATTGCATAATATTGAGTTTCCAGTTTAAAATGCTGCGCTACCAAGCTGGACAATCTTTGCTTGACAACAAACTGAACTCCTGAACTGAACTAATATTGAACTGAACAGGGTCACCTTTCAGATGCACAGATAATAAATATAATTTGAAATAGATAATAAAGTGCTGTTAATATTGACCAAACACAATTCTCATTTCACTGAATGTTCTGTAAAGCTTGTACTGTCTAGCAATAGTGAGTATGAAACAATGCATTCGTGGATGGAATTTGGATTGATCACCTTGAGGATTTTTACTCCTATAGCCCTCTTTTATGTAGTCTTCCTACACCATCAATGATTAGACAGCTGACATACAACAACCGAGCATCCAATTGTTCAGTTACTTATACTCGTACTTCCAATCACCCCTATATAAAGTATGAATGAATGAGGTATGTAAATATATAAAGAACTACATCTCCTATTGAGTTTTCTCTTACTCTGCCTGTCACTCACCATGAAAATGGAGTCCAGGTGATTTATTCTTTTAGTGCTGGAAGCCATGTCCTGTTTTTCACTGTCATGACAAAACCACAGAGTAACACTTTGCTATAGGACAGTGTTCATAAGAATACATGACACCTTTATTAGCTTGTTTTGACAACTGCCTACATAAACATACTCCAGCAAGCCTACATAAACATACTCCAACAGGCTTTGTGTACCATAAAGAATGCTTTTGTAAACTTTGATATCAAGTTTAATCTAAAATTGGGTTCTCAAATGGCATAGCACATTATGACCACCAACTTTGTATATCATAGTATCATAATGCTGACCTCTGTTTTGTCTGTGTTGGAAGCATCATCAGCATGACGCCATACCCTGTGACATACACTGAGCTACAAAAAGTCTGTATCATTTTACACCAGATAGCATGGTGATGACTACACCTAATACCTCCTGACACTGCTGTTATATTAACTTGTTTGTAAATGTTTATGCAGGTCCATGACAGTCGTCATTAAGGGCTTATGCAGGCTAATTAGTCTATAATCATGGAGAGTTAGGAAATGCAATCAAAGCTATTTGTACCGAATTGATTCTAACATGAAATTATTCTTACCTCAGCTCAGTATCAGAGAAATATAGAGGAAGGTCTCTTGACAGATCAGACCTCATGGACACACAGCTGGGCTCTGGAAACTTTGATCTCTGCATCTGAATGGGACTAAAACCAGGTCCAGATTATTTCTGGTCCATGTATTGTCGAAACAGAATGAATAGTGAGCTTGGTGATCTTATTTACAACTCAGCTAGAAGGAATATATCGTCACCATTGGATTAAAACCATGCATCTCCATTTTCCTCCAATAAAAATGTCCAGAATCACTTGTTCCAAGAGTCATGGGATAGCAGTATGTAAATTGATTATGAGGTGGTGTTACCTCAGGGGATGGGTCAGAAATGCCCACACCTGTGTAAGTTGTGAGAACACTCGGCCAGCCTACTCATGGCAAAGGAAACGTGAATTATCGGAGTCAGAATGAGGCATGACAGTGGGTGCCAGACGGATGGGACAAGTTGTGCAGGCATTTAACATTCCTTGATCCTCAGGGTCACATGTGTACCTGAGGTAAAATGGGTAAACTGTCTATGCAAACAGACAAGTGACAGAGAGGCCCCACACACATAACCCACGGGTCAGTGCAACATTCCCATTTCATGGGATATGGGAGCAGATAACCCACCAGAGTGCCTCTGTTGGGCATGTGTATTTGCTAACTAGACCCTAGAGAACTGGAAACAAGGGGCATGGTCCGATGAGCCATGTTAACAATTGTTTCGCCTGACATGAGCCCATGACATGAGACATATTTATAGAGCATTTATGAGAAAGGTCCATTCACACCAAGATCCTGCACCTACAAATGTTCAGAGCTGTGGGTGGCTATCCAGATAGCATAGCGTCTTCCGTCTACTTGAATTGATAGAATTGATGCCACACCAAGTCGCTGCACTTTGCCGGGTTTCTATCCCATGACTTTTAGCATGTCAGTGAATATTCTAGAATCTATATAAAATGCACACTAATCTATGCAAACTGATTAAGTTTCTTTATTCCTTTCTTCATTAACATATTCTTACCTCTATTTGATCCCTTGCTGAATTTGTAAGTTTGCCCACTGACAAAGATATGAACAGTCTATCATTTTAAGGGTAGGTTTATTTTAACAGTGAGAGATAGAATATCAAAAAGAAAATCCAGAAAATTACATTGTATAAAATATATATATTTAATTGCATTTTGCAGAGAGAAATAAGTATTTGATCCCCTACCAAACATTAAGAGTTCTGGCTCCTACAGACCAGTTAGACGCTCCTAATCAACTCGTTACCTGCATTAAAGACAGCTGTCTTAAATTGTCACCTGTATAAAAGACACCTGTCCACAGACTCAATTAATCAGTCAGACTCTAACCTCTCCAACATGGGCAAGACCAAAGAGCTTTCTAAGGATGTCAGGGACAAGATCATAGACCTGCACAAGGCTGGAATGGGCTACAAACCATAAGTAAGACGCTGGGTGAGAAGGAGACAACTGTTGGTGCCATTGTAAGAAAATGGAAGAAATACAAAATGACTGTCAATCAACCTCGATCTGGGGCTCCATGCAAAATCTCACCTGGTGGGGAATCCTCGATCATGAGGAAGGTGAGAAATCAGTCCAAAATTACACGGGGGGAACTTGTTAATGATCTTAAGGCAGCTGCGTCCACAGTCACCAAGAAAACCATTGGTAACACATTACGCCGTAATGCATTAAAATCCTGCAGTGCCCGCAAGGTCTCCCTGCTCAAGAAGGCACATGTGCAGGCCTGTCTGAAGTTTGCCAATGAACACCTGGATGATTCTGAGAGTGATTGGGAGAAGGTGCTGTGGTCAGATGAGACAAAAATTGAGCTCTCTGGCATTAACTCAACTCGCCGTGTTTGGAGGAAGAGAAATGCTGACTATGACCCAAAGAACACCGTCCCCACTGTCAAGCATGGAGGTGGAAACATTATGTTTTGGGGGTGTTTCTCTGCTAAGGGCACATGACTACTTCACCGCATCAATGGGAAAATGGATGGAGCCATGTACCGTAAAATCCTGAGTGACAACCTCCTTCCCTCCGCCAGGACATTAAAAATGGGTCGTGGCTGGGTCTTCCAGCACGACAATGACAATGCCAAAACATACAGCCAAGGCAACAAAGGAGTGGCTCAAAAAGAAGCACATGAAGGTCATGGAGTGGCCTAGCCAGTCTCCAGACCTTAATCCCATACTTATGGAGGGAGCTGAAGGTCCGAGTTGCCAAGCGACAGCCTCAAAATCTTAATGATTTAGAGATGATCTGCAAAGAGGAGTGGACCAAAATTCCTCCTGACATGTGCGCAAACCTCATCATCAACTACAAAAAACGTCTGACTGCTGTCCTTGCCAACAAGGGTTTTGCCACCAATTATTAAGTCTTGTTTGCTAGAGGGATCAAATACTTATTTCTCTCTGCAAAATGCAATTAAATGTATATATTTTATACAATGTAATTTTCTGGATTTTCTTTTTGATATTCTATCTCTCACTGTTAAAATAAACCTACCCATAAAATGATAGACTGTTCATATCTTTGTCAGTGGGCAAACTTACAAAATCAGCAAGGGATCAAATATTTATTTCCTCCACTGTATAGCAGAAGTTCCCTAGAGTGATCAGTCTTCATGGACACACAGCTGGGCTCTGGAGACTCTGATCTTTCTGTCTGAATTGGACTAAAACCAGATCTCGATTATTGGCAATCTTATTCAGCTAGAAATAATATCTTCACTGCTTTATCAAAATCATGGTTTTATTTTTCTACAATATTTCAGTGACCCAGAATCACTTGGAATCTTCTTGAGTTACATTAAAACTTTTTTGCAAATATATGTTAGAAGAAATCTGTACTTTATGCAGGACACTAATAAAGATAGAGGTGAAACTGATATAGGATGGAGTGATGTGTGCATATCACATTGGAAATGTGAGAACTTACATTGGTTTTGAATTAACTGAAGGAATACAAACAAGGAAATCAAGCACATCAAGATTCCTAATAACTTGAGCTGACCTAAAAGACACATCCCAAAAGCCCAAAGCCAGAAGCCAAGTTTTTAGGCCTTAGTTAAAGAAGAATAATTGTATCCAAATAAAAATAGAAGGGGACCTAACAGAGATCCCTGGGGCATTCCTCTGCGTAACAAGAGCAGTGCATGGCTTGTGCATGCCTGCTTTAGATTATTCAACATGGTAGTTAAAAGCTGCATGAACAAAAAATAGTTTAAGAAATCCTGCAGAGATCAGGAGGTTAACTTACCCTGGGTTCCTTGTTGTAGGGTATAAAGAGCCATTTCTGAACTGTGGTGGATGCTCTGTAGTGTCCACACTCTTTATCAACATACAGCCAGATTCAGTGATGTCTAGTTCTTCTAAACTAAAGCACAGGCCAGGCATTACACATAATGCGTTGAATTTAATATTCAAGCTGAAAAATTATCTGACTCAACACACGCATTTCCACATGCTAGCTGAAACTGAGGGTGAATCAGAGATTCCTATTAACTGGAGCTGTGTAAAAAAGCAACAGTAGAAGAAAAAAATTACAAAGTTTTTAAGTTTATACTTGATCTCAAAGTAATGTTACCTCTCAGCTTCCAAAGAATCCTCCTCTTCTTCAAACATAGTTCCTTTTGAGGCCATCACTCTTCTTTAATCATGTAAAACAGATCTATGTAAGTGGAATCATAATTGAAAATACTAGCCTGAAATCAGGCTCCACATATTAGTTTGCAGTGTAACTGATCCTTTCTGTCCCATTATCCTCACTGACAGCACTGTATAACTCCTTGCTGAATTTAAATAGACAAAACACCATAAAGAAAATATATATTCTAAGTGTGCTTCCTTCAGCTCAGGTTCAAACACTTACTCTGGTGTCTCTTTTAGCGTGCTAGTGCACCTTGAAACCAGTATTTCCTGCTTTTCTGCATTTTCTGATCAAGTGGTTACTGGTAAGTCACACTACCAGGAAAAGATTTTTTTCAATGTTTTCTTTACAAAACAGCTTAATAATCAACAAAACTGATGATAAAATTAACTACAAAATATGAAAAAAAAACATTTACAAAAAACAAAGCCTTTTCTGATTTGAAGAAAACATTGAAATCACAAGCAGATGATATAGCTTTCAATTTATGTTTATGAAATTAATCCAAAAGTGCTGTATCTTTATACATTATTAAGGTCACTTAATAATAATAATAATAATTGTTATTATTATTATTATTAGTAGTAGTAGTAGTACTACAAACAAGTCCATTTATTGACATCGTTATATTAATTAGTTTTTTTATTATTTAGTATTTTTTTTAAGTCTTTAAGTAAGTCAAATCTTGCTTGAAGAGCATTTAAATCTCCAAATCCCCAAGACATACATAGTGCAGTTTTAATGAATCGCTTTGTGTAAAGAGCTCTGATCTCTTGTAAAATCATTTTCTAATATGTTTATTATTACATATTCTACTAAGAGGATCTAAACCCCCAACAGTAAGGTTTCAAACTTCTCTTTATGGTGGGCTTTACCCACATTGGCTTCATACAATAAGGGTCATAAATCATATCCACAAAAAAGGCCATAGTGGTGCAGTTTTTATGGTCCAATCAAAGAGGAACCTACCTGATTCCACTTGGTCAGATGGTCTCAGACTGTTGACTAGAAGTATTTCTGTTGACCTGGAATGAAAACCTGCAGTCATAACAGCCTTTTGCAGATAAGGCTGGAAGCCTCTGGCTTACAGAATGAAGCAACCAGGAGGAAATCACAAGACTCTTGAGATTCAATCCATGTGCACAAGTTTGTGGTAGGCGTGCTTGTGTGTACTATGACTGTGTTGTCATAGAGAGGTGTAATGTTGGTCTGAAATAGCTAAAGCTTACATACTGCAATTCAAACATAAATCTATGTGGGAAAAGGACACCTGTAGCTGGAAAATTCTCAAAAATCAAATGGAAAGGAGAACATCAAGCTCCATGCTTGCTTCAGATCTGAAAACATCCACATGTGTTTCTGTCCATACTTTCAATGCTATGGGTCTGAAAGGATGTGTTGCTGTTCAGGATACCTCACTGAGAAAGGCAGACAGACACATCAAATAAAGAAGCTGCTGGTGGTCTCAGAACAAGGGACTGACCACCTTAGAGTCTAGACCTCAACGTCACTGAATGTGTTTTGGATTGCTTGGACTGTAAGAAGCACAACTGCTAAACCAACTTCGAAACAAGACCCTACTTAAAAGAACGGAAGCGGTAATAAAGACACATTACATAATCATTTGATTTCAACCCAGTCTTTAAAGGGTTGCTGTTTTATGGAAGCCCATTCTCGCTATTTAAAAAAAAAAATCCAGCACCTAATTGATGCTTAGCATCTCAACATAATAACATCTCAAAATAGTGACTCGAGACTTCATAATAATAACACCTGTAGTATCTCAAAATAGTGAATTAGCGTCTCAAAATAATGACATAGCATCTCAAAATGATGAGTTTACATTTCTAAATAATGACTTAGCATGTCAAACTAATTGGATAGTATCTCTAAATAATCACTTAGCATTAATTTGGCCGTTAAGTGTATGGTTTATAATAATAATTGCGGCTGTAATTTCGACCACAGGAGGAGTTAGCAGCTGCTTTATTTACAAAAAGAACAAAAAAAACCTGCGACCACGTGACGCGCTCGGAGCGTGACGTCGAGGCCTACGTCACCTCCGGGCGCGACTGGCGGTATTTTTGTTTGGATGAGAAGAAGAGGGATGTCAGTTCGTTAGTTAAGCCTGTATGTTCTTCTGAAGTATATACAGCATCGCCTCGAAGGTTTTAAAACACACTCACGGTAAGTCATCCATACTGTAAGCGCTGTGCTTTGTATTTCATAACAACCGGAGATATCCGAGTAGTTCCACTGTTTTTAGCATAAGCTAACAAGCTAGCGTTAGCGACCTGCAGCTAACTGCCGAGTTAACCTCACTTCCCAGGGTGACTTCATCAGCTGCACTGCTAGATCGTTTATATGATCTCCGTTTATGAGGCATATCTAAGACATGCACTGACTAACTTAAATAGCTAACTCGCTAGTTAGCTAGTTGACTGACCGAGTTGCTCCTTGTCACGAAGCTGAAGTTATCTTCTTCTTATTGTTCCACCTTAAACTGTGTATTCTGAATGTCAGTCCTGTACCATTTAAGGTGGAACTGAAACGTCGAATAAGAAGCCAATATTAGCTTACTACTTATCTGTAAGTTAACGTGGTGTTACAAACTGCCTTGACATATTTAGCTCGGTTACTTATGGATCAGCTAGCCTGACATTAACTAGTGAATTGATTGCTAGTATTAGTAGGTTAGCTGTTATTAGTGGCTGGTCTTGCAGCAGTGTACCATAACGTCAGCACAGGTTTAGCAAACCCTACTGCTGCTCAGTATCTACAGATACAGACTCTAATTTTTCAGATGCACAAAGCCATTGTGTTTTGTAGTGAAATGATAGTTTAGAGAAACTTGTCTTTACAGAGGTGGTGATGGGAGCCAGGAGTCAAACTGTCTACCATCCAAATAAAGCCATTTTATTTACTGTTAAAACCACCAGTGAGCATAGACATGGCTTCGAAGGTGTTGTATGTTGATAATGGAGAAATAGTGTTAAATCTGAAAGAGCAAGATTTGTTTGTGGGCTGTTTTTGCACCTCTCCATTATGAATGGATTATTAGAAAATACATAACAAACTGTCATAACCTTACCAAACTGTCATAAAGCTATGTCCTAGCATTTTCCTAACCATTTCACGTAATGGTTTTCTGTGAGGGAGCTTTTAGCGGCATTAAACACTGAACATGTGCCAGGAACAGTGGTGGATGAAGTACACAAACCATGTAGTTGAGTAAAAGTAGAGATCCCCAAGGTAAAATACTCCTCCAGTAAAAGTAGTTCCTCGCTTTAGACCTCCACTGGAGTAAAAGTACTAAAGTATTTACCTTCAAATGTACTGAAGTATGGAGAGTAACAGTAGCATGATTTATTATGGCTCTAATGTCCTATTATCATTTCTGGAACAAGACTCTTAATCAACTCAGTTTAGGTGAAGAGACTCTAGTGTCTCTCAGTCCACCAGTCTTTAATAGAAGTTCATTAATTAGTCTGACACTGATGTTGATTCAAATGATCATAAGCACAGAACACTGAAGGAGAACAGTTTCCGTTAGCTAGAACAAGGCTCTGTCCAACAGGTCAGTCGCTCGTTTACATGAAGGTACGTCCCCAGTACTTATATGTGATAAACAGCTTTTTTAGATTTAATGATAACACATGTTTACAGTGTGTGAGCACTATTGTTACCAGGGATTCTGTCAGTTATACTGAAGCAGCTGATGATAAATGGCAGTTTCTGCATCTAAGAATGGATTTACCCGCAATTACCTTTTTTTTTTTGCCACTAAAGGTTTCTTCATGGTGACGGCCATGAGTAGTCCTAAATCTACAAGCATTTTCATTCTTAAAAAAAAAAGTTCTGTGCGTAAAAACGCTCATGGGTGAGGTCGATAAATGATGTCCCGGGTCCTATCACCACCACTGTAAACAACCCTGGCAGGATTCTTTAGAATGGAGCCTTTCACATCATACGGCTCTGAATTGCTGAGTGTGGAGTGGGTGACTTTGTCATTCTGGAGGTGTCACGGCCCACCAGGTTGGAAATGTTTCATCATAGGGTAAAGGTGATCAGTCAGAGTGACTGTATATTGATCTGCTGTGGCTCCTCTAAAGGGGGGCAAGTGGACCCAAACTATGCCAGCAAAATGCTCCCCAGAACATAACAGAGCCGCTAGACCAGCTTACAGTACTTTTCTTCTGTTTTCTTCTTCTTCTTCTTTTTCTTCTTCTTCTTCTTCCATATAACACTAAGGCACAAACATCACATACTTTCAGCCACAATTTCCAGACCTATAAACGTGTGTCTTTTACATATACTTCCATGTAGACATCACTTTACTCACTGTTCCTATCAAAACAGTAGCCGTTTAGTGGTCATTTTAACTTAATCTCCAGACCCAACAATGAATCTTCTTCAGAAGTTGCTTAGATCTCGTCTTTTCTGTCTAGACGTGTGTGCAGTTAAGGTTTCTTCCATCATTCACTTATGTTTCACTTGTCACATGTCTGTACCTATTGTGTTTTAGCTACTGTTGTTACATTTTGTTTGTAGGAATGGCCAATATGGCAAAATATAACCATATTTATTTGCTTATGCATGTAGGCATTCAGCAATGGAGAAGCAGATTGAAACTCCAGAGTCTCCAACAGATACAGACAAAAGCTGCTCAGAAGCGATGAGAGCAGAGTTGCTAGATGAATGTGAGGAACAGTTTGGGCTTTTACAAAAGGTGAGTGAGTGTAATATCTGATTTCGTTTTCACTCTTTTACACAATGTATAAATCAGGACTGGATAACAGTACAATTAAATAAATGCATATGGGTTGTTAATATATAAAGAATATTTCCACCAATTTTCAACTCTGAATCAAAGTCATTCTGAGTGGTTTGATAATGTTCATGGTAGTGATGATAGGACGCCGACATCTGAAGGGTTTAATGCCACTGAAAAAGCTCCCACACTGAAAGTTATTACATGAAACAGTTACAGATGCGCTGTCTGGTGCAAGGAACATGTTTTCATGGTAGTTCTGAGAAAAGGTAGGACTGTTGTTGTTTAACACATTTCAGAGTACAGTTTCTCTACAACAAGCTTTTTCACATCAAACCACTTTGAATGACTTTGTTTACCTTTAATATGTAAAAATGTGGTGCAGTTCCCTGATACTCATTAACCCAGCGTGATATTTTTTTGTCAGCTTCAAAATGAGATCATTTTAGCAGACACAGACTGCAGTGATGGAGATACAAACGAGGTGAGACTCCTCCACCATCCATTAATACACAGTTGAGTTGTGGTATTAGTCTTTCCTGTGTATTGTACCCGGTTTTGCTGTTCTGCACGTTCTTATTAACTGAATCTCTGTGTGAAATAAAAAAAAAAAAACACTAAGTGTTGTACGCTACAACCAAGCTGCTTTTTGTAATGGCAGGCAATGAATCGTCTGAATGCCATGGCCACAGAGTTGGAACAGTGGCAAGAAATGAAGCCCAAATGTAAGTTGCCAAAGGGGATGACAGTGATTAAGGTCAAAGACTTGCGCACAAACAGATTGTAGCACCAATATAATCCGTTTCTCTTTTCCATCATCTCAGTACTGTCAACAAACCCTGAAGTTTTATTGGCCCTTGGGAAGGACGAGGTGAGCGATGATTTTTAGGATGCCACATAGTCTGTTGCTTGAAACTGTTTAAAAGCTTCGTAAAAGGGAGTGTCTTTTTATGACTTGTGGTCGTTTTATCTTGTCCCATAGCTGCAAAGAGTAAACAGTCAGCTGAAGATGGTCCTGTCCTGCTCCCAAGCAAAGCGAGATTCCCTGAAAGACGTTTTGCAAAGGTATCCAACACATTCTTAAGCTACCTGTTATTATCACAGTCTAGTTTTGCTTCATCTACCGAATAATTGGGTCTGATACAGTATTTTTAAGAAGACCACAAAAATGCTATAAGAATAAGAATAAGATACCTTTATTGTCATTGCACAGCGTACAACGAAATTTAGCAGCAATCCAACGGCACTTTACACACAAAATAATTAAACATAGAGCTAAAATATATAAAGTGCAGAATTAAGAGAGAGAGGGAAGAGGGAAAGAAAATATACATGTATGCATATATGCACATTGCCTAAAAATATATCTATATATATTTAAATATAAGAAATAACTATAAAAACTGTAAATTCTAAAACAGACAATAGACAGTCAAAAGACAATAGACAGGTGAGGTAGCAGTTGGTTATTGCACATTCCTTGGATAATACTATGAGACAACACCCATATGTTGTAAATTGGTTATTATATTGCGTGAAATCGAAAACCCTCCTACGAACACTTAATTTGCATATCATTTACATGGGCACGCCCTAGTTAATGCCGATGTTTTGGTAGGGAGGCAGTGGCTGTGCTTGTAGGTGTGCTCAGGAGGTTGAGGTTGAGCAGTGATTCCACTGCTCCCCCTACTGACCATACATTGTAATGTTAAAATGACAAGAACTACAAAAATACAATATATCCTTCTCACAGGTATTACAGATTATTTTAATTCTAGTTAGTTAACTGCAAATCAGGCAGGTTGTTGCACCCAGATGTACACACACACACACACACACACTCCTACCAGACATGAGTTTACCCGTGCAGATTACAAACAACAAAACTGTTGGTGAAATTTGCGTGTGCTAATTTTATAATTATGACCATTTTTGACCATATGCTGCTTTGATGGATAAGAGCCTTTTGTGGTGTTGTGTTTTATAGGGAACAGAAATGGTTGGAAGAGAAGAAAGAAGTGCTGAATGCAGTGACTGAACGAGTTGCCACACTGCGCAGTGAAACCGAGAAGCTGTCTGAGCACAGGTATGGTTTTACAGGGGTATTCATGTGTGAGTTTCAGTGTTTGTCATATGCACAACATGTTAGGACCTTCATGCACTTAAAAGGCTTGTAGTGAGACACAGGTAATCACTCTACAGCAGGGTATTATTAATAATTAATTCATACTAAATAAACACATATATTAAATATATACAAACACAATATGCAAAAAAAACAAAAGGGACGTATATAAGGAACTCTCTACCATATACAGATATGTAAGCCACTTAAGCTGAATCAGTGATATTGTCTATAGCAGTGAAGTGTTATTATATAGTCATTTTAACAAAGTGTCAGAGTGAAGTGGTATTGGGGAAGGACTTTACAGCTTGATGTGAAGATAAGTCAGGTACGCCTGACTGTTAGAAAACAAGTCTCACATTTTTTCTGAATTTTGCATGAGTACATTTAATCATTCATGATTAGATGTGAAATGCTTCTATCAGCTCACCAAGTCAGAATTGTTCACAATAGTGGAGATGAGATCCAGACCTCTTTAGAGTTAAGTTATTGTGCAACAGTGCTTCCGAATACACTACCTGATACCTTAGATGTTGTTTTACAAGGTTTTGGCTTAAAAACACATTTTGAAATGTGTTATTTTGCAGGTTGGTAAGACTTATCCAGGGTGTTGTAAGGGAAAAGAAAGCAATCGATTTCCTTTAAAAAGTCTGTTTCCCTGCAATGCACCCTTTCATAA
This sequence comes from Semaprochilodus insignis, assembly GCA_034552555.1. Classification (NCBI taxonomy): domain Eukaryota; kingdom Metazoa; phylum Chordata; class Actinopteri; order Characiformes; family Prochilodontidae; genus Semaprochilodus; species Semaprochilodus insignis. The sequence goes on from CM067495.1 coordinate 5,389,325, forward strand.
TTCTGAATGATTTGCTGATTGAATTATGCAGGAATTCTGTGGGATTTCATCACAAGCTAGCAGCAGTTAAAGGTCACAGTGGCTTTACGGTAGCCGTGGCACTGTCGCAGTAATTCATAACACCAGGGCTTCACTCTGTCAGCAAGAGGTGTTTGTATGAGACAGATAACGTTTTAGTGAACATTCAAACCTGACTTTGAATAAAATTCATTAATACTACATAAATAATCATAACTAAAACTGTTCCTTATCAGTCACACCCAAAGGGAGACTCTAAACAGGCATTACCCATGCCAAACCCTTAATAGAGATTTGGTGTAGATGTTCTTTAGAATTACATGACGGACAGCACAGACATGTAATTCCGTGTTCACTGCCATGAGCTGGTCTTTGTGGATTCTGCAGTATCCTACGGGACATGAAGAGAAAAATCGCCAGGGTGAAGGATTACCATGGCAACCTGATGGCGACGTTAAGTGACATGTTGACCGAACATTTCCCCGTTCCTAATCAGCAAACATTCGGAACCAAGAAAAAGAGGGTGAGCTTCCTGTTGCTACTTGAGTTAGTTTTGGATAATATAGGACCCACACTTTTCTGGTTTTCTCTTTTCTGTAATGTGTTTATGTAGCTTTTTGTCTATGCGTATGTCCTGCACAGTTATAAAGCTCAGAGTACATGCCTGAGGGAGAAACTCTCCTACAGAAACCTCTTTTTAGCTGCCTGAAACACCTTGTTGGAATTCTGTCCCATTTCTCTGTTACAACATGATGTCATCTCATAATGCAATCTTTATTTCCTGCCTACTGGCAAGTATGGCAGGCCCTCACACAACGCTCAACCTCCTGGAGGCCAGGAGGAGTTTGTTCAGTTTTGTAGCCATGTCAAGTTGTGTTCTGTGTTGTGAGGGGAATCTCCTTTGTGTGCATGGCCAAAGGTAGAACCATAAAGAAGTCCTTGGTTGATACAGTGCAAACTTGTAGCAGGATCCTACTACCACCTTCAACCGCTCTGTAGTTAATCGGAACAGACTGGGTGAGCTGACCAATCAGAGTACACCAAGCTCATTCTGGAGGTGGGGCTTAAAGACAGGAGCTCTAACAGAGCATTTCAGACAGAGAAACAGATGTACAGTATGAGGAAAGTAATAACAGTAATGTGTTTTTGGAGTGTAAATTTATCCTGGTAGACCTCAAAAATAAAAGTTTGAACATGAGCATAATGGCTCCTCGTTAAAAATGTATTTGTCAGGGACAGTTCCTATTAATAAACAGTATTGGCAGAAATGTTAGTGTGCCAGAGTTAGCTAGGAAGCTAATTTCATCATTTGTCCCTGGCCAGATGTTAAAAGCTGCCCTAAATATCTTGCCATTTAAGGTACAACACTCTCTTAAAACATACCAACATAGCAACACATTACGGGGTTAAAGCATGAAATGTAAAGCGTTTTGCATAGACCGCATTTTATGTTTTATCTCTCATTTTGCTTTGCTAAACTCAACCAATAAACATTAACTGTGCATGGTGCCGGGCAACATGATCATTTATCATTATCGTGATGAATCGTAAAACTTCTTGGAGCATCTTAATATCTAATATTTGTGCATATATCACCCAGCTCTGTGCAGGGGTGTGCAGGGGGGTCTCTAAAGGATTTGAATATAGGTTCACTTGGAAACTCCATTTGACCAAAGGTGAACAAAATTACAGTACTAGTGTTTTGTTCATAAGCGTAGCATGAACAGGGTACATGCATAAGTTCCTGCAGCATTTATAGCTGTAACAATCAACATTCATATAAAAATGGCAATACAGGCAAAGCAGTCAGGAAGTGACATCACACTGAACAACCAGACAGCTGGTGCAGTGAAAGGAGGAGACAAAACATGTTCAGACCATATAGAAATGACGTATCAACATCATAAAGGTTATAATGTCTATAGGTCTGGTTCTCAGTAAGCCATAACAAATCGACCAGCTCAAACAATATTCATACTGTTATGAGCCTTCGTCATTCCATTAGGGCAGGAAGTAGAACAACTATCATGAGCCCTCATTCTCATAGACGTTAAATACGGTTCACAAACTGTTTCTCTTTTGTGTTTCTACTGCAGGGTCCTGTTCTAGATTCTGGTGCTAACCTTATCTCACTGAGTGAGATTCTTGAGGTTTGTCCAAGTCTTGTATGATTTTGAATCTAATATATTGTACATGGGTATTTAGTGTGTTAGTATAGTGTGTTCTTTTATAGTAATTCTTTGTATGTCTCATGCAGCAGTTAACAAACAAAATATTGGAGACTCCTCACGAGCCCTATGTGGCTATCGATGACTCCTTCTGGCCACCGTACATTGAGATGCTTCTTCGTAATGGCATTGCTGTCAGGCACCCAGAAGACTGCAATAAAATCCGACTGGAAAATTTTTATTAAATCCCGTAAGTAAGTCCAGTTTAAGTAGATAAGATTTCCTGGATCTTTTGTAAGGAAGAATATGTACAGACTTTTATGCTCTTTCCTTGTTTCATTGTGCTGTATTTAAAATAAAAGATCATTTTGTTAAATACAATGGCTCACAGTAACACGTTTCTCTGTGTTGCTGCTTCATTACGAGGTCGTATGAGAACGTTTAACCCAGCATTCAAGTGGAGATAGTTTAAAAGACAAGTTAAAAAACAATAGATTTAAGTAGAATTGAAGATTAAAACAGAATTTAGGTAAATAGGGTCCGTTTAATCACACTCCAGACGTTATTTAAGAGACACTAAGGCTTGAACCAAGCAAACGGGGAGATTAAAGATTAATCCATCTGTGTTAAGTCACTCCTCTATCCTCAGTTACATTGTATAATTTTATGAAGGGCAAAACCTCTGAGGTTGCCTGAAGTCAAAACAGTGTGCTAGTATTAACCAGTACGTTACTACACCGGCCTCTAGTGGTAGGAGTACAGAATGCAAGGAGGGCATAGCTTTTCAGACCCATTATATCCTGTATACCGTCCTGGATATCAGATAGGGTTGTTCTAGCTGTGAGGCCATGATGCCTGGTAATTTTGTGAGGCAGTATAGTGAGTAACAGACAATACAAAGGAACAAATGCTATTGAAACTGACCTCCTTGAACTGGCTATCGTGTGCACCAATCAGGCATAACATTATGACCACCTCTATGTATCTACACTCTTTATCAGCTCCACTGACCACATAGGTGCACCTTGTAGTTCTACAGTTACAGACTGTAGTCCATCTGATTCTCTGTATACTTTTTTTGTCAGTGGTCAGGACCCCCATATGACCACCACAGAGCAGGTGTTATGTGGGTGGTGGATCATTCTCAGCACTGCAGTGACACTGACGTGGAGGTGTGAGTGGATCAGGTACAGCACAGTTTTTAAACATCTCCGTGTCACTGCTGGACTGAGAATAGTCCACCAGCTAAAACTATCCAGCCAACAGCATGTCTTGTGACCATCGATGAAGGACTAGACCACATAATATGTGCTCTGGGGGGTCCTGACCACTGCTTTGCTTTGTTTTGCACTTATACTCACCATAACCTTTCTTCTCTCTAGGTATGAGCACTGGGTTGGGTTGCCAGGTAGTGCACTTATGCTATATATGTCTGTGTATTATTCTCTCTAGGTAGCAGCACTGGCCCTTCTTCGGCCAGTGTCTGAGCTCAGGGTGAGTTTTAGACTCCTAACCTACTTATACTAGCTGGGAAACATTATCCGACGATAATAAGCGTCAATAAGAGCGTCTGCTAAATGCCGTAAATGTAAAAAAGGTGATGGGGCAAACAGATGGACTACAGTCATTTAATTGTAGAACCACACGGTGCACCTATGTGGTAAGTGGAGCTGATAAAATGGATACTGCGTAGATACTTTGAGGTGGTCATAATGTTATGCCTGGTCGGTGTATATTATTCAAAAAGTAGTTTGGGCTAAAATGCTCCTTATAACTTAAGCATAAATGGGTGGGGCAAAACTGCTGTTTGTCCTAGCAATCCTAAAATCCTGCGGAGTTTAGCTGCATCCCTTATCATCCCTTTACCAAATGTGTGTGCACTTATGCAGTAGTCCTTAACCGTTCTGTTTTGTTCCTAGTACCATGCAGTCCTATGGCAGTCAGCGACTGCAAACATCTGACTGAAAGCCCACTGTATTGACCCAGCTTCCAGTCAAAGATGTTTACAGGCTCCACACTACCAGCAGTCTCGCTTCTCTCTATTCCATCCGGAAGGGCAGCAGGGTCACTGGGTGTCTGTGTTTGAAACAATAGAAAGGGTTAGTAATTATCTCACACTTGCTGAGGCACTGCCCGCTATTTGCTTCCACAGCAGTCGGTTTGAGACTTTTGCGGCGTTTCTGGTTTTACCCCACTTGAATCGTTCCGCGTCCAAAGGGGTCCTATGGCCACTTACCTCTGAAGGAAACTGAGAGCACAGCAGTATAGCAGGGTGTGCGCAGGCCTGCTCTAGAATCTGGGGAAATACAATGCCAGTATGTGAGATACTGATAAATGTAAATAAGTGGCTCCAACTGCTGTAATGACTTCAGGTACTCTAATATTATACGGCAGGTTGGATGTCCAGAAGTTTGTAGACACCTGCTCATCCACTGTTCATAAATCAAGGGCATTAATAGGCAGTTTGTCCTCAGTTTGCCAGAGTATTGACCTCTGCTGTTCTGGGAATGGTTTACATTACATTTACATGCTGGAACATTGCTGTGAGGATTTGATTGTTTTCAAGGGCATTAGCGAGGTCTGAAAGATACTAATGGTGTATGATTAGATTTGGATCACTCCAAACTCATCCCAAAGGTGCTGGATTGGAGCTCCATGAATCCGTAGTACACTTTTCTATTGCTTCACAGCATGGTGCCCCCCCTAGCATTCAAGCTAATGCTTGACAATAAACCAGTAAGAACATTTTTCTACGAACTTTTGGACTTTTGGAGTGTTTTATGTCTGTATAACCGAAAATATGTAGTGGATTGGTGTGAACTGATTAATTGTACAGAACTAAACTGACTTTTGATTTGGTGGTGGTGATAGGAACCAGGGGCCACTTTGTCTACAACATAAATATAGCCAATTTATTTACTATTTATTTAAAATGTATATCCTAAATGACTAGTTAAAGCAGTATTGTGTTGTGTATTGTATTGTGGACTGATTTTGCCTTGCATGCGTGTGACCTTCCAGCATTAACTGATTTCATGAAATGTGTCCCAAGCATCAGGTGACAGTTCTACTGTGAAGTAGGTCCAAGAGGCTTCCTCTCAACTCTAGACGTATGGTTCCCATCACCACCACCTCCACCACTGTGAGCAATTCAGAGGTGCCGTGTTTCTCTAGAGTGGAGCATTTCGCTTTAAACCACTCAGAGTGACCTTTTTACATGTTAACCATTGAATTAGGTAGAAATTTGGAAATGTTGGAGGAGTTGCCCTTTAATTACAAAACATGCCATGTCCTCACGTCCCCACAAGAGGGAGCTAAAGACATTACCTTGATGAAACGTCTCACTTGCCCTTGATATGTAAAACAACATCTCTAACAATGAGGTCCTGCATGATTGCATCGGTGATGTTCTGTTACGTAACAAAGGTGTTATTTATGACGTCAGGCATCAGCATTAAACGTGCACGGATCGCGTTGGGGCACTCTTGAAGTCACTAACAACTTTTTGGTTGTTTCAGGAGGAGGAAAAGCTCACTTATGTTCTCTTCATATCTGCTCAAGGCAACAGCCCAGTCTGGATTGCACTGTACAATAACGTGGCTCGTGCGCTGATTCTCACTGTACACGCGGATGTATGCCAAATCAGCGCATGCGCGGTACGAGCAAAGTAGTAGCTTTACAGATTCATAAATACGTTTTTTTTTTAAGCAGGTGAAATAGGCTGAGCGCTAGCAGAGTGCTCTTATAGCACGGCTGCTTCAGTATGTTAATGAGTAGTAGTCATGCAGCACTCACCTGCTCTGTCGAGCTGATACACACTGAGCAGATCCGCGCCAGATGAGCTGGTGTGGGTTTGACTTTCACCTCGCGTGTCCTTTAGTATTTGTGAGGCTCGCGCTGCGCCTCCACCAATGGGCGGCCGGCTCACTCACATCAATGGGACAGACCTCGGGCACGTGCTCACGGGCATGCGCGCGCCTGCACTGACCTTCATCATCCCTTCATCGTTTCCTTTTTTTTCCCTCCTTCCCTTCTTTCCTTTCTTATTTGATCTGTACTTTAACCCGTTCATATCCGAGTCATGGGGGGAAATGGCACATGACCTGTTCTGATTGGTCTGAAGTAAAGAAGCGTGGCTTATTTCATACTTTGGAGGAACATCTATTTATTTGGATTAAAAAATAAATAAATCCCCCCCCCCGCTTTGCTGCATCCTCTTTTCTGGAAAAGACTTTACTCTAGGTGATGGAACGTTGCTGTGAGGATTTGATTGCACTCCGCCACAAAAGCAGTTCTGGATCACTCCAGCTCATCCCAAACGTATTAGACGATACCAACCCATTGCTCCACAGCCCAGTGCTGTGAGGGTTGGGTCTAAACACTTTTGGACATACGCTGTACATGGCAATGGTGTGTTGTGAAGTTAAACACTAGAAACAGGTGACTCATCTGACGCAGTGGGAAAGAACACACCTGTGCTGGCAGTCGGGTACTCTATTAAAGACTGCTGGCTGTTCATTTACCTTTCAAACAGGCACGCTGAAGGACTAGACGCTTTGTATTGAAGAAATTCTATATAATATAGAAAGTTAATGAACCCATTCTTATAAACCCGCCTTATAAACCTGACCTAGCTCGCTTTGATTGGGCCGTTTTTGTTCTGGTATCTTCTCCTAAAATGATACCAAAGGCTTCTTTATATGGTGCTGTAAATGTTATCCAGAAAATGAAGTCTACATTTATCAAAGCTGTCATGTCTAAAAAAAAAGAATAACAAATCCAGTAACAAACTGTTGGGAAAACGGGAAAACACCTTCTTTTCTGAGCCTCATATGTGTGTGTTCTGTATTATGTGTATATCATAGATTTAATGCTCATCATCTATCAAATAGATGGTTAAAGTACGGCAATGAAAAAGAAATCTCACTGTGTGTAAACACCATGATATGTCAACATCATGACATGATAGTGTAATTATACAGTAGGCAGCAGGACTGTCCAAAGTTGGCCCGAGAAGGAAGTTGATTGGCTTGCCAGAAAGTTATCCACACCTCCTCCTCACCTAATTAGAGAACAAACATGTTTGTACTCTTTGAAAACTCAATTTAAAACCTACCATCTGTATTTGTGTATTGTTTTGTCTCTTCAGTCACTTTAGTGGCCCAAGAAAAAGACGTTTTGGCACCCCCAGCATAGTATCAAGTCTGTTCTAGTGATTTGGTTTAAACTGTGGTCCCAGAGAGAAGTAAAAAGAAAAACAGAAGTCATAGCAGTTATCATGTTCTGGTTTATTAGAGTCTGACCCAAAAACATTTGTGAAAACAGTACTTTTAAAGTAAATGTATCCCGGAGGCTGAAAATCATTGTGTAACATAAGCATCGTCACTACTGAAACTCGATTGGTGTCTAACAGTGTTTGTGTTACACACTCATCAATAGAATTGCTGCACCCAGAAGGACGTGTGGGATTGCAGTGCTATTGGGAAGGAAGATAAAAGTTACCAGGAACAATAAATGATGATACATTTAGACTGATATGATCAATATTTATTGAGCTACACGTACAGAAGTAGTGCCCTCAGTATGGCATCGGGCCGCCATGTTTGCTAATGCAACATGCCAGACGTCTCGGCATGGAGTTATAGAGGTTCCTAATGGTGTCCTGTGATAATCCATCCCATGCAGCTTTAATATTCTCACACAGTTCCTGCAGTTTGTGCGGTAGAGGTGGAGGTGGAGTGACACCAGGCCTTCTGGACGTGTGACGTGTGACAACAAATTGTTCATCTTGGTGCCTCCACATGGATTTGTTGGTGGTCTCCACCAAGACAAAAGTGGGACTCGTGACTGAAGATGACTCCCTGCCATTCTGAGTCACTCCATGACAGTCTGGCACGACACCACTGCAGTGTTTGGTGACATTGATGTGGTGTTAAGGGCAGTCCGTAAGGGCTGGACGTGCATGTAGTCTTGCGTCGTGCAGCCGTCTGCCAGTGATGCTGGCACTAACAGGATGACTCATGAAGGGCATCACTGCTCACTGAATGTCCACAGTCACGGCTGTTGGGTCAGTCAGCTACAGCGATAAGGCCCATCCTTGCTTATGTCACATGTGTGGCCGAGTGTGAAACTCTTCATTCATCACTCAATCATTTGCATGTCTCATGATGTCAAACCTACCCACTAAGTTTCATTCCTGTCGCTGGATTCTTTCTGGGTGCAGCTATTTGTGCAGCTATTCTTTTGATGATGAGTGTATATAAGCTACATGAAAATAAAGGCTTGAAATGGAAAGAGAATTGTAAGACTGATTATCATGTGTTGCACTTCATTCTGTGTTCTACCACATATTCTTAGTGCAGGAGTTTCTATAGAACAGAGTGTTCAGACTTAGTCTCCAGTATCAGATTCATTGCAGTTTCAGACTGTAGTGTGTGTGTACGACCACTAGATGGCAGATACAGCCCGTTTGACAGTGAACTAATAGAGAGGCCATTCAGTAGTAGTTCAACTGCAGTTTGTACAATATTATAGGCCAGTGGTCACCAAACCCTGATCCTGGAGATCTACCTTCCTGTAGGACGAGCCACAGTCTGGCCCACCTGTACCGGTTAATTAACCTCTTCAGAAGTCCCAGATTGTCTATATAGCAGTGGTAGTTAATGTGTTGTTATGACACAGATGTGAAAACTGGTTTAATTAGGATTCGGTGTCAGTTATATACTTCAGTGTGTAAAGCTGATGAAATATGTGTCTGTATGTTCAGTGAAAGCTTTTGGGTTTTGGTTTTGTAATGGCTTAAATCCAGGGGGGTCCAATCTTAGCCGCAAAGGGCTGATGTGGCTGCAAGCTCACCTAATAGTGCTTGGTTAATCAATTGCTTAGATTCAAACCACTGCTCAGGTGATCTCCTGCTTTGTTGGAATAAAAACTTGCAGCCACGCTGGCCCTCTGTGGATGAGACTGGACACCCCTTTTGAGGTGCCAAGGCACCGGATGAGCTGTGCTTTCAGCAGGTCGCTGTCCGTGGTTCTGAACACAGCATTAAAGGGGAGTTCTAAAGGGGAACCTACAATTTAGCAGCTGTGATGTAAACAGACCTTCTTAGTTTCATGTGCGGTGGTTCAGTGTAGGGAAACCTACAGGCTGTTTACAGTGGTGGTGATGGGAACCATGGGTCACCATGTGTATGTCACAAATATAGCCATTTTATTTACTGTGAAAACCATCAGTGAAGCTTTTGAGTGGTCAAATGGTAGAGAAACTGTTGAATACTCATCGCTGTCCAATGAAAAACATGTATCTCCATTTTTGTTGATTTTTACTATTATGCATCATTTCATCACATGATCTGCCATTTACATTCTGTGAAAATTTCATGGTGAATGGACCAACAGAAATGGCCCAAAACTGCTTGGAAAGATGTCTGGTTCCATTGACTTACATTATAATTAAACTAGGTTTTTGGCCTCTCCTGTAAATGTACCATTTTGGAGATATTTGTTTTTCAAGAGCCTAAATGGTTCTGTATGGTTGTGCAGATAACGTATGGTATTTGCCACTGTAGGTTAATAATTAGGGGTTTCATAGACTACACTCTCAAAAAACATGACTCTTCAAGAGTTCTCCAGTGAGATGATTGACAGCGCATGTAATGTAAGCAAGGACGGGCCTTATCACTGTACCTGACTGACCCAACAGCCATGATTGCGGACATTCAGCGAGCAGCGATGCCCTCCATGAGTCTTCCTGTTAGTGGCAGCGCCATTGACAGCCATGGCTGTACCTCGCAGGACTACATGCACACAGACCGTTACCACGACTGCCCTTAACGCCACGTCAGCGTCACCAAATACTGCAATGGTGTCGTGCCAGACTGTCATGGAGCGACTCATTGGTAGCAGGTCATCTTCAGTGACGTCAGGCATGTTGCCATACTGAAAGACACTACTGTATGTTTATCTTAATAAGTATTGATCATACTTATAAACCTAAATTTATCATCATTTATTGTTCCTGTTAACCTTTGTCTTCCTTCCCAACAGCATTGCAGTCTGACACTTCCTTCTGGGTGCAGCTATTCTTTTGATGATGAGTGGTTTTATAATCATGGTCTTTACTAAAGAACCCGTGATGAACCATCTTTATGTCCAACAAGTATTAATATTTATCCAGTGCAGTTTGTGTACAGATTCAGTCTTCTCCTGTATGTTGTTTTTCTTAGCATATATTAGGTGGATATCCCCGAATAAGAGGTCTAATGACCAGCCCCTGTATAATGAGTATAGTCACAGCTCCAGAGTTGGAATGAGGGTCGCTTTTGGACAGGGGCTTTAATGCGCTCTGTAGAATCGTTTCCCCCCACACACACCGGGCCACAGCAGCCGTATTGATTAGGTTTAAAATATCCGTTTCACTTGTCGAGGCCTGTTTAAGTACGCGACGCCAAAAATAGACCGCGGTCGTGAGCGCGCATCTAAAGTGAGGCATCGTGAGCGCGGGCGCGCGTGGGTGAAGGTGCGCCCCAGTCAGCTGTGGGAAAAGTGAAAGGGAGAAAGAGGGAAAGTGAGAAAGGGGATGTCTCGTAACGGTTTGCCTATATGGCTCGACCATCCCTCTATCTCCCTCCCTCCCGCCCTCCATCCCTCCGACAGAAGGAGGCGCGTGTCCGTTTTAAAGGGAGATCCACCACGTTCCCATTGACGGTTCAGAAGCCGGTGCGCTTACAGTAGGCTTAGCAAACGAGGGGGAGAGAGAGAGAGAGGGAAGCAGAGATCTCGACACGGACTCCGCCTTCATCCACCG
>CM067495.1:5409535-5427897 GCA_034552555.1 Semaprochilodus insignis
GTGGAGGTATTACATGCTATTAGGTTTGTTTCAGTCACAAGTGATTTTGTTATTTTGTCCGGTGAGCTTATATCCATATATCATATTATGTACATGTATATTTATGAGTTAGACTTCAAACCCCTCTGGTAATGTGATCTAGATGTTTACGACAGGATAAAAAAAGAAATCAGTAGAAAAACTTTTTGTGAAGAATTTTGTGAAAGTATAAATGTGAGTGTTGAAGAAACTAAAATTTCACTAGTACATATATATATATATATATATATATATATGTATATGTATATGTATATGTATATATATGTATTTTGTTCAGTTTGGTTTAATTAGTAAATCAAAAATCTGTAAAATGATTATTAATCTAACTGATGCAGACCTAAAATACAGAACTCACAATATCTGTGAAATCAAGTTTCACAGTGCTGTTTTAGAAAATCCCACTTTCAGTTGTTTTACTTTGACATTTCTCTTCCTTATATAACGGTGGTCTCTGACTGCGTTGTGTACTGTCAGTAGGCCCGGATTTCATTGTCTGTAGGGTTGGGTGTGCCCTGATGGGAACGTGTCTGTCTGTAGAGTTTAACCTGAAGTCACTAGTTAATTATTACACCTGCTCATACCTCTTACATCACTTGCACAATTGTCCATATTATATGAATGATATGAATAATATCCCAGTTTCCATTCAGCCCTACGCACACAGTAATTAATTCAGTGGCATAGGTTTCATTATTAGGCGAAACACTGTCTATCTATATTATACATTTGATATTCAGTGTAACTATATAGATTTCTTTCTATATTTTATTCTCTATATAATATAATATATTACAATAGCCTGTCAGCCAGCATTCCTCTTTGTAAAAGCATGGTGTGTATATCTACACAATAAAGTACACACTGCATGTCCAAAAGTATCCAGACACCCCTTCTAATTAGTGAAGGGGTACAGCTACTGTAAGGTGCATCCATTGCTGACACAGGCGGGAGGTTTTGCACATACAGCTTGTATAGAAAAGAAGCATTGGGCTGTGGAGCAGTGCAGCTGTGTTCTCTGGAGTGATTGGAGCGCCATCCAGTACTTTTGGGATGAGCTGGAGAAATACAGAATTGATCATTCAACATCAGGACCTGACCTCACTAATTCTTCTGTGGCTGAATGCAATTGTAACCTCACAGCAATGTTCCACCATCTAGTGTAGAATCTTCCCAGAAGAGTAGAGGCTGTTACTGCAGCAAAGGAGGGGCAAATTCTCTATAATACCCTTCATTTCAGCAGAAATACGGGATGAGTTGGTGTCCACTAACTTATACAAAGACAGTGTTTGTGTGTATATCGGAGAGAGAGACAGAGAGAGCTCTATTAAGTGGCCTGTTTAGTACTTCACTGTATTAAAGTTTAATGAACAGGCATTCTGCATCAGCTACCCAGGATTTCTCTTTCAACATGTTTGTTGGAGAGTTGCTTGTCAGGATAAACTCCAGCTTGTTCCTGTACACTTATCATCAACACAAGAGTTGCACCCAGAAGGAAGTGTGGGATTGCAGTGCTATTGGGAAGGAAGATAAAGGTTACCAGGAACAATAAATGATGATACATTTAGACTGATATGGGTAATATTTATTGAGCTACACATACAGAAGTAGTGTCTCTCAGCATGGTGTTGAGCCGCCATGTTTGCTAATGAAACATGCCAGACGTCTCGGCATGGAGTTATAGAGGTTCCTAATGGTGTCCTGTGATAATCCATCCCATGCAGCTTGAATATTCTCACACAGTTCCTGCAGATTGAGGTAGGGGTGGAGGTGGAGTGACACCAGGCCTTCTGGACATGTGACATGTGACAACAAACCGTTTGTCTTGGTGCTGAAAACAGTGCTTCCATACATGGATATCTCCACCAAGACAAAAGTGGGACTCATCACTGAAGATGACCTGCTGCCATTCTGAGTCTCTCCATGACAGTCTGACACGACACCATTGCAGCCTTTGATGATGTTGACGTGGTGTTAAGGGCAGTCGTCGTAACGGTCCATATGCATGTGGTCCTGCATCGTGCAGCCGTCTGCCAATGGTGCTGGCACTAACAGGATGACTCATGAAGGGCATCACTGCTCACTGAATGTCCGCAATCGTGGCTGTTGGGTCAGTCAGTACAGCGATAAGGCCGGTCCTTGCTTACATCACATGCGCTGCTGAGCATGAAATTTAAATCATTCGCATGTCTCATAATGTTAAATCTACCCACCAAGTTTCATTCCTGTAGGCTGATTCCTTCTGGATGTAACTATTTTTTGATGATGAGTGTATTGTACTGTGTGTGTGTGTGTGTGTGTGTGTGTGTGTGTGTGTGTATGTGTATATATATATATATATATCTTATGAAGTGGCCGATGGGACATAAACAATACATATGGGACATATTTTCATTACATATTATTATTTACATATGTGATATATATTATTATTATTATTATTATTATAAACATGCATATATATTATAACATGCATAGCTATATTATTACATATAGCTATGCATGAAGAAACTCCTAGAGACCTAAACTGGAAGGCAAGAAACAGGCAACCTGAGTGAGAGAGTGAAAGGTAGAGAGGAGGTAGACATAGAGTCCATTACAAAAAGCACTCTAGTCTATAAATACATAAATCGTTCCGCCATCAACAGCAGGCAACCACAACAACAAACACCATCAACAGCCGAGTGTTAGGCTGAGTTTATGAGATAACTATAGCAATCTCACTTCACCTTCTTCTGTGGAACAGTTTGTGTATGTGCCCAAAGAAGTGTGGGTGCAGTTCTCAGACGTGTGTGTAGTTGAGTTAAAGGTGTAGTCCATCAAAGCAATTCTAATGCACACAGTTTCCCCTCTTACCACAAATGCAGTCATCCAGCCAAGACGTTTGCTTCTTTAGCTTTACACTGGAGCTACAAGGCTAATGTAACTAACAAGTAATGGAAGCTTTTAGCCCAGCATGGACAAAAGTACAGACCTCATTTAGGCTTCATGTTGTGTTTTCTGCCATTAGTAAGTACCTTTGTCCATTTTTATAGATGGCAGTGTTTCATACAATGTCAGAAAGCACATAAGTAAGTCTGTTTGAGATTAGATGTGCTCTCTCTACAACGGCCAGCATGCATTACACAAGTATGCCATACAGAATCTACTGATGTAGAGGCTAAAAAAAACAGACATGATATTCGGCTTCCTAGTAGTGACGTTAGCTGTCTAGGTAACTTTTGCATTAGCCAACTAACAGGACAAAACATTCAAACAGCCAAGCCTCAAGCCCTGAAGGACTTGTGGTTCCTCCCACCTTCAAGATACATAATCAGGAGCAGGTTTTTCTAGTCTTTCCAATATCTGAAAGTTTCTCAGGCCTATTTTGGCACCACTGTCGGAGGTCAGTAAGCATGTGTACAGCAGAAGTAGTGCTGGCTACGTTTGATATTTTACCTGCTTTCTATTCTAATTCTGCCTAAAATGTTCCCTCAAAAACCTGCATGTGTTCTTTGCAGACAGATAAAGAGAGAGAGAATTAGACAAAGAGAAAGAGAGAATGAAAGAGAGAGAAAGAGAGAGAGAGATTGTCTAGGGACTCCCGTATCCACTAATCTTCTCCAGAGGTCGTTTATCTTTCTGGTGGCTCTTCTCTCCACTCTGTCTATCCGTATCACTCCATCTCTCCATTTCCTCAATTCTTCTTTCTCCCTCTCACATCATTTCCCTCCTGTTCATAGACACTGCTCTTACTGGGATAAGAATAGATGCTGATCGATATTCTTCTGGTCTTCCTCCAGCACCTGTTCTTTCTCTTCCTTCTATAAAGAGCAAAGCATAAAAGGCTGCTTTCGTTAGAACGCCTTTCGTCATATAATGCTGTCGTTTGATTCATGCTCCACCCACAATTGCATTCTTTCCTAGCAGCTGTTAACGGTTATACTAGCTTTACATATCGCCGACAAACGCCCTAGCGAATTTGGCATAATCACTAGATAATGCTGACTGTCCAGCTTAAAATAGTGAGCTATTGAGCTGGACAGTGTTGTTGTGACTATCGCTCAGGAAATCGGTGGCTCAACTATACAGCCAAAAACGACACCCGCTCATCCTAACACTGTGCCCTTCACACACATGCAAAGTGGATTTCTTGCAAGAGTTTTGTAAAGCTTGTCCAACCTAGCAACAGTTGCTACAAATGAATGCGTTTGTGGACGGAGCATAGATATGCCAGTTCTGTGATTTCAGGCCTTGTCACAATGCCAGGCTTTCAAAAAGCAGCACAGCATTTGCTTTTGGTTTATGGATTACATCAAATCAAGCATACGAGAAATGATTCCATGAATGATCCTTTTACGTGAGTAAGCCACTTTGATCAATATGCCCCTAAAAGTATTGGATAACTGCCCTATTGTATTCTGGTGTTGATTACAATGGATGGTTTTGACATATTTGCCTCGCTGACCTGTAATAGAAGTCAATGGGCTGAATTCTGCAAACAGATCTGAAACTAAACGTACG
This sequence comes from Semaprochilodus insignis, assembly GCA_034552555.1. Classification (NCBI taxonomy): domain Eukaryota; kingdom Metazoa; phylum Chordata; class Actinopteri; order Characiformes; family Prochilodontidae; genus Semaprochilodus; species Semaprochilodus insignis. The sequence continues at coordinate 5,414,075 of CM067495.1, forward strand.
ATGCAGGTCCTGAGTCAGACATGAGGTAACGTCTCATGACAAAGCTGTTGTTATCAGGTGTTATCCAACTTTTAACCAGTGGAGCAAAATTAACAAACACCTTTGAGTGAAGAACTGCTCATTGGGTTTCTTTATAAATGAGCTTTGGGTCCATGGGTTTTCTATTCCTTGCACAAGTACAGGAAAACCGAATGCCATGGTAATCAGTCATATGGTGTGTTGAAACTTGCTACTTGGACAAAACAATTGAGAAAGACCGTGTCATTGGGAGATCTACAATGATGCTACAGCCAACTGTGACCGTAACTGGCCTCCCTTTTGCCCCTCACTCAGTGACAGGTTGGCCAACATGGGCCTCTATCAGCTGATGTAACAGGACTGGCAGTAAGTGTTCTCCTCCAAGCGTGTTGAGCTGCCCAGTGGCTTTGCATTTGCAGCAGTTTTTGAAGAAGGGGTGGCAGCTTGCTAGCCTTTACCCTCCCACTTTGGTAGCATTGCATAAGTGGAGAGACCTAGCTAGTGGGTGGAACTGGACATGACTAAATTGTGCGAGAGAATTAGATAAACATCTCCCAATACATCTATAGAGCAGCCTTACGAACGTTTATTAGATTTAAGATGGGTTATGTCCTCTTAAAGGATTTTTTTCCAGCACTTTTTTTAGCATAACATCTGCATCTGTGCATTAATATCATGACTGAGGACTGATTACCATGGGAGTTCAGTTTTCCTGCACGTATTCAAAGAAAAGCCCATGGACTCAAAGCTCAAACACACATTTTATATGAATTAATAACAGCATAACGACTGAGGCACATTTTAATGAATTGCTAAAACACGGTACTAATTAAAACTGAGGTGAACTATATAGAAATGAACTGGCAAACATGGTTACAATTATTTTATGTGTAAATTTCCCAACTAATTTGTCTCCTTAGTGCGTCCAGTACACTGACGCTCACGTTTATGTGCATGAACCGTTGCTGGAATTCAGTAAACATTGAAGTCATGTGTGCTGTGAGTAGCAGCCTTTAAGCCTCTGATTTCTTGGCTGCTTTGAAGCACCTGGCCATGAGACACTGCGGGCAGTGTTAGAGAAAACACTAGTGTAGCTAGCGTGTTGTTATGCTAACTACTAACCCCAAGCTGAAGGCTACAGATGTTCCTTCCATACATCCCTGTTCACTCCCTCGATAACAACCTGCACTAGTATTAACTGTAACTAACTACACAGCAGGAGATCGAGGAAAAAAGCCTGAATCAGCCACTCAGGTAAAGAAGATAGGATTAGCATGCTTCTGCATGGTGTTACCTGCACTTGTGGCCAATGCTTTAGGAGGAATTTCAGCTCAGCAGGATGCATATGTTTCAGAAATCACTCCATGGACTCAGTACTTTCTTTCACTGATGTGTTTAAGGGCCAGGATCAGTGCTAATGCATATAAGGTCGCTGTCCAAAGAAACACATGTATCTCCATTTTCGTCCGTTTTTACTTTTATGCATCATTTGAACGCAACAGCTGCTGTTTACACTGTGCGGAAATTTCATGATGAATGGACCAACAGAAATGGCCCAAAAATGCTTGGTAAGAAGTCTGGTTCCATTGACTTGCATTAGAATTGAATTAGGTGTTTTGCCCTCTCCTGTAAAGCTGAGATTTTAGAGATACTTGTTTTTCTTTGGACAGTGGTGATGTGGTATCAGTGCAACATTACCTCTAAAGGTAGAACAAGTAAAGGAAAAATGTGGGAGAAACAACAAAGGAGGGAAAAAAGCCCAGAAGAGTCACACCCTTCCAAGGCATCAGCCGAGAAGCAGCTGACAGGACAGAAATAGCCCCTCCTCTCCACACATTCCTCCTCGCTCTCGCTTCCCCATCCATCCATCCTCCATCTCCACATCGATCTTTCTCTCCCTCTTTTTCTGTCAGTGTATTCATAGGGTGATAATTACCAGCCAGCCTGAGAGGGAGAGAGAGAGAAAGGGAGAGAGAGAGAGGGAGGATACCCTGTCTGAAAGAAGCGAGGGAGAAGAGTAATAGAGTGTGCTACAGGAAGGAAGGAAAGAAGAAGAAAGAAGGGGGGTTTCCCCCATTTGGCCCTGCATTCACAAAGCATCTTACAAGAGGAGTTCCAGTAAAGGGGGCAGGTTTTCCACATTACGGATCTTCATCACTGCTGTGGAAAGAGAAGTGGGTCCAGGAACATCTGGTCAACACGAAAGGGTCCTTCCTCAGTACTGACATATTAGTGAGACAGGGTATCAGGGCGGGTTTACTGAGAGCTCCAAGCTTGCCGTGAATTGCGATATCATTGGTTGATATTATTTTCCCACCTGCTGAAACATGGTGATGCAATCCAAACTCAGAAGACAGTCGAAAAATTGCTACTTTTTTATGGACGATTATGAAAAACAAAATGTCCTTTGAATGATGCGCTATGATGCACTGTCCGTAATGTGACCAGTGACAAGGATTACCATAGGAAAACCAGTCAGGGTCTTCTCAGTCACCACCACCACCCCGTCTCCTCATTCATGTGTAGTCCTATTTGTTGATTCTACTAACATCCGAAAAAGGAGGGTCCGGCCTTCTAGCTCCCGACAGAAGCCACACAGAACTCGGGTTCTCTCCTCTCTCTCAATCGGTCTCCACTCATACTATCACCACAAAATACATTGTACACTGCTCACCATGTGGCCATGAGGAACAGGATTGCAGTCCCATGTCCTGCTCTAAAACGCAGAGGCGTGGCTTAAGTAAGGCTCTGCCTATGAACTAAAAGTCCTTGTGTTTTAGTAGTGACATGAAAACCTAGGGCAGGAAGGACGATAACGGAACAATAAATGATGATCAATTTATATATACTGATATGTACAATATTTATTGAGCTACACATACAGAAGTAGTGTCTCTCAGTATGGTGTCTAACACAACTTGTAGAATTGTAGAGGTTCCTAATGGTGTCCTGTGATAATCCATCCCATGCAGCTTCAATATCCTCACACAGTTCCTCCAGATTGTGCGGTAGGGGTGGAGGTGGTGTGACACCAGGCCTTCTGGACGCATGACAACAACCCATTCATCTTGGTGCTGAGCACGGTGCCTCCACGCATTGATTCGTTGGTCCTCACCACCAAGGCATAAGTGGGACTCGTCACTAAAGATGATCTGCTGCCATTCTGAGTCACTCCATGACAGTCTGGCACGACACCACTGCAGTCTTTGGTGACGTTGACGTGGTGTTAAGGGCAGTCGTCGTAACGGTCTGTGTGCATGTAGTCCTGCATCGTGCAGCCGTCTGCCAATGGTGCTGGCCCTAACAGGATGACTCATGGAGGACATCACTGCTCATTGAAAGTCTGTAATCGTGGCTGTTGGGTCAGTCAGGTACAGCAGTAAGGCCTGTCCTTGCTTTCATCATATGCACGGCCGAGTGTGAAACTCAAATCAGTTCCATGTCTCACAATGTCAGACCTACCCACCAAGTTTCAGTCCTGTTGGTTCCTTCTGGGTGCAGCTACTTGTGCAGCTATTCTTTTGATGATGAGATGATGAGCTATTCTTTTGATGATGAGTGTATAAGCCGCTGCGAGACCATAATATATTTTTTTCATGACTTCTTTGTTCTTTAGAACTAAACAGGCTATTTTGGTTACTGTACCTTTGAGGCTGATTTCAGATGGTCTCCTCTGTATTATGTCTCATTCAGAACGCAGTCTGGGCTGAAATGCGGAACTGAAAGCTGAAATCCTCAGGGGTGTCTAAAAAATAAACTTTGGCCAGGCTCTTCAGATGTGTGGATTCTTTGTAAGGCTGTAAGTCTACATTTGCTTCCTGGCAGCCGTGAACAGCACAGTGTGTAATTAGCAGTAGCTGTGTTTCAAGCTAAGGATGCAGCCAAGGTGGCAGCATTTCTCTGCCATTACGCCACTGAAGGCTGTTCTGTTTTGTAAGACCCTTAGAGCACTGCTGAGAATGTTGTCTTTTGCTTCTGAGAGACCTTCAGTATTCTACAGTCCTTTATGCCTAGCTTAGAACAGTTTGCAGAGAAGCTGTGGGCACCAGTTTGTAGTGAAATGTTGTGAAGTTGAATTTTAATGTAGCATTTTTAAACATTTTTAAACTTGTTGCTGTGCTTATGTCATGACGTGTCAGTTCATCCTACCCAGACACGAGTGAATACTGAAGAGGAGCCTTCTTATACCAGTGCCAGGAGGGTCTCTCTAACCTCGACGGCATCCTCAACTTTGAGACAGGGCTATTGTTTTCCCCACATCTTGAGATCATATACTTACACAACAACAACACTTCTTATCGCTTTAATGAATTATGACATCACAACCATGACACGTTGAAAACTGGGCTTTTTGTCCTATGTAAGTCCACTTGAAGACTTGAAGGTAACAAAAATAGTCATAATTAATTTGTTTTCTCCTCTTTGTCTCAGATTAAACTAGATATTTGTGTTAATGGCATTTACAACTTATGACATCTGTTTTAATTGGCTGTCCTGTATTCCAAAATAGTCCAGGCTGGAACATTGGGAACATTTTGATTGGGCAGGGCTAAACTGCTGTAGGCTGAACAGGCTGGTATTTGTAAATGTGTTGGCTTTTTGTGAATTGTGAATTCAAAATGTGCTGTTGATATATGGGGCTGTGAATTGGGATACTTTAAACAATGCTCAAAGTAACCCAAAAACAAAACACTGAGGAAAATCTGGTCATGTGGGAACTTTAATTTTGAATACTCTTCTTTGAATTAGGGTTGAATCGTAAATCAAGCGGTAGAATCATTCATTGCAAACTCCACACTTGCTGTGTTTCTAGGAAAGAAAATCTCATTTATTATCCGCCACAAGGTTTCCGAAGGAATTCTAAGTGTTTTTTCCCACTCCAAACTCCAGATAACCTTTAATTTAAAAAATGTAAACACATAAACATTCAGTGCCACAAGAGCAAATCCTTGAGCTTTGTCGAAACACCACAGACTAAACACAAACAAACTCAGTTGTGTTGTTGTATTTTTAGTCTGCATTCGGGCGTCCCGATGAGGCGGCTTGCTTCCTGGCAGAATGAGGGCATCCCCATGTTCTTCTCCAATCCCATGAGACCATCCACATCACATGACCCTGACTCAGACAAGGAAAAAGAACACTTAAAGTTCTCGGAGGTTTCCGCAGTCCTTAAAAAAAAGGAAAAAAGAGAAGAAAACAGACAACCGCGAGAGTCTTCTTGCGTCCCAAGTGACTCAGCGCCTCTGCTTTTTCATCTGTTCTCCAGGAGGTTCAGTGCAGAAGTGGTGGAGTTTGCCACTCACTCACTCACTCGCAGTATGGCAAAGCGCATCGCTATTTTCAGAAGCTTGGCGGAAGGAACACTTTGACACTGGTTCAAGGGCAAGTGTTTGGGTTCTTGTTTCTTAGATTAGATTAGATTTGATTTCACTAACACCTGCTAACACTATATGCTAACACTTCTGTAGTATTCGTTTAACATTCCCACGGTGACTTTTGAAAACTCTCAGTTCTCATTTCTGGGGATCTGTAGATTGTTACTATCCCTGGTTCTCCAGCCTGATGTCTGGGCTCTTGAAGGTGGTAACCAATCTCTGAAGGAAGAGTATAAGGGACTAGAGGCATCTGGTTTGACTAACACTGTGCCATGTTTCCGTGCCATGCTGAGCAGGTGTACACTAATAGGTCCATCAAAGTCAGGTCCGTGATAGCCACTCCAGCTCTAGAAGTGAAGTCTTGTATTTGCTTCCTTTACAAATAATCACTGGGATCTACCTGCTCACCATGTGGCCATGAGAGACAGAGATGCAGTACCACTTCCTGCTCTAAAATGCGGAGGCGTGGCTTACATAAGGCTCCGCCCATAAACTAAAAGTTTGTGTATTTTATTGTCTGCTTTTTTCACCAGGTTGGTGGAATGGTACATATAAGCCACCACTAGACTTAACCTTAGTCTTAATCAGTCTGGCACTTAACCATCCTATGTTATTGAAAGTTATGGGAATATATCAATTTTGGAAAAGTTTACAAAGCCGTTTCTAGCGCTCCGAGACGCCGGCGAACCACAGTGAGAGCCGTTATCTCCACATGGAGACAAAACTTGGAGCAGTGGTGAATCTTCTCACCAAAAGTCCTACAGGAGCACAGCAACAGCTCATCCAGGAAAGAACTAAAGAACCCACATGAACGTCTAACCAACTGCAGGCCTGTCTTGCCACCGTCAGGGTCAGTGTTTGTGATTTCACCACTAGAAAAAGGATGGACAGAAATGAAGTCCATGGGAGATAAAGGCTTGTATCGTGTTTGCCAAAAACAACACCTTGATGACCTCCCCAAGCGTTTTGAAATAATGTTCTGTGGACTGATGAGCTGATGAGTGGAGCATTTTGGAAGACAACGTCCTGTTACATCTGGCGTAAAGCTAACACAGTTTTCCACAATAAGAACATCATGCTAACAGCGAAGCATGGTGGTGGTAGTGTGACAGTGTGGGGATGCTGTAGGGCTGGGGCAACTTACCATGAATACAGAATCTATGAATCCTGCCAGGGTCTTTTTCATCAACACTCCATAAAGATGTTGCAGCAGTTACTAGGGAGAATGCATTTGTGGGCAAGCATGGACATGTCAACAACCGGTGGCCTTTCTCCCTGAGTTTGCTCTGTTCAGATACGGTATAAAATACTGATCCTTGATTGTTTTCTGTTGTGCCTTACTGGAGCATATTTAGTCCTGCAGACGGATGTCTGCTATACAGACGTAACATCTGAGGTGTCATAAAATTTGGCTCCCTTTGTGTTTCTATGGATGACTCGACCAGCTGCAGATAGATGGGTTTGATTCAGCTGTCGGACTCTGTCTTTCTCATCCTCTCTCTCCCTCTACTGCTCTCTCTCTCTTCCTCACTTTATCACTCTCTCTCTCCCTCTCTCTTTCTCCCTTTCTCTCTCTCTTTCTTCCTTTTCTATCTCTCTCTCTTCTCCACTCTCTCTCTCGTTCTCTCCCTCTCTCTTTCTCCCTTTCTCTCTCTGTCACTCCTTCTCTCTCCCTCTTACTCTCCCTCTCTTTCTATCTCCCTCTCTGTCTGCCTATGTCCCTCTCTCTGTCTCCCTTTCACTCTGTCTCCCCCCTCTCTCTGTCTCTATTTCTCTCTACCTCCCTCTCTGTCTCCCATTCTCTCTGCCTCTCCTTCTCTCCCCCACTTTGTCTCTCTTTCCCCATTCCTCTCTCTATCCCTTTCTCTCTCTTTTCCTCCCTCTCTCTCCCCCTCTCTCTTTTTGTCTATCTCTCTCTCTCTCTCTCTCTCTCTCTCTCTCTCTGATCCTGCATGTCTGCTATCCTCTGCTGCTGAAATGGAGCACAGCCTCGTTTTTACAGGAAGAGGAGAGCTGCCATAGTGGTGTTTCCATGACGACTGTTGCCTTGGTCTCTCGCTACCATGACAGCTGTTCCCATGGCGAGAGGACTGACCCTAGAGCTGTAGAGCGCCGTCATCTCTCACATCCCACATACCTCACTGAGGTCAAAGATCACTTCCGGGACGTGATACAGTCTTTGCACACTGACTGTATATTAATATACTAATATAAAATGCTTTGTTGAGTGTGTGGTATGTATTAGTGGCTTTATGCCATGTATCTTTTTTATGCAGTGTAAATACCGTGATGTGACTTACTGAGAAATTGCAGTGGTTTACATTACTCTACTAAAAACATATATGATATTATGATATTGCAAAAAAAAAAAAAAAATACTGAAGTATAAAAACAGTCCTAGTTCATCTGTCCGTTTTCCAACCTGTCTTAATCCCTTAGAATGAAACAGGCTGTTTTTGTTACTGTGCCTCTAAAACTGTATGTCAGTAAGCTCTGTTCTGGTTGTCTCATGCAAAAAGCAGTGCAGGCTGAAAACACTCCTCAGTCGTCAGCGTGAATGGGCGGAGCTTTAGCAACTTTTACATCAAACTATTGTATGTCCAGAAAGTGAGGAAAAGTTGTTTTTTCATGATATGGGCCCTTCACGCTTTGTGTGTTTCAAACAGCGCTATGTAAAATTCTAAGATTTGGAGACCTTTATGGGTTACACTTTTGACCAATTCCCCAAGTGGACGGATGGGAAGAATATTCAAAGAGAACTCCGTCAAAACTGGGTAAAGCATATGACAGTGTAAGTGAATTATCTTCTACTGTCATCAAATTCCCACAAGTATACTGTTGATTTTGCATTTGAGATATAACAAATTAGCTAGCACAGCTAACAGCATGCAGTTAGCAATATATCATACATTTAACCCACAACTTACACTGTTTTATCACTCAACGAAATTAGTATGAAGCTACCACATCACACCCTTTTCTGATCTGCCTTTGTCGTCTTAACTACAACGAATTTAGCATCTCAAAGAAGTCCATTCTGAAAATGACATATCATTCTGCATGCCAATCCAAAATCTAGCCAAAATACCCAGCACATGAACTTTAATTGCAGTTGATGAGCACATAAGCATCCAAAACCAGTGACCATGCTGGTCTATGCTGGTTTTTCTAGCAGGGTGAACGTTCTTGAACAGAAGGATAAACAAAAACTGCTAAGGGTGCCTTTGAAGACATGCATCTAGGACAATGACTTTCTCAGACACATGTATATATGTGTTTATATAATAATAATAATAATAATAATAAATGTTTATTTATAGAGCACGTTTCATACCGTTGGCAGCTCAAAGTGCTTTACAGACAGTTGACATTAGTAATGGAGAGGAATACTACTACTACTACACACACATATATACATACACACACACATATGTACATACATTCAGTGCTTTTCAATTATTTAAGGGAGGGCAAAAGTGAATCATCAAATTAAAGATTCTGATATTGGTTTTCTTCTTAAACACCTTATATTAGCAAAAGCTGATTTAAAAGACTTATATTTATAGACTTTCTTGGAGCTAGGCCTTCAGTTTGGACCACAAATGTCAAAAATCAGTCACAAATGAGGAAAAAACATCCCTATGATAATGCTAGTTCTAACGGTAAGCAGCTCCAGAGACAGACAACTTGCACTGCTTTATCACTCAGCACAAAGTCACCACGTCACATTTTCGATATCTTACGCCCTTTTCTGATCTGCATTTGGTGTCTTAACTACAGCCAACTTAACATCTCAAAGAAGTCCATTCTGGAAATGACTGGGACATGTCATTCTCATTAGATGCTCATAGGCCCATTAGTCATCGTCATTGGCACCCCACACTCTCGAGGTTCCACGTCATGGTTTAATCCCCTCTGCGTAACGCCATCTTCCAGGCCAAGGCTGCCAAAGTCACTCGCAGGCTCCAGCTACCTGGGGCCACAGTCTGCTGCCTCTTCCCATAGGAGAGGCTTCAGATGCGGGGAGAGACGGCTACACCGACACTAGCTACGGAGATGGGAGAGTGTAAAAACAGCTCTGGTAGTGCGTCTCAGTGGAATACGGATTTAGAAGTGTTTGCTTCGGCCTTCTGGGAATTCTAACAAGTCACCAGAGAATATGGCAGTGCGCTACAAAGAGAGGTGAACTATTCAAATCTGCCTTTATGGATGTGCATGCTCATAGCTTGTGAGTCATGGATATGAATTACAGGCAACTCATTATGTGAAGGATATTAATGTGTAAAAATTATTTAGGCCTTTTTTTTATCAAGTCAGTCTTACCATGTTGTTCAGTATCATCATTTTTTGTTGTTCATGCACCAAAATTGCTACTGTTGAACTAACACCTACAATGCGGAACACTGTGTCCATTAGCATCCACCTAGACTTTGCAGGCGTTTTGTTGACTAGATGGATTGCTAGATTGCTGGATGGATTGGATTCAGATTTCGCTTATATTTAAAGTATTTGTTCCGGTTATTTACCTTTTCAGGAGGATGGTCCAAAACGTAGCTTTGGCAACTGCCGTCAGTACCGTTTGCATCCTAGCCTGATCGTTAGATGCCCTAGCTCCTCCATCAGAACCACTATGCTAATAAGCCATTCCTCTAAGGGATGTTTTCTAGAACATGGTCCCATCTTATTTCAAGCAGACAACAAGCTTTTTTTGGTGACTCATTAATGTTTTATTTCCTTCTCTGAGAAAGAAAAAGAAATTTAGCCTTGAAGTTTGCTTTTATCGTGTGCGGTTTATCTGTGGTTTTAATTGCTTGTGGTCCCCCTGAAGTTGCCCTGCTGTAAAAACCAACACATATCAGCATGCATTCCATGCTGGTTGAGGCTGGTCTGTGCTGGTATAGTGCTGTCAAGCTGACATAGTGCTGTCCAGGTGCAGGTTGACCAGCAAACCAACATTCAAAACACACAGCATGTGCCGGTTTAGCTGGTGTCCAGCACATCCACTGCTGAGGGTGCTTTTGCAGACATGTATCTAAGAGAGTGAGATACACATATATGGATATGTAGCTTTTAACAAAGTGACGTTATCTATGGGTGGGTGATGTGAATCATCACCTTGAATATTCTGATAGTGGTTTTCATCTTAAGTACTCTATATTTGCAATGCTGAATTAAAAGATATATATGTATATATTATGGCCGTTCTTGGGGCTGGGCCTTCAAATGTCAAAAATTAGTCAAAAATGAGGAAATACACTCCTATGACAATGCTAGTTTTTACTAGCAGCCCTATGGGATTCTAATGTTAAGCGGCGCCAGAGTCAACAGAAAGGAGAAAACTGGTCACCAGTTGGAAAATGAATGGGAAGCTTGGTTGGTTGACTTGGTTAAGCCGCAAGTGGGAAAACCCTTCTTCCTTGTGGAGATATGTGCAGTAGCCAACATTCGTGAACAGTAAAAATCATGCTTTTGTGTGTTATTTGAGCCAAATGCTAGAAACCATCTATGCTACATAGCATTTACTAGATTTTATCAATGACTTAAAATGTACATTTGTAACGTTAATGAGGCCTTCGGTTTTGGTTTTACAGCTCTTGCCTCGTTCAAGGAAGAGTGTAGTCTTGTTTGTCTGGAAATAACTGCCTGGCTGTGTTACCAAGATGGCCATCAAGTGGACAGACAACAGGAAAGTTGGACTTTGGTAGTGCTAAGCTAAGATGATTCACATGAAATTGATGTCCTTGATTAAACCGTTTAAGATTTGAAGCTTGTAAAAGACGTTAACATATTTGACCTTGTAGTAGTTTTACATTGACTCTTTGAGTAAAGATTTTTGGCATAAAGCTGCTGCCATCACTATTTTCCATTTCTAACAAATGGCTGAAATGCTTTGTGATGCTACCTCTCCTATCCACAGTAATAAATGTATTTAGGGCTTCGTGGAGTGATGTATTTCTGATAAAACTGGTCCCATTCATTGGGAATCTAACTATGGTTGGATGATTCCACTGGCAGTTCCCAGTTATTCAGTGGTTAATCTGACATGCCAGTATTTCAGGAGGATTCCCCACGGTTTAAATGTCCGTTTGCTGGTGTATTCTGTCCATTGCATCTTGTTTGCAAACCTCAGAAAGCTGAAATATTGCAAAATATATCATGTATTGTGAACATGTTTTGTTGTGTGATATTTTTGCTAAATTGTCACTTTTTTTTTCTCTCAGGACGCTTCATCAGCAGTTTGAGAGCTATAAGGAACAAGTGAGACGGATTGGGGCGGAGACCAAACGCCAGCAGACCATCCACAAGGACGACGCCCCCACCTGCGGGATCTGCCGCAAGACCAAATTTGCCGATGGCTGCGGCCACCTCTGCTCCTACTGCCAGACCAAATTCTGCGCCCGCTGTGGTGGGAGGGTGTCTCTACGCTCCAACAATGTGAGGAACAGCTGTTACGCCTTCTTTTCTAGTTTCTTTCTACAACCTTCTGGTGCCAATGCTGTCGATCTGTCTATCTATCTATCCAACTGTCCATCCATCCATTACTTCATTCATTCACTAATTTATTCATTCACTGTGTTACTTACTTGTGCAGTTATGTTCTCGCATACCTGCCTGGATGTCTGGCTTACGTGTTTCATGTTTGGTCGCTCTGTTCAGAGAAGGGTTAAGCTACACTTGAGCGATGCTGTAAAAGAAACACTTCTGGTTCCCTGAAGAACCATGTTTGAGAAGCGTTTATCAGACTGATTTAACTGATTTCAGGAAGCCAAAAGTGGTTCTTCTATGGCATTGCTTCAAAGAACCCCTTTCAGTACCTTTACTTCAAAGGTGTTAGTTATTTTTGTTGTTCAGTCCTGCCAGTTACTGCAAGGCTGTCCAAAAGGTTCTAGGAATTATGCCACAGAAGAACCACCTTTGGGACCCCTTTAAGAATCGTTCAGTGGACGGTTCTTTTAGGGAAGCAACTGCATCTTTATCTGCCTTGCAAGTTAGGTATTAATGATGTTATAGAAGAACCGTATTTGGTTCCTTAGAAAACCTTTTTAATGAATGGTTCTTTAGACTCTAAGCAACCATCCAATTGAAGGTCTCAAGCTTATAGAACCTGTTTTGAAATTGCGATAAACTTTGAAAAGACCTGAAAAAGACACTGAATACCTTTAAAATGCTGGACTATTACTGCAAAGAACAATCCACTATGAAGTTCTCTGGGTAACCAAAAGTGGTTCTCCAGAGTAGTGCTTAAAAGAGACTGTGAGGAATGTATTAGTCAGATATTGAAGCCGAATGTGAGCATCAAATAAAAGCAACACCACATAAAAAAAATACAACCAGTCCCAAAAGAGGCCACGAGCGGATATTAGCCAGCACTTCCTCGCCAAAGTCCATTCAGTGCTGCCTTTGCCTTTACATCAATAAAGCATTGACTGGGGTGGGTTCCAGCATCGCTGCATGGGGTGGAGTATTTTCGGCTCCTGCCTCAGCCTGCTGTCTTTAAAAAAAGAGCAACCTTCTCCCAAATCCACCCACTACGTTACTTACCTGACAATGGAGTACTCTCTCTCTGAGCATGCTGAGCTCCAATCTGCCCTGCTTCCGTCCTGCCCAGTGGGTTTTGCCTCCTGTGCTCACACCCTGTAGAACTTACAGCCTTCAATGACGGAGCATTGGCCCATCTGTTCTGATGTATGGGTACAGTACCTGAAGACAGTGCAGTTAATCGTTAGAAGTCTAGAGTTTTGCTATGCTACTCAAATGCAGTTATGCAAATATATAAGTCACTGCATTGTTAGTTGCATAATGAATAATGTTTTGAGTACACGTTTCGGAGTTTATCCCTTTGGTTTCAGTGTCATAAAACCACAAAAACATGGCAAAAAAGTGAAGGATAGTTTTCTTCCTGTAAATAAAGATAAATGTCAATTCAAACTAGGGCTGTACCTGACTCAGTCGAATCGGATTCGCCCGTCCTGGCCGACGATTCGACTATTCGTTCATGTTTTTTCTCCATATACATTATCTAGTAATCAGTCCTCCTCATTTAGAAAGTCAGCAGAGTCACAGGAACATATTTTTGAACTAAAAGAGACGTGGCATATGATGAACGATCTGGAGCCTGATTTAATTACAGAGTATAGCGTCGGGCAGCAAGCACGTATTTATGCTAAAAATTAGCTGTTTTTTTAGCGTCTTTTTAATTTCACTTTTAACAGCTTCTTCAGTAGGATGACCCTTCGTCTTTCATCTCTCATAAATAATGAACTCCTAAATAAAACCAAATTAGTCAATATTTAAATTATTTTTTGATGAAAAGAAGAACGGTAGACCTGAAACCGTTTAATTATTATGTCACCCGCGCTGAAATAATTATTTCTCGTTTATCGACAGGCATGTTAAGTGACTGTACTTATCTTTAAATAAAAATAATCT
>CM067495.1:5429881-5534014 GCA_034552555.1 Semaprochilodus insignis
ATTATTATTATTATTATTATTATTATTTCTTCTACTTCTTTTTCTTCTTCTTCTTCTTCTTATTATTAATCGGCCCACCTCTAGGCCACCTCTTATCTCTTGTGCATTATGACTAATGTTGCTCCTGTTGTTTGTCTCTTGCTCCTGCAAAGTGTCTCATAGGGAAGGACAGGGTAAGGAATTCTGGGTATTGTAGTTTTTGCATGGGGCACAGTTCCCTTTCCTCACCACAGTCAGAGTCACACAGAGCTAGCATGTGTCAGCTGACCAAGTGCCCCTCCCCCTCCTTGTGGCTGTACGGCTGTTCCAGGATTACTATGGAGATGTGGCAACGCCGCTATAGGGACTGCCACACAGGGAGTGGGTGATGGGCATGGGGTGGCATTTTTGATTGGTCTGAATATCGGTGTTGTCACAAACAGTTGGTTGCACTTCAGTTGAACGGATGAATAGACACACGAGAGGGAAATGATGCTTCACCAAGGCATTGAAAATGCTCACGAAATGGTTAAACTGTTATGAAGTCCCCTTTCAAATGAAGTGCCACTAACAGAACGTGAATGTGCATGTTCGCTGCACTTGCCTGTGCCCTGGGACTGCGACGGGCATGCCACAGAGGTCAAGGGTCAGGGGTCAGCGGTTCTGGCACAAGACGTATACGGGGTAGAGAGAGTCCCTGTGTTTCCAGTGCAAGCCAACGCATATGAGAACTTACCCTGCATTCCGATGGGCACTTGCGACTCACGTTTTGCACCCGTGCTGTTCTGAATGTGGTTTTCTTTCTGTGTGTTATATATGCAGCATCTGTGGTTCTGTTGTGAGTTTGTCATGTATGAGCGTGTGTGTATATGTGTTTGCAGTCAGCAATGGGCCCTTTTCACATTTTCAGCTTGCCACTTCCATCAGTTTTTGAAGCACCTGTAATTGTGTGCAAATGTTTGAACACCCTCAACTGAATTACATGCTTTGTTGATTTAAATTAATTTAGCACATTCTCTACTGGGAACAAACCTAAAGATTTATGCAATTTTCGGCCCAATTTGGTCATGTCAAATAGCTGCGTTTTACATTTACATGTATGGCATTTAGCTGACACGCTCATCCAGAGCGACTTACAAGGTTAATCATATTACAAGTAGGCCAAAGTAGTGTTAGGAGTCTTGCCCAAGGACTCTTATTGGTGTAGCACAGCATAGTAAGAGCAGGAATTAAACCCCAGTCTCCCACATGGGGTAGTAGCTCACTGGCAGGTAATGGTGTTATCCATTGTACCACACCAACCACATGATACAAGTACTACTGAGATGGTAAAGGCTTCTTCTTGAAGAACCACCACATCTATTTAAACAATGTCATTGGACAGCTCAACACGCTTGGAGGAGAATGCTAACTGCCGGTTCTGTTATGCCGACTTACATTTCCTAGCATCACACTGAGTGAGGGGGAGAAATGGATGACCATCCCACCAATCAATAGAGAAGATGGCCAATTATGCTCTCTTGAATGCCCAGTCACAGCATCTCCTGATAAGGCCAATACTTTGCACCACCTGGGAGGAAAATAATATAAGCATAAAATACAAAATGTGCTATAATGTTTGCATAGCATACCACTGGGGAACCCTTGGGGCTCTTTAGCCTTCAGAGAAAGATTAATAATACCTGTGAAATAAAAAAAAAAGTCTGTAGGCCTAATATAAGCATCATGCTTGTTCTATTTGAACTTTGCATGTTTTGTATTTCTTTGCTAGGGTTTGGTTAGGAGAAAAACGGTTAAAACTTCCAAAGGAAATTGTCCAATCAGAATTTATTTTCCTCTGTAGTATGTAAGTGGATACAGCCGAGCAAGCTCCTGCATTGGTTAGAAACTTCTGAGATTTTTTTTGGTATTCTCAACTAATTAGAGATGCAGCACTGGTCCAAAGAGGTTCATGCACTTGGTCCTTCATAGACTAGCAAATGTGATTATGACTGGGAAACCTCTAAAAACATTACAGTATGGCGTAGCGTGTTTGGCAATCTAAAAACTTGCCTAATTTGGTGGAAATAAACTGTTACTCATTTCTCAAACCTAAGTCATTACTGTGTGGAAGAGCGCATTACCAACCCAGAAAAGAGCCAAAAGAAATATTGTTAAACCGTATATTTTTCTGCCATTGATATTAGCATCAGTGCCACTAGGGTAGGCAGGCAACGTGAGTGAAATCAACCAATTACGTTATAATTTCCAGAGAGTGGGTCCAATTTAGTGAGATATTATGACTGTTACATGCTTCAAAAGTACGGGTTTAATCCATAACGACCAAAAAATGATATCAGTCACTTAACTTGTTAACTTGTGATTGTCACTGTTAGCTTGTGACAGTGCTATCATACTACTTGAATCCTGTAGGGATGCTAGAATTTAGCTTTATCATAGAGGGGCTTTTTTTGAATTATGACATTTATGGTGCAACCTAAAGGCCTAGCTCTAATAATCCTGGTTTGCCACCGTAAGGTACCACGTATGACAGTTTTTGTGTGCGTCACTGAGGGACTAACAATTTGGTTTTGGCTAAACCGTTAGCATAGTTACCTGCTTTCAGAAACCAGCATAAGTACCAACCTGGGAATCTGCAAGGGGCCTACATAGTTTCTTTAAGCGGTGAAAGAATTATTGGATTTGCTAGCCTTTTCCAGTTAGCAACTAGCTGTAAAAGATGCATGCTAAGTTCAGGTGTAATTAATCATTCAGTAAAATAAGATGCACTGTAAGTTGATGTCTTCTTCTTCTGAGTTTGAGCTGAAGCAAGCAGCGGCGTTCCCAATTAGTGCTCTTGTTGTCAGCGAGCTAGCCATCTAGAGAAGATTAATCACCACCGTTAGTGCACGGCATTTAGCCTGTATTTGAACTACATGTGCCACGTCTATTCGTGGCAGAATTAGCGAGAAGTCTTTACAAGCTAGTGTGCAGGTGCTATCGGGGCAGTACCCTGGTGGCTCATTAGTGTAAAAATATGGGGCCCAATCTCCTTTGTTAGTCACCTTTTAGTACTAAATTTCAGCTGCTTAGCTTAAGATTTGGTTGTCAGAGAAACAGAATTAGAGCTCACCCGCTAAGCGTGGAGGGGCTAGGGGCTCCATTTATCCAGTCTCGTTTGCGGCCTAAATGCTGACACGGGCAGTACTGGCTCTAAACATTAAGTGTTCCACTCTCTCTCCTCCTGCCTGCCTTAGATTCAAGATGGATGAAGCAGGATTGTTAGAGTGAGAGCCCATCATGAGGGGAAAAACTCCAGATTGATGACAGCTAGCCAGAAACATGATCCGTTAAAGCAGGGATGTTGACACTAGTCAAACAGGTTTGAGGCGTTTATGCGCCTGGAGATTGATAGATCTGGGTTTGTTGGTTATTGGGTATTCAGGGCTTTACTATGATTGCCAACACAGTGTATTTGTGCTGTTAGCAGCTTTTTATGCCCAAAGCTTTAGACAAGCTAACTCGTAATGAGGTAATTCCAGTTTATTATAACATTCTAAAAACCAAATTACTGAAAATTAAGAGATGGAATATTAGTATTAATGGGTATCAGTATTGGGATGATTCACTCATAATCAATAGAATAGCTGCACCCAGAAGGAAGTGTGGGATTGTAGTGCTATTGAGAAGGAAGATAAAGGCTACCAGGAACAATAAATGATGATACATTTAGACTGATATGGGTAATATTTATTGAGCTACACATACAGAAGTAGTGTCTCTCAGTATGGTGTCGGGCCGCCATGTTTGCTAATGCAACATGTCAGATGTCTCGGCATGGAGTTGTAGAGGTTCCTAATGGTGTCCTGTGATAATCCATCCCATGCAGCTTGAATATTCTCACACAGTTCCTGCAGATTGTGCGGTAGGGGTGGAGGTGGAGTGACACCAGACCTTCTGGACGAGTGACGTGTGACAACAAACTCTTCATCTTGGTGCTGACCACGGTGCCTCCACACAGGGATTCATTGGTCGTCTCCACACAACAGACAAAAGCGGGACTCGTCACTGAAGATGACCTGCTGCCATTCTGAGTCACTCCATGACAGTCTGGCACAACACCATTTCAGTCTTAGGTGATGTTGACGTGGTGTTAAGGACAGTCGTCGTAACGGTCTGTGTGCATGTAGTTCTGCGTCGTGCAGCCGTTTGCCAATGGTGCTGGCACTAACAGGATGACTCATGGAGGGCATCACTGCTCACTGAAT
This sequence comes from Semaprochilodus insignis, assembly GCA_034552555.1. Lineage (NCBI taxonomy): Eukaryota > Metazoa > Chordata > Actinopteri > Characiformes > Prochilodontidae > Semaprochilodus > Semaprochilodus insignis. The sequence goes on from CM067495.1 coordinate 5,434,108, forward strand.
GTCCGCAATCGGGGCTGTTGGGTCAGTCAGGTACAGCATAAAGCCCATCTCTGTTTACGTCACATGCACAGCAGAGTGTGAAGCTTGAATCATTTGCATGTTTTACAATGTCAAACCTACCCAAGTTTCATTCCTGTCGGTTCAACACAAATGGTGTAAAGAAAAAATGTTAATAACAGTAAAATCTGTAGATCTTCCTCTACTAAAAAGTTCCACCACAGTTCTCTTAGTTCCTCGGGGGTTTTTAGACCTGGTACTTTTCTACTTCTACTCAAGTTGTTTTTCTGGAAAGTGCTTTTACTTGTATGATTATTTTTCCCAACTATCAGTGCATGTAGTCCGGTATCTACGGTAGACGGTACTGTATTAATGTGCTGACTGTATTATTCTGATAATAGAAGTTGCAGTCCGGTGCAGCGGTGCAGCGGTGCAGCAGTCCAGCTGCTGCAGTATCAGTACTGTGAATAGACTGGTAGATAATTACTGTGAGTTTACAGGTACGTTTGTGCTGTGTCGCTCCATCTCTTACAGACATACAGACATGAGCGCTGTTGGCATCCGGGGGCCAGAATAGTTGCGGTGGAGCTGAAAATGTGCAGACTGGCTGAATCTTTGTGGAGTAGTGTGTGTGTGAGAGTGAGTGTGTGTGTGTGTGCGTGCGTGTGTGTGTGTGTGTGTGTGTGTGCGTGTGTGTGTGTGTGTGAAGTATGATTCAGTAGTCGTGTGTCAGCAGATCTGTCAGGGTGGCAGTGCTTTTCTAACCTATTTCCTCTCAGACCCTCAGCCAGCATAGCCAAGAGCTCTACTCCTCCTCCCTCACAGCTGACTATACCCTCCTCTTCCTCTCTAATATGGTTCTCTCTCTTACTCTCTTTCTCTCTCTCTCCCCCTCTCTTTCTCTCTCTCTTTCTCTCCCTCTGACTCTCTCTCTCTTTTACTTTCTCTATCTCTCTATCTGTGACTGATCTTTGCTCCTTTTTCATTCCCTCCATCTTTTCATTTTCACCGTTCTTCTTTTTTTGGTCTCTCTTACTTACGCACTCTCTTTTCCTACATTTTAATTTCCCTTTCTTTTACTAGTCTCTCTCCCCTCTTTTCTCTCTCTTGTTCTCTTTCTCTCACTTTCTCTCTCTCTGGCTGTGTTTTTTTTTCATTCTCTCCATTTTTTCATTTGTGCCATTCTTCTTGCTTGTCCACTCGCACTTTCCCTTATTCCCAATTTCATTCCTTATCCTCCTAGTCTCTCTTCTTTCTTCTTTCTGAGTGCTCTTCACCCATCTTTTACACAAACCTCTCTCTCTCTCTCTCTCTGCCTTGGTTACCATGGAGAGCAGTATTCAGCTAAGCAGGGGAGGCTGGCTCGTGCACACAGAAGCCTCCGTCTCTCTCTGTCTCTCTCCGTCTCTCTCTCTCTCTCTCTCTCTCTCTCTCTCTCTCTCTCTCTCTCTCTCTCTCTCTGTCTGTCTCTCTCCGTCTATATCTGTCTCGTACAGCAGAGGTTTTGATGGAATGATGTTCTGAGGATGTAAATCAGTCACACGTCCTCTACAGTGAACACACTTCCACACCTATAATACACAGCTGCTGTTTATTTGCTGAATTGAACTCACTGGAGAAGAGATGTGGTCTGAGTAAAGGCTTGCATATCTACAAGTAACACACATATTCATTGTACATTGTGTTCCCTGGTGGCTGTGTGTGCTTGGAGTAAGCAGTGGAACTTTCTGAAGAGACAACATCAGCAGTAGAACCAGAAGCACAGGAAGCACTAGACTCTGAGCAAAACTTTGAAGTCGCTGTTAAAACTTAGGTTCTAACCTGCTGTTGCAGGTTTAAATTAAGAACAGAAGGGGAGCTTAAAGGGAAATCTGCAGAATTAAATGGTTGAGATGTAAACAAAGTCTGTCAGAGCGGTTTGGTACGAAATGCTCTGTTTTGGCTTAAAATGTATTTTAATAATACATTTATTTTTTACAGGCAGAACAAAGCAAAATAGTCTCCAAAGAAACTTTTTTTTCTAGATTGGTTGACATCATCACCACCACTGTAAAGCAATCAGAGCCTGTAAGTTTCTCTACAATGAATCATTTCACACCAAACCACTCTGAATGACTTACATTCCAATGACTGAGCTTTTCAGAAACTTTGATTTCACCTTTAAGTTGTCCCCTTTTACATATCTATTGAGTTACATATACAGAAGTAGTGTCTCTCAGTATGGTGTTGAGCCATACTGCAACTAACCAACATGCCAGGCGTCTCGACATGGAGTTGTAGGGGTTCATAATATCCTGTGATATTCCGGAATGTCCGGAATCGTGGCTCTTCGGTCAGACAAGTACAGTGATAAGTCCCGTCCTTGCTTACATCACATGCGCAGCCGAGCGTGAAACCTGAATCATTCACATGTCTCATGATGTCAAACCTACCCACTAAGTTTCATTCCTGTTGGTTGAATCCTTCTGGGTGCAGCTATTTATGTGGCTGTTCTGTTGAGGATGAGTGTAAGACGATAGCCAAGCACAAAGGAAGATCCTTGTCTAAGAGAGACTCCACACGTTTCATCCAACAATTACTTCACTTGTTTAATGAGCTATGAGTGAGAAATGACATTGCAGGTCACTTGGAGACAACTCTTTAAAGCTTAACTACAATTGCAGTTGGTCATTATTGAGCTTAGCTTTCCCATCATTTCTACTTTCACTAGTAGCCAAAGTTCTTACCTCTCTTCTTGGGATATGTTCTATGTAAGTAGGGCAGTGTAACAATAAACACTATTCCCTTCTACACTCGTCTTCTGCTAGAGTAGGTTCAACAGTCCTTCTATCGAGGAACAAGGCTGCAGTTTACGCCTGGGTTGGATTTAATCTCTCTCCCTCCCTTTCTTTCTCTCTCTCTCTCTCTCTCTCTCTCTGTCACGATATTCAGGTTTCGGTGCCCTACATTTTTGATACTGTGTTTTTTTTCTCCCCCTCTTCTGTTCTACTAGTCTAGTACGTAGCAAACAGCAGCAAGCCGTGGGAAGATGAGATGCAGAATGATGTGTTGAGTGACAGACAGACCTTTGAGAAACTGCACATAAAGGAGAGAGAGAGAGAGAGAGAGAGAGAGAGAGAGGACCGTCAGGCGTGCAGCTTGAATTCGATTTGATTCAGGGATTAAAGTCTGGATTATTTTACCATGCATGGCTATTGGAAAGTAGTCTATCGATTCACCGCCAAGCCTCCCATACCAAATCTTACACCCAGTTTTTGGGTTTCGGTTGTCCTAGCAGGCACCACTACTCTTAGAGGTGAAAGTTTGATGCTAATGTCTGCCTTTGAGGTAAAGAACTAAAGCTTCGGCTCCATTGTTGTCCATTGTTTCCTGCATGCACACAGTTGTTTGGTCTCAAGCAACCTATGCCCACCGGCATGGCTGCAATGTCATGCCTGGCAGTTTGAATAATGGCGAGGGGCTAGCAGGAGCACTAGGCGGTGGGATTAGCGCAGATTGCTAATCCTTCCTGGGAGGGTTTCTCTGGGTGCCTGACAGCTGTGGGCCTCTGGACATCAGATTTACCTCAGATTACACTGGAACAAGGCCAACTGGATCCAATCAGGGCATGATGCTCTCTCTATCCTGCTCTCTCGGCAACTCCCATCCTGTCCTAGAACAAGCTCCATCGCTGTCCCTCGTCAAGGGGAGCGATCTGTTGACGCTTGGATATTTACTTGTTTTTGCTGAAGTTCTTTGGACTCCTACAATGCCACCCGATGCCCCTTTGACCCTGTAAGAGGGCACCTTTCTCCATCAGGATGCCTACATGTGAGTAGCTGTACAGTTCTTAGTGATCTCACAGTTGGCTAGCCTGATGTTTGTGCTGTCGCACCGTTGCCGGAACATATGCTAATACGAGCCTTAACGAATCCTGGCACCTTGGTTTCCTTGTCAGAAGCAGATGTGCTCTGCCTTGAATGTCTGTTTTGTCGTCAAGTTTTGCTCGGTGATCCTCAAATAGAACTCTTTTTTGTCAGAGAAACACGGCCTGGATTTTGCAGCAGATATTGGCGCCGGCTTTCATAATCTGTCTGCGTTTGATCAGCATTAGGCACTATGGATGATTGTGACGGCATCATCTTCTCAGGCTGTGACAGTTGTTACTGATCCATGTACCACGTAACTAATGTATGTAGGTTAACATCTACGCTACGACGTTTGGAATCACCATTCAGAAGTATGGAATCGCTTATTTGGAATGACATAAAACCAATTTTTTAAAGGTCCTGTTACAGTACAAAATAGTAGTAATAGTGTTATGATGCGTCTTCATAGATTTCCACTACTTACATGCTGCTGTTGGGGCTGTGATGCTAATAAAGGTGGTACTGCTCCTCTCTTCAGTTTCTTCAGTGTGAAACTCTGAGCAAAGCTGCTCCATATTGTCCAAAGTTTGGGAAACGGTCCTGAGTGGAATGTGCAGAGCACTTTGAAGTCATCCAGGATCTTGTTAAAGATCTGGGAGCTGAAGTTGGCTTCCTGTTCACCAGCTTGATTTGTGCATTTTCCGTTCTACCTTAAATGGTGGTGCAGTTACATTCTGGAGTAGCTGTACCACAATATATATACAGTTTTCCATTCTACGGCACCTTGAAACAAATATCTTTTGATACTGATTTGATTCCAACGTCATTGTGCATCCCTCGTGTCTAGAAACTACTAAATATCAAATAAACCATCAAACTAAATTACATTTAGGTTTTTACCTTGTGGTTCTGGATGATTATTAATTATAATAACACCAAATATTAGTGCAAGAGGTGATTCCAGTCTTTTTTTTTTTTTTTGGAACAACATTTTATTTGAATTCACAGTAATTATAAAAATTCAGACATGCACACACACCCACAAACAAATACACATACATATATCCACATAAATACAGTGTCTGGGGACAAATATTGGACTCACCCCCCATGTCAAATATGATCCTTCACAAACCAGATAGCATTTGGAGTAGCATTAGGAAGTTTAGCTGTAGATAGATAGATAGATAGATAGATAGATAGATAGATACTTTACTGATCCCGAAGGAAATTTAGCAGCCAGTAGCGGTTTCACAAAAACAGCACAGTAAAACATTAAACAAATACAAATTAAAAAATAAAAACAAGGTTGTGCAGTATGAAAAACCGAAATGGGCAGGTACTGGCAGCAGTATTATTAACTGTTAACTATGAACTATAAACTATACATAGTACAGGTCACTATGGATAAATATATAAATATATCTCACTTCGCAAGGAGGCAAGAAATATATACATACAAGAAATACAAAAAGTAGGCCGCTCCAAAACCAGTATATCCACAAAATACTGTAACCATATTTTCTTTAACAAAATACTATGCTCATAGTGAATAATAGCCTTTATAGAGGCTGTTAAACCTGCCACCAGAATTTTCCTTTTTGGAAAATTCAAATTGGGACCAGAATCATCACACAATAAAAAAAGAGCTAGATACATCAGTGTTCTTACATCTAATAGTTTAGAAATAAATTCAGCTACAAGATTCCAAGACTTTGCTACTACTGGACACTCCCAGAAAAAGTGGAAAAAAGTGCCCAATAATGAGAGATGGCATCTGGTACAATTTTTATCCATACTGAGTTTCATCTGGAAGGCACGAAGAGGACTTATATAAAGCCTGTGTATAACTTTATAATGGATTAATTGATGGCACAAGTTCTTGGAAGTTGAAAATACATTATTCCAGACTACATCCCAATCCACACTGATACCTAAATAAGATCACAGTGCATAGTCCTTAGCCGATATGAGTCTACTATAAATCAATGATGCAGGACCCTGAGTTGAGGTAGCTGCAGTAAGAAGGTCACCCAAAGGATGGGACTCTAAAGGACTATCCCAGGGAACTCCATAAGCCCATAGGGCAGAACGAATTCTGAGGTACATAAAAGATTCCAGTTTTTGAATGGTGGAATATGATTTTAGCCTCTACATGAATTCTTCCTTAGGACATTGACAAGGAACAAGAAGACGTGCTCGTTACAGAACTATTAGATCCTGTTCTGTGCTGGGACGTGGACCAACAACCTTTATGTCCTGCAATAGGAGTAGATTTACTGACAATCTTGGGTGCTTGTACAAGCCTAAAGTGGGATCAATAGATTGGACATCTGTGCTTTAGGAGTTCTGAAGTGGGATTGATAGATCAGGCTTCCGTGCTTTTAAAGGCACAGACGTGTTGAGGAGGCAGGAGCTGTTTGTTTGATTTAGCATCGACGCTAATAGTGTCTGATCAAGCTTGGCTGGACTCCATATTCAATCTGCACCAGGAAGAGAGAGAGAGAGAGAGAGAGAGTGAGCGAGAGGGAGAGAGAGCGGAAGAAGAGAAATATCGTCCAGGCCAAGGTATTTTTAGGAAGCCTCAGTCATCCATCTCATAAATGAACCATCAGAGAGCTCTATCAGAGCTTGAAACGACAGAAGGAGAGAGGAGAGAAAAGAAGTAGAGAGGAAAGGAATAACAGGTTGATGAATACTGTTGCTGGAACCTGCATATGACTTACGGTCACTGTTGTGTCTGACTGAGAGAATATGGCTGTATGTATGGGAAGAGAGTGTGTAAGTCTATGTGAATGATTGTAATCGCTGTAGTTTGCATGGTCCCCTTAACTCTGGAGTCTGCCAGTTGTCTGACTGTGTTTGCCCTGTAAGTCTGCTCTATAGATCCTCTCACGTAATTAAACCAGCTTCAATGTATATTACACTACAGCTCTAAAGACTCTCTTAAAAACGGCAAGACCAAAAACGGGTTCTTTGGAGTGATGCCATACAACAGCCACTTGTGGCTTGTTCTTTACAGGCCGTAGAAGAATCGCTTTGTCTCCCTAAAACTGTGGAATTGATTATTCTTTAAAGCCCAATGAAGGACCGCTGTTGGCTCCCTAAACAAACTTCCAATAGATGATTCTTTAAAGACAATAGAATGAGAATCCTTTAGATGATGGTTCTTTAAAAGGCCAATGAAGAACCACATTTGGCTTCCCAACGCACAGATGATTCATAACAGGCCTTAATAGTACCACTTTTTGCTTCCCAAAGAACCTTTCAATAGATCATTTTATAAAGAATATAAAATGAGAACCTTTAAGTGGATGGCTTTTTAAAGACCACTGAAACCCTTTTTTTCTCCCCGTAGAGCCTTCCAGTTGCTATTTAAATCCCCTAAAAGAACATATTTTAGTTTCTTAGAGCTTTTTTTCTGTAGAGCTTTTGAAATGATACCTTTTATAAAACCTGTTTGCTTCTTTAAAAAGCTTTCAACGGATGAATAGAAACAATAGAAACTTTTTAGTCCCACAAAATAACTTTCAATAGGTGATTTTTTAACAGACTACAGAACCTTTTAGATGGTGGTTCTTCAATCAAAAAATCCACTTTTGGCTCAGTTTTTCTCAGTTGATTCTTGAAAGGTTATAATAAAACCACTTCTGGGACCCTATAGAACCTTTCAGTTGATGGTTCTTCAAGGGCCATTGAGGAATCACTCTAGACTCCTGAAAAACCTTCAGTAGATGGTACCTCATAGACCATAGTCAAACAATGTTGGTTCCCTAAAGACCTTTTACTTTGATGGTTCCTGTGAGACAATAGAATGGAAAAAAATTTTTTAACTTTAACTCCTTATAGACACTTCCAGTGGATGGCTCTTTAAAAGTCCAGAGAACCTATTAGTGGGTGGTTCTGTAAAGGCCTTGGAAAACCCACTTTTGGTTCCCTAAAGAACCTTTCAATGGATGATTATTTAAGCACTGTAGCATGAGAAACTTTTCATTATTGGTTCCATAAAATGCCAGTGAAGAATTACTTTTAGCTTCCTAAAGGACACATAACTTTTAAAAGACCACGACAGAACCCTTCCTGGCACCCTATAGAACGTTTCAGTCGATGGTTCTTTAAAGACCATTAAGGAATCACTTTTGGCTCCCAACAACTTTCAGTGGATGGTCCACATTTGTTTCTCTAGAGAACATATTAGTGGGTGCTTCTTTAAAATCTTTGGACAACATGCTTTTGGTTCCCTAAAGAACCCTCGAATGGATGACTGTTCTAAGACCAGAGACAAACTAATAGACCATAGAAGGACCACTTTTGGGCTCCCTAAAGACCCTTTATTAAACGTTTAGCTATCTCTATATTTTGGTAGTATATTTTAAGTATTTTCCACCTCTATGTATCTCTCTTCAGCGCCTCTTTCCTCTGTGTCTCTTTGGCAGGTGATGTGGGTATGCAACCTGTGCAGGAAGCAGCAGGAGATCCTCACTAAGTCTGGGGAATGGTTCTCGCCGGGGCCCAGGGGCAGGCCGCTGAGCCTGGGCGCTCCTGTCACTGTCCCTGAGGCAGACGGGGACAGGAAGCTACGTTCCAGGTCCCAGGCCCCTGCCGGCACTAACCTAGCTGCTGCTGACACCCAGGCGCCTGCCACTGGGCCTGCTGACCGGTCTAAAGGAGCGGACACTATGCCAGCCTCACGAGCCCGGAGCGAACCTCCGAGAGAGAAGTATGCTTGCTAGTATCGCATTCGTGTACTCTAGCCGTATGGGGTTGCCTGCTGTCTTACAGGACAATTACCTGCACTACTGCCACTGGGCAAATTTGTCTTCTTTGTGTGAAATATGTCCATGTAGAATACTATGCAAAGGTCAGAGATGGTTTCTTTATTTTGTCTCCGGTTAAAACAGACATTAAGTTCAAGTTATTCATTTTTTCAGCCCCAGAAAGAGTGTTAAATGTGTATTTACATCCGAAAATGATGCAAAACCTACAACACATAGTACAACACCAAATCTACTAGAATTTCATTTGTCCGCTCTATGCATTTGTGCACTCCACTGCCACCTCAGATTGGAGCTGAGCTTTTCTAAACTTCCAGTATTAAAACGAACCAGTTCCACCCGTGTCCTACCAAAAAGCTGTTCCCAGAGGAGTCACTGACATTAAGTTCCCATACAAACTCACATTAACTGCCTTACAAATGTATTTCCCATGTATCAGCTAAGAGCTAAATCATTTCTGAGGATTTGATATAAGATTTAAGAGAAGGAGGAGAACGTAAGACTAGTCAGGCAAACATAAGTAGGGAATTGTTAAAGGCTACAGAGAAAATGGGACTCCCAACAACCCCCTACAAGACCTGGTAGACCACCAAAACAGTCCCTGGTAAACAGCACTTAAAGCTTTCCTCTTTAAGAGAGATGAGAACATCAACCTCCACTCTTACTTCAGATCTGAAAGCATCCACAGGTGCTCCTGTCCATCCTCCTACCATGAAAAGATAGCTCAGTGCTGTGGGTCTGAAAGGATATGTAGCTGTTCAAGAAGCCCCGAGAACATTTGCTCTGGAACACCAAACGAGGACATCCGAGATGTGGATTAAGTTTATATGGGCTGATAAATCTAAAATTGTAATTGAGAAAATGCATTGAGCTCCTAAGACTGAACATTATAGGCGTGGAAAATTTACACCTACATTTACATTTACGGCATTTAGCAGACGCTGTTATCCAGAGCGACGTACAACCGTGCTTAGTGTTCTGTTGGATAATGTTTCCCAGCTAGTACAAGAAGGTTAGAGTCAAAACCCGCCCTGAACTCAGACACTGCCCGAACAAGGGCCAGTGCTGCTACCTAGAGAGAATAATACACAGACATATATAAAGCATAAGTGACCTGAAACAAGTCTCCAGAAGAAAGCTGTGGTAATAAAGGCAAAGAGTGGGCTCTGAAAAGCGAATATTAGATTTAGTTGTTCAGGTCAGTAACTCGTTTGTAATGACTGTTTTGACTGTAAGATGGACTTTTGCATAGTACTGCGGCTCGTAACTTGAGAGGCAATATCAGCTTCTTGTATCACAGCATGCTCTGCTGTCCTAACCGAGCTAGCAGGGAACATTCCCAGAACATTGGCTAACATTACCTACAAGTTCTAATAAAGCTTTAAAGAGAATGTTTTAATCTGATGTTCAAAGAACGTTTTACAGATGTTTATAATCTCAGATAATGTTCCTATAAGGTTACACGTTAACTAAGACATAACGTTTTACCTGCAACGTTCAGAGGACGTTCTGAGGATGCTGTCAGGGCCACAGATTATCTTACATGATAACAAAAGGAAAACATTCTCAGCACAACATTCGTTTTATGTTTTATGGACGTTACTGAGACCTGAGATGACGGAGTGTGTTTAGCGAAGATTCTCCTGCCTTTTAGAAAGAACATTCTGGGAACCAAAAGAAAACATTAATGGAACATCGCATTGCGGATTCTCAAAACATTTTTAGAACAAATCATTTCTAGCTGGGAAGTTTCATGCTCAGACAAAAGCTTCATTACAAATGAAAGTAAAATTCCAGACTACACTACATACCTTATTCAAATTCCAGTTTAAGTAAATTAGAGCTAAAATGAGTTTGGATTTAGTCAAATAAACACACCGATCCCTAAAATCGTATGAGAGTAAAGAACTCAACTGTGGGACCACAATTCATATTGTGCTGCCGATCATGAATCTGTGACAGACACGTCTGAGAACATCTGGTTTCCACTGTTGAGCATCAGTGCGCCTTGCGTCTTACACTTTCTCGATCAACGTGCGACAAAATCCGCTTTTCACACGGACCCATTTTTTACGTGCTGAATGTGGTCTGCTGCGTTTGTTAGTAATCCCTTGCTTTGACTAAACTGAAGCTGGGTCAAAAGATTTATCATTGGAAAGGCTTTGATTTGTTATTTTGTCCATATGAAAGCAGATCATCTGTGTTGTACAAATGCACATGCTGTATTTTGAAGTTTCAGGTCGGGTTCTGCCTGATTGTCAGGACAGCACACTACGTTACACAGTAATGTCATTTACTTAAAGCATGTTAGTGCAAATGTCTTTGAAAACTTAGGTCACACCGACGGCTTGAAATCTGGTACTCAATAGTTTATTGAAGATCAGACCCCTGTTTTCCTGTTGTCTGGTCGTCTGTCAGGTGGTCTTTGTAAACTCACAGATCAAAATAGTTTACACGTCACCGAATTCCAAAGTCCAATAATTTTCCGATTTTAGCCGACCTGGCATCTGACACTTAATAAATACATTCATACAATGATCTGGAGAGATATATCAAGACGGGTTGTCATACTATTTTCTACAAAATGCTTAAAATAAATTGTAAAAACAGCATACACCTTTTTCATACACCATCTTTTATAGTTAGCTGTCAGAACTGCTATGCGACACCAATGCTGGTATACAAGTAGAGATGATGCATCACCCAATACCTGGTGCCTGACACCTATTAAATACTGTAGATTCATGCAACAATCTGAAGAGATGTGTCAAGACATGTTGTCGTGCTATTTTCTATAAATTGCTATATTTAAAGTATAAAAACACAAACATAGAAAAGTTGTCCGATGCTATTTGCCACTTGCAATGGCTCCCACCACTTATCTGATTGATTTTCCCTCAAAGATAAATCACTGGCTTGTCATATCAATTTATAAACTACTCATATATTAGTAGCTGTTTGTTAGCTTTGGGAAAGGTATTGGAGAATGTTCAAGGTTTAAGAGCCTTGTTAACACATTAGTTATAATTGCTTGTAAGATCTACCTCAGATTGCCAGGTCCATCACTACTAAGTGTTCTGGGACCTTATAATTTACCTTAAATTGAAACCCTGATCACTGACTACTGGTAATTATATCATGTGAGATCATGATATAATATATAATATAATCATCATTGGCTCGATACCACTTTTTCATGTCTGATACCAATACCACAACCTTGGGTATCTGCCAATACCGATTCCAGTCAGATATCGCCTTTCCCCTCTCTTAAATAACTAAGCTGTTAATACAAATAATTTGCCTGGATGCACTTTGCTTAACCAGCCATCCAAATGACATCATTCTCAAACAGTGGGGGAAATATTTTCCTCCCCTCAAAGAAGAAATATGGCCCACAACATGACTCAGTTACGCAACACTGCTGTTTATTCTCATTTACACACAGACCTCTGATTGGTCAGCACTGTTGCATTCAGACTGTTTAATTAAGCATTTGCGTGATAGTTTACTCTGTGGACAGGACCGTGGGGGGTGGTGGTGGTGGTGGTGGTGTGGGACATGCACCCCTCCAAAAACAGGGTCACAGTGCTCCTCGTATGGGTCCTGGGGCCCCCCCACACCTCAGGGACAGACCCGACTGGGGCCCCAAGGACCACCTGGAGCCTGGGTCAGCGGCTTTACTGCATAAAACCAAGCGTGAGAAGGCTGCAGAAAGCTTCAGGAAGGATTTCTGTCTTAGCTCTGACCAGTCCGAGTGTCTTCGGCCCCTTCCGCCCAGGGCTTACCGGCCCAAACGTGGCCTCAACATATCACAACCTTGGGTATCTGCCAATAACAATTCCAGTCAGATATCGCCTTTTTCCCTCTCTTAAATAACTAAGCGGTTAATACAAATAATTTGCCTGGATGCACTTTGCTTAACCAGCCATCCGAATGACATCATTCTCAAACAGTGGGAGAAATATTTTCCTCCCCTCAAAGAAGAAATATGGCCCACAACATGACTCAGTTATGCAACACTGCTGTGTATTCTCATTTACACACAGACCTCTGATTGGTCAGCACTGTTGCATTCAGACTGTTTAATTAAGCATTTGCGTGATAGTTTAGGCTGATGGATTGGATTCCTTTTTTGTTCCCATATCCGATCCAGCAATTTTGGCCAGTATCGGACCGATACTGATACTGAATTTCCTGTCGGCACAGCCCTAATGTGAACAATATGCAAATGCTCTGGAATATATTGTCACTGTCTAAAGAAACGTGTCTCCATTTTTTTCGTTTTTCACTTTTATGCATCATTTGATCGCATGAACAGTTGTTTACATTGTGTGTAAGTTTCATGATGAATGGACCAACAGAAATGGCCTCAAATTGCTTGGAAAAAAGTCTGGTTACATTGACTTGCATTCATATGAAATGAGGTTTTTGGCCTCTCCTGTAAAGTTGCCATTTTGGAGAGACTCGTGTGTAATTTTACAGTGATGATAAATTACAGCTTTGTCCGGCATTCAAGTGCAGCGTCCTTGGGGCAAACAGGGACATCAAATTTCTAACGTCACTGCTCTACGAGTACCCTCTGAAATGCTCAATTATTCCTCATTCCTGTCTCTTTCTCCTAATCAAATAGGAAGAGGCCTGTATCCCTTCATGAGCAGAATGGCAAGGTGATTGGCCGAGGCGAGAGAAGGGCGGTGCCAGGCAGGCTGCCAGGACAAGCTTCGGAGGATCGTGCTCCAGGGGAAAGGCGGGAAGGCAGGCGCCTGGAGAAAGGCCATTCACACGAATACAACCACCCAGACGGTGACGCTGCCCACCCTGACCAGCGGCGGAGACAGGAAGAAGAGGAGCGAGAGCGCCAGCGGCGGGAGGAGGAGTACCAGACGCGTTATCGCAGTGACCCCAACTTGGCCCGCTACCCCGTCAAGCCTCAAAAAGAGGAGCAGGAGATGCGAATGCATGCCAAAGTGTCCAAAATGCGCCAAGAGCGTCACCACAGTGACCTGGCCATCAACGAGGTGGGGCTGGCTCAGGACGGGGGCGAGGCCCCAGGCGGCCGGCTAGGCAGGAGGGTGCCTTCCAATGAGGATCGCAAGGTACTTTTAGAAAACCACCGGGCGTACTCTGTGGACAGGACCGTGGGGGGTGGTGGTGGTGGTGGTGTGGGACATGCACCCCTCCAAAAACAGGGTCACAGTGCTCCTCGTATGGGCCCCGGGGCCCCCCCAGACCTCAGGGACGGACCCGACTGGGGCCCCAAGGACCACCTGGAGCCTGGGTCAGCGGCTTTACTGCACAAAACCAAGCGTGAGAAGGCTGCAGAAAGCTTCAGGAAGGATTCCTCTCTTAGCTCTGACCAGTCCGAGTGTCTTCGGCCCCCTCCGCCCAGGGCTTACCGGCCCAAACGTGGCCTCAACAAGAGGCAGATGTCCATTAGCAGCTCAGAGGAGGAAGGAGGGTCCACCCCGGAGTACACCAGCTGTGAAGACGTGGAAATTGAAAGTGTCAGTGAGAAAGGTAGACGCTGTTCTGCTTTTTTTTTCCTGAAAGGTTAAAAACACTCTTAGGGTGGTTTTGGAGTGTCTTGCTTTCCTTAGAATGACACCAAAGGAAGACACAGCATTCCTAATCTTTACCAGTCTATGAAAACCCATTGCCACAAGGTAGAGATTGACTTAATATCTGGCAACAATTACTTATTTTATAAAAAATATTGACTTTCCTCAAAATACTGTCTTAATATGTTGAAATAATGAGCTACTAATGTCAAAATGATGACTTGGTGGATCATAATAATGTTTTATAATTTGAAGCTGAGAAAATTAGTTACTTTTTTTTTTATGGTGCACTGAATCTTATTATAGACCATTAAAGTTCCAGGCAAGTTTATACTCACAAAAGTGTTAAAATGTAATTTCTCAACCTTTTAAAAAATATATATTATTATTATTATTATTATTATTATTATTATTATCAATGTACAGTGAATAATGTAAAGTCATCTGGTAAAAATCCCTGAATATTATTTCATATCGCAATATATATCGCAGGGAAAAAATATTGCAATGCCAGCAACATGCAGACCTAATGTCAGTTTTTTCCAATATCGTGCAGACCTTATTTAATATTCTTATAATATTTAGAATAAATTCGGTCTGCACGATATTGGAATAAATATTGCAATGTCAGACCTAATTTATTCTAAATATTCTAAGAATATTGAATCATAGACCCAGTATCATGAATCGAATCAAATTGTGCTATGAGTGTATCATTACTCCCCTAGTAGTAATGCTTGGGAAACGCTTGGAGTTCTGAAGATCGGAGTTATCGTATCTTCACTGTTTCATTGCTTTGTGTTAAAGCTTGTGATTTCCTCAAAAGCGTTCAACGTTGAATTTCACAAAAGGAAAAATAACACAGCACTGCATTCCAAGCCCCCGCAACAAATGGTATTTATTTAGAAAGTTCCCTCCTTTTTTAGGACAGCAGATTTGGGAATTAGGTCAGTGGCTCGCTCATTTAATGCAGTCCAGTGATTGACGGACTCTCTTCAATCCTGGGTTGTGGCATGCTGATTTTCCCACGACTTTTGTGCCCATAACCGCTTCAGATTCATCCATGAGTAAGCTGTGCCAGACTGGATGCCATTATGCTTTGGGGTCATTCCATCCATCCTAACCTGCAGTTCACGCTTGGTGCTCAGTGTCCCCATCCTGATCTGTCTTTGCTAAGCCAGATTAAAGGTTGACTGCTAATGGCCAGCAAGTCAAGTACAACTAGCCATCTTAGCTGCCCGAAGAGAAGAGGAGAGAAAATCAAAAACTAGAAGCGGTTAATCAAAATTGTAGAATTGTGTGAATTGCACAGACGTAGATGTATTTTTGAAAATGAGTCAGAAAGCTGATGTAGCTTTAGGGATACAGACGAACCAAGAAAGGAATTAATTCATTTAATTACCTTTAGTGACCAGGAAAAGATCTCACTGCGATTTAAAATCTCATTTGCCAGAGAGTCCTGGCCAAGACTGGCGGGAGGAACATCCAGTACAATACAGACACACAAACATTAAACAAAACAATAATCAGTAACCTTTAATTCAAAGCAATGACAATTCATTTTACCTGCTTCCATCAACCAAAGGATGTCCTTAAATCTATCCAGTGACTATTTAAGTTCCTGCAGTTATGAGACTTTCCGTGCAAGATTCCAATCAGATGGTGCAGCGTTACTAACAGCTTGTTTTCCTAATTCCGTATGTACAGAGGGAATCTTCAGTATATAATGTAAAAGGTACACGTTGATTACCAATTTCACTAAAACCATCATAGAAGTATTTCCATGAATTTTCAAGATCAGTGATCAGATAAATCCTCTCCCAGTCAAAAGGAAATAAATCATATATCATAGTTAGATCATCAAGGCACTTCAGACTGCATCTAACTTCTGCTTAAAGTTCAGTAGGTTTGTACTCCTGATTGTGGCAGTAGCACAGTGATCACTACTGTCATTTATAAAAACTGAAGCAGTTGTATTTCTATGTTCTTCTGTGCAGCCAGTTTGTAAGTATGAAGCCAATTAATGAAAATATATTAGGACAGGAATGATTAATAAAATGCTAATGTTATTTCTTTGATGTTTTGGATTTTAATAGACCAGATTTTAGAATCTGATGTACTAAAGCCTCATTCCATCAAAGAGGTTAGCAGTATCAATCAATCAATCAATCAATCAATCAATCTTTTTTTTTTTCATTTGGAAGTACATTGAGGGTGACCCTTATTTTCAATTCAGCTGAACATTTACATCTTAAAGGGACTGAACAAATGGAATTAAAATGGAATTTAATTTTTTTTGGAATTTAAAATGTTTAAATTATAATGACCACATAAACAATTTGACATTAAAATGAAAGAAAACATATTAAGCAAAAATAAGTGTATTATATAAAAATAAAAAATATTTAATTAGAAAAGGCAAAAATAAATAAAGCCAAGATAATAAACCAATTAATATGATTTCAACATAAAGTTTCAAAGTTTTAAATGAAAGTTAAAATGAAAGAATTATTAAAAAAAAAAAAAAAAAAAAAAAACACTATAAAAAAACTAAAAAAAAAAAAACTCTATAAAGCAAGAATGATTAGCAAGGCTAACGTGAACATGAGGTGGCTCGTAGCATGTGGACTGGATATTGTTGATCTGTGTGCCTATTTACCCTTTTTCATTAAGCTACTCTTCAGCTAGCATTGGCTTTGTACCCTACTGCGGCCTTATGGGTGGATCATGTGGACACTGCTAAAGTTCTTGCTAACAGTTTTGCTAATGTTCACCTGCTAGATGTTTTAGGGATCCACTGTGTGTCATTCTCCCATGGTGCCACATTAGGTCAAAGCTGACCTCACAAGATCTGACACTAAATGATTTAAACCCAAAGGTCAGTCTGATCTAACAGTGTCCTGGAGCAGTAGGCCTACACTCCGTCTTGTACCCAATACAAGTAAAGGACAAAAGGCACAACCGAAGTCACTTAATAGAATGTTTACCCACAGCGTGCCAGGTCAGTGGGTTTTAAACCCAGCTTCAGGGGAAATCCCACCACATATAGCACATACTGATGCATTTTTTATGGCTTTTTATATTTTATGACTCGCTGCACTAATGGACCCCAAGCCAATATGGCTTCCTTTACATAGCATATGCGAGGAGTCTCGCTATCTATCCTAACTCTTTCCTGTCTACTCTTCTGTTTGTTGTTTGTTCTTTCTCTGTAGGTGACTGGGATTGCCATCCTCTGGATCCAACCATTTGGCATGTAAGTCAATTAATTGATATATTTGATTTAGATAAATGTAACAAAAAGGAATGCATTATTGGGCCCTTCAATTTTCAATAAATTGTACAAGTACTGTTAGTACGATATAGGCTAAGGCATATTGTCATGTATGTGCTGTGATTATAGATCTACTGTATTTCTGTGGGCCAGACACATATCATATCAAGAGACCCAGGATGTGTAATTTAAAAACAAGCATCCAGTGCCATAGTATAAAGTGTCATCATCATAAAATTCTATATTCTTAAAAATGAAGACGCTTGAAAGGGTTCTGTGGATCATTCATTGCAGAACCTCTTTTGTTAAGATGTTATGCTAGTCTTAAGAACCTTTTTAAAGTTTAAAGAACTGCCACTTAAAACATATCCCTACAACTGTATATCTGAGTTGAGAACCATATTTGTAACATTGTGGAAAAGAACCACTGTATGTCTAGGTTGGGGTGACCAGATGGTCCTGTTTTCTGGGGACAGTCCCTGCTTTGGTGGCCTGTCCCCCAGTAGGCCCTGGAAATACCCCTGATTTTAACTGTGAATTAAAAACACACTGGAAAGTCCCAGGAAAGACCTGCAGCAGAGTAGATGGGCAGATGTCTCGCATTGTGCTTGTTTTGGCCAACAGAGGAGGCTGCTGCTATCTACTGACCACTTCTACCACTTGCTGGACTAGTTTTAGTGAATATTGCTAAGTAAAACTAAGCTGAGTGGAAGACAGGAAGTGTTAAGTCAATCCACAACTTCACCACAAACCATCAACCGTGGGTATGAGCACTGGGTTAGGTTGCCAGGTACTGCACTTATGCTATATATATCTATGTATTGTTCTCTGTAGGTAGCAGCACTGGCCCTTGTATGGGCAGTGTCTGAGCTCAGGGTGAGTTTTAGACTCCTAACCTACTTATACTAGCTGGGAAACATTATCCGACGGAACACTAAGCACGGTTGTAAGTCGCTCTGGATAAGAGCGTCTGCTAAATGCCATAAATGTAAATGTAAATGTAATGTCTGTGAGAGCAAAACTCAAGTGACTGCTGTTGCTGTGCCAGAAAGTTGAAATCAGACCTATTTTGTGGTGTAGATTTTTCTGGCTAGGCTTAATTGAACGCCAATCATGACACACTGCAAAGGCTCGGTTCCCACTAACTGATGCTGAAATTGCACTTTTAGAGGATATCTGAGAGCGTAAAGTCATGTGACTGGTGTGAGTGGAAGCTGAAATCGGACGTGTGGTATTGAGAGTGTAGTTCTTAGCTGTCATTGAGCAGCTCTCATGTTTAGGTTTCTCCTGGCTAGATTTTCCTGGATGTTACGAATGAAATGCAAACCGATCTTGTGTTTTTCAAAACTGGGTATAACACCTCTCATACGGTAAGTCCTTGGTAATGCACAGTGTGTGTGTGTGTGTGTGTGTGTGTGTGTGTGTGTGTTTTATTGGACAGTGTATGTGCATCAGTGTGAGAGTGTGCTCATCATTAATGGGATTGAAAAGCACCGTTCCATTTCTCCTCAGCATCCTGTTACCTGGCAGCCATCCAAAGAGGGAGATCATTTGATCGGCCGCATTACTCTGAGCAAGCGCTCGGCCATGCCCCGAGAAGCTGGCTCGCTGCTAGGGCTAAAGGTGAGCCTGTCAGTGCCTCTCTACTGCTGCCAACTGCTGTACATTACACAACTTACACATCTCTGTCTGCATCGCCCACCTAACACAGCGCCACGCTACGTTACACATGGCTAGGCTCTAGTGTGAGGCTTATCTCAGCTTTTCCCCTTTTCACCACTGCCTGTGTACTGCTGCCAGTTACTGTACATTACATCTCTGTCTGCATATCCCACTGAACACTTCACTCAGCTGGACACAGCACTACAGTTAGGGGAAACGAGTATTCAGACTCTTGAATATTTTCATGCAAATTTCACTTAATAATATGAAATAAGCTCACCGGACAATAAATTAGTCACGTGTGACTGAAACTAGACTGTGTCTAATAATGTGTAATTACTCCATGAGCACGAATAACAGCTGTGAATCGAATTCGCATGGATTGGACAAGTTTCTGAATGTAGGTAACAGCAATGTTTAGCCACTCTTGCATCAAAGAATTGTGCAGTTGAGCCAGATTTGATGCATGACCAGACGCTTCCATACACCTGCAGATTCAGCTACTTCATTCACACTATGGACTTTGGCACACCCAAATGCAGTCACTCCTTTTAGTCAATCATTAACATCTGCTTTGGAGCCATTTACCACACATGGAGCGAGACATTCACTGCGCTGTACCACAAGATTTAACCCAGCAAGTAACAATCATAGTGATGGAGCTTCCTAAAGTCCATTGTGGAAACACTTTTAAAAATCACCCCACTCAGAAAAAACTATGAAGACCTTAAACGTCCCTGCCAATACAGTTGATTTGATAATATGCAAGTAAATTGCTGATGAAATGTTTGGAAAAAGAAGGGTTGTGTGGATTCATTAGATTCAAAGAACATCATACCTACACTGAAGTCAAACATACAGCCAAAATTACATGTATTTGAGACAGGTTTCTGAAAACAAGGTGTTTGCATGGCCTGGTCAGCTTCCTTTCTTAATCCCATTGAAAATGTAGGGAACATATTGCTGTCTTGAGTCCATCAGAGGAACCCTCATGACCTTTGAAATTTGAAGTGAAGAAAGTTTTCAAACTAAACCACAATGCTCCGAAAAGCTAATTACCTTGTACCGTAGTGTATTGAAGCCGTAATTAACATAAACAACTTTCCATCAAAGTATCGTTTAAATTACGCTGTCTGAATACGGTTTTCCTAACAGTTTTGCAGCCAAACAATTGCGGGGAACCACAGGATGTTAGCAGCATTATGTGCTGTCTGTGCAGAATGTATTTATCAGTTTACAATTATAAGTAGTATTAGAAGCTAACCTGGTTGGTAGAATGCAAGCTACAGGGTAAACCCCTACTTAATAACTGAAATTAGACACAGCATTACAGAATTTCCCATCATAATTCTACAGACATTAATAGTTGGTCTTTCGTTGGCATTACTGTCCAAGTAGTTAGCATTATCGTCCAAGCTTACAGTGTGGTGTTGTTAGTTGAACATTGCCTTACACAATTTTCTACATCACAAACACCTTACACAGATGTAGTTTTCACTTTGGCATTGCGGATGGTATTTGAACATGATGTTTGAATAATTATAATGCCGTGTTAAATAGTCTGCATAATACAATATCATTTCATCAAAACATATTTCGACTGTTTTTCCTGAATTCAGCTACTTCAGGGAGTAACCATTGCTGATCACACACAGATCATATTATCTCCATAAAAGAGACTTGTCAATAGAATGGGATTCTCTGGACCAGGTACACATAAACCTAAGGTCACTGTGGCCAAAAGTCACTAGGTGCACTGTGTGCTAAACATCATCTAGAGGGTATAGAGGCCCCCGAGCATCGGGCTGTGGAGCAGTTGAAACTGTATTCTCTGGAGTGATGGAGCTTCATCCAGTACCTTTGGGATGAGTTAGAGTGATCCACATCTAATAATCCCGCATCAGTGCCTGATCTCACTAATGCGCTTGTGGCTGTACTCAGTCAAATCCTCACAGCAATGTTCCAACATCTACTGTAAAGCTTTCATAGAAGACGAGAAGCTGTTAGTGCAGCAAAGAAGGGTCAAGTTCCCTATTAATACCCTTGTTTTCAGAAGAAGTAGGTGGATGAGTGTCTACGATGTTCTGATGTAGTCTTTAAACTTTACCAGAGATTAAGAGTTTAAAGTCTGCTTCTCCTGTCAGACCTGTGTGGAATATTCGATTAGGTTTGAGCTTATGGTCTCCTTCTTTTAATGTTCCAAATTTCATTTCAAGGTTCTACATTGTGTGAATGGATGACTGTTTGATGTCCTCAGGTGGTTGGCGGGAAGATGACAGAGACCGGACGACTTGGAGCTTTCATCACCAAAGTAAAGAAAGGCAGTCTCGCAGACATTGTAGGCCATTTAAGAGCAGGTGAGGATTACCCAATGTTAATTTCACGTTCTATGGCTAACTTGCGTCCTGAATTCTAAAGCATCTTTATTGCGGAAGGGCCTTCTTAAAATTCATCTCAATTATAATGCAAATAAAGCTCCAAGACGTGAACTCGGGTAGCTTGAAATGATGATGAACTTCATTCAGGTGCTCTATGAAAATGTACTCCTGGCTGTATAGACCAATAACCCTAGTGTACTAAATTAAGACCATTTTGATTTCAGGTGACGAGGTGCTGCAGTGGAATGGGAAGGCATTGCCTGGAGCAACCAAGAAGGAAGTGTACAACATCATTTTAGAGTCACAGTCTGCACCTCAAGTCGAAATAGTTGTTTCAAGACCAATTGGGTAAGCATACTGAACCACAACTGTGTTGCAAGTTGCTGTTTGTCAGTCTAAAGGATACTGTGAGGCTGAATTTGCTTCTAATGTTATTGTTAAGTAGCTCTCAGATTTAAGCCAGGACAAAGTTATTGCCTTCTGGGTATTTTATGGAATTATGCCTGCAGGTTTTCAGGAATTGAGAAGTCTGTGCAAGCTTGGAGAAGCCAGTCATCCACATACAGAAAGGAAATAAGCACTGTTATAGTATTTGAATATACAGCGCACATTGAAATGTATTGACCAGTTTCTTTCGATGTAGTTGCTTCATTTTGTTGCATTCACCATAATTCAAATTGATGTGCATTTGTGATTTGTTTTCCCACCGCATGTAAAAGATGTATCCATCGTATTCTTTCCAAAAACTTCTTGAGAAAGGTGTATAGAGCTTATCAGTAAGTAAAACACTCAAACAGTGACGGTGATATTGTCCCCAGTGCCCAGTGCCTGACCCTGAAGTACCCTCCAACCTTAAATGATGGCATTGTTGTTAGCATTGCTAGTACGTTAGCAATGTGTACATACCAAGCTAGTGTAACCCTCTGGATCCCTACTCTTTCCCTGATTGGGTTATGGTGCTACCATTAACTGAGTCCAGTATGTTAAGACACTGTAGTTTATGTGTGTTTCACCAGAACTTAACCTAATATCTCATTCTAAAATGGTGTCTTGATATATGGTAGCCGTTAATATGCTGTATTTTCCTTTTTGAAGAGACACACCAAGAATTCCACAGACATCACATCCTCCTCTTGAATCTAGTAAGTTTGCCAAACCAATTTCCAGATGTATTTTTACATGAATGCAGCGTATTTATAAGCCTGGGGTCTCCGAATTGTGTTTACATAAAACTAGACATATGAATACTATATACTGCCTATATTTACATAATGTTGGTATGTGACTGAAATTTTAAGATACTTTCTTTTGCTGGTTTAGCTGGTTCCAGCTCTATAGATGAGTCTCAAAAGATGGATCGTCCTTCCATCTCTGTGATGTCCCCAACAAGTCCTGGAATGTTGAGAGACCTCCCTCAGGTTCTACCAGGCCAACTTTCAGTAAGTAGGAGCAGAAATTGAATTGCATTGAAATGTAATAATGTGTTAATATCACATCTACAATCATTTGGTAAAGCTGTGAGTTTAAAATGGTCAGCTAAGACTTATTGAGTGCCTGAAGTGTACTTATTTTTATTTTCACACTGTAGCTGTGAACCTGGTGTTCTGAACAAGTAATGGAAGCTTAGCATCATGCAAACTGTATGCCAGTCAGTTTATCAATAGACAAGTCATCTATCAATAGACAAAACTATTGACAACATTCAGCCTTCACGCCGGCATAGCTTTAGGTCTATGTAAATTAATTCTACTTAGCAAATACCTCTTTTGTTGAGTTTAAGATAATAGAGTTCTGCATGTTTTTTTTTTCTTATACAACCAGGTGAAACTGTGGTATGACAAAGTGGGCCATCAACTTATTGTCAATGTATTACAAGCCAGAGACTTGCCTCCTCGCCCAGATGGCCGACCACGGAACCCTTATGTCAAAATGTACTTCCTTCCTGATAGAGGGTGAGCAATTCCTATTTAACAGACTGTAACAGACTTAACACAACAGTCAGTACACGTTCCACTGTCAGTCAGTTTCATTTTATTGTTTAGTTTATTGTTTAATTCATATTGCACTTTTCTCAAGCTCAAGGATGCTTTACAATTCCAAACAACAGCATGCATAACATATGCGCGCACACACACACACACACATGCACATACACGCACACAGTTCCCCAGCTGACAGACTTGCAGTCAATGTTCATAAAGCTCGGGGTCTTGTCAAACTTTAATGTTGTGATGCAAAGTCCTCGGCTTGGGACCTAGTCAGACTCCTTTGTCACACTGCAAAGTCCCCGACTCACAGCCTCCACTGCTGTGGTGCAAATTCCCTAGCAGCCTAGTCGAACTTTGCTGACACACTGCAAGTCTTGGGGGGCCTAGTCACAAGTCCACTGGCATGGTAGAAAGTTCCCGGCTTGGGGCTTAGTCATACTCCACTGTCATGGTGCAAAGTCCCCGGCTTGGGGCTTAGTCACACTCCACTGTCTTGGTGTAAAGTCCTAGGTTTGTGACCTAGTCACACTCCACTGTCATGAAGCAAAGTTCCCAGCTTACAACCATTTCAAACTCCACTGTGATGATGCAAAGACCTAGGTTTGTGACCTAGTCAGACTCTACTGTCATGGTGGAACGTTCCTTGCTTGTTACCCAGTCGGACTCTGTTGTCATAGTGCAATCTTCCTGACCATGACCTTGTCAAACTCCACTGTCATGGTGCAAATTCCTTGTTCCTGACCTAAACAAATTCCATCACCACAGTGCGATGTCCCCAGCTTGGAACCTAGTGAAAGTCTACTATCACAGTGCAATGTCCCCAGCTTGTAGCCTAGTCAAACCCCGTAACTGGGGTTAGTAGTGTCCAGGTTCTCAGTCGATAATGGAAATGATTGAAGGCATTTGAGGTTTCTGGGAAAACTGTGTCATTTTGATGTTGATGAGTTATCACCTTAGAGGTTGCTTATTATCACATGACACAACCAGCAATATCCTAACAATATGCCTTTTCAGTCAAACTCTATACACACTCATGCATACACTGTAATATCAATCTCTTGTAGTGACAAGAGCAAGAGGAGAACAAAGACAGTGAAGAAGAGCTCGGAGCCCAAGTGGAACCAGACATTTCTATACTCACATGTTCACCGCAGAGACTTCAGAGAGCGCATGTTGGAGATAACAGTGTGGGATCAACCCAGAGCACAAGAGGAGGAGAGTGAATTCCTTGGGGAGGTTTGTGTGTAGTGGAGATCTGTAAAAGCTGTACTTATGCTGAAGCAATGAATTGAATTGACTTGATTCAAATGTGTATGTAATTTGTTCATGAGTCAATATATTAACATCAACACTTTGATCTTTCAGTAATATAATTTTCTCATGTGGAAATCATGTAAGTTCAAAGCAGAATCAGTGGTTTCAGACTGTTTTTTTGGGTCATTTAACTCTTATACACTAATCATCAAAAGAAGAGCTGCACCCAGACGGAAGTGTCAGATTGCCATGCTATTGGGAAGGAAGATAAAGGTTACCAGGGACAATAAATGATGATACATTTAGACTGATATGGTTAATATTTATTGAGCTACACATACAGAAGTAGTGTCTCTCAGTATGGCGTTGGGCCACCATGTTTGCTAACGCAGTATGCCAGACATCTCAGCATGGAGTTGTAGAGGTTCCTAATGGTGTCCTGCAATAATCCATCCCATGCAGCTTGAATATTCTGACACAGTACCTGCACATTTTGTGGTAGGGGTGGAGGTGGCGTGACACCAGGCCTTGTGATGACCTGTGACATGTGACATGTGTCACTGAAGATGACCCCCTGCCATTCTGAGTCACTCCATGACAGTTTGGCACGACACCATTGCAGTCTTTGGTGACGTTGACGTGGTGTTAAAGGCAGTCGTCTTACTGGTCTGCGTGCATGTAGTCCCGGATTGTGCAGCCGTCTGCCAATGCTGCTGGCACTAACAGGATGACTCGTGGAGGACATCACTGCTCACTGAATGTCCCCAATCGTGGCTGTTGGGTCAGTCAGGTACAGCGATAAGGCCCATCTTTGCTTGCGTCACATGCACAGCCGAGCGTGAATCATTTACATGCCTCTCGATGTTAAACCTACCCCACAAGTTTCATTCCTGTGAGTTGATTCCTTCTGGGTGTAGCTATTTGTGCAACTATTCTTTGATGATGAGTGTATATCTATAGTTATTACTGATTTTTTTTACCATTATAAACTGTACTATGTTCATCAGCCAAGAAGAAAAAGAACAGTAAAATATGGTGTGCATGAGCTTAAGCATGTCAGCCTGTAATGCCTGAAATAGTCATTTGAAAGAGGTGTTGGCTCAGATCCCAATACTGTTTTTTGTAACACATGATATATCTTTACTTATTACTGTCCAGGCGCAGATGGTACGGCTGGATGTTTCGGTCTCAATTGCACATTCAATGTTATACTGATAATGTTACAGTATGATGACAATAGTAGACCATTTACTATCCTGTAGACACGTGTTTCTCCAGGTTTTGATTGAGTTCTCTTTGAGTCCTCTTTCACCACACCAACAATCATTAGATCCCACTTTTTGGCCAAGAATTCTGAAGAATAACCAGTGCTACACAATGTTCTTCTTGTGTGCAGTGACACATTTCCACCAAAGAGGTCTCCAAATCCCCAAAACTAACACAGTGCAGCTTCAGTTGATGTAATTACATGAATAAATAATAAATCTCATTTTTAGTTTATGTTTATTATTCATTACATTCATATTCAGTTTACATTCTTAATCGGCAGGTTCAAGGCTGCACTTCTACATTTCTATCATTGTTAAAAACTGTCAGTGACATAGTAAAAATGGAAAGAATGTTTTTTTTTTCTCTTTTTGCACGACATGCTTGTAGGCAGAGCAATAACTTTTCGCCCAGTTCAAATCACGTTGATCATAATTGTGGTATTGTGAAGCTGTACTTTCAACAGTATTTGTCTCTATAAGATACGAGTGTGAAATAATTCATATAAGATTGTGACATGCTTTTGTCATCCGTCACTAGTAAGAAACCGTGAATGTCTTTGTCTTTTAATATATTCATCAAAAAAGTGTTCAGACAAAATTGCGTGTGGTAGGATTGTAGTGTTGTGTGCTACGGTAATTACCTGTTCCACATGTTTTGCAGATCCTGAT
Source organism: Semaprochilodus insignis (assembly GCA_034552555.1). Classification (NCBI taxonomy): domain Eukaryota; kingdom Metazoa; phylum Chordata; class Actinopteri; order Characiformes; family Prochilodontidae; genus Semaprochilodus; species Semaprochilodus insignis. Next base: position 5,460,782 of record CM067495.1, read on the forward strand.
AGAGCTGGAAACCGCTCTGTTGGATGACCAGTCTCACTGGTATAAGCTGCAGAGCCATGACGTGTCCTCCCTCCCTCTCCCCCAGCCCTCTCCCTACCTCCCACGTAGACACGTCCATGGAGACAGCCCCAGCAAGAAGCTACAGAGTAAGTGTTTGTGTGAACTGGATGAAAACAATTGTTTTAGACCTAAAACAACACATTCATATAGTAATAAGGGGTGAGGTGGATGGTAGAGCTTAGTGGGTGGCATATGGTGACTAGGGTTTGATTCTCCACCCGGGCCACCCAGCACACCACTGTATTCCAGTAGGCAAGACTCCTAACTCAACGTTCTGATTTACATCTGAAAGTAGAGAAGTCTGAGTGCCATACGAATTTACCGAGCTGTCTATGTCTTATGCATGCATGCCTTAACTGACAGGTTAAAGTCTCTTTCTTTCAGGTATTCAAACCCTACCAGTGCCTTATTACTTTGTGATTGTGTAGAATCATGTGACTGTTTTTAGGTGTGTTTAGGAGTTAGATTGCAGTGAAATGATTTTTAGATGAAGCAACTTAAGATACCCTTAGTTCTCTATATAAGTCAAGTCAGTATAAGCATATATACAGATGTACAGTCATATGCAAAAGTTTGCTTCCCCCCTCCCATGTTCAATGACACGCCTTGGTTTTCTAAGTGCTAAAAAGTTTGTCCTCTACAGGTATGGCATTTGTATCAAGATATAGCAATATGTTCATATATATGGCAGGCAGGAGGCAACCGTCTAAGAAAAATTGCCACTTTTTATGTTTTATTGTATTTTTTTCCAACATATTAAATTCTGAAAATTAACAGCTGTTGGGCATGAGAGTATGCAGAAGTGTGTCCTATGTAGACGATGTATTAATTTATTTTCACCAGGGGGGGCCAAACTTTTGCATACCATTTTTTTTCAGTTATTATATAACACCACCTCTGAGGTCAGGTGCCATTTTGTAGTTGCTAATAAGAAACTCATAAGTCTCCGGAGGACCTCCGACATGCCCAAATAAGTTACCATAAGCTGTTTTCTCTAGAGAAAGCCATTTTGTCCTAGATACGTTTTCCCCCTGAACATCACTGGATCCTAAATTATGAGATAATTCCATATTCAAAATGCTAACATTGCTACAGGCAGGCTAATACTCCTGCACATTGAAATGCAGTCATGAAGTAAATTAAGAATAAGGTCCCTACTATCAATATATACTACTATGCCACGTTTCTAGCTGCTCAAATTGTGGCCAGCTATTGCCAAAGCAGCCACTTACCTAACCTTGGCGGCTTGCATGGGGTATTTTGGTAAGGTTGCTAGTCATTTAAAGTCATTGACTTGTAGGTAGCACATAACCTTGCCATGTAAATGATATTATTAATTATTAATGTTATATTTGTTGGGGAAACAAGCATAGAGCCAAGCATAGAGCATTAGTCAGATTTCGAACTCCATCTGTTCCTAGCATACAACAACTTTGTACAAATGCTAATAGCAAACTACAAAGTGACGGTGGGACCTCAGAGGCGTTCGGCTTGGAATCCCCTTACCAATGTGTGCTGTATGCTGCCGTATTATCGTGGCGATTCAACTGTATGCTGTGTGTGTGTGTATGTCTCAGGATCTCATCGCATCATTGAGACTGATTATGATGATGCTATTACGGTAGTGTCTTCAGGTGGGTGGGGTGGGGGCATGGTCGCTGTGGTCATGCAGTAGACGTCCAGCACAGGGCGAGAGAGAAGGAAACACACAGTGTGATGCGTAATGTACCACTGGGTAGGCGAAGCTGTCCATGTTGCAATTAGTATATGCCATCATGCTCTACCGTTCAAAAGTTTGGAATCAAAGTTTTCCATCATAAAAAACGTAGCTTGTTGCAGAAAAATGTGCACTAGTTTCAGATAAGTACAGTAGTATGAAGCTATAAAACAGATTCAGAAATGATGTCACCTGATGTGTCCTCTGCAAACAACTTCTAAGACTGAATTTTGAAGAAACATATCCTTGCAAACTTCTGAAGTGCATCTCCTGATAAGAATAAGCTGAAACAAAGGCAGAAGATGGTCACATTAGGTACCAAAAAGCGTGATATTGTACAGTTATTGAAGCTTCTGTGTTATTTTCTGTCTATTCTTCTGTTTAACCAGTCAAATGAATAACATCTGCATTTTGACTGGTCTCTGACATTGGCACAGCACTGTGTATCATTCATTATTAATCTCTTGTTATTGCAAAAATACCTCAAATATGGAATATAAACATATAAAATATTAGTGGAGTTTTTCCCTAGTTTGGTATTTAAAATCTATATAGCATTATTGTGTATTAAATAACAAAAATGATTCACGATTTTAAGTGATTTCAAACTTTTGAACTATCCAATACTTGGAAAATAAAACCCTGAAAATGAAAATTTGATCAAGGTTTGAAACAAAAGACCAATAGATTTAACTCTTTGAACCAAAATTTGAAATATCAATAATAATAGCATATATAGCTGTAAAGAAGACTAGACAATGAAATCCGGAAAAAAATGATGTCACATAGCAATTCCAAAGCAATGGTAGAGAAAGAGAAATGGGGCATCATTGAGTTTGTTTGTCAGTCTTTCTCCCCCTCTGCTGGGCTATCGTAGTAATGAAGCTGCACCACAGAGAAAACACTCACAAACCAAACTGCATGGAAAGTACAGGAATGGCACCGTAGTTCAACTAGCAGTAGCACTTTATAACACGTTCATAAGTCCCATTGGAATGTGCTCTAAAGCTGGCTTGGGGCCTGCTGAACAGCAGTAACAGCTTACGGCAGCTTTGATGCACGTTAATATGGGTCTTATGACTGAAGGTTCACTTCTTGTGTTAACCTTAAGTCTTCTGTCTGTTGCATGCCTGTAGCTAAGCCTGCTATAGATGCTGTAGAGTAACGAGTAGTGGTTTTTGTGGTGTGGAGAATTCTGAAGACTGTGACCGCTCACAGCTTTTCAGCATATCGTTGTGGTTTAGCCATATAATCTCTCTGTATAAGTAAAGGGGGCGTGTTTTAGACAGCTGTCTGTAAATGATGCCACATGTGTCATGAAAGTCTTTACCTCAAACCTACCTCAGTGTATTTATGTTGATATCTACGGATGGGATGATGTAAAAAAATTTCTTAGCATCATATCAGGGACCAAAATATTGTCTCGGTTTTCAGTATTATTAGTATTATGGTGTTAAAATATACTGAAAATGTTTGAAAAGCAGTAACACATACCACAGATATTATCAGGGATGCGGGAAGGGGTTTTCAGAAGGGGGTGCTGATATTTTAAGGATATCGTAACTAATCCTTGTATCTCAGTTTTTTATTGTTTTTCAGTTTTTGACTTAATTTGATAATGTCTATTGTTCTTTACACCGTGTGTAAATTTCATGGGGAAAGGACCAAATGAAATGGCCCAAAATGCTTTGGGAAGAAATCTGGTTCCATTGACTTACATTAAAAGGACAACACGTTTTTCCTTCTCCTATAAAGTTATCTTTGCAAACTAAGCTGAATAAGCTGAAATGAAGGCAAAAGAGGTCACATTATGAACCAAAAAGCGTAATCTTGGACAGTTGTTGAAGCTTCTGTGTTATATTTTTTTCTATTCTTCAGTTTAAGCAGTCAAATGAATAACTTCTGCGTTTTGACTGGCCTCTGAGAATTACACAGTACTGCATATCATTCATTATTAATCTCTTCTTATTGCAAAAGCACTTAAAATGTAGAATTAAACATCTAACATATTAGTGTAGTTTATCTCTAGTTTGGTATTTGAAATCTATACTGTATTATTGTATATTACATAACAAAAATGAATAATGACAAGTGATTTCAAGTGTTTGAACCATACAATACTTGGAAAACAAAACCCTGAAAATGAAAATGTATCAATCTGGAGATACAAGGTTTTGTTCCAACAGCCGCAGCGATATATACACTCACTGAGGACCTCATTAGGGACACCTTCTGTATCTACACTCACTGTCCATTTTATCAGCTCCACTTACCATATAGGAGCACTTTGTAGTTCTACAGTTACAGACTGTGTCCATCTGTTTCTCTGTATACTTTGTTACCCTGTTCTTCGATGGTCAGGACCCCCACAGGACCACCACAGAGCAGGTGTGATGTGGGTGGTGGATCATTTGCAGCACTGCAGTGACACTGATGTGGTGGTGGTGGTGTGTTAGTGTGTGTTGTGCTGGTGTGAGTGGATCAGATTTGACAACAGCACCTTCAGTAACCCCCTGGCCCCTTCCCGCATCCCTGGGTGTTGTATGTATAGACGTTTTGAGCGCCTCACACTTCTTTCATAATGATAGTTATATTACAATTATTATATTCTTATGGGTCTATATCATCATAAAGCCATTAACCGCCCCGTCTCTACTGGTATGTAATACTGAACAGAAAAAGGGCTGCACAGTGTGGGTTCTTTATTCATTTCAGCAGCCTGGCACTGATCTAAGATATTGTATGGTTAAAGATATGCAGTAGTGTCCTGTAGACTGTTTCTTGGCTTCTTTTGGCATGTACAGAGTGGTAGAGGTTGTGCTGGTAGTTCGGCATAACACTTTCGCATGAGCTCTGGTTGAGAGTTTAAAATGAATAGTTTGACCTAAATAAAAAAAAATTTAAAAAACCCCCAAAAAACAGATGTACTTAATTTCTCCCGCTTACCCCATATGTGGTCAATCAGTCAAGACATGTTTGGTGGCTGATGTAGCCACAAGAAATGGAAACCTATACTTTACCAGGTTAGCACTGTAAGTCTAAATGGTTATGCACTTTCCTCAAACTGGGTTGATTTGTATAGTAATCCGTCTCAGTCTCACTTATGTGGTTTCTGACACTGTATGACATACGGTTATCTATAAGTAGTTAGCACAATACTATTTGATGCTTCCATGACTTGTTAACTACATTAGCCTAATAGCTCCAAAACAAAGCTACAGAAGCAAACTTCCAAACCCAAACATGTCTTGGCTGAATGACTACATTTCAAGTAAGGGAGAAATTTGTGAGTGTAAGTTTTGGCTGAATAACCACCCTAAAATCTGAATTTGTGGGAATCATTATTAAAGATTGCCTGCACATTGATTTTCAGTCTCTTGGAAAAGATATGACGATGAGTGTAATTTAGCACAGCTCTCACTTTGTGAACTTGTGTATATGTGTTTGTGTGTGTTTGTGTGTGTAATGACATCCCAGCAGCGGAGAGGAACTCCAGAGACCGAGAGAGGTCCAGTACGCTCACCGTCCCGGAGAGGCAGGCGGCTGTCCAGCATCGTTCCCGCTCTGTCTCACCACACAGAGAGGACCAGTGTAGAGCCCGCTCCAGACCCAAAAATATGCCCATACAGAGGTACACATGCATGCTTACGAACAGGCTTGTTGTCTAAATGGAAGAGTCATTTAAATACACTCAGCATCAAAAGCACAGCTGCACAAATAGTTGCACTGTCATGGAGAATGACAGCAGCTCATCTACAGTGTCGAGTCCCACTTTTGTCTTGGTAGAACAACACATATATTACTCTGACACTTCCTTCTGGGTGCAGCTATTGTTTTGATGATAAGTGTATGAGTACCTATATGGAATGATTTGACCCCCAGGACCCTCACAGCACCTCTAAGAACAGATACTACGACGTGGTGGTGGTGTGTTAGTGTGTGTTGCGCTAGTACGAGTGGACCAGACCCAGCAGTGCTGAGATGTCTGTCAGTGTAAAGAGGTTTGCCTGAGTGTATTGGTACACTCGTCGTGAAATGTAAAGAGCAGATGGTTTTCTATAGGTGTGAGAAAACAATAGATACAAAGCTGTACAATATTTTTTATAACACCAACACATTTTTATTTCCCCCCCCCCCTCCACCCCCACCCCTCTCTCTCTCTCTCTCTTCTTTTTTTTCAGAAGTCTGGATGAAATTCATCAGAACCGGCATCATTCTCACTCGCCCACTCTCTACCACAACTCTCAGCAGGAGCACAGATCTGTGGACTCTGACTACGACTATTCTGAGGACAGGTACAATGTTTGTTTCCGTTTTTGGAGCAAAGCTTTGATAGTGATTCAGATCGCTGCTGAAAGCCGTATCTTTAACTGTAATAGGTACAATACCAGTCGGAAGATTGGACACACCTAATGGAATGCATGCTTCAGTTATTAGCCACTGTAAAAGGACTTGATGCTAAATGCTTTAAGTGTGTTTCTATGACAAATATAATGAGCAATGCTGATGGCTGTGTATGAAAACATTTCCATACCAATGTTAAAAGTAGTTTTAACAGGCTCCTCATTAAAAAAAAAACTACTGAAACAGAGAATTCTACTGATTTTGAACAATATCTGCATAATACAGGGCTTAAACAGAGTCATTCTGAGTGGTTCAGTGTGAAATGGTTCTGGAAACTCTGATTTCTTTACAGTGGTGGTGATGGGCACCAGGAGTCACCATGTCTACAACACAAATATAACCTTTTTAGTTACTATCCAATTTGAAACCAATCTGAAAGACTTTCTGAAAGACTTTTTTAATGCCGCAATTAGGCAGAAACTTTAAAAAATCTGTCAAGTTGCCTTTGAGAGAATCCCAATGGTCTACAAAGCTACATCAAAGCAGAAATGTCATGCTCTTAAATTTGGAATTTCACAGATTTTTGAAGGTTTCTGGCTAATTACGTCACTAAGATATAAACCAGGTCATCTAGATTGGTTTAAATACGGATAGTAAATTAAATGGCTGTGTTTGTGACCTCTGGTTCACATCACCACCACTGTAAATAAATATAGCCAAATTGAAACCATTCCGAATGACTTTGTTTGTATTGTAATGGTGTAAAATGCAGTTTGAAAAATCTGTGAAATTCCCTTTAAGGAAATGCCAGTGGCCTACAACGCTACATCAAAGCAGAAATGTCCTGCTCTGAAGTATCTAAAATGGGAATTTTTGAAATTGTAGATTTTTGCATTCTTACATAATTCCACAGTTTTAATATCCAAAATGCGCAATGTGGTAAAACTAAGGACCTTCTTTGAGTAGGTGTGTCCAAACTTTTGATCATTTCAAAGTTTTTGCGTGTGTTAATGTCAATATTGTGATGCTGTAGACCATGTTAGGGTTAATGAAATGCATTGTTACTGCTTAGACGAGTTCTTTAATAGCCTATTTTTACTCTACTAACTACTAATACTACTAATATGACTAACAGTCATTTAGTTGTTCAGTCATTACTATGGTTATGATCATTATTAATATTATGATTTCTAAATATGTGTGTCCTTATTTCCCTCTGTTCACTGATTTGTGTGATATTTTTTTTTTTTTTTTTTGGCCATCCCTTTTACTTTCGGCTCGGGTTACTTTCGTTTCATCCTGTCATTCATCAACATGGCAACCTCAGTGAGGTCCTGGAGATGCACAGGTCAATCCGGGGCGGGAGCGCTGAGTGCCTGCACACAAACAGGTAAAACTAAAGGGTTGTCAGTCAAACTGACCCACTGTCTTGACTTGAACACACTTCGTAAGCATTATTTAGCAAGTCACAAATACAAACCTCAATTCCGAAGCAGTTGGGACGGTGTGTGGAATGCTATTTAAAACAGAAAGCAGCAATTAGCAACTTAGCTGACCTATATGATGACCATGCAGGGTGTCCACTGGTTTATTTAGTGCTTCTTAATGTGTTTCGGAGGAAGACTGACTGGACTGCCTTCAGGTCAGCCTATCATCCTCATTCTCTGATTACGCACCCATGCTATTGTAGCTCATGCAGAAGCATCGTCTTCCAACATGGATGTCCCTGAAGAAGATGGAAACTAAAAGGCAGCGTATGTTTTTCTATAATGTGTATATTAGCTCACGGACAAAATAGTTACCTTATGTGTTTAAGGATGGTGTTGCACAAGGATGAGGGAGCTATAAATACCTACAGTATGAACTTGCATTTGTGGAAGCAGTGAGTAACAGTGTTAATTGACAACAGTTTGTCTGAGTTCTCCCGAGCTCATGTGATGCTAGTTTTCAAGGCTATGCCATCTGAGGGGTTAAAGGTCATGGGCATTCAGTTGTGGTTTTCGGCCTTCTCCTTTACACACGGTCCATCCTTTTTTGAAACTAGGCCTTTTCTGGGTGTTCCTTTTATACACAAGCATGACATGTTTAAGACTTCACAAGTCTTTAATTTCCCCTGTCCTAGCTTTTTTGGAATGTATAGCAGGCATCAGTTTAAAAAACAATGAAGATGCTATGGTTAAACATTAAGTCCTGTTTTGTAGTCAAGTCAAATTTATTTATATAGCGCTTTTTACAACAGACGTTGTCACAAAGCAGCTTTACGGAAAATCCGGATCCAAAGTGAGCAAGCCAGAGGCGACAGTGGCAAGGAAAAACTCCGTCAGAGCAAGAGGAAGAACCCAAGACTCAAAAGGCGAACCCATCCTCTTCATAGCAACAAACACAAGTTTATAATTATAGGCAACACTGAATAAGAGCTGTTAGTAACTGGATGCAGGTGAAGCCCCCTCACAGCACAAGACAAGGAGAAGCTTGATGGTAGGCAAACCGGTCAGCAGGAAGTCAGTGGCACCCAGCCGAGGCTGGTGACACAACGGCATCAGAGCGCACAGGATGGGCAGTATCTCCGCAGTAGACCACATAGTTTGGGCAGCAGCTCAGCTCCAGCAAAGAGAACACACAGACCATTAGTTCTGACAGTTAGCTGGAAACTGATTACCAAAGGTTCTTCATTTAAATGCATGCCAAAGTGGATTGACAAGTTGCGGCTTTTTGTCTTTGTTAGCACTTCAAACACTTTCCCAACGGTTTAGGAACTGAAATTAGTATTTCAGGGTTGTTCAAACTCTGAGAGGAATTCAAACAAAACAGGCAAACTTCACTGATATGTATCGGATACAGCTTTGAGCTGACATCTGTCGCTTGCTTTTGCTTGAAATGATTTAGTGAACTTGACTGCAGTGATTACACATACATGAAGACAGAATTATCTTTTCTGTGCATGTACAGATTGCATGTTTGCATTGCTCTAACGCACTTCTTTTCTTTATTCCTTCCATTGCATGGCCATTCTGTGTACTAACTTGATTAGGAACTTAGCTAGGCACTGTAATACCTTGCCCCCAAAGATGCCCTTGTTAGTGAATGGCATTCACAAAGACATATACAGGTAAGAGATTTCCCCCGTATTGTTCACGACTATTTCAGGAATACTGTAGCTTTATTTATTTATTTTTTTACTTAATCTCTACCTGCCACATCTCTTTAATAATGCTACTGACCACAGATAGTAATTTGTTATATCAGGTGCAGCAGGTAGAGATGGCAAGAATATTCCTTTGGGATCAACACCCCTCATCCATTGCCTTTCCATTCCAGCTCCTTGCCACAATGTATACAATGTCTACCAATTAGCCCGGCTCATGATGTATAGGTGTTGTGTTTGTACTTATATATGTATTGTTTATTGTATGTAACTTTGTTATCAATTTTTCATCAATCTGCGAGGCTGACACATTCTTTCCAGGACCCCAGATTTGAAAGTCTGTCCTAGATAAGCCACTTACAGTAGAACAGCTGTTTTTGGCTGCGTATGAGTGTTTTCTATAGTCTCGTTTTAGAAGTAACTGATGCAAAGCCGTCTAATGGTATGCATAAGCAGATTGAGTTACATTTAATCTTCATACATGAACAGGTCCGCAGAGGTCATGCGAATTATGCAGTTGAACTGCATCAGATTGTAGCCAGCATGGGCATGGCCTGTACTTAAAGAGCTACTCTACTTTTTTATATAGCTGAATCTCTTTTTTGCCACATCTGTAGCATATGGTCGATCAATCAGCATGCACTGTAATTTTGACACTAATCCCCATTACTAAAAACTGGAAACATACTTGCAGTACAGGTCCAGATGCTGAATTGAATGTGTTTTCTGGTCTTATGGGAGTTATACTTGTACTGGTAACTGGCTGTATGCTACAGATATGGCAGATAGATATTAAACACTGGAGAATTATACCAGATGTAGATGTGTACTAAGGTTTGAATACCCTCAGTCAAATGACATGTCTTTTTAAGTAAAAATAAAGTTACTGTAAAAACTGAAAAAGAAAAAAGAAAAGAAAAGAAAACTTTAAAAAAGTTACTGGGCTACCTTAAAATGTCTCATGAATTCAAATTTTAAATACCAAGTTAACAGAACAAGAATAATACTTTTCGAAATTTACTTGACTTTGAATTTTAGTAGTCTTTTTTATGGTAACTAAATTTTATTCATTGAATTTCAAGATTTTTGAATAGTGCAGACAATATGGCATTTTCTGCCAATTTTAATGCACAATTTCAACGTATTTGCTGAGTTTTCCATAAATAAAATTTAAAATGTACATTGTGCCATAACTCTTGCACAAGACTTTTTATTATATTAATATATTTAAATGTATGTATTAAATTCAGCATAAATCTGCAGACGTGTCTCTGTGGAGGATGTATTAGCTAAAATGTCATTTGACCAGGGAAGCCCAAAACTTTGACATTTTAGCAGTTCTTAAATATGCGTTACATTTGTATTGCTAGCCAGTTTAATGCATTTCATTCATTTTTGATGTAGCCCTTATACCCTTCATTAAGTAGTGTGGTCTGGTATATGATGTTTGGCCATTACGAATCAAAATCAGTTCTAAATCAAATTTTCTCTGAAGCTATACATCTGTGGATAGACATCTGGTTTAGCAAATGTGTACAAGCTGTTGCTAGATGACTTCCCGTGTGCTTGCTTTAGTCCATAAGCTTCCCCATTTCATGTTTTCATTTTCTTTTTTCCTGTGGGCTTTTATGGACCTGGGAATCTGTTTTTTTCTTCATGGATGGAACAAATTCCAGTTGGATTGTAGGTTATATATCAAGGTAACAACTGCAAAGGTACTCTAAGCTCCTGTCCAGCCCACAGGAAAAAAAGACATTTAAGCCCTAAGCTGTGAACCCTAACCCACCACAAAACAACCTTTAAAACTTGCTTGATCTTTCGTTCATTTCTTCTGTTTATGAGCACTTTTTTTTCACATACACTGTCTCAGCATTTCATTAGGTACACCTCCTTGCTACACTTGGTGTCCATTTTATCAGCTCCATGTACCATATTAGAGCACTTTGAAGTTCTACAGTTACAGACTGTGCATAGTCTGTTACCCCCCTTCACCCTGTTCTTCAATGGTCAGGACCACCACAGAGCAGGTATTATGTGGATGGTGGATCATTCTCAGCACTGCAGTGACATTGACGTGGTGGTGGTGGTGTGTTAGTGTGTGTTGTGCTGGTGTGAGTGGATCAGGCACAGCAGTGCTGCTGAACACTGTGTCCACTCACTGTCCACTCTATTAGACACTCCTACCTAGTTGGGCCACCTTGTAGATCTAGCTCATCTAGCTGCTGCAGAGTTTGTGTTGGTCATCATCTAGTCCTTCATCAGTGGTCAAAGGACACTGCCACCAAGACGCCGCCCACAGGACGCTGCCCACAGGACGCTGCCCACAGGACGCTGTTGCCTGGATAGTTTTGGTTGGTGGATGATTCTCAGTTCAGCAGTGACACTGAGGTGTCTAGCCGCACTGCTGTGTCTGATCCTCTCACACCAGCACAACACACAGTAGAATGCTGAGCATGATCCACCACCTACATAAAACCTGCTCTGTGCTGGTCCTATGGGGGTCCTGACCATTGAAGAACAAGGTAACAGAGGGCTAATAAAGACACTCTGTAACTGTAGAGCCACGAAGTTCTCCTGTATAGTAAGTGGAGCTAGTAAAATGGAAAGAGTGTAGAAATAATGTTGGTGGATCTAATCAAGTGCTCAGTGAATGTGTTTATGTATCTTTACAGTTTACTTCACGTTTGTTGGTTGTTTTTCTTTCTGCATGCTTTTTTGTTTGTTTACTTGTTTCTTCCCATGCTAAGCTCCACCCTTCCTGCATGCCTAAAGAGTAAATCATCACGGCGACTAGAAGTGGGCGGAGTCGCCCCTCGTAGTGCCGTCCCACAGCGCGTGCTCAGATTTACAGATGAGGTCAGCATTAGGTAAGGGCCTGCGGGCTTACTCTGAGATGTTTAGGCTAGCAAACAAGTGGAGGAGCTCAATGTGCAGAAACCTCTGACAGCATCCCATTAAAAGTTGGCTGTTTGTAAAGGAGAATTCCCCAGATGTTTATAGATTTCTGTGTATTTCAGGCATTGAGTCATTCAGAGTGGTGTGGTGTGATGTGGTTCACTGTAGAGAAACCTACAGACTCTGATTTCTTTACAGTGGTGGTGATGGGAACCAGGGGTTGCAATGTCTGTGTGCGAATGTAGCTTATAGAGTTTTTATGTGTAAAATGTTGTTGATGGTAAAATAGAAGTAAATCTGAACAAAAAATAATTTCTTTGGGAACTACTTTGCCCTATAATGCCCTGCATGTATCCCTCCACCATAAAGGCATTTTAATAAGTTCCTATAGCCGTGTGCAAACAAAATACATGGACAAAATACATGTATTATTAATTTATCACTTTACAGCACATTTTAGAGCATAGTTACCACACACACACACACACACACACACACACACACACATATATATATATATATATATATGCCAAGTTTAACATGCAGGACAAAATGAAATATCAAATATTTATGCAAAGGCCATAAAATAAGATAAAAAAACTTTGATGTTGTGTCTGAACCTTGCTAGAATTTATTTATTTGGTAGTGACTAAATTAAATATTCAATTATTTATTTTAAGAATTAATCTTGAATAAATACTTACATGGTCAATACAATGCATGGTACATGGTCACTCAAAGCAAAAATATTTTAGTCTAAAGTCCAATTATGAGCCATTAACTGTTTCTATCTAAAAAGTTATTTATTTATTTATTTATTTAACGGCTAATACAGAAAACAAATGAGCAAGGTAAAAAGCAGGACAAGCAAGCTACAAATATCGACAACATACAGGCAGTACGCAAAGCAAACAAAACAAGTGGAAAGCAGGACACGCCAGACGATAGTCATGACAGTAGACACACAGTTCACAAGGCAAACAAATAAGCTCAAAAATAACACAAGCAAGACTAGGCAAAAATAATAATGACAAACACGTAGTATACAGAATACATAAAGTGCGAGGAGAGAACAAAAGGGAAAAGACATCATTTTTACATTGCTAAAATTGAATAACACACCTTCACTCTTGGGTCTGTACAGGACACTAATCTGCAGAACAGCCTGGTTTGAATTCATTGTTTCTGTGCTGCCACCAATAAATAATGCATGTCTACAAACACTGTTGTAGCTCCACCCACTTGGACTAAAATGATGGGATATTTTTCAGCCCAGACTGCTTTATACTGTAAATCAGCCATAATGCAGGGCAGCCAATCAGAACAGAGCTAATTTAAATATATCCATCTTCAAGGCACAGTAACAAACCCAAACTGTTGGATAAGCAGAGGCTGGAAATTGGTTGTGCAAAGATGAAATATGACCTTTTGGGTACACAAAACAACACTAACATGTAATGCAAGACAGTGTAGGTTTATTAGGGCCTTTAAAGGCCCAGGAATAAAAATGGTCTGCTTAAAAGAAGCTTGAAACATGTAAAACAAGACGTATGACTGTTTTTGCTACCTAAAAGCACGTGAATGTTATAAGTAGTTCTTAAGAAAAGGCTGAGGATGTTGCAGGAGAAAGATGTTACAGTGATAACTTGTTTTTCTTTAGTTCTACTACTGTAAAATCAAGTTATGAACATGGCTCCCACAGTGCTAATAAGAAGTATGTGTGCCGCCTGTCAGTCAGAGTTGGCTGGCTAGCTTGCACACTGGTTTGTTATTCTGAAAATGCTGATTCCTCTGAAAATATTTTTAGCACGTTCTTTGTAACTGGACCCGTAATGCTCTTGCTGAGCTTTAATCAGCATCGTTCATCATTGCTGTCAGGTTTCAAAGTGATAAAATCTAACGTCCAGCTGGCCAAAGACGGGTGGAGACGAGAAAGAGAAAGGATCAGACAAGGAAATAGAACAGCGGGCGGACGACGCCAAGCATGCATCAATATCCCTGACCTATAGACACGCCAGCCATCTGTTCAAGTACGAGTCTAAAGAAAAGGGCACGCTCCTGAAGCTCTAATGAGGCGCTCTAGCCCCCAGAGGCATGGCTTAAAAAGCAGCTGAAGGACTGACTCCTCATGCAGAGCTCACACATAAGTTCACACAAGTTTCACGTCTCCTGTAAGTATGGAGTCGTATGGAGACGTTTGGGCTGTCTGGTCAAATGATATATATTTAAAATCGTCTAACTGAACACATCGTCTACATAGAACACACTTTCACTCATTCACTGCTGATTTACTGAATTTAACAAATCAGGGAAACAGTAGAGATGTCAGGTGAGCAGTCTTTCACAGAAGACACACACTACGCCATGTTTTAACTGATTTCTCCTTGAATTCTTATTCAACATCCCGGCAATCATTAGATTCATCCACTCAGGGAAAGGGTTCAAGGCACAACCGGTGTTAGAAAACATTCTTCTGCACATTGTGGCAATTATGTGTTCGGTTGGTGTAGCTCAGCAGGTAACACCACTACCCACCAGGGAGTCACCACCACATGTGGGAGACTGGGGTTTGAATCCCAGTCTGGGTGACTATGCTGTGCTACACCAATAAGAGTCCTTGGGCAAGACTCTTAACACTGCATTGGCCTACCTGTAATATGATTAACCTTGTAAGTCGCTCTAGATGAGAGCGTCAGCTAAATGCCGTAAATGTAAATTACACATTCCCACCAGACGAGGCGCCCAAATCCCCAAATCTTACATAGTACAGCTGTTAATAGACACAAATGAAAAGTTAATAAATAAATAAATAAATAAATTAGCCATGACAGTGTAGCGTCACTTTATGTAGTGTCCCTGAGGCTGACGCTTTAGCATTAGCTAGAAAACACCTGTTAAGTTAGTGAGTCACAGTAGCATTAGCCAAAAGACAACACATTCCAATAGACCAGACACAACTGAATGTGGCAAATAGCAAAAAAGTTTGTGCATGACTTTTTGTTCGGATATTAGCTGTTAATGGCTCATAATTGCACTTTAGACTAAAATCCCTTTGTGTTGAGTGACCCCATGTCTTAATTATTTATTCTTTATTATTTATTAAAATATATAATTGAATATTCAGTTTAGTTACTACATAATTAATCATAACACTACCGAAACCTTACCAAATGTTTCAGTAGTGGCTCTATCAGTAGAGAGCCCATTTTAAGCAGAACTTAGAAATGCTAGCCAGTACATGACTAGCAAGCTCAGCAACAGCTGTACACACTTGAAATCATCACACTGCTATTTAAACTTTAACCTGCAGACGTTCTGCGTTTCAGGTAGTGACTGTTCTTAAGCTTTTCACTGACTTTCAGACTTTAGGACATTTACTTCAAAACAATGGAATCTAACTGCTCACCATGTGGCCATGAGGAACAGCGATGCAGTATCACTTCCTGCTCTAACATGCAGAGGTGTGGCTAAAATAAGGCTCCGCCCACATAATAAAATAAATCTAAATAATCTAAAAAAAACCAAACAAACACTGAAAATAGATTTGGGACAGACATTCTCTATTCTTCTTTATCTTTCCATAGAGGATACATATAAATGATGATTTTGTACATATATTTATCTCAATTAATGTTTTGTGTTTGAATAGATCATAACATAATCCTTCACATAAATGTTCCAAGCATGTGGCGATAAGGTATAGTGATCATATTTCTGATTCTTTCTCTCCTTTTTTTCCTGTCCTTCCTCAGTGACCTTCAGCCATCGCTGGACAGAGTCAGAAGTGCCAGTACGACATGTTTGAGGCCAGAGACCAGCTTCCACTCTCCAGACAGAGAAAGGTACACAGTGGGGGTCTAATGTTAAATCTCTAAACTCATGAAGATCGGACTGTATATGTACAGGGCATCATGAAATCTGAAACTTCCCCACAATTCAGCACGATGAGTTCGGTATGATTCATGAAAATACACTTAATACACAAATGTGACTGAGCCGTTTACACAGTAGTGGGACAGACACATGACATGACATTTACATTTGAAAATAGTCCAAGGAATTAATTTTGCTTAACAATGTGTGCGATTGGTACTACATTTGAAAATCAGTTCATTGAATGGACATCTTCAGCTTGATGCCTATCGATGAATCAGCCTTAATGTTTAAATTTGGCTACATTTAATAATTAAAATATTATAGGAATATAGTATTACACTCATCATCAAAAGAATAGTTGCACAATCAACCGGCAGACCGCACACAGACCGTTACGGCGACTGCCCTTAACCACAGGTAAAGTTGCCA
Source organism: Semaprochilodus insignis (assembly GCA_034552555.1). Lineage (NCBI taxonomy): Eukaryota > Metazoa > Chordata > Actinopteri > Characiformes > Prochilodontidae > Semaprochilodus > Semaprochilodus insignis. The sequence goes on from CM067495.1 coordinate 5,477,248, forward strand.
AAGACTGCAGTGGTGTTGTGCCAGACTGTCATGGAGTGACTCATTATGGTAGCGGGTCATCTTCAGTGGCAAGTCCCGCTTTTGCCTTGGTGGAGACAAGTCTGTGTGTGGAGGCACCGTGGTCAGCACCAAGATGAACGGTTTGTTGTCACACGTCACATGTCCAGAAGACCTGGTGTCACTCCACCTCCACCCCTACCGCACAATCTGCAGGAACTGAGTGAGAATATTCAACCTGCATGGGATGGATTATCACAGGACACCATTAGGAACCTCTACAACTCCATGCCGAGACGTCTGGTGTGCTGCGATAGCAAACGTGGTCCAACACCATACTGAGAGACTACTTCTGTATGTGTAGCTCAATAAATATTGATCATATCAGTCTAAATGTATCATCATTTGTTGTTCCTGGTAACCTTTATCTTCCTTCCCAATAACACTGCAATCCCACACTTCCTTCTGGGTGCAACTCTTGTGTTGATGATCAGTGTATATATCATATTTATTGTACTTCAAGTTCTGAAATACAGCGGGATCTGAATTACCGTCCTGGACCCCCTGAATATCTCAAAATCAAAATTCTGGGGGCTCCTGGAAAGTAAACTTGTTGACATTATGCTGTTCGTCAGGGTCAAATAGATGCTTAAATCCAAATTCAGGGAAAAGCCATTGGTGGGCGAAGCAGCTGAACCAAAAGTATTCTTAACAAACTGGTCTGCCTCAGGTTGGTGCTGTAGCAAATATGTTCATCTGGTAGCCCACCAACTGGAATTATGCCTGGAATACCTCTGATAAGCTTTGCAATATCAGTGAGCATATTTTAAATCTGAAAGTTTCCCAAATTTCTCCTAGAATCCAAACTAGAAAAAGGAAAGCTCAATTACTTTAGCGAGTGAGTGAATAGCTGACCTCTCAGAATAAGGGGGTATTATGCACCTTGTTGTACTTTAAGAACTGTCATTTCATGTAAATGCCATATCAATATTCATTTTACACTACAATTGCAACCCTACGGAAATACATGGAATACTAATTCAGGAATATTTGCTCCATATTTTTGCATTTTATGACTGTTTATGTATTGGCATGGGCAGGTATGCACATGGAGAACATCATATATCAGCCCACACTTCTTCTAATCCATGCATCCCTCACTCAAATGGTGGCCAAATACACTGCAGCCAACTCCTCTTCTCTTCCGAGGACTCCTTTGTTTCGGTGCTCTTCTTTGTTTTTTAATGCTATCCTAGACGGCCAACACTTGGCTCATGACAAGACAAGAGAGACCCGTCTCATCCCCGTGCTCCATTTCATCTTTCCATTCTGCTGTGTTCTCATGCCTCATTTTCTTTTCTTTTGTCTTTCACTCGTTTATCGCCTGCATTGCTCACGCTGCCTCTGCAGGCCGGTAGGCAGTTTGGATAGAGCTGCCTGTCCAAAACCTAACAAGAAGAGCATTGAGAATGACAGGTGAGATTTCCTCAACATCCATCACAGCATCTTCAGCCTTCTCTCTCTTTTTCTCTTCTTCTCTCTGCCTTTTTCGGTAACACTTTATTTGAGGGGTGTCTATATAACACATTCATAACATCTTACATAAACTCTTTATACCGTATTCACGAATGTTGAAATCTACATTAATGAAGTCTACATGTTTTATATGATATTAATACAAGATACTATGTCATTTGACTAAGAGACTTTTTTTTTCAAAATAAAAGTCCTCATTTATTATTATTGAAATGTTATTTATTATTTATTATTAGTTAAATGTCTCATTTCTGGACAGGCAAAAAAATGATCTGGTTCTACCCATTAGGACAGAAAGTGCTTTGACACTTAGACACTTTTTGTCTAGACCTTCAGCTTATTTTGCTCTTTGTTATTCTTTCTTCTTCTCTTTGTTGCCTTTTATCACTTTGAATGACACCTCTAAGGATGGGCTTTTAACTCATCAAGAGACATTAAACTGAATGAATTATGTTTTCCTAAACCGTGTTTGGGCTGTTGAATGAATCCTCTGGCACAATAAAAGATAACAGACAACAAAGAGTAGAAAGAAGAAAGAATAACAAATTACTAAATAAGTTAAACGTCTAGACAAAAAGTGTACTAAGTGTCAAAGCACTTTCTGCCTCAGGGGTAAAACCAGGTCATTTTTAAGTTGCCTTTCCAGAAATTAGACATTTAACTGAAATAATATAGATAATCAATAATAAATGAGGACTTTTATTTTGAAAAATGTCTCTTTGTGAAATGGTACAGTACTCCATATTAATGTCATGTGAAACATGTATACTTTACAAATGCTGATCTGAATGTTCAAGAGTATGTTATAAAGAGTTTATGTAGCATGTTATGGATCAGTTATGTAGACACCCCTTAAATAAAGTGTTACGCATTTTTCATTGTCTTCCTTTCTAAGCCACTTTCTCCTCATTAGCTAATTGATCATTAAAGATAATCTCTTTCTCTTAACCAGTTATTAATATTATTAATTATCGTAAAGTCGTTTCTGACTCCTGGCGCTAGTGTTTCTTTACAATTGGCCTGGTCTTTTGTTTGGGTTTCATGAGCCTTCTGATTGTATACATTCATCTTGTTGCTGGATGTCATCTTCCTCTGTTTTTAATCAGTAGTTCAACCAAATTCAGAAGTCTCCCATTTTAATCCAAATGTAAGTGGTCCTATAAACATATTTGGCATCTGAAATTTGCATTTGCTTTGGTTTTGCACTAGAGCTATGAGGCTAGTGTAGCTAACAAATAAAGAAAACAAATTCTAAAACTAAAACTAATGCTAATACTAAAACAAATTCTAAACCTAATACTAAAACTAATACTAAAACAAATTCTAAAATTAATACTAATACTAAAGCGAGTACTAAAACTAATACTAAAACAAATTCTAAAACTAATACTAAAATGAATACTAAAACTAATACTAAAACAAATTCTAAAATTAATACTAATACTAAAACGAGTACTGAAACTAATACTAAAACAAATTCTAAAACTAATACTGAAACTAATACTAAAACGAATACTAAAACTAATACTAAAATTAATACTAAAACTAATACTAAAATTAATACTAAAACTAAAGTTAATTCTAAAATGAATACTAAAGCTAATACTAAAACTAAAACTAAAAATGGAGAAAGGTTTGTTGCAGGTGGGTTAGGAACCACCTTGAAGCCTGGATTGTTACAGAAAACAGTATGTAATACATACGTCTACCACATGTCAGAAAACACATAAGCAAATTAATTGGAGATTATTTAACAACTCAACACTGTTTGAAGCCAGTGTGTGATGATTCAGCCATGTAGTTAGCATGATGCTAACTGGTAGTGCATTAGTTCCCATTACTTGTTAGCCTTGTAGTTCCAGTGCAGAACTAAAGAAGCAACTCCTCTTAGCTGACGAACTACATTTGAGGGATGGAAAACTGCATACGATCACTGTAACAACATGCTTGTTTTTCTTTCATGAACTCACCTTTTAATTTTCTCTTTTGTTTTTACTCTGCATCTTGTCGTCCCATACCTTGTTTCCATTGCCCCTTGGCCTCGGTGCCTGCGTGTAGGATCCAGCCCACCTCCATCCTGCGAGGCAGCAGGTGGAGGAGAGATGCCCCCCTCCGGCCTTTCAGCCAAACTGGCCTTGGGGGCTCCTGCCCCAACTCACCACACCCTCTGGACAGGTGCATGCTGGTTAAAAAAGCATTTAGACCCTACTTATGTTCTCTATGCTGTCTCCTCACTGTGCCTATCAAGCGTTCAGCTTTAGGTTAGTAACATAACTGTGCTAAAAGTGGAGGTAAGTGAGCAGTAAGGCTTAGTTCAGCAAAGACGGTACACTGATTTCTGCAAATGTAGTTGATTAGCAAAGGCGTGTTTGGTGGCTGAAATTTGCTTCATGTGATTTGTGCCAGAGTAAAAAAACGAAGGGGTTTAAAACTCCACAAGTCCGTAGAGCAGACGTGCTCTGGATTGCATAGCTAGTCTTCAACAAACCAGAGATACAGACATCCGAATCTTGGCAAGCCCGAGATGCTTACCTATGGTGGAGGTCCAGAGAGCCAAATTCAGAGCACTGTAACTTGAATAAGAGCAACTGGCTTCAAACTTTACGGGATTATAGGGTGTTATGCCTCCTCTCCAACCACCAAAGTCTGCGAGTCAGTAGAACGTGATGCCTTTTTCGAGGAGTCCTGGACTGGATAGCTAGAATTCAGGAAACCAGAGATACGGACCCCGAACCCAGCTCCCTACTTGTTGTCTTCTCTGAAACATCCATGATGTTAGTGTTATAATCACATGATCAGTGACTAGCATTATAATTATTATTATTATTATTATTATTATTATTATTATTATTATTATTAGTCAGCTAGTTTGTCCAACCCCTAGTGGTATCTAATACCAACCAATTAGCATTAGCAACCTGCACAAGATATTTATTTTTCTGCCTAAGGTCCAGTTATGCTAGAACTGCAGTTTCATGTACCAAAACAATAATCATAATCAAGGTCATAATCAAGGCTTACATGACCATTTTCCAACCTCTGTTTATCTCTTAGAATTAAACAGGCGGTTTTTGCTACTGAGCCTTTAAGACTGAAGTATGTAAATGAGCTCTGTTCTGACTGGCTGCCCTATGCCGAGCCTTGTTTGCAGTCCAGGCTAAAACACTGTTTATATTATTATACTGTTTAGTGTGAATGGGTGGGGTGGGGCTAAACCACTGAAGACTGTTGGGTTTTTGTGACTTCACAAAAACAATAAATTCAAATTAGGTATTTTTTCTGGTTTAGTTTCCATATATGGACACAGGAGTGAATTTTGAAACTGTGTTTACGTACTATTATAAAAGTCTTATCACAGACGTATTTATAGGCGATATATATAGGTGGTTGGTGTGGCTCAGCGGATAACACCACTAACCTCCAGGGAGCTACCGCCCCATGTGGGAGATGGGGGTTCGATTCCCGGGTCTGGGTAACTATGCTGTTCTACACCAATAAGAGTCCTTGGGCAAGACTCCTAACACTACATTGGCCTACCTGTAATATGAATGACCTTGTAAGTCGCTCTGGATGAGAGCGTCAGCTAAATGCCATAAATGTAAATGTATTTGGTGTTCCAAGATATGGACCGTTCTAAGCCTGAATTTGAAGTGTTTTTATGGCCACTGTTGCAGTTTGAACAGTGCTAATTGGTGGGATATATATTGTTAGCTACATTAGTTTCGCAGCTCCAGTGTCTCTTATTCATGCGCCTCTTTCTCCCTCTCTCCCTTCCAGAACACACCCTCATGGTGGACGTTCCTCCCCGACAGGGTCCTCCCTGTCAGTGCGCAGGGGCAGGCAGCTGCCACAGCTTCCAGCTAAGAGCAGTAGCATAGAGCAAGGTAAGCTTTCCTTCATCACTCACTCACTTAGTCAGTCACTACAGAGACACCTCATCAAGTCAAACACCATACAGCCCTGCAAATAATTACAGGACATGGCCAATCGAAGCCCCTTTGGGAGAAATGCTGGTGATGTCACAACCACGAACACATTTACATTTGACTCCATCTACAGCAGATTAGTCTTTAGCCCATTCATTTGTGTTGCAGTAATAGGGATATCAATATCAGGTTTAGCTCCTGCATTCGTGCTGAAGTCATGCGGAGTGTTGTAGGGGAAATTAATGAAAAATGTGCTGTTCCTGGCTGTCAGGAGGCGATCGTATCATCGCTGCGTGTGCAGGCACAAAAAATGTAAAATATGGCCGCCTTCATGTCTTCACGTTAGTCAGATAATCTATAATATCCCTCTTCTTCCTCATTCAAGTGCCTTCATCATCTCTGCAGTTCCCTCAATCATGCCAGTCTCATTTCTCTCTTCTTTCATGACATTGTCCTCCAACTCCATACTCATGAAGACCATGTCAGTAATAAACCTGAAGAGAAAGGTAACTCATTCCACACTTCACATACGGTGCATTCACTCGTCCTTCCTTACATATTTGACTGTCAGATATAACAGTATATCATTGCTGTCAGAGAACAAAACCTTGTATCTCCATTTTTCGTAATTTTCAGTTATTAACATAATTTGAAAGTAGCTGTCGCCTTTTATAATGTTTGTAAATTTCATGATGAAAGGACCAAAAGAAATGGCCCAGAAATTTCCTTCTCCTGTAAATGACCATTTCGGAGCTACAAGGTTTGGTTTCGACAGCAGCAATATAAGCTCACCAGACAAAAACATTTGTCATCTTGCATGTTAAGGTGGTAGTAACTCAAGCTTCTGCAGATGGCATTGCACGAGGATGGTGGGGCTATAAATACCAGCAGGGTGTGAGTGACGGGATTCAAAGACCATAGTGTGAAGGAAGTAGCTGAATCTGCAGGTGTATGGAAGCATCCAGTCATACGGGTCTACCAGCAGTGGCTAAAATCCCAGTCTACAGGGAATTCTCCTCGGAAATGTGCCAGGGAAGGCATCCACCAAATCTGGACCAACTGCTCAATTCTTTGGTGCAAGAGTGTCTGAACATTGATGTGGCCTACATCCAGAAGCTTGTCCAGTCCATGCCAAACCCAATCACAGCTGTTATTGGTGATCAGGCTAATAGGTATTTTAGTCACAGGTGACTCATCCTTTGTCTGGTGAGCTCATGTATTAAATTGTTTCATATTGTTATTACTTGCTTGTAAACACCATTATCTTTTCCCCGAATCCTGTTCTATGTATTCTTCTGTCTGTCTGTCAGCTTTGGCTGTAGAAGAGCGAGCTCGTCAGTTGAGTCAGATGCGAGTGCCCTCCTATCGCCCAGGATCTTCCGCCAGCTCTGGCCACGACCAAGAGATGGAGCTCAAGAACAAGAGAGACGTGAGTCAACCATAACACTCCTCCAGAACATTCTTTTGGGAGTAGTTTAACCAGCACTGCAATACAGTCAACCTACAACCTGCAAAGCACCTGTTATCTGACTCACTGAAAGGTTATATCGCTCAATACCTCCAATACTAGAACAGCAAGCATAAACCCTGCTTTGGACTTCTGGGCATTTTTTATTTAGTACAATCAGATAAATTCTTTTGGCTGTTTCAAGGGCTTGAGGTAAGCATATATTGCCAATGAAGTAGCAATTACAAGTTATTATTGTTTTAGATTAGAAAGCCAGAGATATAAAAATCGACTTTGTCTACGGAAATAGTGCTTTGTGTAGATGCATTTGTTTCTTGAAGAAGCTTTACATTTTAAAACAGGCATATAAGATATGATAATCTGTCACAAAATAATGGCATTTTTTATGTAGTTAGATACTTACATAATCAATCTTAGGCTGTCTTGACAAGGTTAAGGTATTACTAGACCATTGCTATGGAATCCATGAACTACATCTTGTGAAAGTACAAAAAAGTGTAATGGAACTAAACCAACTTAATTACATACTTAGTTACTTAATAAACGGCATTAATATTCTGTATTGACAGGTTAGATTCGACTCTAATATTTGTGTATTCGGTCATTTTAAAGCTTAGTAGTTTCTAACAAAATATCAGTTTGATTAGGGCTGAAAAGTAAATCGTTTTTATATCAAAATCATAATTTGAAATTTTGCAGCTTTTAAATCACTAAAACTGCAGTTTTTAGCAATTACTTTTTTTAGAATTAGCAATTCATTTTTTAGAATGAGCAAATGATTGTGTAAATACCTTTTTTAAATGGGAAAATTTAACCTTGTAACACTGAGCTTGTGAACCAACCGTAGATGGGGTAGAGCCATCAAAACAACCTACATGCTGTATAACCATAACTAACTGGCTGTCTGGTGTGTTAACTAGCTACGTTACTGTAATCAAGCCAGAAAGACTGAATGCACTAGAATCCTTAGCCTAAAAAAGAGGCCTGGACGTCCATTTATATACAGCTATCACAATTTAAATCACAGTCACAGTATTGGCCAGAAAAGGTGTGATTAGATCGTTTCCTTAAATTGTTCAGCCCTAATATCTACACACAAAATCTGGTGTGGAGTCAAAATATAGGACCCCTGCCTGTTTTAATGAGCCACAAGTGGAGAATAGTTATGCATGAAATGGTATTTCAGGCCTTATATAGCATTGGGCTAAACCGGTGACACTGGGACAGTATTGGCTGAATAACAATAACAACACTATTACTGCAGCTGCTACTAATAATTCTAATATATTTGTTTTATTGTAGATGTATAAGAGGAGTTGTGACAACATGTCTGCGCGGTCGTCGGACAGTGATGTGAGTGACGTGTCGGCCATTTCCAGAGCCAGCAGTGCCTCCCGCCTCAGCAGCGCCAGCTATATGTCTGTCCAATCAGAGCGGCCGCACGGACGCATCAGGTTAGAAACCTTTCACACAACTACACAGACTGTGTTACTCTGAAGTCTTAGGCCAGCCGAGGCATTTATATGTACAACCATTCTTCTGGTAGAAGCCCTTATTTCCGTCATTAGAACAAATGCAAATAAAGATTAATGCAATAAATTATTGTCATTTTATGACCATTAGCTGGGAGAGCCAGTATTGTTTTCCTTGCATTCTTGAAATAAGGGATTGCGGTAGTATCTGAGAACCGTTAAAGCTTAAAACCACACCGTCTCTCCTCAGTCCATGTCTATTTATGGTAACTAAGCTGTTTCAAGTGACCAGCATCAAGTTTATTTGTCATTTGCACAACATGTCAGGACATTTATGCATTGAAATGCTTGTGGTGGGGCTCAGGTTAATACTTCACAGCAGGGCAGCATCAATATACATACTAACTAAACATACTAAATAAAGAGATATATTAAATATATACAAAATACACAAAATATACACAAAATACAGAATATACAGAGGCAGGAGGGGACTGTGTAGAAATTTTCTGATATGTACATTGTATTAGACAAGGATAATCTGAGAAAGAGGGGAAATGTGTGTGTGTTGTTTAAAGTGACTATAGCAGTAATATGTTACATTAATATATTAATAGTGATAAAGTGTCAGAGTGCAGTGGTGTTGGTGAAAGGCTTACAGCGTGTTCAGGAACCTGCTAGCCTGTGGGTAAAAAATTCCCTGTTTTAGTGATTCCATTTACACATACCTTCCTATTCAGCCTTTAGTGGTTTATCCCCTTCCATTCACACTCCGAAACCTGGACGGCTTTTTGAAAGAGGCAACGATGATAACTGTAATGCTCATGTAAAAATAGGTTTAGACAATGTTCTTGACTGGCCTAAGACCTTTGGCTAGAACGTACATAGATGTGTATTCTCCTCACCAGGTTTTCAGTTCTCCTGTCAATGATCTAAAAACTCCAGGAAATTCAATCTCGTCAAGCTTCAAATAACTGTAAATGAATTACTACCACAGTAATTACTCAGCATTCAAGCTGTGGGTGTGGCTCTTCAGACTCCTTCTCTTTTTCATGACTGCTTCTCTCTTGTGCATGCTTCTCGTCCTCTGTTTTCTCTCTGCTGCATGATGCATGTGTCTTGCCTGCATGCTCGTTCTTTCCTCTCACATCTGCGGGCGAAGGTCAAAGTCTCTGGAGAGTTGTAAAGGGGAGGAGAAAAAAGACAGGCGTATCTCGTGGGGCGTGAGCAGCCCAGGGCAGAGAAGGAGTCTGGGAAAGAGACGCTTCTCAGAGGAGCTGAAACGCCGGCGCCACACTGTGGCCGGAGATGAAGATGTCAGGTAATGGCCAATGAAGAGCTGATCCTGGACCTGCTCCCTAACTCCTGATACCTGCTCTGACGGCTGGCTACTACAAGCTATAGTATACCCTTCATTTACCACTTACCCACATGTGTTTTCATCATTTCACTTGTTACCTTACCAAGGCCATTGTACCAACGCCAATGCTGTTGGCTATTCGCAGATAGGATTATCACCTGTTTCAAAGGTAAAGGATATTCCTGCATAATTCAGAGTTTGAGATGTAAACAGAGTCAATCGTTCAATCGTTCAGTGAAACTTAGACTTTACAGATCTTTGCACTGGTGGTGATGGGAACCAGGGGTCATCAGGTCAACAACACAAACATAGACATTTTATCTACTGCCAAAACCACCAGCAATCCTACATGTCTTCTGAGGTTACATATGTAATGTTGATAATGGTAAAATATTCCGCCATCAATATGAACGGCAACATATTCATAACCCTTTCATTTAATAACTTTGTGTGTGGGAGCTTGTAGAGGTGGAGGTCTGGTTCCAATCACCACCACTGTTAAAATTCTACATAATAAAAAGTATATATAATATATATTTAAAATATATTTTTTTCTATTTTTTATAATGTAAAAAACACATACATACACATTTTATACTTTATGTTTTTTTTTAATCTTTAAAATCTTTTAAATTCAGCAAATAAATGGAAACAGTGCACTGAAATTACTAGAAAATGTAATATTTAGGCGTGTTCTCTGCAGATGCATTATTTATTATGTAGATTTATGTCATTTTCAACAAATACATTTAAACTGTATGCACCATTAGGGAGAATAAGCTCTATAGATGCTTCCTCCCTCTTTCTGTCTCACCTGTTCAAATCAGGGATCAATACCTAATCTCGACAGGTTTATTTTGGGTTTGGTCTTTTTAATTCAGAGATTTAAGCTCTATTACCACATCCTTGTGATTCAGTTTGTTTTGTTTTTTTTGACATTGGATAATAATACTAATAATACTAACACTAATAATAATAATAATAATAATTAATAATGCCTTATAATATAATAGCATGATGTCATTTAATTCATAGCCAACTTGATATTTAAATACAGTATAATACTGTTATTTGCATTCTAGCATAGTTAATTTTAAAGTGGAGTCATTACAATACAGTGCTTATATATATATATATATATATATATATATATATATATATATATATATGTATATATGAAAGTGAGAATAAGTTTACACCTCCTCAATAGAGAACACACACATACATACATTTTTAATTTAACAAACATGTGTAATTTAACAAACAGGGAAACCATAAACTTTGCACAGGCTACATTTCATGTTTTTCTTTTTTGTAAATGTGCTAAATTTAGCAGACAAACAGCAATTGCATATTAGAATGTGCAGAAGTCTGCTCTAGTATGCAGTAACTTATTCTTATAAATTTTACTTCGTCTTCAACAAAGCATGTCATCCGATCAGGGGCAGCCAAACTGTATCTGTACTGTTGTCTTTTGAATAAACTCACAATTTTTTTGAAAACTTAAAAGCAGTGCTTTGGTCTGCGAGCGCTGTAGTAGTGCATTCTGTAATAAAATATCTTCAGTAAGCTGCTATTGGATCAGCTACACCTTTAAAAGCCATTATATGAACGAACACTGGAAGAGAACTAAACCAGTTCTCAGACCAACAAGAATAAACTGAATGTTCTAGCTTCTCGAGTAACGGGGATTCAAAAGGGAGAAATACAATGCGGCGCAAAGGGACTCGCAGCCTCCTCAGAGTGTCACTGCGTAGCTATTAAAAGCATTGCATAGTCCAGACAGACCTCCATATAGCCCCGCTGCTGTGGACGCCAACTAGAGCATTATGAGGCTCTGGAGCCTGAAGCTCCTGACACACTTTCACACAGTCCGCTTAAAAGATTCTGCTGCTTCGTTTTGTTTCAAATGGTGTCCTCTGGCCAGACATCCGATTTCAGCGCTCCACAAATCTCCAGTGTTTGTTATTCCTCCAGGGTCTGAACTACAGAACGTCATTAGCCTATCAGTTATTTCCTGACTTGAAAAGCTATTAGCACAACCAGTGACCAGACTACAGATTCATCTCCATATAATAACTGACCATGTTACAGAGACTGAATTGGCAGTAGCTGCTTTAACTTAGTAATAAGGATTCTTCCTTCTTTCCTAGAAGAAAGAAATCCGTTCTTCAGGGGTTTTAGTAAAGGCAAATGTGAACACTCCAAGAAATAAATGGTTCTTAATGCATAAATGGTTCTTCATAAGATGGAACAAACAGTTGTGCATGGTCATTTAGGACCCAAAAGGGTTGTATTTGATAATTGAAAAAAGGTCAAACAATAAAGAACAGACTTAATTGAACATATACAAATTATTCTCTGAGTCGAGAGTTTAGGGCCATTTTAGCCATATTCACTTGCAGACAGAGGAATTTGTCTTTCACATTTAACCCATCCATAAAGTGAAACACCCCCATACGCTTACACTAGTGAACACATACACTAGGGGGCAGTGAGCACACATGCCCGGAGCGGTGGGCAGCCGTACCCACAGCGCTCAGGGAGCAGTTGGGAGTTAGGTGGCTTGCTCAAGGGCACTTCAGTTGTTACTGTCGCAAGGGTGGTTCCCTAACCTCCAGCCCAAGATGTGGATAAATAAACTAGAAAGTCTTTTAAAAAGACTTGTGTATAAAGAAGTGTATAAAACTATATAAACCTGCTGCTGGAACAAAACCAAAACTACCCCAGTAATCTGAAATGAGAACTTCGTAGGAGAAGCAGAACACATACTTTACTTTTAATGCAAATAAAAACTTTTCAGATTTCAGATTTACACACAATGTAGAGGGCAACAGCATGTTACATGTTAATAGTGTACTTTATTCCATTTAAAGCTATTTTACTTAAAGATGTTAAATTTTACTCAATTGCTAAATAAAGAAAATGTACGTAGATTTACATTTACAAAAAACTAAAAATAATACATTTGCATCATGAACCTAGTTAAGAATGAATAAGTTGCTCAAATTAGAAATTTGTAGACTAACCTTGAAATGTATCGTTTCTTAGAAAAGAAGTTCCTTTTTAAGGCTTGTTTTAGGTGAACTTATTAGTTACAGTGTAAGACAGAACTGTCAGAGATTTCAAATATGCATTCAGTGGAAAACTAACCTTAATCTTTAATTTTTTCATTTAAATTTTAATTTAATGAAATTAAATTTAATCTGCTTTTTTTTAGCCAAGTTATTGAGACAGTTATATAAGCCATGGTATAACAAACTGCACTAACGAGCCATATGTATTCAAATTCACTTGTTTTATTGGTGGAGGCAACCTTCATGGTCTGACCATAGATCTCCCTTCTCCATTCCTGCACGAGCTGTAGAAATCATCCACTGAACATAGTTTTTTTACCTGCACCTGTTGTAAAACTTTGGAGATACTTGTTTTTCTCTGGACAGCGACGATATGCTTTGCTCTGTGAAAAAGTGCTGCATTGAATTTGCTTGCTTGGTTTCAGTGTGTAGATCATTTTCACATCAATAAAATATATTACTTCAACACAATTACAGTCCCTCAGATAACAGCTTCTAAGGCTTTCATCTTTGAGAAATGGGAGAACATCAAGCTCTAGTCTTCCTTCAGATCTGAGAATACCCACAGATGCTTCTGTCCATTCTTCCACTGGGAGAGGACAGCTCAGTGATATGGGTCTGAAAGGATGTGTAGCTGTCAAAAAAACTTCTCACTGAGAAGCTGATATTTTCTAAACAATGGACTGACTGGCATTGAAATGAATGAAGGGTAGTTTGTGGCTTGTGCACAGAACCATAGTGTAGAACTTCCAGCCACAACTGTGTACATATATGAATGAAGTGATTTCACTGCAGCACTTTATTCACCATTTACCTCCATTCTGTGCCTGTGTTTGCATGTCATGTGTGTCATGTGTAACGTGTGTCTATATGTCTTATAGAGCCCTTCTTGCATGCCTCCGGTCATACCTTCAGTGTTTGGACCCCGTACCAGCACCTGATCCCCTTCCACCCAGCATTAGCACTCTAGCTGCCCAAGCTTCACTTACCATCATGCAGTTTGCAGAAGAGAGGCCCACCTCTTCCCTCCCCATGTCCGCCACAAGCACCCCCTACCACCTTTCACAGGAGAATGCTGTGACTGGCCCGACGGCTGAGGCGTTTGAAGAGAGCCTGTTCGGGCAATCTTGCAGCACCTTAACTCCCTCAGAGGACGCAGGCACTCGCCAACTCCTCCAGAGCCCCAGAGGGCGCCAGAGAGCTTTGCTTTACTGCTGTGTTAAGGAAGACCAGTGTGAATGACTGTGGGCAATTAGCAGTTAGCTAATGTTGGCTATAGCACATGAGTAACTGAGCAAAGTACTACTTACTTATGTCTGTTGCATCAAATATCATTTGAAGTAGATGATCAATCTGTCCATTGGCACTCTTTGTAAAGACGAGCTGAAAAGGCTTTACTGGTTATGATCAGTTTGATGGCACCCTTGAAATATGGAAGTAATTTAACCTTTTAATGAGGTAAAATATTTTTTTCTCAGAACACATGACCACAGTATTGGCAACTATGCACCACTATTAGCAGACGCACTGAGAGCTTTCAAACAACCGGAGCTGGGATGTCCGGAGTATGTGTTTTGCGGAGATCGTTCTCCAACAAATCTCCAAACCTACAGTTAATGCCACCTTCATGCCAGAAAACTATTTGGAAGGCTTGCAAGAAGAAGGCCTTTACTGTCGCCAAAGCAATGCCTGGAGCTCACTCAACATTACTGAACACGTGGGGGAACTTTCTGTGATTGGAGGAGATTTTTCCTGGTGACAAACATCAGGGGAGGATTTGGCATGAACAGACTGAAGGTCATGCCAAGAAACCCAGTGCTCAGTGTGAAGTATGGTGGTGGATGTTTCATTTTGTGGTGCTGTTTTAGCTCCATAATGCTGTAAAGCTTGTTAGGATCCATGGATTCGTGGACTGCCTCTGGCAGCAGGCTATGATTGGATCATGGTTGGGTCTTCCCAGCAGAGCAATGGTAGAAAACCACAAGAAATGATTCACTGAGCAAAGAATTGAGTTTTTGCAGGCGCCATCCCTGTTTTCTGACCTAATAGGTTAAACACTGTGGGCTGAGCTGAACAGGAGGTTCTGCAAAGAAGGTTCTTTCTCATCATTGGCATTTGCAAGACAAGACTCCATCTTGGCACAAGGTGCACCGAAGTACTAATCCAGAGGTGCTAACTGTGGTGCATGTGCTTTTGATGGAAAAAATATTTGACCTCACTCAAAGGTTTCTTTCATATTTCCTTCATTTCAAAATGAAGTACATCGTTTCATAGCCTGTCTTTTACCCAGGTTCCAATAAAGACAGAGGACTTTGTCTATGGACCAAAGATTTGCAATGTAAGCAGAGTCTATCAGACTTTGCCAATGGGGTTGTTACCTGAATGGCAATGAAAATGCTTCAAAAAAACGCAAAATAAAATTAAAAAAATGATGCCGTCTGGTCAGCCTCTCTGAGCTCTGCTGCGCAGGCTTAACCTGACACCACACTTCCTCCAGCCGGCAGGTGCGGAGCTCTGCAGGCCGCAACATGCTGAAGAGCACGAGCGTGAGCGGTGAAATCAACGCGTCCGAGCGTACGGACGGCAGCCAGTCAGACACGGCGCTGGGCACGGTGGGCAGCGGAAGCAAGAAACGACGTGCCAGCCTCAATGCACGCTTTGTGGCCATTGTGGGCAACCGACGCAGCAGGAGCACCTCCCAGATCAGTCCGACAGGTCAGTGGTCACTGTTTCCATGTCTTTTCAGGGTTTTAAAGTAGGGATGTAACTGATGATTATTTCTTTTCTATACTCAATTCAGCTCATACTTAAACACAACTATTGTGTTTTGGAAAAACTGAAGCACGTAATCTGTTCTAGTAGACCTCCCAAAACAATATTATGAACAGTGAAAATGAGCAATATTCCAGTGTTTTACAACCGAATCTTTATCTGCTGTATCTGTAACATACTACAGATAGATACAGACAATATCTGGATATATTAGTACCTCCCCACACCTCCCAATTTAGTCATGTCCAAGGCTGCGTCCGAAACCGCCTACTACCTTACTACTCAGTAGGCGAAAGCAGTAGGCGAGAATGTGTAGTGTGTCCGAATCCGCAGTAGTCATAAAGCAGTAGGCGAAAGTTCCCCGGATGACGTACTGCTTCCGGTGAGATTTTCAAGTATGCGAGCACAGCACACTGTGCTATCCCATGATTCCACTGGAGCTATGGAGGCGTTCCGAGCTGAGGAAGAAAATGGCGGAAAGCGGGACGTCAGCTCTGTACAATTGTAAAGTAATCTACAACTAAAAACATCTTAAAACGTTACGATTTTGTGCAACACCAAGAAACGTTATGGACCCCTTTGCGGCGAATATAAAGCCCATTTTACATGTTCATATGTTTTTGAAGTGTTATTAACGTAACTTGCGGAGTTTTAAGGCTAGCAGTGAACGCAAGCTAAGACAATATGACTTCATGCTATATTAGCTAGCTAGCTAGTCGGCTAGCCAAGTTTCCTGTTGTACCGAGTGAATAAATTTATCTCAGTTTCCCAACAACCCAAAATACGTGTGTGCTAGTAGGACTTTGAACGAATGGCGGGACTTCTGCGGTGGTGGCGTGACGTCTTATGTCAAATGACATTGGCAAGATGGCGGACACAGTACGTCCGAGGTTCCGTGGATACTACATACTCGCGTACTGAAAGAGCCTACTGCTTCACCGGTTGAGCAGTGCACACTGGGTTCAATCTAGTACGTACTGACAAAGTAGGCAATTTCGGACGCAGCCCAAGTCCACTCGCTGGTTCGGACTCCCCATCACATGATGCCACCAAGTTAGTGATGACGGGGGTAAAAGGGGGGCGGGGTCATCTGACCCATGCTCTGTTGGACTCTCGGCCACTGATGGCTGTGTCTATGATAGGCATATGCTGCACATGGAAGTCGGTGGAAAAACGGTGTAGTATTCCTGTAAAGAACCATCCAATGAAAGTTTCTTTGGGAAAGATTCTTTGGCAAAGTGGTTCTTCTGTGGCACAGGGACCCAACACTACCCTGCGCATATTTGTGACTTCCTGCTGTAAAATAGCCAGTCCAGCTCAGGAGGGGCTTGCTAATTATCTGCTCAGTTGGATCAGGTCAGCTTGATACAAAGTAAAACGCTAAAATGAGAGGGACAGAGGTACTCCAGGACCAGGATTGGGAAACACAGTTCAATTGCATTGCTCCAACGATCCTTTTGGGCACCTTTCTTTTTGAGAGTGAGACCTCAAGTCTTATTCTCTATGTGTTTTTCAAAACCAAACCGTCTTATTTGTCTTTGGGCCGTATACCACAAAGGCTTTAGAAACACGGCAGACGAAGGTCCAATCCCAATCAAACCTGAACAGAGTTCCCTTTGATAGAAGCACCTGTGGCCATTTCGTAGCCCTTTTAGAAATGAGAAGTGACTCGGCATCATTCACCATAATAAGGCTTTGAGAGGAGGGGAGGGTGAGGTACAGAGGGTTGGTGCTTGCACCGCTGCACTTGTTCTCTTTGAAGCAGACATAAAAGCACATTAGAGAACTCCGCGGCCTGGAGCGAGACTCCGCTCTGTTCTCTCCTGCCTTTTTAAGCACACAGACTCAGGCTAAAGAGATGGAGCTTTTGTTTCTGCTGAGTGGAGGGCGAGCTGTTAGCCTTGCGCTGCTGACTCATACGCGCAGCGACTGGGAGATTACATTTGTGTTTGAAGCTTCTGCTGTTATTTGAAGCATTTTTTATGATGAAGGTTTCGGGGTAGCGCTTATTGATTAGCTCACTAAGCTGTTTTGCCATATTACCATTGTCTGAAGGTCATTAGAAATGTACATAACAGCATTATAGTATTAAATGCTATAACTTGTAATGTAGACAAAATCACAAAGCTAAATAGTATACTCAGAGACCCTTACTTTGATCCACCACCCAAATAAATATTCCTATGGTGGCAACAGATGGGCATCAGTCACTAACTTTAAACCTGCCTTTATTTGGCAAGCCTTTAAACGGATACTATGGCCAATAAGTACAAGGTTGGTGTTTCTAATAAAATGGCAACTCTGTATAAAACAGTATTTCATTGTTTGTTAATATTTCCGGCAAATATCAGTAAAGGCACTTTCACTTCCATGAACTCCAGTGAACTTTTTTTTTTTTGAATACTGCTGTATTTATTGGGCATCCTGTGTGTCCGTCTCCAGAGGCATCTAATAAGAAGTCAAAAGGAGGTGGGACGACAATCCAGCGGAGTCAGGAAACGGGCATGGCCGTGGAGCTGCAGCGCAACATGAGCCGGCAGCCCAGCCGTGAGTCCAACAACGGCAGCATGACCAGCTACAACTCTGAGGGAAGGTGAGCCTCTCTGTTTATTCATACCTTATTTTCTCACACTGTTTAAAAGGACTTTTATCTAAAACCACTTAAAAGTGTAAGAATCTGCTGTCCTCACTCTCATAACTACATAATAGTTTTATAGTAGTTACTGAATCATAGACTGAATCATTTAAAGCAGTTATAAAGTAGTTATGGTATTTACTGAATCATTTAGAGTAGCTACTGAATCATTGATTGTAGCTACAAAATCATATATACTAGTTACTGATTTGTTTAAAGCAGGTTACTGAATCATTTATAGTAGTTACTGAATTATTTAAAATAGATACTGAACTACTTATAGTATTTACTTAGTTATTTGTATTAGCTACTGAATCATTTAGAGTAGTTACTGAATCATCTATTGTAGCCACAGAATCATAGACAGTAGTTACTGAATCAATGCAAGCAGTTATAAAGTAGTTATGGTGCTTACTGAATCTTTTATAGAAGTTACTGAATCATTTAAAATAGATATTAAATTACCTATAGTATCTCCTGAATGATTTATATTAGTTACTGAATCATCTAGAGTAATTACTGAATCATCTATTGTAGCTACATAATCACAGGCAGTAGTTACTGAATCATTGAAAGCAGTTATGAAGTAGTTGTGGTACTTACTGAATCTTTTATAGTAGATACTGAATAATTTAACTCAGTTTCTTATAATATTTACTGAAGAATACATATTAGTTGCTGAACCATTTAGGATAGTTACTGAATCATTCCTAATAGTTTCTGAATCATTTATAAGATGAGATGAGATAAAATAACACTTTATTAATCCCAATGGAAAATTGCAATAATAGTTATTGATTTATTTGTAATAGTTACTAAATCATTTATAGTACATACTGCACCATTTAATAGCAGTTACTGAATCATTTATTGTAGTTACTGAATCATTCCTAATAGTTACCGAATGTCAAATCATTTATAGTACTTACCAAACCATTCATAGTAGTTACCTAGTAGTTGACTCATTGATCCATGATACTTACTGAATCATTTAATAGCATTGATTGAATCATATATAGTGTGTACTGAATCATTTGTAGTAGCTGTACTAAATCATTCATAGTAGTAACTGAATCATTTGTAATAGTTACTGAAGTCTTTTAACTGAATAATCAGCCCCCAGTCTCTGCACTTAACTGTGCTTATTTAATTATTTCCAAAAAAATAAAGTGTAGAATTCCTGAAAGTCTTTTCCATATGTCTACATTCTTGCAGTAAGTATTTATTTTACTTTATTGCTTCTTGTGTTGCACTTCTGAGAATGCAACGTCTCAGTTGGGGATCCTAGTATAAAACACATGCTATAAATGCCATAGTACTAAATACATGCTGTAAATAAAGCATTTGTGCGTATTGTACATCATCTGTTGTGCAAGCGATGTATACAGGGGTCTATACGAGCACCGCCTTTGTCCAGAAATAGTCTCAGCCATGCATGTTGCCCCAGCAACCTAGCTGTCAGTCAAACGTTTGCATTGTGCCTAAACAGAGCCTATAAAATGTCTCGCCAATTTTCTTTGACATTTGTTTAATTATGGTGGAGCTGCTCAGTGCCCGCTGTTCTTTTTCCCAGAGCCGGAGAGCGATAAGGTGCAGTGTGGTAGCATTACTCAAACAAACCAGCATTAAGTAGCTTGTTCAAGTAATTGTTTGCAGCAGTTTCAGTGGACAGAGCAGTTCCCCAAAGGTTCGAATGATGTCCCTTACTGTGGGCAGCCTTGGATTGGACTGTGCAGTATATTTTTGCTTAATTCCAGTGCAATCCAACAAAAGTCACTTATGTATCGCAACAGATTCACAGTGCTGGGATTTTTTATTCTATGTCAAGCAGACCAAGAGATACTTTGAAAACCTGGGACTGGTTTTAAAACAGAGCTCAGATGAACTCTAACCTGTGGTGCTGATTATGGTAATTAATGTGATATTGCATTATCTGTAATTTTTGTTTGTTCTGCCCAGTCCCATCTTCCCGGCCGTGAGAGTGGAGACTCAGTTCAGCGACTTCCTGGATGGCCTGGGTCCCGCCCAGCTGGTTGGCCGACAAACCCTAGCCACGCCCTCTATTGGTCAGTTATACCACACTGTGTGTTTCCATCTTAAATCAGGCACTTTCTTTTGTTTATCTCTAACGCATTCACTCTTCTCCAATGAGTGAAGCAGTACTGATCACCATTACATATATTTTTATCTCGAATATCATTGTATATTTTAGATATACAGAGCGATTTCATGTTCTAGTTTAGTGTTCCACAAAATGTCCATAATGTAAAGTAGTATGGAAATATCTTGTGGCGTATGTAATGTAATTGATTTAGGTAGTAAGCACATTTTTAAGCATTAGAACAAATGCTAACATGCGGTAGGGGTTTCAGTGTTCATTTACTGAACTATTTAATAGCAGTTACTGAATCATTTACTGTAGTTACTGAATCATTTAAACCAGTTAGTGAATCATTCCTAATGGTTACTGTCATTTAATAGCAGTTATTGAGTCATTTATAGTGTGTACTGAATCATTCATATTAGATGTTATAAATCATTCGTAGCAGTTACTGAATAATTTGTAATAGTTACTGAACAGTATTTTAAGTGAATAATCAGCCCCCAGTCCCAAAAAATAAAATATAGAATTCCTCTGTATTTAAAAAAAAATAAAATATAGAATTCCTCTAAAGTCTTGGGTCAAATGTAAATATGGAGGGTTTTTTTTTTTTTTTTTTGCAGCAAGAAGTCAAACCTGTGCAGTTCTAACTCAACTTAATATTCTAATTCTAATATTCTGATATGCTTGTTATGTTTTACTGTATTCCTTTGTTTTGCTTATGCTTTTGACAATATTCTGAGATTTAGGTAAAAAAATGCCTCTATTCAGTTTCACTTAGTTATTGTTTGAAATCAGCATTGTCCTTATATGCATGGTTTGCCTGAGACCCTCAAGCCTGAAGCTTTATCATACGTGGTTAGCATTAGCATTAGCATAGTTACCCATAAACAGTTGGAATGTCATTAAGCCAGGAACAATATTCGACTTTTTTTCCCTTAGGATTTTCACATATCAGATAAAAACAGTTAAATATAATAAAATATTAGCAAAGTATGTACATAGTATTGTGCTGTTCAGTCATTATTCAGTCTTAAATGCCTGGTAAATATTCTACACCTAGAACATACAGCTATATGCAAAACATTTTGGAAAGATTTTTGTGTTAACTAATTAATTGATTAATTAATAACTTTTTGTCATAACTTTTGCACAAGTTACATTTTAGGCCATGTTTTTTCAAACACTCAGCATATAAAAGAAGGGTGTTCTGTCTAGATGATGTGTAACTTGTTTACACATCTAAAATCAACTACACGTGTCATTTAACTGTATTATAAAGTATTAAATATGATATCAGTTAAGAAGCACTCTGCCTGCATAACGAGCTCATGGTTGAGGTTGTGCCTGTTGGAAATGTGGACCAGATTCTGTAGTATCTTCACAAGTCGTTATCAGTGATCCACCAAGCAAACAATGAGCTGGGTTTCTAAGAAAGTTCTTGAGCATCACCTGAATTCACTGTGTCTCTCTTGCTCCTTGCTGTGGTCGCTGTGTCCACGCTGTGCAGGGGACATCCAGATTGGCATGGTGAACAAGAAGGGCCAGCTGGAGGTGGAGGTGATCCGTGCCCGGGGCCTCATCCAAAAACCTGGATCCAAGTCTCTCCCTGGTCAGTCCATTAAAGCTCTCTGCTTGTTTTGTCATTGTGTCCTACACTCACCTCAAATTTCAGCTCAGACAGCATGATATGATTAAAGGAATAGTTCTGGTGAAATATCAGGTTTGGACAATTTTCCCCAAATGGAATTCCACAGTATTACCCCAATAGACCAGCTAAGACATGTTTGGTGTCTGAAGTTTATTTCTTTGGTTTTGCACTGAAGCTACGAGACTTATGTAGCTAACAAGTAATAGAAGCTAACAGAGCATCAGTTAGCACAGGGCAAACTACATGACTACATCAGAATCAGAATCAGAATCGAGCTTTGTTGGCCAAGTATGTTAACACATACAAGGAATTTGTCTGTGGTTACATTAGCTCACAGTGCACAGAGAGTGACAACATTACACACAGTACAAAACACACATTCCTAACACACACACACACACTCACACACACAATACCTTACACACCTGTAAATCTTACATTGTGTGGAGTTGTATATGTGTGTATGCAGTAGTCCGGATGTAGAGGCAGATTAAGTTAAGTCAAGTCAAGTCAAGTAGTTTTATTGTCAATACTTCAATATGTAAAAGACATACAGAGGATTGAAACTGCATTACTCTGTGACCCAAGGTGCAGCACCTAAACATTTAACAATAAATAGATTACAACTAAAACAAGAACAATAGTGTATTTAATGTAATAAACACTAAACATAACTAGACGAACGCAAGATAAAATAAAATAAGGGCCCTGAGATAAATATAATGAGACAAAAGACAATAAGGACAAAAAAGTGACACGTGCACTAGCAGAATTCAGATGTAGGATTAAAGCGGGTATGACAGTGCCAGTATAAACAGTAGTGCAAATTGAAAAGCATTAAGGCTGTTTTAAAGTGATGAGTGCAGAGTACAGCAAGAACAGGAAGTGACAAAAATGGGTCCCGAATATGGATTGCATGTGTTCATGTAGTTCAGGATTAATAAGAGCAGTGTGGATTGTAAGGTGGATGGTAGTGGTCATCTGTTCATGAGTGTGATGGCATGTGGGAAGAAGCTTCTCTGTAGCCTGGTTGTCCTGATCCTCACTTGGCTAAAGCGCCGGCCTGAGGGAAGACTCAGGTGACCAACGTGTGATGGATCAGTGATGATCTTCTCTGCACGCTTCTTGGTTCTGGAAGTGTGCAGATCCAAAAGTGTGGGTGGTTTGACTCCAGTGGTCTTCTCTGCAGACCTGATGATGCGCTGCAGTCTGTGAGTGTCATGTGTGGTGTCTGAGCTGCACCACACTGTGATGGATGTGCCGATAACAGATTCTAAGGTGGCAGTGTAGAACTGTTGCATCAGCTCCTGGGACAGGTAGAACTTCCTCAGCTGACGCAGGAAGTACACACTTGCCTCAGACTGTCTAGAGTTGTTAATCAATCTCAGTTAGACTATCTTATGTGCTTTCTGTCAATGTGAGATACACTGTTATCTAAATGGACATTTGGAGTGACATTTTGCTAAACAGTTCCTTTACACAATTAAATTGACTTACGGTTATTTATCTTTCTTTTTTCTTCTTTTAGAATCATTCCAATGTTTAGCTTTTAACACCGTGTTCGTTCATACATGCATTTTTTCCCTTGGAAGAATTCTGACTGTCCGCAAAAGGTGCCACAGTGGATCTCTAATACTTATCCTGCATTTACATGTTTGCAATAGTTGGAAAACTTTAAGTGACGACATTCTGCAAACAACATTCAGTGCCAGGCGGAATGCTCCATCAAGAGTTTAGTTTTCCTAGCTTTTGCTGTCAGCAGTGGAATAAACTGGATGGCCGGATGGCTATGGGTGCCAAATGTCTTGTTGTTGAATTCCAGATGAACCCATTATACAATAAACCAAAATAAACAAAAATAAAAGCGTAAAAGAGTAAGTGTCTTCCTGCCCTTCTCCACATTAAATAAACAGTCTATGTAGCGCTGCCACCATGGCAACATTTCTGTGTTGGTGTACTGCTGTGTTGGTGTACTGCTGTGTTGGTGTACTGCTGTGTTGGTGTACTGCTGTTGTCACGTCCTGTCTTGTCTTGTCCCTGTTTTCCTGTTTTCTCTGGTTTTCTGTTTCTGTCTTGTCATGTCCATGTGCCCTTTGTTGTCCTGTTCCATGTGCTTCTGTTTGTTTTGGTTTTAGCTCCTCCTGTCTCTGCCACCTGTCCCTTGTTCGTAGCTCCGCCCCTTCCCAGGTGTTTCTCGTTAGCCCTTGTTGTTTTATACTCTCGTTGTGCCCTTTGTTCTTGCTTGGTGTTTTGTCTCCATGTCCGTTGATTTTGTCTCTATGTCAGTTGTTTTTTGGTATCCCTGTATTTTGGTCATCGTGGTGTTTTGTTTCTTGTATTTACCAGTGCCTTTGGCTTTTGCTTCATCTTGTTTGTTTTACTCGTCCTGTCCCCACGTAACAGCTGTGAGGTGTGGAATGATGCAAACATGTGAACACAGCACAACATTCATGAACATTACTTACAAACTAATGCACAGTTATTACACACAAACAAACACACAACTAGCAACCACTAGAGAGACCATAGCAACTACAAAGCAACACTCATGCAACCACCTGGAACACCACAGCAGAGAAAAAAGCAGCACCACCAGTACCATAACCACCAGCAGTTGTTGCAGTAGCAAATTGTTTTATTGAGCTGGAGTTAAATGGCAGGCAGACACAAAAAGAGCTGGGGAATTTGTGAACGGAAAAAATGGGAAAAGAGAAATAAAAAAATGCAAACAAAGCAAACCACTGAATTCTGAGAACAAACCAGAAAGTAAAGATGTGATGGCAAACAACACAGGACCACAACACCTAAGAGGTAGACAGACAAGACATGAGGATAATTAATGAAGTCTGCAGGGCAGAAAAGAAACACATGAGAACAATAATGAAAAGCTGAGATTACACAGGTGAGGGGGCAAAGCTTGACACATGACAGGGGGCAAAGCTACAGAAGAACAAAAAGGCTGAGCAAGAAGGAGAAAGGGGTGGAACGCATTTGCCCAGATGAAACCCAGTTTAGTATTTGCCATCTGATTGTGGACCTTTGCAGTGTGGAGAACCAGTTATAATGACAATGTAAAACCAGTTCTGGAAAACATGGTGCAAGTCATGAGTGTTTTAGTAATAACGTCGACCTAAATTTACCAGGTGAAGTGCAAGTTCTTCTCAAAGTGATAAGATTAATGTTAGGAGCTCCCACCCCTGACTTCAGCACTAAGTAGAAACAGTCCATGATGGTTCTCTATGAAAATGTTCTACCTGATGATGCAGACTGTAATGCCTAGACCTGGAACTTTGTCAAGATGTATTTGTTCCTCTTTCAGCTCCTTACGTGAAGGTGTACCTGCTGCACAATGGGGCGTATGTAGCCAAAAAGAAAACAAAGATTGCACGGAAAACCCTCGAACCGCTGTACCAACAGACCCTTCAGTTTGAGGAGAGTCCACAGGGTAAAGTGTTACAGGTGAGTCGTGAGCTTTTCCAGCTTTCTCCTATTATGCAACAGATGGTGCGAATAACGTTGATTATCTCATAACGATGGCACATGGCTATTTCTGGAATATATTAGACAATAGGCAAACAGGCAGTTCTCGTAGCCGACATATTGGATGCAGGAGAAATGGAGAGGCATGAAGAGCTGGCTAAATCGTTCAGACCAAATGACTGGGTCAGAGCATCTCCAAATTGGCAAGGCTTGCGAGATGCTCACTGTCAGCAGTGGTGAGGACCTACTGATGTTGATACAAGGAGGTGCAAATCATGAATCAGCCACAGCATCCTGACCTTGTCATTGGGTTGAATGAGACAAGCACAAGCAAATATTCTGTAAAGCTTGTCCAACCAAACAACCGTTGCTATGAAAGAAAGCATTTGTGGGCGGAGCATGGGTATGACAGTCAAATTCTCAGGGGTTGATATTTTTTTTGTCCTCTCTGTTTATCAGGTGATTGTCTGGGGAGACTACGGACGAATGGACCACAAATCCTTCATGGGAGTAGCACAAATCCTGCTGGAGGAGTTGGACCTGGCCAGCAACGTGATTGGCTGGTACAAACTGTTTCCGCCCTCCTCTTTAGTAGACCCCACGCTTGCCTCGCTGACTCGGCGTGCTTCCCAGTCGTCTCTGGACAGTTCATCAGGACCTGCGGGGGTTCGGTCGTAATGGACGAACGTACGAAGCACACTCCATACTACCATAGAGAGAGAGACAGAGAAAGAGAGAGAGAGAGACCGACAGGACAACAATCAGAGGCAGACAGAAAATGCGATGAAAAGAAAACCACACAAAGCTTTGATGAAATCTGACAATCACTCCTGTCGCTTATGTTGGGTTCGTATTGTTTTATTCCCCTCTCGTGTGCGTGTATAAGACGAGACCTGAGACCCGTACGTTCTGCCAGTTTTGTCCACGGCGAAGTTGTCGATTCGTTTGTTCAGTTCTACGTTTGTTTTCTTGCTCACAGGTTTGTCACACAAGAATTAGGGCTGTTGAACTACAGTACCACATGGGAAGCACTAATATAACGTGACTCGGAGAAAAAAAAAAGCAGGGTGATTTTCAGTCCAGTCAATGCTACAGAAATGTACGTTAGCTAGTTTTTAACAGAGCATCAGAATGTATCGACCCACAAGAAACCCCAACCACAATGACGACCTCCGACCAAGGGATTGTGGGGTTTCTGTAGAGGCCCAGCGTATATCCTGTTTGAATAAAAAGGAGAACGGTTAAAAGTCAACGTGACCCCTCAGTGAGGTCGTCCAAGGCGTGCAAGGGCCTTTCTTGGTGCCTAAACCTCGAGGACCCCGAGCTGCGGTCCGCATCGTTTCCGTCGAAAGTTCCTGTCCTTTCAGTATGTTTACCATGACCGATGGAGGCCACGAGCTCCTCAAACGTTTCCTCTTTGTCTTATTCTTTTCAGCAGATTTTTTTTCATACCTCGGGCACATGAATTTTTATGAGGTTTGTGTCGTCTAATGTACTGTATGCATGGTGAAAATGATGCGGGGAAAAAAAGAAGACTGGTAGAAAAGTGTCTGCAAAAAAAGACACCTTTTGGATCACACGTTCATTTTCAGTTCTTTTTTTATATTCAGTTTTTCTGGTTTCCGTAACTCACGTGATGCTTGTCGTACAGTTTTCTATCATGCCATGATTAGTACTATGAGCGCTACAGCTGATTCAGCAGTCAAGTCATATGGTACTCTGCCACTTTCAGCCCTTCCCGACGATCTGCGCCAGTACGCTAAAAGCCTGGGTTGCAGCTTTTGCTTTGATCTGAAAACAGCTTACAAAGCCATCGGCCAAAGACTTCGCAGTTCCAAGAAGGAACCGTTTGAACACCTCTAATCGAATGACATTTGCTGACTTTAGCACAAAACATGAAATACAAAATGGGCCATACCTGTTAGCCAGGCTGCATTTTATATTGTACTCGTTTTAAATTCTTGTTAAACTCAGCAATTAAACAGATAATTCGACAAACCCTGCAGTAAAACGTGCAGAAGTGTGCTCATTCTCTCAGCAACTAGACATATCATTTGACCAGGGGTGTCCAAACTGGTGCATATGTCTGTAACTCAGTAATAACGGTGAACGGAAGGTGGAGGGGACTAGCACAATATCATTTGTACTATGCTAAATAGCCACCACTAGCATTCTTTTGTGCTAGCAACATTAGCACTTCTGATTTAAGCATTCCTTCATGCTGGTGTTTTCCCAGTTTCAGTCCTGCACTGTACAGCCCAACCTAGTCATCCACCTACCTAAGGTTCAGGACTGCACTGGGAAACCACTGGTTTATGCCATTTCTAAAATGCTCCACCTTTTTGTATTGCAAAAGCTCTTTTTGTATGTAAATGGGTAAACGATGATTTGCAAAACGTGCACGATTAGACAACAAGACGTCCTTTATATTATCTCCAAATTGTGCACACTGTGTGAAGGCTTTTCTCCTTCCTGGGGTCACGACCAACAGCTAGTGTAGGGCATGTTTTGGCTGCTGTGAGAAAACCATTATGAAGCTCATGTTCATAATAGAGGTTGATAATAGAGCATTAGGAATAATAATTAAGAAACTGCAACAACACTTTCAAGCTCTCTAAATCTACGGCCAGAAACTTATTTGATGTGAAGTGCATGAATGCAAATGCTTTGAGCAATGGACCACACATGGTTTTGTGCACCGTTGCTTTCTAAAGTGTGTTACGATAGAGCTGAGCAGTATGACAACACTATATACCATTTTTATCACCATAACATACACCATATGCTTTTCTGTACATATGGTCTATATGACCAACCACATACGTTACTATAAACACAGCAAAATTAGTCCCTATGATGTATAAATACTGAATTTAATTCATTTTATTTACAGGTCAAAAAGAGCTGTTTTGACTTGACCAGGATTGCTCAAACTTCTGCTTGCGACTGTATGACATGTCATTTATTCCAGTTGAGCAAGTAAAACAGCATACGGTCCTCTACAGTCCGCACATCGGCAGTTGTGGCTGTTCAAAGTGCAGTGGATTTCGTTCTGATTTGTCCTGTATTGCCTCCTTGAGTACTGACGTTGGCTGGACGTCTGCATTTGCGATTGCATGCTTACGTTGAATATGTTTCTGGCTTCAGTCATGAAATTTACTGATGGAATCCCGCAACTGTCTAATTGACATGTATTACAGGCTAGCTTAGCTGGTTTCTAGCTCTTTGATTGACTGTATGCTACGCAGTAGAAAGAGCTCAGGCTGAAATACACTGGATTTGTTCTTTAGTTCCTCAGTCACTATGCCGTTCAGAGTGGCTTGATGTGAAATGGCTTATAATAGAGAAAGTAACCTTGGAACACAATTATGACCCATTTGCTTACTAAACCACCAGTGAATCTACACATCTCTTCTGAGTTTGTACTTGATGGTAAAATAATGAAAAAAACCTGAAGTCTCTACGTGTCCACTATGAATGTATAAAAACTAGTCAAATCTACATTTATTTATACAGCACTTTTTACAGTGGGCGTTGTCACAAAGCAGCTTCAGAGAAAATGTGGGTCCTAGCCACAACTAAGCAAGACAAGCAGAAGAGTGGCAAGAAAAACTCCTTCAGAGCAAGAGGAAGAGCAGGACTCTGGTCAACACTGGATAGCAAAACAATAACACAGCAAACGCAATATGAATAAGGACTTTAGATTTTACCATACAGTGTTGGATATAGTAAAGAAACCAGCCTGCCTACAACTACAGTTAGCCTATTAGAGAGACAGTTCCAGCTGTATAGGAATAGCTCTTTAAATATCAGTCACTGTTACTGACTGGTAACATTGTTACAGTGCTACAGTCACCGACTGCTGTTAAAAGCTGAGTAGCAAGTGATAATCTATGAAAAGATAATAACGATGATCTAATGATGATCTATGAAAACTGTACTGTAGTGACTATAGTCAGTGCCGTATAACTCTATGAACATCAGCGATTACTGTTAGAAGCCTGTCGTCAAGGTATGTTAGTAGGAATGATGTCATGAATGAGTCATCAGACCAACCATTTTCTCAAGACGTCTGGTTGCTATCACCACCGCTATAGACAATTCAGAGTTTATCTGGAGCGGAGCATTTGGCATCAGACCACTCTGAATGATTTTGCTTGCTTCTTAATCTTTTAATTACTCATACACTTCCAACAGTCTGTGTAATTCTGCCATAAGCTGCTAAAAGTGGGCTTACCATAGCTGTTCTGCTATGTTGTTTTATGAAATCAGCCCTTCTTTTTTATTATTCCTCTGTTTTTTGTTTTTTGTTTTCATATCAAGTTCAATATTACACCTTACGGCAACACTTTACATTAAGTATTGAAGTAATGCTTTAGTTAACATGAAGTAATACATTAACAAAGGTTAACTAACGTTAAGGAAACATGTAACAACTACATGTTCACATGTTAATAACACATGTAATAGTTGTTACATGTATACTTGACGTTAGTTAACCTTTTATGCGGGGACAGGACGAGGAGACGGCATGCAAGTGCAAGTCTTTAATGGAAACTAATAAGGAAAAAGCAAAGACAGTAGAACGAATAAGAACCAAAACACTACCTTGGACCAGGGTTACGAAAAAACCTGACAGAGACAAAACACCAAGCAAGAACAAAGGGCACAACAGGGAGTATAAAACAACAAGGACTAACGAGGAACATCTGGGAAGGGGTGGAGCTACAAACTAGGGACAGGTGAGGGGCCTGATGAGGGGGCGGAGACAGGAGGAGCAAAAAACCAAAACAAACAGAAGCACATGGGACAGGACAACAAAAGGCACATGGAAGTGACAAGAGAAAAAGACAGAAACAGAAAACCAGAGAAAACAGATAAACGGGCTGGACTAGACAGGACGTGACATAACCATTGTTAATGCATTACTTCAATACTTAATGTAAGGTGTTACCCATTGTAAGTGTTTATCCTGGTAACTGCCAAACATGACGCGCAAGTCGCCTGCAGGTTTTCTCTCAACAGCAACAACGTGAAACACTGATAAAACATGTACCGCCCTCACTGGCCCCCCCATCTTGGCCCACGTCAGATCACCTCACATGAAGAGAGATTTGAGCTCGGTTTTAGGATTTGAGGAGTCCAAGCACAAGAGCTTGAGCAGAGGATGAATCGGTTCCTTCATTTTTCACTGGATTCGTTTGATTTTCAGGAGAATAAGAAAGACAGTAAGTGTAAAGCCAGTTCCCCTCATGCATCTTTCAATGTTAAAACTCAGATTTTGCCATCGCTGATAACGTCAACGGTGTGTCCGGCCACTGGCCGCCCCCCTCCCATCGTGGGGAGGAGGCGGAGCATGACTCAGAACTGTTTCCGAGCTGCATGCACATATTTTATTTATTACTGTTATTTTTTTTTTTTTCTTTTGTAAAACAGACAAAAACAGAAGGTAAAAAATGAAAAAGTACTACAGAAATAGATACATGTGTTAGTTCCACATACAGTAGGCCAGCTTGTTTGTTGCATGTACTTGTACAGTTTGCTTGTACTTGATTATAAAGAGATAAAACTAAGAAACTAAAGCCATTCACACTCACTGGTAGACTTTCAGATCAGCTAAAAAAAAAAAAAAAAGTTTTAAAAGTCCAAGTACTCGTCCCCCCATTGCGGTGATGAATGTTTACTTATTTGTTTGTTTATTTATTACCTATTATTTCAAACTCTCACATTTGTTTGTCTTTTCTAACCTTTTCTTGGGGGTAAAAATATGTGCTGTACTGTATTACTGAACGTTATCTAACCTCCTTCTTCTACAACGTAAATCATACTGGACCTCCAAGAAACAAATTAGATGATACAGCAATGTACAAATCCCATAAATCTCTACAGAATTAGAACAAAACAGAAACAATGTACAAAACAAAGCGTATATATGGAACTGCATATAGCTATGGAACTGCATCTCTATGTGAAATACAAATAATGTGCACATATAATGTAAATATGAAATAACCACGCGGTTAAGCCATATTTGCACACGGGGCCAAGGATTTTCTTTTCCCGGGAGAGGAACGTCCCGCAGAGCGGAAACCTTTCTTACTTCGTGGGGCCAAGTCAAGACTTCTCCATCGGGACCCTCCGATAGTATCTCGCCTCAGTGGGCTTGAATGAATTTGCTGAAGAAGTCCAGTAGCCAGAACGCGGTCATTCTCTGTGCTTTGAAGTCTTTCATGACAACAATGATGACAACAACGACAACAACAATAACAATAACACATGTTCATTTGGGGGAGAAAAAAAAAACAAAAAAGAAAAATAAGCAAGATTGTTTTCTTTTCATGTCAGGCCGGTTTTCATTCTACTTTATCTGTATTATTGGGTAGAGAATAACAAAGAAAATACAAAGAAAAAAGCTGACTGTTTACAACTTGCAGTATGTGTTCCACTGAAACGAGTCGAGAAAAAAAAATAGGATTATAAAAAGTATTCACTTGCAACATTTTTTGTTTGTATAAAGATGTGGCTCAAATGACGTGTATGTTTTATATTTAAAAAAAAGAGTTCATTTTTATTATTTCCAAATAAAAAAAGTGTGTGGAAGACAGATTTCCCTACTCTTCACTCTCCGTTTACAGCATGCTGACTTTTATTTTGTGAACAACTTTTTATTTCACTGGGGAGAGATACAGATACTACATCAGGTGAGGCCAATCATTCTCTAAGTAGGGAGTTTGTGAGCCATTTGTGTTTGCACACAGAGGAATTTGTTTTCCGCGTTTAACCCGTCTGTGAAATGAAACACCTATACACACACACACTTACTTGCCTGGGTTGGGTGGGCAGCCCTATCCACAGCACCCGGGAAACAGTTGGGGGTCTTGCTCAAGGGCACTTCAGTCGTTACTGTTGACTCAGGGAATCGACCCGGCGACTCTCCGGTCATGAGGCTGGTTCCCTAACATCCAGCCCATGACTGATCATAACAGATTCCTTAAGCCATGCATACACAACCAGGCATTTTAGCCTGATTTTTAGCTTGATTGGGTCAGATCCGTCTGAATCGGGCCGAATGATTGGGCCGAATGATTGGGCCGAATTTCAGCTTCCTCAGGTGTCGTTTGCCGTGCAGTGTGAGAGGGGAAGCGGTATCCGATTAACTGCCCAAACGAGCTCCAATTGAGCAGTCGGACAATCTGATGAATTTCTGAAATGGCTGTGTATTAGACATATGATGCACTGTTGGGTGCAAGAGCCACTTATCCTGCGTGGTGCACTATGTAGGGAGCAGGGAGTCATTTGAGATTCGGCCAGTGTTTTTGCTCAGGACTCGGACACGCAGCGTGTTGTTTTGAATGAAATATAGGAAATGGTCTGTAGAGCTGAGCTACTGTATGGGCTGTGTTTCATGCGCAGTGTGAGCACCCATGTCGCATCATGTGACTTGGACGAAGCGTTTTCATTCAGTGTAAGTATATAAATCGCGGGTTTTCTCCGTACACGGTGGGCGATTCAAACTTGCAGTGTGAGCTGTAAGCAAACTAGACTACTTTAATGTACCCAATAATAAAAGACCGAGTTTTGATAGTTTGGCCTGAGGCAGCCTGAAATCTAGTGCAAGATCGCTCATGGATGGCGATGTACAGGAAGTTAAATAAACATATGTTCTTATGGGGAACGACAGGATTAAACCAAGCCTGAAGAACTCACTTTTTTGCTGCTTATAATGAAAAGTCTGGCGAGAAAAGTCTGTGGTGGGCCGAAGAGAGCTTCAGCAAAGAACCATTATTTAGATGGAATAGAGATGGCGAAGGTTGGATAGGGAGCTCTAGGGCTTCGGAAAACACAGAGGCTACCTTACGCCAAAGCCCATAAATGGCGGAGCAATCCCAAAACATTTACCTATTGTGTTGTTGGAGCAGAGGTGGCAGTAGGGATCAGTGGTAAGCTTCATTTGGTATCTCTTCAGATGAGTAGTAAAAGCTCTGTGGATGTGTTTTAAATGTATCAGCTGATGTGCAAAATGTCTTGATGGAGAAAAGATATTATCCAAGCTCCTGTTACAGTTTAGAGGATTATTGAACTGTAGCTCATTCTCCTTCAATGGCAGCAAACCCCTTGTATTTTGCATCTTGGTTGCACAAATCAACTAGTGTCAGGTGTTTTTGGGGTTTGTATCTCCAGTTTCCAGGGCTCATTCATAAGGGAACATCACACGCTGTTGAGTTTGGATGTGTTCTAATATTTCTCAGTTGATCTACATTGTTTCAAAGATCAGATATTGAGTTTCATCATCTCCAGCTTCCCAGAGACTATAATAAAAATGTCCTGTGTGGTTGGAGAGGGAGCATAACGCTCTATAATCCTGTGAAGCTTGAAGACGGTTACTTTTATTTTTGCCAAATTACAGTGCTCTGAATTTTTCCGGACCTCCACCGTGGGTGAGCGTCTTGGCAAGGCCACCCAGAGTGTGCCTAAATCGGATACAAATTTGCAATATTCCGTATCTCCAGTTCCCTGCAGGCTGGCAGTGGGATCCAGGGCTCGTTTGAAAGAGACCTGTGGAATTCTACAGACCTGTGGAGTTTGGCGTCAGCACAGAATTTTCAAGTCACATTTTGAAGCTGCTGGTTGCAAAGCATTCTCTTCTCCTGTGGTTTTATTCATGACACCATCAGCATTTAGTTGATGTCGACTCGACTTTCATCCCATAACTGTTGTGTAAACCCCAGAGGTGGACAAAGTATGGTCCTCCAGTAAAAGTAGAAGTTCCTCCCTTCAGACCTCAACTGGAGTAAAAGTACTAAAGTATTTACCTTCAAATGTACTTAAGTATGGAGAGTAACAGTAGCATGATTTATTATGGCTCTAATGTCCTGTTATCATTTCTGGAACACGACTCTTAATCAGCTCAGTGTAGGTGAAGAGACTCTAGTGTCTCTCAGTCCACCAGTCTTTAATAGAAGCTCATTAATTAGTCTGACACTGACGTCTATTCAAATCATCATAATCAGAAAACACTGAAGGAGAACAGGTTCCATTAGCTAGAACCATGCTCTGTCCAACAGGTCAAAACAAGCTCAAAACAAAGTGACAGCTGTACCCTGATCACAGTACACTAACACATTACACTTACTGAGTTACTGTACACCAACACACTACTTACAGTACACTAACGCATTACACTTACTGAGTTACTGTACACCAACACACTACTTACAGTACACTAACACATTACACTGACTGAGTTACTGTACACCAACACGCTACTTACAGTACACTAACGCATCACACTTACTGAGTTACTGTACAAACACCAACACACTACTTACAGTACACTAACGCATTACACTGACTGAGTCACTGTACACCAACACACTACTTACAGTACACTAACGCATTACACTTACTGAGTCACTGTACACCAACACACTACTTACAGTACACTAACGCATTACACTTACTGAGTTACTGCACACCAACACACTACTTATAGTACACTAACGCATTACACTTACTGAGTTACTGCACACCAACACACTACTTACAGTACACTAACACATTACACTTACCGAGTTACTGTACACCAACACACTACTCACAGCACACTAACACGTTACACTTACTGAGTTACTGTACACCAACACACTACTTACAGTACACTAACACATTACACTTACTGAGTTACTGTACACCAACACACTAACAGTACACTAACACACAGTAACTTCTGCTTGTATATATCATTCTGAAATCCACCCCAAAATGCACCACATAATAATTTCTATTTCATTGTTACATGATTTTGTGCCATTACATTTTGTTCTCCTCTCTCTCACAGATGGAAGCTTTAAGGGCTGTTTATCTGATGGGAGACGTTTTAGGGCTCGGACAGGCCTTCCAGGTGGTTGTTAGTAGTTCTATTTTCTCTGTATCCTTTAGCTTCCTTTCTTCTCATGTCTCAAGTGAGTTATTATCAGATATATTTTCTACAAATTGAATGAAAGGATGGTGTCTGGCTTTTATCCATTGCTGTGTGTGAGTGAGCTCTGTTTTAGCTCCATAAGATACAACTGCAGCCGTCTATCTCTTAATGCTGATAAGACAAAGGAGATGATTGTTGGCTTCAGAAAGACTCAAGGTGGAGATCACTGTCCACTGTACATTTATGGGTCAACTGTGGAGAGAGTCAAAAGCTCTAGACTCCTTGGTGTGCACATCACCAACAACCTCACCTGGGTCCTCAATACCACCTGCCTAGCCAAGAAAGCCTAGCAGCGGTGTCACATCCTGCGTAGGATGAAGAGAGCAAACCTTCTCCACTTCATTCTCACGTCATTCTCCAGGGGCCCAGTAGATCGCCTCCTATGGGAACTGCACCGACCCTACAGCGGATTGTAAGGAGAGCTGAGAAGATCACTGAGGTGTCTTTACCCACTATCAACACCTTCTACCAGAAGCAGTGCATCCGCAAGGCTGACAGCATTGTGGACGAACTCTCCCACCCCTGTCATGACCTCTTCACCCTCCTACCATCTGGCAGAAAGTACCAGAGCATCCGGTGCCCCCCAACATACACCTGGACTAAATTAAACCCGTTTCTTTACCCAGTACGACCAGTCAACACACCTCTTTGAATGTTGTCCCATGCTTCTGTGCTGCTGTTGTGTGTTGAACCATGAAGAATGACATTTCATTCCAAGGTATGCAAGTGAGGTCTGACTGACTGCCTTGTATTGAGCCTCATTCAAAACACAGAAGTTGAAACACTCCTTATACCGCCAGCAAAAATGGGCGGGGCTAAACAGCTGGAGGCTGAAAGGTGGATGTGTGCAAGTCCATTGTTTTTTGTGACATCACAAGGACAGTGAATTTAAAACGGGCTGCTGGTGTAGCAGCATAATTTTGCAGCGTAATAATTGAGAAAGGATGAATCATGATCTATTTGCAGTGTTTATACAGCGCGCTCTGCTCTCTATTTCTGGTCCTTGGAGAAACAGAATCTGGAGGATTTCTGCTTTAGTTCTGAGGAATAAAGTCAAAATCAAGGCATAACATCTGTAACCAATCTGTCAAAGGGCCTTCATGACCCCTAACCATGACCCCTAACCATGACCCCTGGCTCTTAGCTGGGCCTGAGGCCTGAGGGAATTCCCAGTCCAGTCGTGGTCAGTCAGGGCCGTCTTTATGGTTCATCTGCAGAACAATACTAACAAATACAGAATACTTTCTCTCCGTACTCTTTCTCTCACACACTCTCACTCTATCCCCCCCTCTCTCTGTACTCTCTCTCTTTCTCTCTGTACTTTCTCTCACTCTATCCCCTCTCTCTACTCTCTCTCTTTCTCTCTCTCTATCCCCTCTCTCTCTTTATCTCTCTCCCTCTGTATCTCTTGCCCTTTCTCTCTTTCTCCCTCTCTTTAAATTTCTCCTTTTCTCTCTCTCACTTTATCTCTCTACCTTTCTTTTTCCCTCTTTATCTTTCTCCCTCTCGCTGTCTCTCTCTCTCTTTATCCCCTCTCTCTCTGTCTAAACCCCCTTTCCACATCTCTCTCTTTATCTCCTCTCGTATTCTCTTTCTCTCTTTCTCTCCTTCACCCCTTTCTCCTTCTTTTGTATTTTCTTTCTCTCTTTATCTCTCTCCCTTTCTCCCTTTCTGTCATATTCTCTCTTTCTCTCTTCCTTTGTCTCCCTCTCTTTCTCTCTCTCTCTCTCTCTCTCTCTCTCTTTCTCTCTCTCTCTCTCTCTCCTTGCAGCCACCAGAATGATCAGAAAATAACATGCAGTATGTGTTCCACTGAAATGAGTGGTTCCACCAGCAGAGGGCAGAAGCAGGTCAGGCTGTATACCAGAGTATCAATAGAGAACCAGCAGGGTTCTCCCAGCGCTGGAGGGAGTTCGGAGTCCTACCAGCTCTAACTCAAACTGATTCTACAGTCTTTATTAGTGGACTATCAGTGACTGTAGAGCAGATAGACGACAGACCTGCTCAGAGTTTCAGAAAGAAAGAATTTTGAGCACAGTGATAGAAATAGAGAAAAATGAATTGTGATGTATTGTACATTATGCCACCTGTTAGTATATCTACTGTTAGTAGAGAAATTGACAGTGGTAGAACTCATGGTTAAGGCTCCCAGCTGGTGGAGGTCATGCTAGATCAACCACTTAAATCCACTTATCTCCACTCATCTCCACTGTTCACCACTTTCTCCCTCTTTCCTCTGAGGAGGCAGCTTCTCCTTCAGTTTTCTTCTGAAACCTGCATACACAGCTCGCTCTCTCTGAAACCTTCACCCCACTTCACAGCTGATCAGTGACCTGCCTCTACAGCCCAACACATTAATATCAGGAGAAGAAGCTTACAGTGAGATCTAAAGATACACTTTCAGTAGACTCAGTATAGAACTGAGATCAGTTCTTATGGATCAGTTCCTCCTGAAGCATATATAAATGCCAATGCTGTTAAAGTCACACTCATGCAGAACTGTGAAGAAAGGCGTCTGCTCTTTCCTCATGTCCATTTTAGGCCTGATTCATTTTCTAGGGTTTAATTTCATTTCATTTCATTGGCTCAGCTTCTGAACAGCTTTACTGTTCCTCACACCTCTCGCTGTGGAGCTCTAGTGTTTTATTTCAGACCAAAAGAATCCAAAAAGAGAAGAACAGTTCATCTGCTGATAGATGCTGGATGTACCTAAAGAAGTCTCTAAAGGAGATCCATTTCGTTAGACAGTTCTTGGTGTGGACCTTCAGCTTCGGGAAAACCCTGCAATTCAAATATAGAGGCTTTACAGTATGTGGAGGTTCTTCAAACTCTGTAACGGATCTTCACGTGCATGCATCTCCTTTACCAATAGGGATCTAATGAAGAAGTATTAGTTGAAGGATTCTTTAAGGAATCAAAAGGGGTTCTTCTTTGGGTTTTTCTTTATTCGTAAAATGAAAGTTTTCTAAAAAGGCTTTTGTAGGCTGGACGTATGGTTCTAGGCGAATCTTTAAATACAGTGGTGCTTGAACATTATTATCTTTCTGCATAAATTTGACCTAAAACAGTGGAATTTAGTAAAGTCCCAAAAGAAGATAAAGAGAACCCAATTAAACAAATGACTAAAATATGGGGCAAGTATGAAAGTGTCTAGGATTACCAGTTAACTTGACGGTGAAATTAGAGTCACAATCAGGTGTGAGTGGCCACCCTGTTGTATTTAAAGAACAGGGATCTGTTGAAGTCAGATCTTCATAACACACGTTTGTAGAAGTGTAACACGGCCAGGAGCTCAGAAGAAGAGTTGTTGATGCTCATCAGGCTGGAAACATTTACAAAGCCATCTCTAAAGAGTTTGGTCTCAGACAGTCAGACAGGTTGTGTACAAATGGAGGAAACTCAAGACCATTATTACCCTCCCCAGAAGTGGTCAACCAACAAAGATCCCTCCAAGAGCAAGGCGTGATCAACAAAGGAACCCAGGGTAACTTCTAAGCTACTAAAGGCTTGTTTCACGATTAATGCTCATGTGTCCACTATCAGGAAAACACTGAACAAGGCATGCATGGCAAGGTTGCAAGGATAAAGGGGCTGTTCTCCAAAAAGACCATTGTTGCTTGTCTGCAGTTTGGTAAAAAAAAATATGTGGACAAGCCAGAATACTTTTGGAGAATGTTTGTTTTTAATGGATGAGACCAAAACAAAAGGTTACATGTCTGGAGAAAGCCCCTGCAACCCTCCAGCATAAGAACCTCATCCCATCTGTGAAACATGGTGGTGGTAGTATCATAGTTTGGACCCATTTTGCTGCTGTTGGATGTTGGGCCAGGAGCATTGAATCCTAAATTATACCAGCAAATTCAATAGGAAATTGTCAGGAAATCTGTCCAGGAACTGGATCTCAAGAGAACATGGGTCATCCAGCAAGACAATAACCCTAAACCCACAAGCTGTTCTACCAGAAATGGTTAAAGAAGAATAAAGCTAATGTTTAGGAACAGCCAAGTCAAAGTCCCGACTTTATTCCAATAGGAATGTTGTAGAATGATCTGAAGCAAGCGGTTCTTGGGAGGAAACCCACCGACTTAACGAGCTGAAGGTGTTTTGTACAAAGGAATGGGTTCAGATTCCTCCAGATGATATGCAGAACTGATCAACAGGAAATGTTTGTTTGCAGTTATTGCTGCAAAAGATGGTCACACCAGATACTGAAAGCAAAGGTTCACATACTTTGCCACTCCCAGAAAAGTAATGCTGGATCATTTTCTTTAACAGATAAATGACCAAGTATAATATTTTTATCTCATCTGTTGAACTGGGTTCTCTTTACCTACCTTTAGGACTCAGGATCTGATTATGTTAGATCATATTTGCATGTTAGATCATAAATATAGATAATTCCATGATGTTCACAAACTTACAGGCACTGTGCCTAAGCTTTCATTGATTTTCCATGGAAAATGCAGGCAATAAAATGAAAACGAGTTGCGGTTTTCCTTCATTGTGAAGGCCAGGGCTGTGTGTGTGCCTTAGCAAAGCTTCACAGAGCCAAACCATAGTACGAGTCTACCCTGTGTCGGTACAGCCTGAGCTTTTCTAGCCTTGTTTTGTACCCGGCTGCCAGGTGTCCTAGTAAAGATTTACAGTATCTACAATCTTATATTCGTGAGCATTATTACTTTTTATTAGCAACGTAGCTATTGTTATAGAACCTCTATGTGATTATGTGAATGCTCTTTAGAGTTTACACAGCTGCACCTCTCACATACAAATAAGTGTATTTAAGAAAAGTCAAATTTTTCAGTTCTGGTGTACATGCATTTGGTTATCTGGAGTGTCTTCCAACCCATGGACTGTGAAGACTGTGAGTTTGTAGTGGACTGCTTAGATCAGAAAACACCCTTCCTACACCAAGTGTGAACTCTACCCTTCATCTGAGTAGCTCCGCCCATGGCTTAAGAGTTACCTTTGCGAAGGGTTGTGATCTTGGAAGTGCCGCTAACATTATGTGGAAGCCATGAGCCAATCACAGGAACTGTTCTGCTGTTGGTTGTACCTCAGTGGATAAAGGTTATTTTTGATAGCAACGTCCAGCTACAGAAACACTGGTATGTGTGTGCGGACCGCTTTGTGTCTGTCGTAGAGCTAAAGTCAGTTTCCTATTTGGCAGCCTCTTTGTTTGAATTTTCCTGTGCCGCCTTAAATAGTGCAGCAGTTACATTCTGGCACCTTAGGCAACTTCTGTTAACTGCTGCACCATTTAAGGTGGAGCAGGAAATATGAACAAGAAGCTGGCAAATTAGATGCTGACTTCAGCCTCGTGTGTCTGACTGCTTTTCCAAACTGGGTCATATGAAACTTTCGCTAAAACATTGATTAACACCAACTGTCTGTCACAAAACTGCAAAAAGAAACTTAAATAGTTAAAAAATAATTAGACTGTGTTTGTTTGTCCATTTAGCACTAGCTAACACTACCAGCTGAGGTTATTACTTGGAATTACTCACTGCAGGACCCGCAATAACATTAATGCTGTTCATTTGGTAGCTGAATTTCTCTAAAACGAACTTTGTCTTATCAACAGGTGAATAACACAAGAGTAACATGTCAGAATGGGTATGGATGTCTCCAGAGTCCAACTCCAAAAGAGTCGACTCCTCACCTCCAGCATGTTTGGAGGTCAGGACTGACTCTTGGCTCATGTTCCTGGGAGTTGAAAGTCGAGTTGAAGGCTTTTTCACACTAACAGGTTCGAGGGCCATTCTGACAGAGGCGCCTGTAAGGCAGGAAGAGTCCTAACCCTGACCAAGTTTGAATAGCAAGATTTTTGTTCACAAAAATGTCTTCCATACATCCTCCACCAGTGCCCATTCTGGAGTCTGGTGGGGGCTTACACAGAAATTTGCAGGGGCCTGTCACTGGGAGCGACGCCTGCCGAGCCAGGAGATGAAAAGGGTTTTAATGTAGCAGTTTGGGAGGTCACGCAGCAACAAAACACAAGGCAGCAGAAGACAAGGGCAACACCGTGTCACAAAAACGAGAGGGCAGGCGAAGGTCGGAAACCGGAAGGTCAGGCAGACAGGTTAACAAGATCAGAAGGAGAATCGAAAACCGAAAACCAGGAAGACAGAAGCAGGGTCGAGAGCCAGAGATCAAGTCAGAAGCAAGCAGACAAGTTTAGGGGGAAGATCCAGGTAGCGTAGTAAAGGTGAAAATCAGGTCAAGGCACAGATAGACAGAATCAGGTTTGAACCACTCAGGATTGCAACGGTAAGGTTGGCAAAGCTTCGCAAGGGTAGTGTGTGGCTTAAATACTACTGGTGACAGCTGTGGTCAATCAATACACGTGGGGGGCGGAGCGGGGAAGATTAGTGGAACGCAGGCATGTGGGTGTGACGTCATCGGACAGTGCACTCTGGGAACTGGAGTTCGGAGGAGCGACGGGGCCAGGCAGACCCGCAGACGTGACAGGGCCCCTCCATCCAATGTTCATCCCCCTTATGTTAATGTGACACACAGTGTAAACTTTTTCATTTGGGTCAAAGGTTCACATTAGTATTATTTATTCAAAGTATAATTACAAACAACATCCTTTGCAAACCTTGGAATTCAAAATATAATCATACCTTCGGGGGGACCCCCAATGGGCTGGGGCCCCAAGCAGTTGCCTGCCTTGCATGGTGGCAGGCTGCGCCGCTGCCTCCTAAGCAGCTCTGCATTTTCTTTATGATTTGGGTCACAACAAAGAGCTATTACAAATGGAACACGGAATGGAAACCAACAACAAGCAGTATTTTCACAGAGCGTCATGAAAGAGATGACAAGGCTGAGATTTGTTCCGTTTTTTTTTCAGCTTCATGTTCGAGTTTCTGTTCCACTGCAGTTACATTCTGACACCAGTGCACCATAAAGGTAACTGCTGCAGTACTTAAGGTGGACGGGGAAAGTCGAATAAGCAGCTGGTGAATACAAAGCCAACTTCAGTCCCTTTAAACTTAAGGGGGGTCGAGAAGTCTGGAGTTGGAGTCGACCCCAGAAAACCCAAAGCCGTGCATCACTAGCGAGAAGCGGTACTCGCACTGGCACGTGGTGGGGTGGGGCGAGGGGATTTGGGGCGGTGAGAACAGTCACTCAAACTGGCCGTTCATAAAAGGCCTGTTTAGATACGGTGAAAAAAAGGACTGTGCTGCTTCGTCCTTGCAGTATTTTCACCAAAGCATGTCACAGACTTTTCAATAGGACCCCTATGAACTGTGTTAACCTGTGGAATGGGGGCATAACATCCCACCTTTAAGACACACCCAGCGGTTCTTTAGGGAACCAAACACGTCGTTGCAGCACAGCGCTCCTTCTGGTTCCACTCGGCTGCTTTATGTTGTTGACGAGAGTGCTTTTACTTCTACCTGAGTCACCATTTCACTGAAGTAACTGTAGACGGATTTCAGGCTCCCCAAGCCTCCTCTAACACCTCTGCACGCTCCCCAGGGGGCTTCTGCCACTGTAATCAAGCAAATACCTCCCATCTCCCACTGTTACCAACCCAGCATGGCCGCAGCTTGGTGGTCTCTGCAAGTCCTCCATTTGTCATCTTTTCTGGGTCATTCTCGGGGCAATTCACCCATAAAGGCCTGCTCTGTGTTTGTTATGAAGAACTTAAAGGAGGCAGATGGTTAAAGCGTAGTCTGTGCTTGCTATTTTTAGCGCCTGATGAGCCAGCACCAATGCAATTCTGAGAGCAATTTTATTCCTAATGTGGCCAATTAGTGTTCTATTAGTGTACGTCTTCACACTCTGCAGAGAGAGTCACCAGACCACTGATTACACACCACACTGAGGCTAGCACCACAGCCACATCTGGGGGGGCGGGTCTGTGTTTAGGAAATGAGTTGTTAATGAGAAGGAAATGAGCAGAAGTGATATACTCATTTTAAAGGAAGCGCAAAACAAAGTTTTACTGTCTC
This sequence comes from Semaprochilodus insignis, assembly GCA_034552555.1. Lineage (NCBI taxonomy): Eukaryota > Metazoa > Chordata > Actinopteri > Characiformes > Prochilodontidae > Semaprochilodus > Semaprochilodus insignis. The sequence continues at coordinate 5,520,666 of CM067495.1, forward strand.
TGTGCTTCCAAATGAAGGAACTAAAAATGATCTCACATAGGCTTAGAGGCATAGAGTGAGAATTCCATTTAAGCCCCTTATTGCTCCATTGATCTGTCCATGCTCCGCCCACTGCTGCTACTGCTACTGAGTGCTGATTGCTGGGTGCCGATCGGTTAGCATTACTGCTACTGTGTGCTGACTGGCTGGCATTACTGCTATTGAGTGCCAATTGTTTAGCATTACTGCTGCAGAAGGTTGATTGGTTAGCTTTGCTGCTAATGAGCACTGATTGGTTAGCATTACTGCTACTGAGGGTTGATTGTTAGTTTTGCTGCTAATGAGCACTGATGGGTTAGCATTACTGCTACTGAGTGCTGATTGGTTAGCATTACTGCTACTGAGTGCCAGTTGGTTAGCATAACTGCTACTGTGTGCTGATTGGCTGGCATTACTGCTACTGAGTGCNTGTGGTACCGCAAAAGCCTTAGATCTGGAACCATACAGTGTGCATGACACATCTCAGAATATCTAATATTTTGATCTAGTATCAGTTCCTGTTGTTCGTTTGTGAACTCATTTGTGAAAAGCACTAATGACCCAAGGTTAGCGCTCTGCATCCGAGAAGTTCAACAACATGACAGCTGGTATGAAATCAGCTGAAGGCACTTTTGCTGATGTTCCGCACAAATTAATTTTCTTCTTTGAGGACAAATGGGATTGACAATTTGAGTCCTACGTGAAAAGCCATGCTAGGTTTCAGGAAAACCTGGAGACTTGTTTGAAACAACCGATTTGAAAGTGTTACACAGTCGAGCCTCTCTGTTTAAGCTAGTGATCCTAAGCTAGTGATTCTCTAAATTGTATCTATCATAATTTAAAGCTGAGGTTACATGTAGTTAACTATTAGGCGTGTTTTGTTGACTTGATGAGACGGATAGCAGAGGAAGTGTATTCTCACCACTGAGCAAGATAAGACAAAACTGAAAAGCCTTGTTTCCTGTTCTCAGACCCAGTTTTAAGACTGATACTCGTCTGAAGGGCTTAACTGAAACTAAGCACCTGTATGTGTCAACATCCGTTAACATTGCTAAATTTCCTTCGGGATCAATAAAGTATCTATCTATCTATCTATCTATCTATCTATCTATCTAGAACTAGCAAACACTGAACAATCTTGACCAACAAGTATGCACTACCACCGTACTTCTCTTAGTTACAGCCCAAGTTCACAAGTATAGCGGCATGCAAATGTTTGGGCACCCCTGGTCAAAAGTTCAGTTACTGTGAATAGCTAAACAAGTAAAAGATGATTTTAAGAAAGATTGCTTTTTTTAATTCCAACTTTTAAAGTTTCAAAGTAACAAAGGAAAAGGACCTGAAGCAAAAGTTTGGGCACCTTGCACTGTCAGTACTTAGTAACATCCTTTTTAGCAAGTATCACAGCTTGTGAACACTGTTTGTAGCCAGCTAGGAGTCTTTCAGTTCTTGCTTGGAGGATTTTATCCCAAGTCTTCTAGTTCTATGAGATGCTTGGGCCGTCCTACAAGGACAGCTCTTTTGAGGTCCATCCACAGATTTTCAATGAAGCTTACATCAGGGGACATAAGGGTGCAATGAGAACCATGGCAAAACCTTCATCTTGCACCTCTTGTGAATTTTGAGGTGTGTTTAGGATCATTATGCTGCTCTAGAAGCCATCCTCTTTTCATCTTCAGCTTTTTACGCATGGTGTGACGTTTGCTTCTAGAACTTGTTGGTATTTAATTAGTCACTGGTTCATCCCTCTACCAGTGAAATGTCTCCTGTACCGCTGGTTGCAAACAAGCCCAAAGCATGATGGATCTACAATGGATGCTTGACCCTCTTTTTTCCCAAACACACCTTTGTTCATTAAGAAGTTCTATAGTAACATCATCAGTCCACAGGGTTTGTTTCCAGAATACATCAGGCCTGTGTAGATGTTCCTTCGCAAACTTGCAAACTGATGCTGAGTTTTGCAGTGAGAACATAGGAAAGGTTTTCTTCTGATGACTCTTCCATGGAGGTAGAGCAGTGCACCACCACTCCAGAGTCTGCCAAATGTTCTTGAAGGTCTTTTGCAGTCAAACAGGGCTTCTGATTTGCCTTTCTAGCAAACACTATCCGGGAGCCCAAATCTCTCAGGGTGCCTAAACTTGTGCATGGTGTTCTTTTCCCTTTTCACTCTAATCTTGTACACTAATGTTACTTAAAATGTTGTAAAGAACATTTCATCTTCCACTCTATGTCTGTGGAGACCAGTTCATATTCTACTCTCTTAACTATTCACAGTAACAGAAATTTTGACAAGGGGTGCCCAAACTTTTGCACACCACTGCAAAAAAAAAAAAAAAAAGACAAAAATGGAGATATATGTTTTTCTTTTCACAGTGATGATATGTTGTGTTTTAATGCTGGGATGCTGGTTAACCAGCATGGCCAAGCTGGGTTACCACACTGTACATGGTAAATTAGTTGACTTTAAAAAAATCGTGTAAACCTCTTGCCTTAAATAAAAGTATATATTTAAAATAGTTTGTGTGTATATATAAAAAAAATTATAGCCACTTTCTAATATTCAGCGATCCACACTTCTGCAGCTTGTAAGGTCAGCTCATCTGTAAATATTACCCATTGAACTGCAGTACTTTTTCAAGATCTGCTCACTCCTGAATTAGTTCAGTTAACTGAAATCAAGCGGTCTTCCTTGTGTTTTATACTAGTATCAATTAAACCAGAACACTCCACCCATCCCACCTGGTTCTGATTCTAAGGAATAAGCAAAGCCATACAACTTGAAGTGCAATTATGATGTACTATGGTGCAGTACTAGACAGCTAAACACAGCTCAACCCAACATGGGTTCAGAATCACCAAGATAGGCTATCTGAATGACACCTGCGGGAACCGACTTTCAGAGGGGTGAGGCTTCCCCAGAGAATTAGCCCAGTCTATTCAAATGGGCGCATTTACATAGGGAAATATCTGACCCCACTTTGAACATAAGTGCTCAATTTGGCTACCAGATTCCGCGCTCTTTAAAGTCAGCCTGCACGATTCTTATGGAACACGTACTGCAGAAAAGCACCTTCAGTTACACGCTGCGGATCTGAAAGGCAGCGTGTGCTGGTGGAGCAGCTGTTGCGTTGTTATGCCGAGGCAGATGATGAGATATGGTGGGTTTCCTGTGCGCAGCGTCATAACGCAATCAGACTGCAGAAGCACGCTGGGCTTGATCAACACTGGTGAGCGCGCGTTGTGGTTTGTGTTCTCCACCCGCTTTCCGACAGGCCCCACCCCCTGCGCCGTAATTGGCTAGTAGCCACCCAGCTCCTGCGCCACGATTGGCTGAGACTGGTGCCTTCCGCCCCGCCCCGGTTCTCTGATTAGTACACGAACTATCAGCCAATCCCAGCGCACGGGGCTTAACTTTGCCAGATTACAGGTGGGGAAAATAACAACGCGAAGACCAGCGCGAGTCTCGTGGAGTCCGTTTCAAACGCGCACTCTTCTTTGACCCACCGCCAGGAATTACTTTCTTTTCGTCCGTCGCAGCTGAGCCACCAAAAACAAAGCCCCTCCCGCGTCCGTTCCGGGACCCTGATGTTTCCACTTCCCCCTCGCGCCAAACTCGGTCGCTGTTGACCGTTGCTTTCCGACGCCACGCCACGCGCCTTTCAGGGATGATGTCGTGATGCCCGGCTGATGCCATGCCGCGGAACCGCAGCGGCGTCGACGGCGGCGGTCCCGCACCGTGGCTGAGCGCCCCTTCGCACAACGGAGCCAAAGACAGTTTGGACGCCGAGGCTGCGCGCCCTTCGTGCGCCTCCGCTTCCTCGCGCTCCGGCTCGGCCGCTGAGGGCCAGCGCGGGAAACGGGGCGCGCGCCTCAGTCTGCTCGGGAAACCGCTGCTGTACGGCGCACACGGCGGCCGCAGGAACGCGCGCTACCGGCGCATGCAGAACTGCCTCTACAACCTGCTGGAGAGACCGCGCTCGTGGGCTTTCGTCTACCACGCTTTCGTGTAAGTTGCACGTTTTGCTTGTTTCTGTCTGACACGTTTTGGTTTAGGCGGAACGGGCTGCTGCTGCTACTGTTGCGGAGCTGAGCTGATTGTAGTCTACCTGTTGCTGCGAGTTGGATTGAATGAGGATGATGAGCAGGTGCCGTACTGAAATCAAGACAAGGGGCACATGCAGAACTGGTGCGATTATCACGTGTCGTATAGGTTGCTCAAACCATCACATTAACACGTGCCGTAATGAATCCACAACAGTTGTCATGCTGAATTCAGGAGCGCGTCATTCTAGAATCATTACATCACAACATTTCATTCTGGAGTCATTACGTTTAAACATGTCCTTACATCAAAACATGTGATTCTAGAAGTATTACATCAGGACATGTGGTCCTGAACTCATTACAACAGAACATGTCAGCTGGAATCATTACATTACACCTGTTTTTCTGGAGCCATCGCATTAGAACATGTCGTTCCCGACCATTGTATCATAACATTTAATCATGCAGTCAATGGCTTATAACATTTTATTTTGGATTCGTTTGATTTAAAGATGTCATCACATCAAAATATGTGATTCTGGAACCATTACACAAGGACATCACATTCTGGAATCATTACATCACAACATGTAATTCTGGAGTTATTACATTACATTCTGGATGCTTGAATCGAAACATGTAATTCTAGATTCAGTACACTGAAATGTCACTCTGGAGTCATCACACCAAAATGTGTGATTATGGAATCATTACACAAGAACTTGTCATCTAGAATCACTGCATTACACCATTTGATCCTGGAATTATTTAATTAAACCGTTTGATTCTGGAATCTTTCTCTGAACATGTCATTCTAGATTCAGTACATTAAAATGTCACTCTGGAGTCATCACATCAAAACGTGTTTCACAGCAGAACATGTTATCTGGAATTATTCCATTACATGATTTGATTCTGGAATTATAATATAACATATAAACATATGTGATTTTGGAATTATTACATCCAAACGTGATTTTGGAATTATTACATCCAAACATATGATTATGTAATCATTTCACAAGAACACATCATCTGGAATCACTGCATTACACCATATGATTCTGGAAGCAAAACATGTGATTTCTGAAGATATGAAAGCTAGCATACTAAAATCTTTCTGGATAAATCGCATGTAATTCTGAAGTCATCGATTATAAGTCATATTGAAATCAAGACACTTGTGATGGGAACCAGGGGTCACCATGTCTACAGCACAGCCTCACGATGCCATGCTTTTATCTGTCTCTCAAATCACTTGGAATGGCTTTGTTTGAATCTTAATGATTTAATAATGTAGAAATAAAAACATTCAGTTTCAAATTATCCGTCAGCATGTGCCATGTGGAGAAAGATACTGTGTAATACTGAAATAAGATTTGATATATGAGATAAATTAACTGTCATACTGAACTTGTGTCACGTTGATAAACTGCTATTTGAAGAGTTTTATGAAACAATGAAAAGATCTAGCAGAAGGTGATGCTTCTTACAGCGCAGGATATGATTCTTATGGAATGTCCCCTGCAACGCCAGGATAACCAAGGAGCTTTTCAGCTCAGCAGAAGTCGCTTACTTCCACTTGGCTGGTGGTAATTGTGCCTTTCAAAAGCCCCCTTAGTGGTGACTCATAGCGGATAAGATAAATAAAGTCAGCACTCCAATAAAGATGAATGCATTTAGATGACCTGTGCTGCCATACAGTGTTATGGAATGACCCATAAGGCAGAGTGCAAGAATGTGAGATTGGGCCGGCTATTTCGTTGTGGTCCTTAGAGGATGTTAATATAGCAGGACAGAAGTGCAGAACAGTACAGAATGGTGTGTTTGGATGATGGCTGCGTTGGTGCTTTTGTCTGCTGTTTGCTGGAGGGTACTAAAGAAGTGGGTTGAACACATCCATGCAGTCTAACCACCAGGATATGAAAGTTGCACCTTGAACAGTCTTGTGAAAACTCCCAAATCTCAAATCTCAAACCAAACTCAGTCTGTTCTTTTGAACTTAATCTTTCATTCCTTCCAAATGATGCGTTTGGTGAATAGATGCAACAGTGTTCATTTATTTATGCAGTTTCAAAACATACTTAAAGCACTGTTCTTAACATGTTTATATGGCAACATTATCAACAGTGTCATGCCGTAACATTCTCAACAGTTTTATGTAACTTTTATAATGTTGTCATACTATAAAAGATTTCCCGGTGTCGTACTGTAACATACCATAACATTATCAACAGTGTCATAATGCATAATGAAACATTCACCACAGTGTCATACTGTAACATTCTCCACAGTGTCATACCGTAACATTCTCCACAGTGTCATACCGTAACATTCTCAACAGTGTCATACCGTAACATTCTCTACAGTGTCATACCGTAACATTCTCTACAGTGTCATACCGTAACATTCTCCACAGTGTCATACCATAACATTCTCCACAGTGTCATACTGTAACATTCTCCACAGTGTCATACCATAACATTGTCCACAGTGTCATACCATAACATTCTCAACAGTGTCATACCGTAACATTCTCCAGTGTCATACCGTAACATTCTCCAGTGTCATACCATAACATTCTCAACAGTGTCATACCATGAAGTAACATTCTCAACAGTGTCATACTGTAACATTCTCAACAGTGTCATACCATAACATTCTCAACAGTGTCATATTGCGTAATGTAACATTCCCCACAGTGTCATACCATAACATTCTCAACAGTCATACCATAACATTCTCAACAGTGTCATACTGTAACATTCTCAGCAGTGTCATAATGTAACATTCTCAACAGTGTCATAATGTAACATTCTCAACAGTGCCATACCGTAACATTCCCCACAGTGTCATATCATAACATTCTCAACAGTGTCATACTGTAACATTCTCAACAGTGTCATAATGTAACATTCTCAACAATGTCATACCGTAACATTCTCTACAGTGTCATACTGTAACATTCTCAACATTGTCATATTGCATAATGTAAGGTTCCCCACAGTGTCATACTGTTACATTCTTAACAGTGTCATACCGTAACATTCTCAACAGTCTAATAATGTAACATTCTCTACAGTGTCATACTGTAACATTCTCTACAGTGTCATAATTTAACTTTATCTACAGTGTCATACTGTAACATTATATACAGTGTCATAATGTAACATTCTCAACAGTGTCATACTGTAACATTCTCTACAGTGTCATAGTGTAACATTCTCTACAGTGTCATACTGTAACATTCTCTACAGTGTCATAGTGTAACATTCTCAACAGTGTCATACTGTAACATTTCCCACAGTGTCATACTGTAACATTCTCAAGAGTGTCATACAGTAACATTCTCAACAGTGTCGTACCATAACATTCTCAACAGTGTCATACCGTAACATTCTCAACAGTGTCATAATGTAACATTCTCAACAGTGTCATACTGTAACATTCTCTACAGTGTCATAATGTAACATTCTCTACAGTGTCATAATGTAACATTCTCAACAGTATCATACCGTAACATTCTCAACAGTGTCATAATGTAACATTCTCAACAGTGTCATAATATAACATTCTCAACAGTGTCATAATGCATAATGTAACATTCCCCACAGTGTCATACCATAACATTCTCAACAGTCTAATAATGTAACATTCTCAACAGTGTCATACCGTAACATTCTCAACAGTGTCATACTGTAACATTCTCAGCAGTGTCATAATGTAACATTCTCAGCAGTGTCATAATGTAACATTCTCAACAGTGTCATAATGCATAATGTAACATTCTCCACAGTGTCATATTATAACATTCTCACCAGTGTCATACTGTAACATTCTCAACAGTCTAATAATGTAACATTTTCAACAGTCTAATAATGTAACATTCTCAACAGTGTCATAATGTAACATTCTCTACAGTGTCATACCGTAACATTCTCAACAGTCTTACCGTAACATTCTCAACAGTGTCATACCGTAACATTCTCAACAGTGTCATAATGTAACATTCTCTACAGTGTCGTACCGTAACATTCTCAACAGTCTAATAATGTAACATTCTCAACAGTGTCATAAAGTAACATTCTCAACAGTGTCATAATGTAACATTCTCAACAGTGTCATACCGTAACATTCTCAACAGTCTAATAATGTAACATTCTCAACAGTCTAATAATGTAACAGTCTCAACAGTGTCATACTGTAACATTCTCAACAGTCTAATAATGTAACATTCTCAACAGTGTCATAATTCATAATGTAACATTCTCAACAGTGTCATACCGTAACATTCTCAACAGTGTCATACTGTAACATTCTCAACAGTGTCATACTGTAACATTCTCAACAGTGTCATACCATAACATTCCCCACGGTGTCATACCGTAACATTCTCAACAGTGTCATACTGTAACATTCTCAACAGTGTCATACTGTAACATTCTCAACAGTCTAATAATGTAACATTCTCAACAGTGTCATAATTCATAATGTAACATTCTCTACAGTGTCATAATGTAACATTCTCAACAGTGTCATACCGTAACATTCTCAACAGTGTCATAGTGTAACATTCTCAACAGTGTCATAATGTAACATTCTCTACAGTGTCATAATGTAACATTCTCTACAGTGTCATCCTGTCACATTCTGAGTTGTGATACTCTAATATTCCCCAGGGTCATACCATAACACTTTCAACATTGTTACATTGTATCACTCTCCACTGTCATACTGTAACATCATCATCAGTGTCATGCTGTAATTTTCAGAATAATGTCATTTTATAACATACTCATTTTCAACAGTAATATATGGTAACATTCTTAGCCCTCGTCATAGCGTAACTTTTCTCAACAGTGTTGTACCATAACATTGTCAGCACCGTAACTTTAAGACAAGTCAAGTTTGTAAGTACTCCATTACAAGTAGGCTGACTGTGCCCATTTGAGTTCACACCTCACATAACATAAGGTGACAATGAACAGAAACAATTCTGACGTGTAACAGCCTCCACGCTTTACAGAATGTTCATTGTTGAGCTCATTGTTTTCCTGTCCTGAATACGACATACGTTTTGGATTGTGAGCAAACGGTTTGCTTCAAAGAACACGTGGCGCTATTGGCTTCTTTCATCTCGCATGGAACTCGGCTGTGTGAATATTTACTGAGGGTTGCTGCTACTGTTTGAAAGAGAAAAATGTCAGAGTGTTTTCCTTTGATAGAAGTTTAAAGAGAAAAGATGCAGTGGTGGGCTTTGCTTCCAAGCTTACTGCTGCTCGGCCTAAGACTGTATAGCGACTATGGGATGCTGCACTAAGCCATAGTGAGCCCATTTACAGCAGACTTATTTCATTTTTGATGTCTTAGCTCAGTGTGTGTGTATATGGGGGCTTGTGTGCGCTCTACTGAAGCAGGCTTTGTATAGTGGGCTGCCCCTCCCGCTTGCAAGGCGCTTCGCTGTACACAGTGCAGCCTTTGAGCACACCTCAGGATTAACGCTCTCTTATCCGCCCAGCTATGCTAGCCAGAGTGAAAGCGAGGGAAGAAGAGATGGGAGGGTGAAAGTAAGAGGAAGAGGGGCTGCTGACAAGTGGGGCCATAGGTGCAAGGAAAGGAAGGTATGAAACATGTACAAATACGACAGGGAGATTTAGAGAGAGGATGTACTCGCTGTCATATTAAAACCTTGTTACTTTCCTTTATTTTTTCAACACTATTTGAAACCATCAGCTTCCCTTTACACTGAGAGTACATTTCACGATGACCAGTCGACAAAATACATGGAAAAACATCGTTACACTGACATACGCACAGTTTAAGAACATTAGCATCCAATAAATAAAAAAACTTGTCCTTTATATTGTAACATTCTCCAGTGTTATACCGTAACATTCTGATCAATGTAACAATGTAACTTTCTCAACACTGTCATGTAACACTGTCATGAAACATCTCCCATTCTCATGCTGTAACTTTCCCAACATTGCTATATTATAACATTCACAAGAGTGTCATTCTGTGACATAATCAAAAGTGTCATACCGTAACATTTTCTACATTGTCATAATGTAACATTTTCTACAGTGTCGTACCATAACATGCTCAACAGTGTCACACCGTGTCACAAATTAATAATATTGTAGTGACCGCGACTGCTAGAGCAGCCGTGTGTGGAGGTTCTCAAGAAGTGCCAGTTTGGGTTACGAGAGACTCTAAAATCTGGTTTGCAGTTGTAACTGGGTGGGCTCGGGGAGAAGATAGGCTTGTGTGTGAGTGTCTCCCCTCCTCATGTGTTACGTCGTCCTGTATTACTTCCAGCCTGTGTGTTGTGTTTGGGGGTCACACTGGCTAGCGGTGGGCAATATGCCAAAATGTAAGATAATACACAATATGTCTCTAATACTGAGTGTTTCATAACAGCTTTGAACCTGTCTCAGTATTATTTTACAAGCATAACTATCACGAAGGGGTCATGAGTTCCAGAGGAAAGTCTAGAAGAAACTACAAACATATTAAGGAGATCTCTTTTTATATGTTTTTTATTGGGGCAGTCGTGGGCTGGAGTTTGAGGAACCAGCCTTGTGACCGGAGGGTCACTGGTTAGATTACCTGAACCAGCAGGACACGATTGAAGTGCCTTTGAGCAAGGCATCTAAACCCCAACTGCTACCTGGGCACCATGGATAGGCCTGTCTACCACTCCGGGCAAGTGTGTTCACTGCCCCTAGTGTGTGTATGTGGGTGTTTCACTTCACGGATGGGTTAAATGTGGTAGACCAATTCCTCTGTGTGCGAACACAATTGGCAAACCGTTCTAATTCTGATTCTCTCATTCTGTTCAACTGGATGATATGGCTTGTGTCAAAATAGTGTTTGCGAAGACGGAGTGGAGGAGGAGCAAGAGCGCCAGGGTCCGTTTTAATTAAACCAAAACTGTCAAGTCTGAACACCCTTCTCAGTTGGTCTGAGAAACTAGATCAAACCAAGAGGGTTACATGAGTTGCATAAAGGAGTAGGCCACCTAAGATCCTGTTTACATGCACGCCAGCATAACCTGACTTTTTTAAAATGTCTCTGGTATTTGTTTCCACTCATTTAAATACGTAATGATGTCTGTTTCTGACCAAAGGTGTAAGTAGGTGGAGGAGTGTGAGGTCTTTCACCTTTTGTCACTTGTGTTGTTTTGGTGTCATAAAGCTGTCTTCTCATGTGTGGTGCTGCAGAAAGCACTGCAAAGTCTCTCCATGAGAGTCACTGGAGCGATCCAAGCGCTTGCTTGACCAAATCTATGTTCTAGTCTGATCAGTATCAACCTGGAAATGTACTTTATCTGTGTTAAGTCAGACCATGATATGATATGTCATGTAGACGTATTGTAGTTATACTGGTCTTAAGGGACAGGTTTGGTTTTCCATAGTATGGTAGGTTACTGGCACTTTTCCACAGGACATTTGTAATGTTTATGACCAGTTTGCATGGGATAACGATAAAAATAAAACACTTGAGGAGGACAGCAGGTATCAGCTTGATGGCGCTTAGCGCTTCTTTAAGTCTCTGTCCTTAAGAACCTCCTTTTTCCACAGAATATGATTTCATGTCATTTTTGCATGTGGTGAATATAACACAGGGATATTTCAATGGCATGGAAGCTCACAGTACACAAATGTAGGACTAGTTACACAGTAGAGGAGTATATACATCATACAGTTACATCTCACACTCAGCTTTTTTACGTTCATGAAATATATTTGGTGAAAATGAGTGCATTTTATTGAGCGTTATTATAATAGATTTAAATCAATTCTGGCTTTTCAGGATGCTGTTGAGTCACTACCTTTAGATCAATGTGTCACAATGAACGGATGCATTTTTTAAGCTGTTATGGTTTACATATAATTTGCTCCATCTACTCAGAACAATACTGTTTAAATATTGTACTATAGGAAATTGTCAATACAAGTTCATGTAATCCAACAAAATCCAACAAAAGTCACTTACATTGGTTAAAATGATTCCAACACTATGTTTTATGATGTTGTATTGATATTCAAAAACATAGTATTGGTTTTTAAATAATAGTTTAGATGTAAATATTGCTGGCTGACAGTGGTTCAGCCATAAATAATATTGCTGTAATTTGTCTTCAGTCATTAGACTCTTCCACTCCAATGTAAACAAGTAATTTACTTTTACTTCAAACTTTACTTTTTCACACTATGGCAATATATCACGATATATTGAATCGTAACCCCTGTACCATGATATGTATCGTATGACCAGGTTCTTGCCAATACACAGCCCTGTTATTGTAATTTGTTTAATTTGTTTAACTTGTTTAATTGTACTAAATGTTGTCTATGTTTTTGAGATGACATATAATTATAGGTAAGTATCTGCTATTAGGTCAATATCAGCAGAAAATGTTGGATCGTGTATCTGAGTGTTAAAGAATAATTAATCTGATCCAGTCTTGTGACTAATCTGTCTTGAAGTTGTGCGTTTCTTAATGTGGGGTAGTTGAGCCCACCTTTAGTTGATCATCTTAACTGAAGTGCTTCAATTTACTACCAAATGCATTCGGCCTGTATTCAAGGATTCAGCCTCATTATCGGGCAATGGTGGTATTGTGCCATCTATCCATATCTATTTGTTTGATGTATGTCTTGGTCACTCACGCTGCATGGTCTAGTAAATGCAGGTTTGCCATACTTATATTGCATAAGACTACAGTATGCAAATGAGCCCTCTAGCCCATCACCATGTTGTTTCAGTATGCAGTGACCATCCACTCCAGATAGCTTGCGGATGTGGGCCACATCTGACAAAGCTGCGGCACTGCTGGCCCACTGTCGGCACTGGCAACCTGCAGTAAGTCAAAGGTGACCCACATATTTAAAACATGCACTTGTCCCACCTGTCCCAAAACAGATCTGGGCCACTTCTGGCACAGATACAGCAGCACTTCCTAGTAGCAAATTGCATGTTAGCCATAAATGGCCCATATATGTAAAAACTCATATGGTCCACTTCTGGCACAGATACAGCAGAGTTATCTACTTTTGAGCGACATGTGGCCCAAATCTGGTGCGTATGTGGCCCACATCTTGCAAAGGGGAGCGGTCTGCCCAAGTGCTGTTAATTAGGGCTGTACCTGACTCAGAATTTTGTCACTCGAATCCGATTCGCCCATCCTGGCCGACGATTCGACTATTCGTTCATGTTTTTTCTCCATATACATTATCTAGTAATCAGTAAATCAATTTGCATACGTTTCAGATCTGATG
>CM067495.1:5535666-5610666 GCA_034552555.1 Semaprochilodus insignis
TTTAGCAGCACGGTGAGGCTGCTCTCTCCTTTGAAATCAATAGGCTGCGTCAAGGCCAAAAGGCAAGTGGACACGTACCGTAAGGCTTGGAGTTGATTATTACCCTTCATTGGCTCCATGGTTTTTGCACCGTAATTGACTCGAGGGGCATTTTAATGAAGCTTAGTCATAACTATGTTTTCGATTGGCCTGCCTCTACACTTTACCACTTTGCACCCCACACTTGCTGTAAAAACCTAAAAGTAATGGTATGAAACGGTAAATGGAACCAAAACTGAAACCAAAAGCAATGTTCCACAGAGCATTGTGGAAAGTCTTATTCGCCAGGTGTTAATTCAAATTTTCCATTCCACCTTAAATAGGACTGCAGTTACATTCATGTAACTGGTGCATCATTTAAGGTAGGCCCAAAACGTTGAGTGTACGTGTCAGCTTCGGCCCGGTGAAAAGAGGAACGAGGTAACATCTTACTGCTGCGGAATGGCAGCTTCATTCTATTTCAAAGAATTAAGACTCTGCTCACGATTTTCTCAGTTTCCACAAATTTGATTACCTGAGAGTAAGTTGTATTGAAACATTATAGTCATCTTCTTCTTAGGATGCTTGGTATTACTTATATAATCTACCAATTTTTACTCTAATCTGTATCTATTCAGAAAAATGGGGAAAAGGTTTAAGATGGTTCCTTGTGCATCTGTTCATCCATAGCTGTGACACTATCTTGGTTAAAATTAAGCAAACTCCAGTGGCAGGAGTCAAGAGTCCAACACATCTAGTGTCCTGTCTTGCCAAAAGCTTGTCTAACCTTCTGTCAGTAGCTACACTGTAAACCTTAAACATAACTTCTCAATTGATTTCTAGTTCAATAAGTAAAGCAGAACAGAAATTCAGGATAAAAAAATAAATATCTAAATAGCATATGCTAAAAATGTATTATTTGGTTACTGTCAATGCAGTAAACTGTCTAGTATATACTACCACAATTCACTGTGTTATGAGGAAGTGCATTTGTGGGCAGAGAATGCACATGCCACCAGTACATGGCCAACTCGGCTAATAAAGACCTTGATAAACAGCTGGTGAGTTGAACTGGTTGCTGCAGGAACCACCCTAAACCATGCAGTGAAGTGGCTCTCCAGGCACAGAAGGCAGTACTTTAGCTTCTCCTCAGGCCTAAGTAGTGAAGGATAGAGCTTAAATCACAGAGACACATCAAGAGCAGCCTCATAGCCCAGAAGGGCCATTTCTGCAGACTGACGCCAGACTCACCAATCACCTAGAGCATATCTGGTGCTCTTTTTATCACTGTACACACACATGCACACGCACCCACCGGTGCATTAGCCATTGTTCCCTTGGGTGGTTTAGCAGGGTTCAATTGTATGCCTCCATATGCCCCACCTCATACACACTTTATGTACATTAACCCCCAAAAAATCAGGCCTACTTGCTTTAAGGTGCATCCATTACTGATATACACAGACGAGCCACGTTATTATGACCATCAGCTGATATCCAGAGTAACTGCCGTGTGCAGCACAGACAGCGGCTAGACTGGCTGGGAGTGACTCAGTAAGGTCCTGGTAGGTTGTCACAGGTATCTGGAGCTATGCTGACTGTAGTTGCCGCTGGTGGGTGCGGTGGGGAGGATCCCACAGATGCACAATTGGGTTAATTCCGGGGCCACTGTAGTACTTGGAAATCCAATGTTGGACATGTCACATGTTGCATTGTCTTGCTGGAAGGTCTTATCTGCCCCCAGATAAGACAATCAGCATGTATTGCCCCTTTTACCCTTGACAGCAATGAGGGATATGTGTGCAGACAGCCTATCACACACCTTATATACCCACCAAGTCAGCTCACGACACGTGACTTCCTTCATGAACTATGAGCTGCCACTGCCGAAAGTAGGAAGAGGTCATAATAATGTGACTCGACTGTGTACTTGGATATTGAGTTGCACATAGGTTCTATAATCTCCACAGAAAAGCAATGATCAATAGAAGGGGACGCTCTGGAACAGCAGGACATGAGCCAAAGGTCACAATGCCTAGCTAGGGGGTATAAAGCCCCTCAATACTGGGCTGTGGAGCAGTGGAACTGTGTTCTTTGGAGTGATGGAGTTCCATCCAGTACCTTTGGGACGATATCCAGAAATTAAAGCTTTAGTGCAAGTTCTGCCAGGAAGACTCCAATGCTACGTCACTCATTCATTCATTACTCTGGCCAATCACAATGCGCCACCTGTCTTTAAAAGGATTCAACTTGCGCTCATGTTTTGCCGCTTCCGGCAGGATCTGAGAGGGTCCGAACGCTTCAAGACCTGGGCCTAGAACGGAGCCTACGCCAAAGACTCCTTAGTTGTTTGAAAATTGTTATCCTTCAAACTGTATAGAAGATTAAGTTGCGTTTTCCATCACTTTTGCTTTTATGTCTTTCTGGCAGAACTGATCATCCAACATCAGTACCTGACCTGGCTGAATTTGTGGCAAGGATCTGAATCGAAGATCTGGATTTGAATCTGAATGCAATCAAATCCTCACAGCAATGTTCCATCATCTAGAAGAGTAAAGGCTGTTGCTGCAGCAAAGAGGGGAGCAAATATGAAGATGCTAACTACATATCGTCACTGTCTAAAGAAAAACAAGGATCTCCAAAACGGTAGCTTTACAGGAGAGGCCAAAAACCTATTTTAATTTGAATGTAAGTCAATGGAACCAGACTTTTTCCCAACCAGTTTTGGGCCATTTCTGTTGGTCCATTCCTCATGAAATTGTCATACCATGTAAACGGCAGCTGCTGCGTTCAAATAACGCATAAAAATAAAAATCAACCAAATGTGTTTTTCTTTGGATAGTGACGATATAGTGTATATAAAGCCCACAGTCTGTGATTCTGTGATTGTTTATGATGACACGTCACTATTCAGTACGTGTGCATTCCCACAGTGATGGTGGTAAACAAGATAGGCTCTTTCATCTAAAGCTATGAATTTGTTGGTAGCTGCATGCATTGTTAGCTTCAAAGTGAAGTGAAGTGTCCGGTTCAGGACCTTTTACTTAGGCATTCTGTTAGTATCTGGCAGCTAGACAGCTTGACAGGCAGACAAAAATGGACAGCTACAAAGAGAGAGGTCATGAAGAAAAAGAAGAAAGAGGTGCACTCTTTCAGTCATCAAAGGACCATTATGACAGGGGGTTTGAGTGGCACACACACACTTATCTTCACCCCATGCGAGCAGGGCCGGCAAGAAGCCGTCTGCCTTGATACAACATGTTTCTATGTGGTAATTCCGTGTGTCACACGGAATTACCACATAGAAACATGTTGTATTTCTCAGAAGGGAAATGTCTTTCTCTCAAGTAGGGGGCGGAGCTTAACAATAAAAGAAATCTTTGAAGAAGTGAGACGGGTTGGGTTTATATTATGTCAGGTTTTACTTTCAGTAATGCTTTGTACGTTCGGGCTGTCCCCTTTTTTACTGGCATCCACTATGATTCATTGCAGTCACTGGTTGGATCTTTCAGAAGTGGGTAGTTTGAGGCTGGTGTGGAAAGGCAAACCCCATACTCCACATTCCTGCTCACATTTCTGTCTTTCTCTGAATTTCTGCTCTGCACCTGTCGCAGAATATGCAGTTGGCTCAGACCACAAATTAGGCCTAACCGACAAAAGCCTTACCGCAAGGCAGGAAGGAAGAGAGGCTCTGTTGTTTTCATCACCCAATTCTTTTACCTAACGCTCCTATTAATAATGAATACAAGCCAGAGGGAGATACCTGGCTTTCGCCAATCAATTTCGCATGACCTTAGCCAAGGAACAGCTCAACATACATGCCAACGCTTCTAACAGCCAATGGAAGCTAGCGTCCGTCACTGTACTTAGATGAAGCTAACCTGTGACTATGCACTTTCATTTATTGTTAACAACATTAGCATCATTGATTTATATGAAATTTTATTAGGGATGCACAATGATATCGGAGTCATGTCAACATCAGTACCAGCCAACTACATTTTCAGTATATCAAATGTCTATGGACCTCAGATTTTTAACGAGTCAACGAGTCAAGGTTTACGAGTCAAAAAAAGCATGAATGTAGGGAAGTAGGCGATGCTTTGCAAGAACCAACTTTAGAAAACAGGCTCCGCAGATCAGTAGAGTATGCCCTTTTCTACGAGCCCAGGATTGTGTTGTTAGCCTTTAAGGAACCAGAGATATGCATCCTGGTTTCTGGCAAATTTGTATCCAACTTAGGTGCACTCTGGATGGCCTTGCCAAGATTGTCAAGATCTGATTTGGAAGCTGTATAGATCGAACAGCCAAACTCTGGAGGTCAGTAAAGGTCACCAGGCTCCTCACCCGTTGTTTGCTCCCTGAGGCATCCATGTTGTTAGTATCATAAGTGAGAGGCTAGCTCAGGGGTGCCCAATGCTAGTCCTGAAGATCTACCGGAGTTTAGCTCCAGCACTAATCCAACACACCTGATCCACGCCATCAAGGCCTTCTAGCGCGTCTGAATTTTAGAGCCAGGTGTGTTGGATCTGAACTTTGTGAGGTGGTAGATCTTCAGGTGCCGGACTGAGCATCAGTGAGGTGGCTGAACTGGATTGGTCTTGATCAGGAGATCAGTGGCTAGTCAACAGCTTAAAGCGTCATTGCTGAGCAGTAAAGTTTACATGTCAACTAGTTTGTGCAACCCCAACCTGCCATAGATCTATCTGTGGGTATGTTTGCTGAAGGCTCATTTGTAGGAGGATAATGTTTCAAAAAGTCATTCTTTTATAGAAAAACTCATTAGCCTTGTTAGCATTCTTGGATTAAATCTGAGTTGGGTTTTGTCATGAATGGACTATTTCATTTTGAGTAGCTGAAGCTTTATGCTGACATTTACCACATAGCCGATCCGGTAAGTCTCCCTAGATGTCTGCTAGTCTGGTGATTGCATGGTACATGTGTTTGGTGATTCTTGCTTAACAGGCTTCTGTGTCCTCACCACATTACAGATTTGGGTTTTGTCAGCTAATCTGAAATGGAGTAACAAGCCAACTTCCTCTTCCTGTGTGGGTTTATAACATGTAAACAAGAGTCATGGTGACGCATTATCATCCCAGTAGAAATTTTGGTTGCTAAAATCAGCTGTTACCCAGGCGGATCTCTCTTATTACGGAGAACAACCAGACGCAACAAGCCTTTCTGTCAGCATTTTGCGAAGATCAGACAATGCTAATGAGCTAAATGAATGTCGTGTTGGATATGTACCTGTAGGATATTAGCGCAGCCAAAATGGGTCTTGTTTTTTTCTTTTGTCTCTTCAATTTCTCAATTGCACTCTGCATGCGCAAAATTAGAACAATATGTGCTAATTTCTGCTTTTAGAAGAGTGAGAGGCTAGCTCAATGCTAGTCTTAAAGATCTACCAGAGTTTAGCTCCAGCACTAATCCAGCACACCTGATCCAGGCCATCGAGGCCTTTCCAGCACGTCTGAATTTTGAGCCAGGTGTATTGGATCTGGATCTGACATCCCGGACTGAGCACCCCCCTGAACTGACTAAACTGGATTCGTCTTCGAGGATTAGCATCTCCACAGCACAGGTTTATAGAGTAATGCTAAACAGGTTGCAACAAAGATGTACACAGCCTATGTGTGTTTGCGTGTGTACTATTATAAGACAAGTACTGCATGTCGTACGGTGCCCCAAATGAATTCTTAAGACAAGATGACACCGTATTTAAAGAAAACATCCTGTCTGGTTTTCCTCTTTGGCGTACACTAGCCCTGTCATGCTAGCACTCTCTTTAGCACCTCAGGCTAATTCCACCTATACAGATTATTAAATACAAGTGCCTTGCTGTGTGATAGTGTGTACACAGTGAGTTGCAGTGACTTATATGGCCACTCTCATGTCGTCAGCGCCCAGCTTGACAGAGCCGCTAATGTGCTGCAAAACAATCAGTCTAGCAAGGTGTCCATGCTGGACGCCGCTAGCGCTAAATCTAGCCGTGTTTGAAAAAAGTCAGCGAGCTTAAATAAATGCATTGTTATTTCACAACATTATGTGGTTTAGGTGGAGCCTGTTTTGCTCAGTGGTGTAACCGGAGTATTTTGTCTCAGTGTAACCAGTGTCTCCTTTGCCTCCCACTACAATGAGTCGATTGTAAAAGTCCTGAACAAACTGTCTGTCCAGGATTGGGGTGTTTTCTTCAGTCTTTTCCATCATTCTATAAGCAGGAAAAGGTGCCAGAGTAGTTTGATGCCGGAGTATTGTGATTTAAGATGAATTCTTGACATATTTGCAGTGTTTTGAACTAAACAAGGCCAAAAAAGAACCTGTCACTGAAGAATGCAAATCAAATTTGATTTAGTTGTAGTATGACATAAGTACTTACATTTAAATACTTATATAAGAATTATATAATAACATAAATCAAACGTATAAAAACATAATAACTGTAAACCTAATAATAAACCAAAGAATCTGTGCATATCTGATTATGAATATTACAATAATAGACTGATGTCTTTGTTCTGTATTTGTCCTGATACCAAAGAGTTCCCCCTTCGTAACTAGAGCTGTGAAATCAGGTATTAACCAGGTATTAATCAGGTATTAATCAGGTATTAATCTCATTAGTCATGTAGTCTTATACACATTCACATGTATCTTATAGAGCACTCTTGCAATTAATCTTATATGTAGACATTCAGGCCATCTATCTATCCGTATATCCATCTATCTATCGATCTATCTCTCTATATATCTATCTATCTGTCTATCTGTCTATATACACTATATTGCCAAAAGTATTTGCTTGTCTGCCTTCACACCCATATGAACTTGAGTGACATCCCATTCTTAGTCCATAGGGATTAATATGATGTCGGCCCACCCTTTGCACCTATAACAGCTTCAAATCTTCTGGGAAGGCTTTCCACAAGGTTTAGGAATGTGTTTATGGGAATTTCTCACCATTCTTCCAGAAGTGCATTTGTGAGGTCAGACACTGATGTTGGACAAGAAGGCCTGGCTCGCAGTCTCCACTCTAATTCATCCCAAAGGTGTTCTATCGGGGGAAGGTCAGGACTCTTCCACACCAAACTCTCTCATCCATGTGTTTATGGACCTTGCTTTGTGCTCAGGTGCACAGTCATGGAAAGGGCCATCCCCAAACTGTTCCCACAAAGTTGGGAGCATGAAATTGTCCAAAATCTCTTGGTCTGCTGAAGCATTAAGAGTTCCTTTCACTGGAACTAAGGGACAGAGCCCAACTCCTGAACAACAAACCCACACCATAATCCCCCCTCCACCGAACATTACACTTCACACAATGCAGTCAGAGAAGTACTGTTGTCCTGGCAACCGCCAAACCCAGACTCGTCCATCGGACTGCCAGACGGAGAAACGTGATTGGTCACTCCAGAGAACACGTCTCCACTGCTCTAGAGTCCAGTGGTGGCGCTTTACACCGCTGCATTGGGCGCTTTGCATTTCGCTTGGTGATGTAAGGCCATGGAAACCCATTCCATGAAGCTCTCAACGCACTGTTCTTGAGCTAATCTGAAGGCCACATGAAGTTTGGAGGTCTGTAGCGATAGATCTATCTATCTATCTATCTATCTATCTATCTATCTATCTATCTATCTATCTATCTATCTTTCTATTGTGGATGCTGTGCCAGTGTCCTTACTGGCCCCCTCTCTTCCTAGTGAGATTTATTTCAAGGCAGGGACACTTGAGGTCAAAGGGCAACTTTGGGTTGCGTAAATGCGACCGAATCCTGGACCAGTGGTCATAAAGCATATTATTGTTCTGACCCAGAATCAGCTATTCCACTGTTTACATTGTATCTCTGCCACAAGGGCCTAAAAAGCAAACCTGCTCTGGAAGCGGCCTAACTGCACTGAAACCCTTCATGAATACCAGCTCTTATTCCTAGACTGGTTCTCAGGTCCAGTTTGAACCTCCTTTGGCCTTTAGCTGTCCCTAATAACCAGTGAGAAAGAACCCACAAGCACAGATACGTAGGAACCAGTGAGAAAGAACAGGCCTAACATTGGTCCAGCAGACCAATACTGACGTGGGCCAAGCAAAACACTGGTTTTATTTGTCTTGTTCTGGAAAGCTTTCTCAAAATTGCTGACTAGTGTCGGTGTGCATGTGACCAGACTTGAATTAACCCTTGCATAGCAGTAGATCATGAACTATACTAAGACTGCACACTCATGACATTGGTCTTCACCCTACTGATATCACGGAGGGTTGAAATTTACTAATGACCATCTGTGCAGTCACAGAATGAAAATGTGGCAGAGGTCCAAAGACAAAAAAAGAAGCAGCGAGTGAAAAGAAGTGAAAAGGAAGTGAAAGAGCACCTACGGGAAAAAAGGAAAAGGGCAGTTAGAAGTGCATGCTTACATTGGTTTTAGTGTCTGATTTTATCTGATTATTCATGCGGTCATGTAAACAGCTTACTCCGATTTCTTAGATCCGATTAAAGCACAGAAATCCGATAAAGAGAGCTGGATTTTGGCTCAGTAATCGGGTTTTTCAACACGTGTACCCTTACTCTGATTTCTTTCGTCTCTCTCACGGTACCACATATATACTCAAGTATTTGTGATGATTAACAAACTGAGTTTGACGTGCGTTGAGCTAAACACAAAGATGGATTTATTACACAGGTTGGCAGTGAAGCTTAACAACAGGGTCAGGGCAAACATAACAGAAGGGCTAGGGCAGAGGCAGAACCAGGAAACACGCAGAAGTCAAAAGCCAAACAAACAATCCAACCAGCAAAAGTACAAAGGGGATAAACCAGATCAGGAAAACGGGACGTTATTGGAAAATGGTGGACATGTGACTGTGACTGTGATGTCACCCAGAGGAGAACCCAGAGGCGTGACAAACCCACTACCGTCACGCCTCTGGGTTCTCCTCTCACCTCCGATCTCCTGGACTCCATTTCCCGTAACCCACCACCTGATGACATCACAGTCACATGTCCACCATTTTCCAATAACGTCCCGTTTTCCTGATCATCATTCCCGGAATTCTAACTGCACACACCTGTCAGTAATCAACCTGTTTGCTTATATACCCCTCTCACACTCTTTGCGAAAGTAATTCATTCCTGGAATTCTAACTGCACACCCCTGTCAGTAATCAACAGCAACTGCAGGATGGCAACAGAACACTTTAGAAGGGACGCTGAAACCATCTACCTGCTTGAAATGAAGGATTTAAAGATTCTTTGTCTTCTAAATGATGCATGTTCATATTTTCAGGTATAGTAATTAGCTTGAAAGAGAGGCCGCATCAAACGTTAGTGAAGGCCCCGTCTGAGGAAGGCCGGAGAGCCGTAATGGGAGTCAGGGCTCGCAGTGTGGCTGCTGGTCACTGGCCTAGCTGATGTTAATGCGCTCTAGCCTTCTTAAAATGCTATAGTGTTATTTGCTAGGTATGGCTGCAAAGCGATACCAAGCCATGATTTCAGCCCACCGAAAAATCCTGAACACAAGAATTATAAAAGCAGTTTAATACTCTAATCCCACAATTCAGTACCACATAGTTTATGTTGGTTTCACGTATTTAGCAGTTTACACAAACCTATTTTAGGCATATTTTTCTGGGAGGTGTCTTTACCTTTAATGAGAACCATATTTAACAACTGAAGTAAAGTATAATATGTTAATTGGACAGAATAGTTCATGAGAAACTAGATAAAAGCGAGTGTGGGACTTCTCTGAGCTTGGCAAAAACAGCACAGAATGTTGTTTTGCATGCAAATCTATCAAGTCATTCATCTCAAAAGTTTAAGAAGTAATCATATGTAATCAAATAATTGTATCGGGGCTACATACAACAAGAGAGAGGGAGACCTGAACTGGAGAAGGCTGAACTGGAGAGGTTCACTCAGCAGCTGTGCATTTGACTAGTATAGTGTGTCAATGTAAACAGCAAGTGTGTGTGTGGGTCATATTACCGGCATGATTTTAACAGAGTGAGTCTTGTGATGTGATTGCATAGCCTGACATATGCAAAAGTGCTGTGTTATAAAATGGCATTATCGTTTCACACTGTAAGACTTAAACATGTAAGGCCTAAAACATGGAAAACCCACTTTTCATTGAGTTAGAGAGTTTGGGAGGTTTCATACGTCACCCGCTCAGCCCATATGCTCCAGATACGGCAACTGAGCTGAAAAACTGCTGTTTTGAATTCAGTGGGGTATTTTGGGGGTTGTTTTGGGTTTTTTTCTGTGATGCCACACACATTATGTGTGATGTGATGTCACAGCCATTTTTGTGATGTAACAGCCAACACATTTACGTCAACCTATTCGACCTACAGTAGTTTAGCCCCGCCCACTCATGTAGAAGTCATAAGGAGCATTTAAGCCTTAAACATTAAGCATTAAACTGCTTTTTGCCTGAGAGACAATGCAGGGTAGCCAATCAGAAGAGAGTGCGTTTACACACCTCAGGCGCAGTGACAAAAACAGCCTGTTTAATTCTAAGGGGTCAGGAGCGGTTGGAAAATGGTCATGGAAAAATGAATTATGAATGGATATTAGGGGAAAATGCAACAGCAATAAGTAATATGGGACGCTTTACAGGTTGAGTTCAGTCCAAAAACGCTAACTGCTAAGCCTGTGTCAATAACATGATGTTAATCTGTGGCTGCTGGGTTCCATTCATCATAAGCCATATGTTGTTTGTATTTCAGTAAATTGTATTTCAGTAAATTCAATAAATTGTTTGTATTTCAGTAAATTAAATTGTTTGTTTCTCACACAGCCGTATTCCATGGGTATGAGGACTGGATTTGAAGTTTTACCGGCCAGCCAGCACTGTGTGTTTACTCTGAATTAGAGTTAAAACGCTTACCTTTATTCTAGTCTCTGGGGAAGGACTGTGAGCTACAGCAATTGCTCTTGGCTGTTCCAGAGTAATGGAAACTCTACGAATCCTTATTGGTGTTATTGGAGAGGAAGAATGTTTGTCTTTGAATGATATTGAAGATTTATGTATAGCTCCTATTCAGAACAACCTGCATGGTTTTATTAGCCTCTGGTGCTGTGCCATGTTTGTGCCACCCTTAAAGGGGAACTCCACTGGATTTTCAAAAACCCTGCATGACTAAATCACACATCATTAGTCATAACCGTATGTCACCTCTATCCAAGAGAAACTCTTACATAGATCATTCTTACTGATACATTTCTGTCTGTTTGTATTCATATATTTCTGTTTATTCATACCTAGTCTTACTGTTAATCTAATCTCATTTTAATATTTTGATCTGTTTCTATTTGACCTTTAATTCATATTCAGCTCATTCCTATTGTTATATTGCTGTTCATTCTTATTTGTATATTCCTATCGATTACTATTTATTTATTCCTGTCTATTCCCATTTAGATATTGCTTTGTATTCCCATTTAGACATTCCTATTTCTTTCCATTTAGACACTTCTATCTATTCCTGTTTAGATATTCCTGTCTGTTAAATATGTCTATGTATTCCTTCTTCGATTTTCCTGCCTATTCCTAATTAGACAGTCCTCTCCATTTTGGTTAGATATTCCCCTGTTTTGTTTTTTATATATTCCTATTGATTCCTATTTAGGTATTCTTTTTTATTCCTGTTTAGATATTCCTGTTTCTAGGCAGATGTCACTGTCTAATCCCGTTTAGATATTCCCTTGTTTAACGATTTATATATTCTTATTGATTCCTATTCCGAAATTCTGAACCATTCATGTGTCTAGTCCTAATGAGACATTTTTTTCCCCGTTCCTATTGAGATGCTTCTGCTGGGTCTTATTTAATTATTCCCTATCTATCCCTATTGAAATACTCCTGTTTATTCCCATTTTGATATTCCTGTCTATTCCTGTTTAGATATTACTGTCTGGTCCTATTCAGATGTTACTGCCTATTCCCATTTAGGTATTCCTCTCCATCCCTATTCTTTTCTGTTCATATATTTCTATCTGTTCATATGTCTTTTCATTTCTCCCATCCAGCCTACTCTCCTATTCAAACCCTCCTATTACATTTTCTATCATCTATTCGCCCCATCATCTTCTTCACCTCTCTGTGCCACCCCTCAGTGCTGGCCTATATTTGCCCTTTCTCAGTCTGAGCTGACCCCAGCCCCGCTGTTCTCAGGTCAGTGTGAGTTATCCTCAAGCTTCCGGCTGGCGTTATGCTGACCCCCCTGCAACAGCCTCAGCACTTGCCATCATCTCTTTGGCCTCACTCACATATGATCTGAAAGAACTGGGTTGCCAGCGAGAGCTTAATTGCGTGAGATCTGCCGAGGCTCTGCTTGTGTGAGATGCATGTGTGTGTGTGTGTGTGTGGGGGGGGTGGGGGGGGGTGTCATTATTTCTTTGTTTATTATTGCTTTTGTAATGCTTCTGTTAACAGTATGGATACATTTAGGCTTCCAGCTGCGATTGTTTATCAGAGATGGCGCCAGTCCAGTACCAGGTATCAGGTATCAGCAGAAATGCTGGATCAGCTATATGACAAAAAAATTGAGTTAAAAAAGGAATTCGATCATGTGACATATCTGTCCTGAAATAGCACTCAGTCTTCCAGTATGATGTGATGTTGTTAGTTGTGTAGGTATTCCTGTGCGGTGCTAGAGTGATTTAGTAGTTTGAACATGCTAATCTCTAAGTAGAGTGCTCATTTGAAGTAGTTTTCATAAGAGAAGTATCGACCAGTATCTGCCGATACTAAAGACGTCAATACTGGTATTGGGAAAAAGTCGTATTGTGCCGTCTCTAGCTTTTAGCGGTGTACTCTTGTCTATTTTTCTAGATAACTGTACATACTGGAGCCATGATGCTAATGTAGACAGCTAGGTTCACGATACTGGAAAAACTGGCATTGCAATATTGTTTATATATATCGCAGGGGGAAAAAAAAAACAATATTGCAATTCCAGTTTTTCCAGTATTGTGAACCTAGCTGTCTACATTAGCATCATGGCTCCAGTATGTACAGTTACAATAGGAATGGAAAAAAAAAACCTCATTAGGACTTATCTAGTCCTAATCATCAGGATGAATGATTTGGAATATCTGAATAGGAATCAATAAGAATATATAAGTCATTAAACAAGGGAATATCTAAATGGGATTAGACAGTGACATCTGACTAGAAACTGGAATAAAAAGAATGCCTAAATAGGAATCAATAGGAATATATGAAAAGTGTCAGGGTCGGGCAAATCAGGACGTTTGCGGATAGGCTTAAAAACAGGGGAATATGTAAATAGAAATGCAAAGGACTATCCAATTAGGAATAGATAGGATTATCTACATACATAGGAATATTTAACAGATAGGAATATCTAAACAGGAATAGAAAGGAATATATATATTGCGATATGAAAAATATTCAGGAATTTTCACCAGTTGACTTGAACAGCATTATTTAAAAACATGATTCATTGTAAAATAATTGGGGTGAAAATAAAAAGAAGCCTTGTGGTGAGACATGCATCATTCAGTTTGTCTTACTTAACATTGCACGTCCTGCGATGTGAGCACACTGCAATGATGATGCTGAAACGATATATTGTGCAGCCCTAGAGAAAACACATAGTGGAAGCATGTAGCCAGTATATCCAGTATATCATACAGTGTTAGAAACCACATTATGAGGTCTGTTGGGATTTGATGTTTGCTTGATGCTGATTGCTGGCTCTCCCATTGCTCCTTAGCTCTGTTATCCTGACTCTGTAAACTTGGTTTCTGTACAAACCAGTGCTCTGTGGTAACTTTCACAATTGCTGTGCTAGTCTAAAATTGGTCTCGGGACTTCCCTGGTGTGTGTCATTGCTGCTTTTGGGTCCTGCAGGTGGTTGTCATTGACTAAGCTGGAGTCATCCCTCTCTGAAGCCCCCTGTGAGGCCAGTGTTTTGCTTCTGCCAAACACTTTTTTGTGTGTGTGTGTGTTTGCTTTTCAGTAATCTATTTTTGGAGTATGAAATATTAATAACAGACCCATCTGCTTGTTTTAATTACAACATGTCCGGAGCTGTTGTACAGTATGCACAGCAGCACTATAACTATACAGGGTAGCGCGCGTTCACTCACACATACCCGCAAAAAGCCTCCAGCTTTGGAAACCGCTCAACGATTTAGATTGTACATGCAAGTTTTTGCGCGAATCTGCTACGTTTAAGCACTATTGGCCCACCGAGTGAAAGACAGTATCCCTCATTGTCCTAGTTCTTGGGTAGCTTTTCTTGGTGTTGGTAATCAAAGCCATTTGTTTTGGCCTGGTTTTAAGGTGGGCTCCTAGCTTGCACCTAAATGGAGGTTAATTAGCTGCTGTCCGTACACCACGGCCGTACTAGCGCTCCTAATCAGCGGCAGACCCAAATATTATGGAGAGAAGGCTGCTAAAATAATAGCTACTGTTTTGCTGCCTGCGTGTAATTCGTATTGGAAATCAGATAACATGTACTTATCAGTATCAGGAGGCTTGAGGACATTGGATCCATTCAAAGGCAATAACATGAAATGATGCAAAACAAGTTTTATCCTGCCATAAGCTGTGCTGCGCACTCTTAAAAGTCCAGAAACTGCATATGTAGCGCAGCCTTGCACTGTAGACAGCTGGACTCGTTCTTCCCTTGACGTTCTGGCATTACTTTTTCAACCTATAATTTACACCTGCAAGTATGTCGTATATATTGCGCCGCCTTGACAGCCTTCAGTGACACATGCATCATTATACAGGTCTCCTGAAGCGTGTGTTCATTTGTCACCTGAAAGTGAAGAACCCTATAGCCCTGTTGTTGAGTGTATTTTGTGCATTGGTGTAGTCTAGTCTGGAGTAGTAGGTATATTCTGACTAACTGTTAGCAACACCAACCTAGCTAGCACACAGCAAATTGACAAACATTTAGCTATCTGCATAAGTACACCCCTTAATTAATCCATCCGCCCTCGGAGTGTGGGGCCGCTGAGCGCTGAAGCACCTGAAAACGATCCTCTATTGAATCACTGCAGGGTTCCATATGCCACTGGACTCAGGAGTGATATATTATGCTCCACTATCCTCAATGAGTTGGCAGATGCCAGGAGAATGCTACCTATCAGAATGTATAGTGCCAACATTGGAGAGATAATGATCTGGGGCTGTTTCACAGTTTTCACAGTTTTCCTTGGTAGAAGTTAACGCTACAGCACACAAAGCTTCCAACTTTACGGCAACATTTTGGGGAAGACCATTTCCTGTTTCGGCTTGACCGTGTCCCTGTGCACAAAGCCAGCTCCATACAGGCGTCATGGTTTGATGAGTTCAGTGTGGAGGAAATCCAATGGCCTGCAGAGAGATCTGACCTCAACCCCACTGAGCACCTTTCAAAAGAACTTGACTGTCCATTGCATGCCAGGCCTTATCGTCCAACATCACTGCCTGATCTCACAAATGCTCTTTTGATCGAACGGGCACAAATTCCCACCGACACACTCCAAGATCTCGTGGAGAGCCTTACCAGAAGAGTGGAGGTTTTGTAATGGGGATATCCAACAGGCTCATGTAAGCGTTATAGCCAGGTGTCCACATACATTTGGCCAAAGAGTGTTAATACTTAAGTGGGTATACACAAATCCCAGTGCTTTCCTAGTGAGTATACTGCGTATAGCTGTCTACACTTTAGATTTTTTGGAGAGCTTGAGTCCATTTGAGCATGCTTAAGTGCTCTGAGTGGTGGGACACAAATAGGGACTCTCAGGAAATCACGGCGTCAACAGCGGTTAATCCATAAAACACATACTTCTTCAGTTGTACGGCAAACCGTAACCCGAGCCTGCCTCCTGTCTCTGTTCTTTCGGTAAGTCCTTTCTTAGAAAAGATTAATCCTGTTAACCTCTCTGCTGCTGAGATAGTGTGACATTCTCTTTGCTTTGGCGCTTTCGCTCATGAATATGAAAATAAAATGTCTGTGTAAAGAGGGGGCTTAGCTCATGTGTACATACACAGTGAAAACCAATCTCTGTACAACATACAACACAAGGCTGGGCAAAATGGCAAAAGTTTTAGTTTCTGATACATATTATAACAGGAACATTTTTAATGCACCGTTTGCAAAGATTAGCTATTAAAAGTCAATGAAGAAATTAGAACTAGCGATATGCATGGGTACTCGAGTACTTGGTGAAGTGATCAAGGTGCCAGCATTTAAATGATTTAAATGATACTGAAATCTTTATTCCGATACTCATTCTGCTTAACAAACAATTCCTTTTTTTGTAGATTAGCATTGTACCGATAGGGGTTTTCACTTCACCATTGTAGCAGTATCCCCAAGAACCCTCCACAGAGTCACGGATCTGGTCCATCTGACTTTCTTTTATTTCTTAGTTCACCACGGACCATAAAAAAGCAAGAGAAAGGAGCACGCGTATGCTAAGCTGGCTGCCGCTAATGCTAAAATGCTAACCAAACTCCTCAGTGCTAAATGATTAAAAAACAAACCACCCAGGCTAGCTCTTCAAGCTGCATGGGGTGGATTATCACAGGACACCATTAGGAACCTCTACAACTCCATGCCGAGACGTCTGGCATACTGAGAGACACTTCTTCTGTATATGTAGCTCAATAAATATTACCCATATCAGTCTAAATGTATCATCATTTATTGATCCTCCTAACCTTTATCTTCCTTCCCAATAGCACTGCAGTCCCACACTTCCTTCTGGGTGCAACTGTTCTTTTGATAATGTGTACAGCCTTTCATTTTAGAAAACAGATAAAGACAAATATTACAAACAAGTGAGAGGAAAAAAGGAAACTGCTAGCTGAGAACATTCCCAGAACGTTACCTACAAGTTCTAATAAAGCTTTAAAGGAAATGTTTCAAAGAACATTTTAAAGATATTTATAATTTCAGGAAAATGTTTTATGAACGTTACTGAGAGCTGAGATGACTGAATGTTTTTAGAGAACGTTCCCCTACCTTTAGAAAGAACATTCTGGGATGCAAAACATCTTGCTGAAGCATTAATGGAACACAACATTGCATGTTCTCAGAACGTTTTTAGAACAAATGGTTTCTAGCTGGGATGGTCTGATGTCATTGCTGACTAATCATTAATCTAGTTTACACAGTATAACCAGAGTAGGAAATGAAGGAAGAATGAGTTAATTGGACTCTGAATGGGGAAACAAGTGTTGAAAAATGGCATTTTCTCTAATACTCTGCCTAACCACCGGCGGGCCGCTCCCATAAAACGCTGAGCAAAACACCAGTGGACCGCCAGCTTTGCCGTTAGTGGGCCCACAGTGGTCTGTTATCCTCTTGCTATCTAGGTTAGCCTGGGGCAGCTGAAAACATACAAACTCAGCTCTTTCACTGATTTCACTGCCATGTCTAGTCTGGGCAGAGCACTGCTATAAACCTGAAGGCCAGCTTGTGTTTGTGTTACAACCCAATTAGCAAGACTTCATGAATACAGTCAGTGAATGTCAGTTTCACATGAGGCAGGATTCAACTGCTCAAACTGTAGTTTTAACCACTGCACTGCATCCCTTATCTCTCATCCGCGGAGTTAAAGACACAATAAAAACACCAGGATTTCCTGACACCTCCAAGAAGGAGATGATAAACACTGTATGGGATGATTTTGCTAACATATAGCATTATATATAGCACACGTGAAATCCTGATAACCTTGTGCTGGTCTGTGCTGCTTTATGCTGGTCTGGTGCTGGTCTGGTGCATGGTCATGCTTGCTAACCAGCGTCAAAACACAACATATGCAGGTTTTGGAGGTGATCAGCCTATCAACTTCCTTTGCTGCTGGCCAGCATACCAAGCCCACCGTATGCTGTTTTTGTTACCATGAAAGAAGATAAAAAAGCAGGGGCGTTTGCTGTCTTATAAAAGGTTTTGAAGCCTCAAGCAGGGATTACTGGTCCCGGAGATGCACCACCCTGGAGAGTTTAGATCCAACCCACCTGGCTGTAATATTAAGATGCCTCTGAAGGTCTTTATTTCCTGGAACAGGTGTTTGATCTGGGTGGTGGTAGATCTCCAAGACCTTGGTGGTAAATCTCCAGCAGTTTGATTGCTGGTCATCTGGGCCAGGTGTCCAAGACAGCCTAACTGTTCTCACTCTCTAGGGGTCGGTAGGATGGTGTGCTGTCCTTACCATCACTTAGCGTGATGCTAGCCAATATGGGCATTTAGTGTTGTACTGTAAGCGCATTGGCTTGTCCAGTGATGTAGCAGCAGTTTGCAAAGATGTGGTGCTTCCTATGTCTTAGAGGAAGAACACGCTAGCCTCCACCTTCCCAGCTTTGCGGGATTATGTGGTCAGAGATGCCTAGCTAGTGGGTGGAATTGGCAATGACCAAATTGGGAAGAAAACTGGATATAGCGCATGAAGTCTCATAGAGCTGTGGAGGATCACAAGCTTTTCCTCAGTACTTCATAAACCTATCAACAAGGAAACAACACTCTTGCCACTGTGTGGCCGTTTAGCTCTTTTATTCTGGGTGATAATGACAACAGATCCTATAGCGCAGTTGCTTGACAGAGTCCTCCAGTAACCTGAGAAAGAGAAGAAGAAATATACTTTATTGTTTTATTCAGTAGGTTTCATATTGCCCCTCAGCTGTCCGTCCGTGATTACATCCTGTTGTCAACAGCTGTTCAGAGAGAGAGAGACAGTGAGAGAGAGACTTTGCTTTTCAAGGTCATCAGTCTGTTCATGCAAAAGGAAAACAGTGCCAATTTGGAGGGCAACATGACAAAAAAAAAAAAATAAAATAAAAACCCTCACACCCAGAGTTCTCCCTCATACTCGTCCAAATCATAATGAGCCACTCAGAATGACATTCAGACTAAAATGACCAATTACCATTCAGAACAACTAGCATCCAGTTACAGGTAAATAATGGCTTGATGTGAGAAATGTTCCTAGAAATCATAAATATATTCAAAGTAAAGAACATTCTCCTGGTACAGTCAGTCACACCCACTTAGCCTCCAGCACCTTCCAACCAGAAGTGTCCTCTTAGAAACGCTCTGTTAGCACGCTCTACTAGGGGTGGGCAATATGACCGCTTGTATATGGATGCACCGATATGGGGATGTTGGCCAGTGTACATATCTGCTGATAAATAAGAATCTATAAAAAGTAGACACTGGGACTAAATCTACATGGATTAGCACTACGGAGGAATGTAACATGGTACAACAGCAATAAACAGAAGAACGTAAAGCAGATAATTTAGCACGGCAGCTCAGCATTGCTTGAAAGCTCTGTTCTTATGGAGTACAAGGAATACAGTACAGTAGGAAAGGTGAACCCATTTTCTACATAGTGATGGGGAGTCCATTCCAAATGAAGCGATTCTTCAACTCCCACATGTCTGGCCAATGACTCCAAGAGTCAAAATGCTTGGAGTCGACTCTGCTATAGAATGTTTTTTGGCTTGAGGGAACTTCTGGAGGCCAGTGCAAACTACCAGGCTCCATGTACTTCTCTACAGTAGTGATGTTCTCAGTACTGTCCCTGCCCACTTCATCATGTCAACTAAGCAGAATTTGCTGTGCTACTCAAAAGCAGCTGAACTACATTGCAGATGTTCAATCTCCGCTGTATCCCATTACCCTCGGCTCTGATGCTGTCTGGGAGTCGCCGAGTCGGCGGGTCGTTTCCATCGTTTCCAGCAACAGGAGTCGAAAGTCGGATTTGACCCCAAAAACAAATGGAGTGCTGCATCACTACCTCTACAGGAAGTACACTTCTGCACATTTACTGAACAAATGGAGCCTGGTAGTAGTGCTAGAGAGACACGAACTGCCGAACCCAAATTCCTTGTGTGTGTCAACTGATTCTGATTTCTAATGTGAATGTAATATATAAAATGCGGTGTAACTCTTTTTAGCTGTTTATGGCCCGTGTTTACAGCATGTCCATTGAACAGCTTTACCCATATTCACTTATTAACTTAAAATAGGTCTACCATTAAGAAATTGGAGATGAAAATGTGTTTTTTTCATGGCTGACTGGGCATTTTAAACACACTAGGACTGAATCTGTCAAAGCTGGGGCTGCTGACCACTACAAGAAATGGACAAATGGATCTGAAGCTCTTCAGAAGCAGCCTATGTTTGAAATGCACTTATAGGAACTAGACAAGACCCATATGACACATCACTTGCTGTTATGTAGAACAGTCACTAGAAGAGCACCCCGTGAGATGTGCCTGAATTGCTAGCTTAGTACTATTGCATTATTTCAGTTTGGTAGGAAATTGCATCAAACGTAGAACGGAAAGCGTAAATGTGTAGCAATTGCTGGGAGTAAGATGACGTAAGAAGCTGTGTACACATCGACACAAGCTGAGCCTCAGGTTTGGCCATGTGTGTTTTTAATGCTAGGCTGTTTGAAGAGGGTATCTCATGTTGCTTTCTTACATGATCATGATGGTGAGCAGAATGCATAGGGGTGTATGTGGGTGGGGGTGATGGACTGGGACGCATGTGTTACAGAATACTGTACATATTTCAGCTGTGCATGGTTTTCAGTGTATGCCAGTTGAGCGACATCTGTCACGCTGCCCAACACCCCCTCAAGCCACACACATACACAGAGAGAGAGAGAGGAGCAGTGGCCGTAGGATGAGTTAAGGGTGATGTTTGGGTGATGTTGAAAGCAGCTGTGTGGAGATGATGTGGTAAGAGTAAATATAGCAGTGAGGAACAGGCTGTCTTTGCAGGACCCAAGATATATTGCCCCTGTGCTTTTTAGCTTCCGTCTTCTACCACAGTATGGAAAAGAGGTTAGGACGTGTTCAGTAGCTGCAGTCTACTGAGTGTGAGGAGATGGATAGTTGTTTTCTTTATTTTCTCAGATACATACAGACATACACACCCACCAGCTGGCCTTCTATTCCCCTTTTACCTCAGTAACACCAGCGTAGGCCGCAACAAGTGTTTTTCACTGTGTGCTGTGAGCATCTTGACCAATCACACCTCCAGATGAGCACTTCTGTAGGTGTTTTGATGAATGAAGATATTCATGTGTTCAAACAAAAGGGAACTGTTTTACAGTTAGGAGGTTGTGATGCCATAGCCATCTGTATCCGGAAGTCCAGGAGAGCATAACTGGTCTCACTGGGTAGGTAGGATGGACCTCCCATCACTCAGGGCAGTGCTAGACAACCTGGGGATGTATTATCTAGCACAGGCAGGAGTCGGCAGCCCAAATCAAACCACCCTTGGAGCCACAAGATTTTACAACCATTTAATTGGTGTTCTAGTGTATACATATACACTAAAGCACACACACACACACACACACACATATATATATATATATATATGCTTTAAGCTTTAGCTCAGCTTTTCTCGCATCTCCGGCACGATATATTTTGGCCAAATTATGATTTGTAGTAAAAATGTCACAGTGTTCAACTTTTTTGGTGGTTGACAGTTTCTCAATGTAGGTTAGACATGTAGGGGAAACCAGCTGGAGTGCTTATAAACGTAAATGAATAAGGGTATTACTAAATTACTAAGCATTACTAAATAGTTCAGCAATGCTGCAGTTAATCACCAGCTAATGATTAAATATAGCAACTAACATTATTTTACATTTCATTATGTAGTTTATAATCATTACTAAATGCTTTATGCCCCAAGACTCAATTAATCATTAAATAATGTATATATAATCCCGTCATCTAATTAGCTCTTGGACTGTTAGCACCCTGCATGTTTATATACAGTATGTTTCACTGTTCCAACTGAACATGGCCCAGCTTCCCAAAAGTATCTTATATATAATTAGTATTATTAGGAATAATATAATATATATCATAAATGTATAAATGACATTTGATATATTATTATTTTTGAATGTATTAATATGTTATTAATAATTATTTAATGTTCTTTATTGTAAAGGCTGCACATATCTCTTAAGAACTGCTTTGTAAGTGTATAGCACTGCTGAATATGGCATATATATATATATATATATATAATAATATAATAGAAATAGATCATAATATTGTAATAATAAGTATTACATAATTACTATGTACATTTATGAAGTGTTTTAAGTTACATATTTAAGTTACATTTTTAAGATGTTATTTGAAATGATCATAGACTTAGACAGTAAATTGTCCTTAGTGCTTACTTTTTATTGTCCCAATTATTGAGTTATCCTTAATAAGATTATTATATGGTTAATTGAGACATTACTTAAGCATTTAGTAAGGATTATAAACCACTTAATAAAATCAATCAAAAATGTATATTTTTTAATCAAAAATAAAATGTGTATATCATAATTCATCATTAGTTAATCATTAGTTAATGATTAATTATTAAATTAATAATTCACTCTTTAGTAATTCTTATTACTATCGTAAGTACCTTTAATAGACGTACCCTTATTGTAAAGTGTTACCGTGATTCCATCATTTAAGACCGTCAATCATTAAAAGTGTGGAGCTGTGGAGCCGCAAGGGGGCTGTAAAAGAGCTGCCGACCCCTGAGCTAGCATAATAGAATTGGCAGTTAGTGTTCTCCTCCAAGCGTATTGAGCGGCACAGTCTAGCCTTCAACCAGCTTGGCAGCATAGGGGGAGACGAGCAGCTGTAGCATGTACATATTCATGTGTTTATATTTACAGTAGATCTGCTGACAACATTTACAGGTTACGCTGAGTTTGCAACACACACACACACACAATCTATTAGAGGGTAAGAAAAGTCCATCCACGGAGCTCGACGGGGGTCAGCGATCACCATGGCAATTCTGGAGCCTCTGCTAACGAGGAGCTTTCATTAACGGCTTAATTGCAGAGAGCAGCAGAAGCACACTGCCGGAGGAGGAGGAGGTGGATAGAGAGAGAGAAGGAGAGAGAGAGAGAGAGACTAAAAGAATGACAGGAAGACAGAGAAGGAGACAAATGGAGATAGAGAGAGAGAGAGAGAGAGAGAGAGACAGACAGAGAGAGAGTGAAAGACAAAGGGAGGAAAAGAGAGTGAGAGAGAGGTGGAGAGACAGAGAGAGAGAGGATGAGAGAGTGAGAGGGAGATGGAGAGAGAGAGAGAGTGAAAGACAAAGAGAGGAAGAGTGAGTGAGAGGGAGGCGGAGAGACAGAGAGAGAGAGGGGGAGAGAGAGAAAGGAAGAAAGAGTGAGAGGGAGATGGAGACATAAACACACACAGAGAGAGAGAGAGAGAGAGAGAGAGAGGTGGCATCAGACTGGCAGAGATCCGAAATAGTTCTGACTTCATCATCTGCTTCAGGCTGCCCATGCAATCATGTGACCAAAATGACCTCAGGTCATACACAGCAGCTGCAGGGGAATGTCCCCAACTCTGTCTCTCTCTCCCTACGTCTTTCCTCCCTGTTTTGGCGCAGGTGTCACCAGAAATAAATAACACATCTCTAATGCGTTCCCCAGTCTCTCCCTTCCCTCCGTGCCCTGTGGTCCGTTTCCCAGCAGGAACAATACTGTACCAAGTAAAACTCAGGATCCCAAGTAGGGATGTAAATGGTGAACTGCTTAAAGATTAATAATAATCTCTGTTTAAAAATGAATGAACACCGTTTTATTTCATTTCCAGTAAACAGCAGATCCCTCCTTTAGGAACAGGCAGGTTTATAAACTGAGCTCAGGAACATTTTTGAATTGTGCAGATGAGGGCGCTGCAAGGAGAGACCCCCAGACAGACCAACTAAAACTGAAGTGCATGCCTAAAACACTACTAACACTACTTTTTAATATCTCAGTGCATTAATAACTGTCAACCTAAAAAGTTGATGTGTGCACGTGTTTATATAAATATATAATTCTAAATATAAATATATATATGCAAGTGGGATGGCTAGAATTTGCCAAAAATTTGCATTCCTGAAATATAATAGGAATACAATATAAATATAATAGAGCTCTAAAACTGTCGAATCTCTGCTGTTAATCCAAGGAGAACACTGAACCTCCAAAGAAAGATGCTAGAGACTTTATAATGATCATTGATGCACGCTTTGACATTGGAAAGACACTGACGTCAGCTTGTGCCTAATTAACAAAGCAGCGTGCCAGAGCCCGTGTTAGGGAAGTGCGCTCCAATGTGTGCTCCGAAAGTGGCTTTCACTTCATGAGGTTTCCCACTGATTTGGGAAAAAGCTGGAACACTCTGCAGAAGGAGACTTCCTGTGTGTGTATCCTGGCCTTAATGAGCTGCTGAGAGGACTGACCCCTGACTGTCTGAGTGCACGTCTGGGCTCCTGGCGAATGGTCCTGTTCTTCCGCAAAGTAGTAGACATGCCTGACTTCCGTGGGAACATTAGCCCAAGTGGTGACTGCTTGATTTAATGAATGAGTGAATAAGTGAATGAATGAAACAATAACAAACTATGGATGTCTACAATGTGGAACACTGGAATATTGTTACCTCTGGGAAACTGACCAGAAGGCATATCAAAGGAAACTGAGGAAGACCATATATACATTGTATATAGAGCTAGAGCTTTAATTAATACATTTGTTGGTCGTCTCCACCAACACAACACCGGGACGCGTCCCTGAAGATGACCCGCTGCCATTCTGAGTCACTCCATGACAGTCTGACGCGACACCATTGCGGTCTTTGGCGACATTGACATGGTGTTAAGGGCAGTCATCGCAATGTTCTGCGTGCATGTAGTCCTGCGTCGTACAGCCGTCTGCCAATGGTGCTGGCGCTAACAGGATGGCTTATGGAGGGCATCACTGCTCGCTGAATCGTTGGGTCAGTCAGGTAAGCAAGCAGTTAGGTTTCTATACTAATATGTTATATAATATGGCAATAATAATAATAATAATAATAATAATAATAATAATAATATGTGCTCTAAAACTAGCTAGCTTTTCTGGACCTTGTACACGCCCACACGTGACAACAGCCTCAAACACACCCACAAGAGACAAACTTGGTGCCACGTAAACCACTTGTCGCCTGCTAGTGTGAATGTAGTGTAATGCTCTTGTGGCTGAATCCAACCAAATCCTCACAACAATGTTCCAACATCTTGTTGTTCCAACATAAAAGGAGGACAGACTCCCTATCAACACCCTTCATTTCAGAGGAAACACTGGAGCAGCAGGTGTCTTCAAACTCTCCCAGTATGTACATGTAGTTTACATCTGGTCGCAGTATAACACTGGATAACTGTTATTCCTTTACCTCCCCCCCCCCTCTCTCTCTCTCTCTCTCTCTCTCTCTCTCTCTCTCTCTCAGAAAATAACACAAACACTTAATTCCCACCCATACACTCTTCTAGAGCTGACTCACATCTCAAGCAGCTATCTGACCATAACCAGCCCCCACTGTCAGGCCCTCTTCTCTAGGCCTATTCTAATTCCAGCCCGTCAGCTGCATGCATGTGTGTATATGTTCATACTTATTACAGAGGAAAAATAGCTGGGGTCGTATGGAACTGGCCCATTTTCAGTGTGTTACAGCAGAGCAAGTATGCAAACGAGATTTGAAGTGGAGTGGTAAAGAGGTGAGAGAGAGAGAGAGAGAGCGCAGAATGCTAAACAAAGCTTAGAAGAATTATACTGAGCACTTAGCACAATTATAGAGACTGAGCAACCAACAAGGACAGAGAGCTTTACTGAATACCATAAGAACCAAATCTACTCAACTAGAACCTGTTAACAGATGTCCAAGTATGTCTTCGTGTGAGTGTGTCATGATAACTGGCACCCCCATGTTTGATACTTTACGCAACCTCACTTTGCCAAAATAACATCATCATCATCATCTTTATTTCAGCGTGAGATTACGTTGAGGGGGGCCTTTATATACAGCGTAGCCGGGAGTCACGTGGAGGGTAAAAAAACGAGTAAAGATTGATTAACCAAAGATTCCAAAGTAAAGATAAAATAATAATAAAATAATAGAAAATTAAATTAAGAAAAATGTTTAGCTAACACATTTACGTTAACACTTTACATTAAGTACTAACTAGTTAACATGCATAAAGTACTGACTAACTAGTTAACATGCATGTAATACATTAACAGTGCTTACAATGGTTAACTAATCTTAAACATATAACTTGTTTACAAGTTGTTACATGTTTACTTAACATTAGGTAGCTATTATTAACACATTACTACATGTTAACTAATGTATTACTACATGTTGACTAATGCATTACTACATGTTAACTAATGTATTAGTACATGTTAACTAATGCATTACTACATGTTGACTAATGTATTACTACATGTTAACTAATGGATTACTACATGTTAACTAATGGATTACTACATGTTAACTAATGGGTTATTACATGTTAACTAATGCATTACTACATGTTGACTAAGGCATTACTACATGTTGACTGATGTAGTACTACATGTTAACTAATGCATTACTACATGTTGACTAAGGCATTACTACATGTTGACTAATGTATTACTACATGTTAACTAATGCATTACATGTTAACTAATGTATTCGTACATGTTAACTAATGCATTACTACATGTTAACTAATGCATTACTACATGTTAACTAATGTATTAGTACATGTTGACTAATGTATTACTACATGTTAACTAATGGATTACTACATGTTAACTAATGCATTACTACATGTTGACTAATGTATTACTACATGTTAACTAATGGATTACTACATGTTAACTAATGCA
This sequence comes from Semaprochilodus insignis, assembly GCA_034552555.1. NCBI lineage: Eukaryota > Metazoa > Chordata > Actinopteri > Characiformes > Prochilodontidae > Semaprochilodus > Semaprochilodus insignis. The sequence goes on from CM067495.1 coordinate 5,562,386, forward strand.
TTATTACATGTTAACTAATGCATTACTTCATGGTAGTTAGTCAGAACTTAATGTAAAGTGTTACCACATTTACAAACAGACATAAAATAATTTAAATTAAAATTGATAGATTGCCATCTGTCATCATGACTGATTCTCTACCATACGTAACAGTGGGAATGAGGTTCCTCTCTGTGTAAACTAAGGTGACCGTATTTTGGTTTTCCAAAAAGAGGACACCTTGGGCAGGACGGTGGGAGGGGGGTTTCATGTCATTGGTGGCATAGTGGCAGTGTGTATGGCGGGTTGGGGTGGGGTGGAGGTGGGGGTGCTGGTGTAAATAGGTTTCAAATGCATCCACAACGCTATGTTATTAAACTTTAATGCATAAACAGCTACAGTTTAACAGGCCAAATAACGAAAGTCTTGTTTTCCATTATGGCCAGATAGTCTCAGTCTTTTCCATTCAACCATTTGGTTGAAAAAAATAAAAAGAACAAATAAAAATGCTTTAGCTTTTATCTGACATGCTCTCTCCTTCAGCTGTAGTTTTGTGCTATGTGGAGCTTGTGTAGGCGTCTGGCTGAGTGATGAGGTACATTTTTAGTGTCATGCTAAAAACGTGTTTTTTTTTTTAAATCTGTCCATGAGACAGGGTCTGTTTTGACCTGAAAGCATCCTCGTTTGTGAATTCCCTCATGAATTAACATGGTTAGGTCGTTTGATGTGAACCTGAATATGGGTGGAGTGTTAACACGCTAAAACAGACTGAACTAAACCAAAGACGATCATAGTTTAACACTAATAGTACGAAATATTCAACCTGCCATTTAGCAGTTTCACAGAACATAACACAACATAAACCGTGACTGCCGGGTTATAGACACTGACACTACAATTAAACTCTGATATCGACTTCTAACTACAATTAGACCCTGATTTCAAGTTCTAGTTATAATTACCTACTGATATCTGCTCCTACATACAGTTGGAACCCGGTATTGGTGATTCTTTTGCCAATGTCAATCAAGTTGACGCACCATCTGCAGCTTTAAGATGCACAAATGTAATTATGATGCACAGATATACTCCAGATTAAGCTGGCACGGCAGGTAGTGCGGCATAACCAGCCGTGCTGCACAGTTCACTGGAGAAAGGTGCTGCAGATATTGATTAAGAGGATCCTCAGTCTGTAAGTGTAAAGAACAGCCTGCAGCCCATATTTATTATTTACAGCTTCTCTTCATGTGCAGTCAGACAGTGTGCTGGTGGCAGCTTTTTTTTATAAACCCCCCCCCCCCCCCACCTCTATAGTATCATGAGTCTGCAATGCCTAGGGGGTTTGACTGGACAGGGAGGTTTTATTGGATATTGGTGATCACAGGATCTCCTGCTATCTTTCAGTGATCTTTGGGGAAATGTTTGTCTCTCTAATCATCATCTTCCCTGTGCTGGGGTGCTGGAGCTTATCCCAGCGCTCACGGGACGGAAGGCAGGAAAGACCCTGGACAGGCCACCAATCAATCGCAGGATCCTCACTGTGCTTGGGGGTAAAAACAAACATGCGTCCACGTCCATGCAGCTTTGCCAGAGCTCTGGTTGTTTTATTATTGCCCTGTGGATACGGGCTACCAGGTGAGTTATGAAGGTCAACACAATTTTGTGGCCCGTTATTTGTTTGTTCTCTAATCTTTCTATGCTGTTGCAAGACTAGAGCTAAAGCTCTATGCATGGAACTGCATATGCAGTAGTCAATACATTCAAATAGTTATGTACAGCCCTTTATATTCATCCATAAGCTGCCTTACTTTCAGTGCATTTGGATGAAGAAGCCATGAGTGCACTATTTAAGGAGTTTGGAGCAGCCAAAGTGAATTCGTCACCTCATATTTATACCCCAGTGAAACAGAAGCCATGAACAGCTACTTAATAGATGAAATTAAAAGGGTGAAATAAATGAGAACACGCTTCAGTTACATTTGTTTCCAATGGTGCCAGTAATTGTGCCAGCCAGACTGAGCTGATCAACCACTAAAATCCCCCATGACCTTTTAGCCAAGGGTGCCAATAATTATGGAGCCAACTGTGTGCGTGTGTACAAGGGTGTGATTGAGTACATGAGTATGTTGTGTGTGTGTGTGTGTGTGTGTGTGTGTGTATGTGTGTGTGTGTGTGTGTGTGTAAATAGGACAGTATAAGTTTACCCTCGGCCTCTGAAATGCTGACAGTGTTTCCGTATTGTTTCCCACATGCAAATGTAGCCCAAATCCCTGTCTCCGATTGGCTGCCCGGAGGTGCATCTGACAGGCGTAATTATGGAGGCCTTTGCTTCGGCTGTCAACTGCAGACAGCGCAGAGACACTCAGCGAAAAGCACGCAGCAGTGTTCGGGGGAGAAATTAGAGCCAGGAACACTGCCATACGACTAAGAACGTGTCACAGGGATGCCGCTGCCATTTGCATGCATTAGCATACAGCCTGACCAGATTTGGATATCCAGCATGTAGCAATTAGATGTTTGCTGTCTGTCTATTAACACGTTGAGAGCGGTAATTGCAGTGTAAGCACTACATGGAGGTGTGGTTATAACGAGAGACTGCTGATAAGTTTTAGTCATACGTAGAGGTGCGTCAGGCTTTGAAGAAGAGTTTAATTACACCAGCATAACAGAATAAATTATGGGCTGCTGTTTGGGGAGGTTTGTGGTGTTGCACTGGTTATACCATCAATTCCTAAGCTATTTATGCCTTATTTCTTCTTTAGTCATGTGATGTCTCAGTGTGATGTGACACTTCACTGTCATTCCATTAAAAAAACCCACTCCTGGGGCCACTCACAATCTTTTCCTGTCCAGGACTTATGTAACATTATCCCACACAATGGCTACCAAACACACAGTTTGACACAGAATTACTGACCATGTCGTTGTGTTTGACGGGGTTAAAAAATAGACTGAGATAAGGACTTGATGCAGTGACGTCTGAGACCTGACACTGGGACTCGACTGGGACATCTCAGAGACTCAGGATGTGACTTGAACTTGCACCTCAGAGATTCGGAATTTGACTGGGACTCGCACCTCAGAGACTCTGTATTTGACTGGTATGGTATTCGACTAGGACTCAGGGTTTGACTGGGACTCGCACCTCAGAGACTCTGTATTTGACTGGTATGGTATTCGACTAGGACTCAGGATTTGACTGGGACTCGCACCTCAGAGACTCAGGATTTGACTTGAACTCACACCTCAGAGACTTGGAATTTGACTGGGACTCTCACCTCAGAGATTCGGAATTTGACTAAGACTCACACCTCAGAGGCTCAGGATTTGGCTTGGACTGTATTTGAATGGGATTCAGGAATTGACTGGGACTTGCACCTTAGAAACTTGGAATTTGACTGGGACTCTCACCTCAGTGACCTGGAATTTGACTCACACCAGAGCTTGCTGGCTCAGTTTTGCACTTCAAAGACTCAAGACTAGAATTAGACTTGCACTTCAGCAATTTGAGACTTGGACTTGTATAAAGTGCCTTTTGAGAATCTCTGCTGCATAGTGGCCTGTATACAGTTTAATAGAGTACTAGACAGAAGTAGAGACAGAGAGAGAGAGTGTGCCTGGAGCAATCGTAACATCTGTGCCCATCTCTCACACCCTCTGCCACAACCCCTCACCCCCACCCCACACATGCTAATTCCCCCTCCATGCATCTCACACACGTGTACTTGGTCTCGTGCACATGAAAGGGTAAATTCATACATGCGCTCTTACACCTCTGCTCATCTGTGTATAATCACCCTGGGCAGTTCGAGTCTTACATTCAGCAAAGACGAATGATGCTTTCATTCTCAGACACAACCCTTCACTCTCATTTTCCCTTATCCAAGTCATTGTACATATGATCCCCTAATTCATTCAGATTGTAATACACTACAGGAAGTGTAGGGGACGATACGGCTCTGTAATGTTTATATGATCCCCTCAGTTGTTCTGACAGATTGTAATACACTACAGGAAGTGTAGGGGGCGATACGGCTCTCTAATGTTTATATGATCCCCTCAGTCGTTCTGACAGATTGTAATACACTACAGGAAGTGTAGGGGGCGATACGGCTCTGTAATGTTTATATGATCCCCTCAGTCGTTCTGACAGATTGTAATACACTACAGGAAGTGTAGGGGGCGATACGGCTCTGTAATGTTTATATGATCCCCTCAGTCGTTCTGACAGATTGTAATACACTACAGGAAGTGTAGGGGGCGATACGGCTCTGTAATGTTTATATGATCCCCTCAGTCGTTCTGACAGATTGTAATACACTACAGGAAGTGTAGGGGGCGATACGGCTCTGTAATGTTTATATGATCCCCTCAGTCGTTCTGACAGATTGTAATACACTACAGGAAGTGTAGGGGGCGATACGGCTCTGTAATGTTTATATGATCCCCTCAGTCGTTCTGACAGATTGTAATACACTACAGGAAGTGTAGGGGGCGATACGGCTCTGTAATGTTTATATGATCCCCTCAGTCGTTCTGACAGATTGTAATACACTACAGGAAGTGTAGGGGGCGATACGGCTCTGTAATGTTTATATGATCCCCTCAGTCGTTCTGACAGATTGTAATACACTACAGGAAGTGTAGGGGGCGATACGGCTCTGTAATGTTTATATGATCCCCTCAGTCGTTCTGACAGATTGTAATACACTACAGGAAGTGTAGGGGGCGATACGGCTCTGTAATGTTTATATGATCCCCTCAGTCGTTCTGACAGATTGTAATACACTACAGGAAGTGTAGGGGGCGATACGGCTCTGTAATGTTTATATGATCCCCTCAGTCGTTCTGACAGATTGTAATACACTACAGGAAGTGTAGGGGGCGATACGGCTCTGTAATGTTTATATGATCCCCTCAGTCGTTCTGACAGATTGTAATACACTACAGGAAGTGTAGGGGGCGATACGGCTCTGTAATGTTTATATGATCCCCTCAGTCGTTCTGACAGATTGTAATACACTACAGGAAGTGTAGGGGGCGATACGGCTCTGTAATGTTTATATGATCCCCTCAGTCGTTCTGACAGATTGTAATACACTACAGGAAGTGTAGGGGGCGATACGGCTCTGTAATGTTTATATGATCCCCTCAGTCGTTCTGACAGATTGTAATACACTACAGGAAGTGTAGGGGGCGATACGGCTCTGTAATGTTTATATGATCCCCTCAGTCGTTCTGACAGATTGTAATACACTACAGGAAGTGTAGGGGGCGATACGGCTCTGTAATGTTTATATGATCCCCTCAGTCGTTCTGACAGATTGTAATACACTACAGGAAGTGTAGGGGGCGATACGGCTCTGTAATGTTTATATGATCCCCTCAGTCGTTCTGACAGATTGTAATACACTACAGGAAGTGTAGGGGGCGATACGGCTCTGTAATGTTTATATGATCCCCTCAGTCGTTCTGACAGATTGTAATACACTACAGGAAGTGTAGGGGGCGATACGGCTCTGTAATGTTTATATGATCCCCTCAGTCGTTCTGACAGATTGTAATACACTACAGGAAGTGTAGGGGGCGATACGGCTCTGTAATGTTTATATGATCCCCTCAGTCGTTCTGACAGATTGTAATACACTACAGGAAGTGTAGGGGGCGATACGGCTCTGTAATGTTTATATGATCCCCTCAGTCGTTCTGACAGATTGTAATACACTACAGGAAGTGTAGGGGGCGATACGGCTCTGTAATGTTTATATGATCCCCTCAGTCGTTCTGACAGATTGTAATACACTACAGGAAGTGTAGGGGGCGATACGGCTCTGTAATGTTTATATGATCCCCTCAGTCGTTCTGACAGATTGTAATACACTACAGGAAGTGTAGGGGGCGATACGGCTCTGTAATGTTTATATGATCCCCTCAGTCGTTCTGACAGATTGTAATACACTACAGGAAGTGTAGGGGGCGATACGGCTCTGTAATGTTTATATGATCCCCTCAGTCGTTCTGACAGATTGTAATACACTACAGGAAGTGTAGGGGGCGATACGGCTCTGTAATGTTTATATGATCCCCTCAGTCGTTCTGACAGATTGTAATACACTACAGGAAGTGTAGGGGGCGATACGGCTCTGTAATGTTTATATGATCCCCTCAGTCGTTCTGACAGATTGTAATACACTACAGGAAGTGTAGGGGGCGATACGGCTCTGTAATGTTTATATGATCCCCTCAGTCGTTCTGACAGATTGTAATACACTACAGGAAGTGTAGGGGGCGATACGGCTCTGTAATGTTTATATGATCCCCTCAGTCGTTCTGACAGATTGTAATACACTACAGGAAGTGTAGGGGGCGATACGGCTCTGTAATGTTTATATGATCCCCTCAGTCGTTCTGACAGATTGTAATACACTACAGGAAGTGTAGGGGGCGATACGGCTCTGTAATGTTTATATGATCCCCTCAGTCGTTCTGACAGATTGTAATACACTACAGGAAGTGTAGGGGGCGATACGGCTCTGTAATGTTTATATGATCCCCTCAGTCGTTCTGACAGATTGTAATACACTACAGGAAGTGTAGGGGGCGATACGGCTCTATAATGTTTATATGATCCCCTCAGTCGTTCTGACAGATTGTAATACACTACAGGAAGTGTAGGGGGCGATACGGCTCTATGATGTTTATATGATCCCCTCAGTCGTTCTGACAGATTGTAATACACTACAGGAAGTGTAGGGGGCGATACGGCTCTGTAATGTTTATATGATCCCCTCAGTCATTCTGACAGATTGTAATGGGGCGATATGGTTTATTGTGCATCACTAATTTGTGTGAAATATCAGGTTTTGTAATGGCAGTTTGGGTGGCGGTAGACTGGTTTAAGTCAGAATTAACAGAATTGTCTTGAGCTTGGTTCGGTTTCTTTTGTCTGGGTCTGGCTCTGATTTAAAGCTTGGTGCTGTGGGCTGGATCAAATTCGGACAGTCAGTTATTGGGTTTTTACTTGGGTTTGGACCCATATTTCAAATCCCATTAGAGTGCTACGTCTAACATGTACATTATCCATATGTTAGTTAGGAGAACATGGCAGGTCAGTGTGTTAGTGTAAAATCAATCATTCAGACATGAGTCAGGGTTTCCATATGGCTTTTCTGAACAAAGCTTAATAATTCATTCTTTTCTAACCGCATGTAAAAAGTGGTGTTTTGAATGAACGCTAGCCTTACTCATGGCAGGGTGGACTGAATGGAATAAAACAGCTTCACTATGAAGGAGTTCATTAGGTTCGCCAGTTTTATTTTCTGACGTCAGTAAGGCAATTATAATTGTATTTGAATGTTTAGAGCTCATAAACACCCCTCTGTCTTTCTCTCTTTCTCTCTCTCTCTCAAGTCCGTCCAATGAAAGAGGCTTAATTGGCGTGACCACATTCTGAACCATTTTTTCCCAGGCATTGTCAATTCACCAGGCTCTTAAGGGAGAGTAGATTTACATTTCGGTTCCGACTGAGTGTTTATCTGAAAGAAAAGGAGGTAAAATGGGATGTTAAGACCTGATATGTCAACAAAACCCGAAATACTAATAACACATGGAACCAAAACTCAGAGTTAATCAGTGTATTGAGATTATTGTCAAGCATATTTCAAGACTTGTTGTCGATCAGATATTTTTGGGGGCCTCGTGTGCACCTGGCATTGACATCCAACAGTGAGTGGATAACACTACGCACAGCTGTGAACATGTCAGATCAAGTCAGGTCAATCAGGCACCTGTGGAGATGGCCAGGGAGGCATATGACCTCCTAATATTTGTACTGCGAATGCCAAAGCATTTCTAAGGCATCTCCGGCAGCAATAAATGAGCATCTAATCAACCGCCATCATAACAGTGGAGAAAGCAGCTGGGTAGCTTCTTTCTTCGTCTCCCTCCTGTTTGTTTATAGGTTGTTTGACAGGCAGTGCGACGAGAGACTAAAGTAGTAACAAGTAAACAATGTATCCTTGCTACTGGTATCCTTGATATGCCAGGTGTAAACTTCTGTACATGTCTCTGTTCACTTATGCTCAGATTGCTTGAAACAGATGAACTGTGAATGAGGCCATATTAGCTTGATCAGTTGTACTGAAAAAACACATTAAGGTTGCATGATCAGGAGAACTGGGGTAAAGAGAGAACTGCTGATTATTCAAAAAGTCTCTTCTGATTGTAGCTGGAAGCGTTATAATCTGATTATAACAGGGTGTTATTACCTACTTTTTAATGTACTTCAATATATGCATGTGTAATTACACATTAATTGCCACTGTTTTTTACTTTGCATTTAGTTTCTTATTTATTTACAACAGAGAGGTACATGCAGGGCGCTGTAAACAACATAAATATATATTGTATTTATTTATTTTTATTTTTACCCCAAATAATTAAGTAAATGATTGCAATTAAGAAGTAAATAATTACGTAAATCATAAATAAGTAAGTAAATCATTTTTATTTATATATTTAATATTATTTAGCACTACATTATCAACACGCATAGGCTTACCGGTGGGTTAGAATAGTGAATAGTCGTAGACATTGTCACCACCACTGTAAACAATATCTTAGTCTGTAGGTTTGTCTACAGTGAACCAATTCACACCAGACCGTTCAGAATTCGCCTCGACAGTGAATCATTGAATGAATTGTTCATATTCATTATCCTGCAGTAAACTGTTCCCACTGATAAAACCCTCACATCCAGCTTTGCAACAAGTTTGCCGCAAGATGAGCAAGCTTCCACTGGGTTGTATTTTCCTCAAACCTGGATATTTGTGTCACATATGGTCATAAAAGGGGAACTTGCCCCAGGAAGGGTTTGAAATGGTACGTGAACAATGATAAAATAGCCTGTTTTAAATGTGTCGTGGTTGTGACATCACAACCCTGAAGACATTTGCCGGAACAGATTCTTACCGATGTCCCTTAGAACTTTGGTCTAGACCTAACCGATTATTCTGTACTGCTTTCAAATGAGGCCAGACACAGGGCAGCCGATCAGAGCAGAGGTCAGTCACATACATCAGCCTTATAGGCACCCCAGCAAAAACCAGCCAGTGTACGTCGAAGGAATAAAGGATTAACTGAGTACTAGAAATCACACAAAAGCTAAATACGAGAGAAATGTAGAGCACAGGCCTGTTCGTATTCTTCAAGTATGATCGTTTCTCTTTTAGGAAGTGCAGGTCATTCATCAGTCGTACATTTACTGCCCTGCCTCAGGGCACAAATTTAGTTACACCGGCCAGCCTTCTGTCCAGACCGGCCTCACTGAGTCGGCACTTTGTCAAGATGTTTTCGAACAGTCACTCACTGTGGTCAGGTAGTTTTGCCCCAGTGCAATCCAGCAGACGCTTTCCTGTGAGCCTGCGGTTGTGTGGTCCGCTTGGCAGTTTTGTGTTTCAGGCTGATTTGGAACTCTCTCGCTATTTGTTATCTTCAGTTTGGGAAGCTCTGGGCCTGGCGGCGTCCTGGAGGACCTTTGGCCGGTCCATCTCTGATTTTTGCTGTGGCTCTAAACACACGCGAGTCAGGAAATAGGTATTCTATGGCCCTTTAGGACCTGGTGGAAGCTTGGACAGAATAAGGTTTGGATTGGTTCGAGCTCCGTTGGGGCTGGGCTTGGAACCTCTGTTGGTGTCGTTAGCAACTTCTCTCTACAGCAGCGTGAAATTTCCGGGTTACCTGTTGGCTTATGAAAGGCGCACTGTCTCACTTCTGTTCTGTGCATGTGTAACACATCGGTGTACAACTCTTGCATCATTCCCGCTGGAACAGTCAATCACTACGTTTTCAGCCTTCTTGCTCTGTTCACATTACCAACAGCTTACTGTAGGACAGTGTTCATGAGGCTACATGATACCTACAGCAAATAAGTGAGTCACCTGTGATTGTAACATACCTATTATAGTTATATTAATTGTACAATAGTTTCTATAAGCACGGAAATGGCTCATGCCTTCTTTTAGTGTAATGCTATTTCTCCTAAAGAATTTTTGGAGTCACCACTGCGTCTCCTGATCAGCGTCATCTTCTCTGGCGGTGTTTAATTTAGGAAAACCCGAAGTACGAGCTATTGGTTTCTCTGTCATTTTGAAATAGGCTTCTGTCCCTGTAGGCACCACATTTGTGGAGTGGCTCATAGACACAAGCAGAGAAATACTGTTGAAAGTGCAGATGCCCCTCAGTAGAAGTGGACATATGTTATTATGATTGGAATATGATGAAAAGCTATCGTTGTGTGTGCAGTCTTCCTTTGCTGGAAGAAGAGCATCCTTTATGATTTTGTCTTTACATGCCAGACGACTCAAACCTGAAATAATACAGAATGTACAGTACCAGTCAAAAGTTTAGACACACCTAACTAGATGGATGTTGTTGGTGGTCTTAAAGACTCTACAGGCTCACATTTAACAGCTCTGACTGATGAGATGTCTGAACAATACATATCCTGATATACCACATATACTCTTGATGTATCACAGTATTATATTTCTGCCATATCTCCACCTCTAATATATATTTAGTCTCTTTTTTATCACAGTCTAAAAGCTCTAGTTCCCCTTTCAGTTTAGTGAATATTAATGATAGACAGACCAAAAAATTGATTATCCTCCTGTAAAGTTCAATTGTGGAAGTTATTTAAGGTGGACTGTATAATTCCATGAGTGCTGTTTTATAGTTTGGTGTCTTCACAGTTATTCTGCAGTAAAGCATTAAGCTCAACATAAGGAAACCTTCAATGAGTAGGCGTGTCTAAACTTTTGACTGGTAGTGTAGATCTACTGTAAATCTAATTAATTACTGCTGCCCTAGTTACATAATCCCTTAATTCCATTTACATAGCATAGCAAAACAACAATAACAACTCTAGACTTCTAAGAGTTAATGCACAGCTATCCACTCTCACTAACCTGATTTCCCTTTCTCTTGTTCGCAGATGCTCTTTAGATTGCTGTCCATTCAAAGCAATGAAATTAGCCTTGCAGCCCAGGATTCTATTAGGGTTGCGGTAACAAACACACACATTTAGCTCTAAGTGACCAGCCAAACTCATTATCCAAACGTGGTCAGCCATAAAAATGCGATTGTTTTGCTTGGATGCTTTGAAGGCGTAAGCCTGGTGTGGAAAAATTGCTTTCAGTTTATGGTTTTGAATAATAATAATAATAAAAATTAAAAGTAATAATAATGAGAACAAGAAAAATATGGTTTCATGTAAATCAATGAACCTGTTTAGCCGAAATGCAGGTGCTCCGAGGTTTTATACTCCTTAGTTTTCACTTCTCGTATTTGTGTTTTGGACTAGACTGTGCAGGAAAAGTTCCCTAGTTGACATCAGGTAACCCGACAAGATCAGCAGTGTTAAAGCGCCTATTCCTGCTGTTTAATCCGCTCCGCTCAGATAATAACATGAATTCTCAATGCTCTTGTTGCATTTATTTGAAATTTGATCTAACAAAGACACTAATGTATAGATGTGTATATGAAACACGTTAGGTATTAATAATTATATAACCTATAGATTAGCATATACAGAATCCCTAAGATGCAATTTACAACATATGTGATATACATAAAATATATGTATTTCAAATTGGCCACATATTTGAAAAACAAAATTTTCAATTTTCAGTTACATAAAATTTATACAAACATATACGACATACTGTATATGCATATACACATACAAACACAGGTTACACACATATTTGAATATGAATTTGACATAATATTATGATTTTATGTATATTCTTTATTCCACATACTTCAGCATAAAGTGAAAATGAATATAATAGCTACATAACTAAACTCCAAATACTTGCACATTGTAAGCTGGCTTTATTCACACATCTATAAGACGTTTACGTATGATCCATATATCATGTGTACATGTGCAATGTTTAATAATATGTAAACTATATAAATATATAATTTTTTTATAGGATTTTTTACAATATATAAAATATATTTTGAAATATATGTCTGACCCATTTGCATGTATGGCCATATATCAAATCCCCATATGGGAGTAAAAGATGAGATATTTTATTATGATTTGAATGAAAGTTGTGTGTGTAGTCTTGTTTAGCTGGAATGAATGAACATATTAATTACATGATACATTTACTAGTTGCAGATGATGACCTGAGTGTAAGTAAGTGGTAGATTTGGTTTTGGTGATGTGATGATCATACAGCATTTCAAGCATATCTGGACGTTGCTACTCTCATGAACTTGGACCCTTGTTAGGGAGGCGTGTACAGTCCTGCGCGTTTATCAAGAGAAGCATTTCAGGCTGGCTTAGCACTATGCAACTTCGAAGCAACTAGCTGTATGCTGTGCATCACATGGAACTAGGATATTGAAATACCTCAGTACCTGTATATTACCAAACAGATTTCTTCTATATATTGTTGTCATTCAGTAACTGATTTCAGTACCTTAATCTTAGATGGCCTTAGTATCTATGAGCCAATAAGCATGCCTCTTCCAAAATCCAGACTGCTGATTGGCTGCCTCAATTGCATTCTGTTGGTGTAGCTCTTCTTGATTAGTCTGTGGTTTGTTGTTGTCGTTCAGTACACCCACTTCCAGCACCTCATACTCTTTTCTGGTTTAAGCTACACCCATTTCTCAGGTATTGCTGTCCAGAGGAGGTTGGGTTCCGCCCTTGAGCCTGGTTTCTCTCGTTTCTTCCTTACTCAAGGGAGTTTTTCCTTGCCACTGTTGGCCCTGGCTTGCTCATGGGGGGCTTGGACCCGGTTTCCCTTTTGCTTTGAGACAACGTTGGTTGTAAAAAGCACTATACAAATAAATATTGATTGATATATTGATTGAGTATTAATATATTAAAAAATATATGTAAAAATATTAGAATATATATATATATATTAAAAGAATATTAAAAAACTGAGTGCAGTAGATCACTCCAAAAGTTAGCCGTATTAGCAGCTTGTGTTTTTTTAAAATCATCTGCAACATGTTCTGCAATATGTAATTTGCATATGTGTAGCAGGAAGAGAGCCTTCACTGAACCAGTACACATTCTAGATAAAGAAAAACAACCCAAGTTAAGGCTGAGTAACGAGGCTGAGTAAACAACTAGCTGCTGACGGGAGTTAGTGTAAGTTCATTGAAGGCCACATCTTAGCCTACTCCTCTGTCGCAAGTTTCAGCTTTTGGATCCCAAATTAGACCTTGACCATCTTCATGAAGCTTGTTTCACAAAGTTGGGACGCCTGCAGCTGTTGTGACTGCAATTCAGATGGCTTGCACATGAGTGGCAGAGCAACTTTACTTTGCTTATGCTTCACTCGAGTGGAATTTAGTTTCAAGCAGCTAATGTTGCATGAAATGCTCTCCATGTAAAGACAGCCCTTAAAGTGCAAGCTTCACTCAGCTTAATGATGTGCCCGTGCCACAGGGGTTTCTGGGTGAGTTTGAGACATGCTGCCTCGATGTCGAAAATGGCACCGTGCCCTTTATTCTGGGAAAACAGTAAGACTGTGGCTCACGTGCGTCATGATGATGGAGCTGCTGATGGTGGTGGTGACGATGATGGTGCAGGCTCACGGTTGTGCCAGTTATACAGCTGAGTCATAAACTGACCAAATCCTCTGGAGATCCATAATGTGTGTGTGTGTGTGAGGGTGGGCGGAGGTGAGCGTGTGGAGGTTGATCCATCTTTTAATGGGTAAGCCAGTAGCCCCTGGGTATGACATGTATCAATAGGTGCACAGTCGGTTCCTTTCAGCTGAGTCTGCCCAGAAACACTGCCATGAGTCAGAATATCAAGGGACTGGTCACATATCTGAGTCTGACGTGTGTTTGTTTATCTACATTTGTAGGATTAATGCTGACCATGTAGTGAAGCAGGAAAGAAAAATGAATGTACTGTAAATATATATATATAGACCTCCAAACTTCATGTGGCCTTCAGATTAGCTCAAGAACAGTGCATAGAGAGCTTCAGGGAACGGGTTTCCATGGTCGAGCAGCTGCATTCAAGCCCTACATCATCAAGCACAATGCAAAGTGTTGAATGCAGTGGTGTAAAGCACACTGCTACTGGACTCTAGAGCGGTGGAGATGTGTTCTCTGGAGTGACAAATCACGCTTCTCCGTCTGGCAATCCAATGGACGAGTCTGGTGTATATATATATTGTCGCTGTCCAAAGAAAAACAAGTATCTCCAAAATGGCAACTTTACAGGAGAGGGCAAAAGCTGGTCAGAATTTGAATGTAAGTCAATAGAACCAGACGTTTTTCCAAGCAAGTTTTGGATATTTCTGGTGATCCATTCATCATGAAATGTCCAACCAATGTAAACAGCAGCTTATATGATCAAAAGATGCCAAAAAATAAAAATTGACCAAATTGGAGATACATGGTTTTCATTGGACAGCAACGATATGTTCTTTGTGTATACTTTGGACCACTTTAGAATAACACTAATACGAATTTAGACTTTATAGTTTCACCATTAAATTGAAAGGTACATAAATTAAGAGGGCAACAGTGGCTTGTTGTTTGCATTTCATTCATTTACACTGTTAAAGGTCTGATTTTGATGTTTACATCTTCTCCATCGCTCAGCTTCAAATCTGTCAACTTCAACACATACTCATATTCCTCAGATACAATTATGCATGTGTGCTCTTTTTATTAATGTGTTATAACTGTTTATTAATACCTTGTAAAGTGTTAATTACCTAGTTAATGACTAATAACATGAATAGACTAATAAACTAATACCAAAGAAAAACAAGTATCTCCAAAATGCCAACTTTACAGGTGAGGGGAAACACCTAATTCAATTTTGATGTAAGTCACTGGACTTTTTTCCCATTTCTGTTGGTCCATTCTCAATGAAATGTTAACACAGTGTAAACAGCAGCTGCTCTGTTCAAATGATGCATGAAAGTAAAAATCAACAAAAATGGAGATACATGTTTTTCTATGGACAGTGAGGATATACTGTATATAAGGTATATACAGTACTGAGACACTGTCAGACTAGCCTCCCCTCTTTTCCCACCTACTCTTGTTTCTAATGACTCACCGTGTGTTAAGTGGTAGCCAGACATTCATACAGCAAGGTTTTCTGGTAGAGCAGCAGCGGGCTTCATAGTGTGACAAACAGGGATGTCAATCACAAGTTTCATTATTATCCAGTCTTAAATCAATTCTCAATTCTCAAATCAAACGATCTGAGGTAAACTGTGTGAGTCTAGCAGTAAACAGAGCCACACTTTTGCATTTTTACATGCTGATTTGGATTTATTCAGTATAACTGAGTTTTGGACCTATGAACATGTCTGAAGTCTTTGGAATAAAACTGGACAACTGGTAACGGAGCTGCTGCATCATT
Source organism: Semaprochilodus insignis (assembly GCA_034552555.1). Classification (NCBI taxonomy): domain Eukaryota; kingdom Metazoa; phylum Chordata; class Actinopteri; order Characiformes; family Prochilodontidae; genus Semaprochilodus; species Semaprochilodus insignis. The sequence goes on from CM067495.1 coordinate 5,577,792, forward strand.
AGGTGCTTTATGTGAACAAATGCACATAAGCAAGGCTTCATTTGGTGGACTGCACAAAACGTATACCACACGCTACCTACAGCGCAGGGGCACATAGTAAGGAATCATGCTGACAATAATGCATTGCACAACAAACATGCATCTATGACTATCTGTTGAATCAGTGATCTTGCTATTTGGTTGATACATCGATACAAATCCATGGATTGTTACATCTCTACTGATGTAACAATCCATCCAGTGTTACCAATATAAACTATTATTAGCTTAGTGGTTCTTACATGGCTTCTCGGAACCAAGAAGAAACCCAGTTCGCATATAGGGATAGAGCACAATTGGCCGAGGGGCACTGAGAATTTCATTTAAAAAAGCCATTTGCCCTTTATAGCTGCTTTTGACTTGACTCTACTCACTTTTGGTGCCAGCTACTTTGTTTTTCACTGCAAATACAGCTCCACACTTAATGGAGCTGGTCACCAGAGCATCACAGCCAACTGCTGTGACGTAAAGGACACAAACATTGTACAGTTTTTCTCCCAAATACTGCAATTCTGGTGATGCAGGAGGGTACGCTAACCTGATAGCTAGTGTTAGCATTGTGTTTAGCCTGGAAAAGTGGCTTCTCGCTCTCAGTGTTTCCTTCCAACGAATCAGTAGTCTGTGGTGTTTTTAGGTCTCCATTTCTCCCTAATGGAAAGCCAGTACCATGTCAAACCAATTCCGTGTCAAACTGGTACCATGCAGTGGAAAGCTGCTTACGCTGTATCGTAATTTCAGGATGACTGGACCAGTAGACCAAATGGTCTAAAACGACCACTACTTTCCATTAAAACGTAAGAAACTTTTTTTCCTTATCCCATAAGTTCCCATTTTTGAAGATATTGACAATATGACATTTTTCACATTAAAATAATCCCACCTTGTGGATGAGTGATAATCGGGTCTTTAAGTTCTAAGAAGAGTCCTGTCGGATATCATGTAGATTGTATTCATTCTATATGGCCTCCTGCAGTTCCTGCAGTGTATTGCAACCTGTCTGAATGACTGAATATATCATGCAAACATTACATCATCAATGACTAGACCTATTTGACCAGTCCTACTGGTTGCTTGTGAATTCTTAATTGATTGTTCTTCATTTTAGTGGTGGCTACTTTTACAGTATATTTGGCCCATCAATGCTCCAGTCGATTAATCGAGATGATTACTTGTATAATCGATTATAATCTGCAGTTAATCGACTTACCAAACCGTCATACCTTCTGCCGCAGGTTGTGGATAACGTCCATTTACGTCACCTATCCTACAGAGCACAATGGAGTGAAAGAAAGGAAGAGTGGAGCTGTTTCATGTGGGAGGGCTTACGGCAGATATTCATGAGAAATACATGTTGGCATGTTCATTGTTGTGCTGTTGAAGCTGTTTGGCCACTTCATATGCTGCTAGACAGCAGAATCAGGCGTGAACAGTAAAGGTTTGGTCACGCTCAAGCTCAGATTATGTTGTGAAGGGATTTATAGCATGGCAGAAGCACGAAACATCTAAAAGCTCTTCTGTCTTTGTTATTGGTCTTCCTTAGGACGAACCTGAACGCTAGCAATCCGAAAATCCAAAGACTAAATGGAAACAGGGCCCTTATCAGCTAGGTGCAAATATTACCACCCTGACTCAGCATATCTAGGGGGGGGATTACAACTCAAATCACTGAGCTTTTAATTGAAGTGTTTTGTTATGATGCATCATAATTGTATCTGGATGTGAGGGAGAGGGGGAAACCATTGTTACATAACCGCCTTGGAGCACCAGAAATATCCCTCATTATTTTGAGCCTGTGATATTTTGTCAGCAGAAATCCTCTCGGAATTTGCACCATTTTTCCTCGCTGTTTTGTTTCAATTCAAAGGGTGTCATAGCGAGCTGCCTTAGCCCTGCAAAAAGCTGATGAGTCTGCTCTTCTGTGCTCAAAGCGGACGTTGTGTTTGCCGAGATGCTCGGCTAATCTCCGCTTGCTATCGTGACGTGGTTGATGGGAGGGCAAAAAAAATTGTAGAGAAAAGGGAAGACCAGGAGGACGGAGAGCAGGCGGTTAACCAGATTAGGGCACATGGACACCCGTCAGCATTTCCTCCACCTCCACGAAGGGGCCTTATAGTGCCGGTTCAGCAGCTGGTGGATTTGCCTGCACAACGTAAGAAAAGCTTTAGTGATGAAGGATCACGTCTACACTGGCTGCTTCCTGGACATCAGTGAGCTTTCGGGAAGCAATTGTGTCCTTAAGACCATTTTGGATGTTCAAATAAAGCTGCGTCTATGAGCTCATCCTCAACAATCGTGATGAAACTTACTTTACAACACCTGTTGCATGTTTTGCCACTGAACCTCTTGAGATAAAAGTGACAAGTTGACCTGCATCTATATGTGCAACAAACAATTATTTCTGTTGACTGTCGTTCAAGTATTTGACTCATTGGCCTAAGCCATCAAAAGAATAGCTGCACCCAGAAGGAAGTGTGTGACTGCAGTGCTGTTAGGAAGGAAGATAAAGGTTACCAGGATCAATAAATGATGATACATTTAGGCATATGGGCAATATATATTGAGCTACACATACAGAAGCAGCGTCTCTCAGTATGGCGTTGGCCCACCATGTTTGCTAACCCAATGCGCCAGATGTCGCGGTATGGAATTGTAGAGGTTCCTAATGGTGTCCTGTGATAATCCATCCCATCCAGCTTGAATATTTTCACACAGTTCCTGCAGATTGTGTGGTAGGTTTGGAGGTACAGTGAAACTAACAATGGTCGTCCGTGGACATCTAAAATGTGTTTAAATGTAGTCAGATACGTGATTTTCTTGTTTCAACAGTTCAAACGGTTCAAATGTTTACTGGGTAGGCTTTCTGGACATGTGACCTTTTCTTTGATTGATGATCAGTGACTGGACTCCTTTGACTCCTCTTATTAGTTTCTTGCGCATTCTCAAACGTTAATGTTTTAATGATTGATTGTTCTTCATTTTAGTTATGGTTACTTACAGTACATTTGACCCATCACATGCTCTAGTTGATCAATCAAGACGATTCGTTGTGTAATCTGCAGATAATCGACCTTGACTGATTATTCAAAGTTACTTTCAAGTGACACGATTTCTTCCTTCGTGTGTTATAACGTCATAGTGATGTTTTTTAATGTGACCTAATTAATAACCATTTGTACACCCCTAAACTTTATAAGGGTCGTCTTTATGGTAAAGTTCTTGGGGAAAAAAAGTCTTACATTAAAAGCAAAGTATGTTTTGCCTTCTCCTGTGTAGTTAGTTTTTTGGAGATATGGTTTATTTTGTTGTTGCAACAACATATTTGCTCACACATTTCACACAGTGCAACAAAATCACTTCTGTATGACAGAAACCCCTGAATCCAAACTTACTGAATAGTAGTGTGTGCTCTCTCTCTCTCTCTCTCTCTCTTTCTCTCTTTCTCTTTTCTCTAAAACCCTGTTAGTTACAGATGTGGGGCTTATTTACTGAGCCACCCATCATTATCCACATTAAACACTGCATACTGACCTGAGAACAGTATTACACCCCTCATCCCCATGCCCCATTATCACGATCCTCACAACACTTATCCTAGATCAACCTAAAGAGCAAACCTCTCTCCCGTTTTATCTCCTCTCTGGGTGAATGTCTGTGGGGGTTAAGGAAGCGGGAGCAGCACTTGCCTAGAATGAATATATTTGGAAGCGCACTGAACTCATGAATGGATAAAGGCACATGGTCTCTTGACGCTGTGTACAGCAGATAAGAGTGGTTGCAGCTAGAAGAGCTGTGTCCGCCGTATCAGTGAGGTAGCTGGAATTGATTTTTTGAGGGGTGCTGGTAACAAGTTGAGGAATCTAGGTAGCAAGCATTACATGAATGATTCAGAGCAAAATCAAATGAACCTGGTTTTCCACCTCAAAAAGTAGTCAAGACATGTGGCGTCCAAAGTTTGCTGGAGAATTAATTTCTGGACAAATACATCACCATCTTCCACCATCATCTACCATCATCTTCCAAACAGTTGCTGTGCACTAAAAAGAGTAGTTCTGTGTTGACATGTTCAATTTGATCTGGGCTTTTGCATATTTTGCATGTTGCCGTGGTCAAAACAAAACCTTGCATCTGAGTTTTTGTCGTTTCCCAGTTTTTGACATAATTTGAAAATGGCTGTTATCGTTTACATTGTGTGTAGATTTCCTGATGAATGGCCCAAAAGAAGTGGCTCGAAAAGTATGTGAGGAAAGAAGTCTGGTTCCACTGACTTACAGTAACAGTCAAAAGACGTGGCTACTCATAGAAGGTTTCCTTATTTAGCTTAATGCTTTGCTTTAGCCCTTAAACGTTCTGCTTAACTGTTTGGTAGAGCACATTGTGAGTCACTATATATTAATATAGAATGTGTTGAACTTAACCTGATCGTGCCATCTCTACCAATCGGCAGGGTCTGTTAGGCTAGAAAAATCCACTAGAAGTCACTGAGTCTTTAAATGCATACACCTTGACTGTTCTCATCCATGAAGGAAGCAAGAAACAAGTAAATCACTCCACACGTGTAGATTTTTTTAGGTGGAATTTTCGAAGGTAAACTTATTTTATCAGCATATTATCGTTTCAGAGGTTTTGATAAACATAATTATGTAAGTTTATACAACAGAAAGAAGTCTAATAATAATAAGAGTGAAATAATTTTCCCAGTTTTTATTATGCTAAAGGTGTCTATGCTAAGATAATGTAATTAAAATGGACTACTTGCTTTATTATTATTGCCCTTAACAAACAAACAAAAACATTTTTGTTTTCTAGTCGAGGACGTAAATGAAATAGCAATTTAAAAAAAAAAAACCCTATCCTCCAGCACCTTAAAAAAACACCTCCAGAATGGAAATTTACAGGAGGATAAAACAGCTTTCCTAGCTTGTAATAGAAGTTGATATAACAAGTTTTTTTTTTCTAAGCAGTTTTGGACCAATTCTGTTGATGTCTGTCCATCATGAATATTCACTAAACTGAAAGACTAACTAGAGCTTTTAAACTGTGCAGAAAAAGAGATAAAAAAAGAAAAGTTTTTACACAACTAAACATATATTAGAGGTGAAGATATGGCAGAAATATAATACTGTAATACATCAAGAGTATATGTGGTATGTCAGGATATGTATTATTTCAGACATCTCAGTTGGAATCAGTTGAAATCTCAGTTAATCAGTTGGAACTGTTAAATGTGAGCCTGTAGAGTCTTTAAGATCACCAACAACATCCATTTAGCTGGGTGTGTCTACACTTTTGCATGTAAACTGGTAGTGTATCTTTAAAATACATTTTTTCCTTTTTGGAGATATGAGGTTTTGTTCTAACAGCAGTGATATGACAGTATGAGCATTGCAAAGACCAGTATTGCCATAATAACTAACAGACAATATACACTGTGCTCTCCTAGTGTCTGTGTGATAACGGGGGAAGCTGTCCAGTCATATTAAGGCTATTGCATGCTAGAGTAAACACGTTCTTCCAATTCACACAACCACTGCTGCATATATTGCAGTGAATTGGCGCAAATGACTTTCATCAAGAATTCTCGAGAAACAATCCCAACTTCTTAGAGACCCACACGTCTGCGTAATTATACCGTAATGAGGTGGAACCAATAAGATGCTGATTAGCTAAGAAGACTGTAGTGGATATGAAAATGCATAAAAACACAGTCCCTCAAATTAGTTGTTCATTTAGGATTCGGAAAAGCTGTCAGAATGCCCAGCTGAAGGATTACGGGGTTTATGAGTTGAAATAAGCCAATTTAAGGCTTGATTGATGACTTTGTTTGGAGGGGAAAGCAGTTTGAAATGAAAATGGAAAATGAGGACAGCAATGTGGATTCAAAACAAGTTAGCAAGCGTGGCAAATTAGACACGTGAACGTGCATTTCTGCTTTGGCCATGCTAGTACATGCTGATATTGGAAATATTTATTTAGTTATGTAATCAGTAATGTTTAGTAAAGAAGGTTATTTATCATTGTTATAATTTATAATACACACATGATTGTAATTTGTTGTTTTACATTGTTTGTGGGCTACAAGGTGTAAGTGCTAATGCTAATAAATCCATCTTACATGGAGCCTAGGGGCATATAACTATATTTAATTTGTATTATTAAAGGTCAAAACTGACACTAAATCCTTTAATATGACCCCAGTGCTGCAGTTTATATACCAGATATGAATAACATCTTTAAGCCATCAAAGCTATCAAGGTCTTGCTCAAGTTAGTAATTTCATAAGAGCCAGGTTCAGTATTTGAATGCTAACTGTTGATGATCTGACATAATAGAATTTATTAAAATTGTACAGCCATAGGTAAAAGTTGGGGCACATTTTATAAATGAGGAAAGCTTCATAAGTAAGCTTGTAATGCTCAACATGGCGTCCACCTTTGTTTGTTACTCTGGAGATGTGTGCCAGTGCAGTAGCCAGAACAAGCTGAAAAATCAGTTTTATTTGTGGTTTCAAATATGTTTTGTGAAACAGTCATGTGACCGGAGGTTTCAGGTATTTTTGTGTCACCTCATTCAAAATGTGCATTGTTGCAAAGATGGCGGTCGAGAAAACAGACCTTCGGTGCATTGAAACTAATTCTAGAGTCATTTCTCAGCTTCTTCTTCTTATTATTATTATTATTTAATTTTCACCCCAATCATTTTACAGTGAATACAGTTTTCTAAATATTGATGTTCAAGTCAACTGGTGAAAGTATATACTGTATATCACTGGGAACAAAATTTGAAATACTGCTGCCTATAAAGACTTTGGTAAACTCAGTTAGAAACTGTGCACTAAAAGTAGCAGATAAATACCGTATGTAATTTACCAGAGTATGCAAAATATAATGTGTATAAAATATAATACATTAAAAAACACATATAAATATACATTATAAATTCAGATAAATTTCAGATTTTGCTATTGAAGCATTTTAGTTTTTGTTATGAGATTTCCTAATTTCAGAACAGATATTCTTCTTTAAATGCCATTTATTTTTAGTTTTATCTGTGCTTGGATGACATTTAGCAGTGCTGGTAATGAATTCGGGACATTACAGATCTCCTGTTAAAGGCTATGCTGTGCATATGGCTGGTTGCGCTAAAATGTCACCTGTTGAAACTGAGTAGAACAAACGAAGCCAGACCCATATCTGAAACTTAACAGTGTTATGGAGGTTCTTTAAAAGTCTTTGAGGTATGAAGTTCCTGCAGGAGTGTTGGAGTGTGTGACCTTTAAAAAGGCTTGAATCGCATTCCCGGTGGGTTAAATACAGATTATCACAGGATGTTAACTCTATCAGCTGTGCTACTGGAGATGGGTAACAAATGATGCCTCTCAGATTTCCGGTGTGTTCATGTTCCAGAGCTTACATCTCACTGTCTCTCTGCTTGTCTGTCTTCCTCCAGGACCGATTTGGCTTCTTTTATGTAGTTCTCCTATAGAAACCTCATGGCTCACAATGTTAGCATCTATAAAATACCTTCTAATGACAGATATATAATTCCTACAAGATGCCTAATGACTGTTTAAGACCCGGTAGACCCACCCAAACTGTCCCGATCAGATAAACAGCTCTTAGAGCTTTCATCTTTTAGAGAGAGAGGAGAACATCAAGCTCCACTCCTGCTTCAGATCTGAGAACATCCACAGGTGTTACTGTCCATCCCTCCACTGTGAGAAAACGCTATGGGCCTGAAAGGATGTGTAGCTGTTCAAGAAGCTCCTCACTGAGAAAAGGAGACAGACACATCCAACAAAGAAGCTGCTGGTGTTCTCAGAACAATGGACTGACCACCCCAGAGTCCAGAACCTCAACATCATTGAATGTGTTTGGGGTTATTTGGATCGTGAGAATTAAAAAATGCAACTTCTGGAACTCTGGAGGTGTAAAAACGTATTCCTGCAGATTTCTTTGACAGACTGAAAGCAGGTCTCCTAAGAGAAAGGAGGCTAGACACACTAAATACTGAAAAAGATATTCTGTTTAGTTGTTGAAGCATCTGTTGTTCTGTTATTAAATTTGTTGTCTACTGTAGATGTAGTGATCCTGGAAAATGAGCAGTGTGGTCCATGACTTTTGCACAGAACTGTTTATGCAGTATAAATTTATACACTAAAAGGCAAAAGTTTAGACACACGCAGCTAAATGGATGTTGTTGGTGATCTTAAAGACTCTACAGGCTCACACTTAACAGCTCCAACTGATGAATGAATATCCTGATATACCACATATACTCTTGCTCATCTCTAATATATACTGTATTTTGTTGTGCAAAAAACGTTTATCTCTTTAAAGCTCTAGTTCTACTTTCAGTTTAGTGAATATTCATGATGGACTGACCAATAGAACTGGTCCAAAAATGCTTAGACAGAACCCTTGTTATATCAGCCTCCACTGCAGGTTAAGAGAGCTGTTTATCCTCCTGTAAAGTTCCATTGTGGAGGTTTTTAAGGTGGACTGCATAATTACATGAGTGTTATTTTATAGTTCGATCTTTACTTTTATTCTAAAGTAAAGCTCATTAAGATAAACATAAGGAGAACCTTCTATAAGTAGCTGCGTCTAAACTTTTGAATATATGTCTTTATAGTATGTGTGTGTATGTGTGTATATATAAATGTATATTTTTGTAAGTCACTGTTGTTGGAACAAACCTTGTATCTCCATTTTTGTCGGATCTAAAGTATGTAGCGACCTGTAATCTAGCTGTATGCAAAAGTCAAGGACCCCCTGGTCAAGTTACATGTTTCTACATGTTTCAACTTCTACAGAGAACACACTTCTGGACACTTTAGTAGAGAATTACTGTTTATTTACTGAATTTAATATATAGGAGAAAAAAAATTGATATATGTTTATTTTCTAATGTGTTACACTAAACAAATATAGCAGTTATATAGTAGATATATGTAGACGTTTGTCACGCTTCCGGGTCTCTCCGTTCCTTTCGCCCTCCCGGACTCCACTTCTCAGAGGGCTACGCTCGATGACGTAGCATCCACGGGTTCCCGAACTGAGGTTCCCATTCGCTCTCGGTCACCTGAGTTCTAGTCAGCTGCAGTTGATCACCATTCATATATATATCCTATGTTTCCATATGTTCATTGCTAAGCTTTGTCTACTTGTTAGCAATTCTGAGCGTACCTTCTGGTTTACTGACTTCCTGGTTTTCGACTTCCTTTCGTCTTTCGACTACCCCTTTTGATCTTTCCATCTTCTGCCTTTCTGCTTCTCGACCTCTGCTTGTTCCCTCCGACTATCCCTTTCGCCTCGCCCTTTCATCTTGGTAGCTCTCACTGACTGCTCTTCCCGGTTTTGACCTGTGCCTGTCCCTGACCTCGTTCCTAGCCCTACCCTTGCTGCTGCTTTGGTATTGCTGTTTGGCATTAGCACCTCTGTTGTTAATAAACTGCCCTGGCTTTTAGCTCTGCAAGCGTCGCTCCGGAGTCTTTTTGTCCTGACAACGTTGTGCACAAAATGTCCGAAAATTTAAATTTAAAGTTTAAATTCAAGCTTGTTCTCTAGTGCACGTCATTTGACCAGAGACATTCAAACTTTTGCACACGACTATATAGATAAGTAACCGTACATCATATATAGAGAATGTCTAAACTATGTATCTGTATATGCGCTTTTGTTCTTTACCTTTCATTAATTATTTGTTTGAATGTGATCCGCTGTTTCTACCACTTTCCTCTCTTCACTCTGTTCACTCTGCTACCTGCCTATTTTGTTGCCAACCAGTCACCTTCACTGCTGGCTCCGTCAGTCCCCCCCCATTTCATTACTGTGGATACAAACGGCTTTTGAAGGAAACAACCCTTTAAGTCCAAAACCGACACACGAACGCTGACAAGTGGTAATGACGGGTTCAGGGTGAAATGTGGAATGTAGAACGGCTGTTAAGAGGGAGGAGAGAGGGTTGACCCCGACTGAGTACCTCCGTCTAGAAAAGAAAGCACTGAATAGGTTCATTATTGCTTGAATTTTTTCACTTAAATTAAATTAAAACTTTCTAAAAAAAAAAGAAAAAGAAAGAAAGTTCTATGTTCGCAGCTCCGTTCCCGAGCCGAGAGGCATGATTACTGAATTAGCGGGTTTGGTCCGAATACGGTTGTCTGAGTACAATTAGAGAACAGCTAATAATGTGACACATTCAATATAAAATCACTTACTGAAAATATTCAGTGTCTAATTAGAGGCCTAAGTAGTACTCTAAGCCATAGTCCTCCCTCCGTCTTTCTCTCGCTTTCTCTTTCTCTCTTATTGCCACAGTTTGCAGCTTCTTCAAATCATGAGCAGGGACATCTTTTGGCCATTGCTTCAGACTTCACACATGCTCTCTCACGCATTTGCCCCCACTTGCCCTGTTCTAAATGGAAAATCGTCTCCGACAGGCTGTAACTTTCCACCTCAGATACTTTTAAAAGTGTCCATAAAAGTTTGCACACTGCTGCTGATCCCGATTGCACTTTTTTTTCCACTGTAAAAAAGGAAAAAGCAGATGTGTGTGAGAAGAATCAAGACAAGAATGGGCTTTTTGCTTTTATTTAAAAGCAGCTAATTAGGCCAGTCAGGGGACGTTAGCCGCTGTGGCAGGAGCTGCTCTTTTTAGCTGATCTAGGTTCTTACAAAAAAGCTGTTGTAAAAAATAATCGTGGAATAGCATTGCTGTTTCATGCTAGCATTCTATAAACTAGCTAGCAGAAATGCAGCTGCAGTGTGAGTGAAAGTAACTATGGTACTAAGTTATAATATGCTTATATATATATATATATATATATATATATATGTAGTTGCACAGATTCACTTTACTTATTATGTAGCTAAAAATAATATTAAGAACAATATTTAATTGAATTCAATTACGTTATGTCAATATGTGACAATGGACAAACAGATTGTGACGCGCGCTGAGCTAAAAACAAGGCACAGTTTATTAAACAGGTTTGTACCAAGACACAGCAACACCAAGAACAAGGAAATACAATCAGAGGGCTAAACCGAGACAGAGTCAATAGACAGGCAAGAGTCAAACCAAGCAGACAATCAGACCAGGCAGAGGTACCAAAGGGATAAACAAGAGGAGTAAACCAGAGAATCAAAATAAGGTCAAAGCCAGAGTTACAAACAAGATCAACCAGAGAGAGAACGCTCTGTATGCTACAGAGTGGCAATACTTCGCAATGAGCCAGTGTGAGAGAGAAGTATTTAAGCAAACAGACTAAACGATTGTCAGGTGACTAATCAATATTCAGGAGACCGAGATCGAGGCAACGGGGTGCGATTGGGCAAGGATGGACACGTGACATCAGGTGGTGGGTTATGGGAAATGGAGTCCAGGAGATCGGAGGTGAGAGGAGAACCAGCAGGCATGACACAATAAATGCCCATGCACATGTACAGTGTACAAAGTGCATCATGTATCGTTAGAGATTAGTCTCTAACAGTGTGTAGCATGAGAGGTTATGCTAGTCCCTCATCCGACAAGTACATAGTCTCTGTTAGCATTGAGTATCAGGTCATACTAGTCCCTACTAGCATTGTGAGAGGTTATGCCAGTCCCTACTAGCACATAATCCAAAAAGCACATATCTGAGAGATGCTAGTCCCTACTAGCATTGTGTATCAGGTCATGCTAGTCCCTACTAGCACATAACCCAAAAGGCACATATCTGAGAAAGGCTAGCCCGTACTAGCATTGTGTATCAGGTCATGCTAGTCCCTACTAGCACATAACCCAAAAGGCACATATTTGAGAAAGGCTAGCCCGTACTAGCATTGTGTATCAGGTCATGCTAGTCCTTGCTAGCATCAGTTTCCTCAATTTGCTAAATTTCCTTCGGGATCAATAAAGTATCTATCTATCTATCTATCTGTCTATCTGTCTATCTATCTATCATGAGAGGTTATGCTACTCCCTACTAGCACATCATCTGACAAGTCTGAAAGAGAGCATTCAAATGACACTCAGTGCCAAACATAAAATATTTAATTCAATTTTCTCAAATATTGTTAAATTACACACTATCAGGTGTACAGCCACAAATATACAACATTGTCACAGCGCTATCTACTTTCTTACAACGTTGTTACAACCAAAGGGTAGTGGGGTTTACATTGTCTTAACAAGGTTGTAATAATGTTACCACAACCTGACTGTTAAGTAAGATTGCCATATGGTGTTATGACTACCTGAATTCCAGGCAGAAATAATGGAACTTAGAAAGGACTCTAGATCGTTGTGGCAACATACTGACATCCTTGCTACTACAGTGTCCCAACATTCGAAAGAATTACAAGGTAATGTCACAACATAACTGTGTTTGCTGGGAAACATCAGGAATCATGTATCATAAGATGCTGTGCTACGTAGCATAGCATCCAACAAGGCCTACATACATGAGAGAAACCATTTAAAAGATGCTCTAGGACAAAAATCTAGATACTGTATTTTACATATTCAACTCAATTCATTATTTAATTGAACATTATGCTCACCCTAAGTACCATAACATCCAGCATGTAATGTATAACTAAGAAACAGCATTCAAACAACACTCAGTGACTAACATAATACAATATAATTCAGTTCTGTGAGTAAATACACAAGCTAAAGTGCACAAACTACAGAGTGTGCCACCAAACTTAATGCTAATCTTAACTAGCACGACATCCAACAAGTGTAAAACTGAAAGAGCATTCAACTGACGCTCATCCACGTTAATCCAGATGCTAGTATTTTTGGAAAAACACACCTCAGATTTGAGTAATTCATGCAAATCCATCTTTCGGTTTGGTGAAGGATCATGTGGGATCTAGAAAACAAACAGCACTTGGTGCTATCTGTGGTACAAGTGCACCTACAAGCTGTATTTGCAGTTAGGCTTAGTATAATAAGTATATTTGGCAGGTAAATGTCACATTCAGCATTTTTAAAGTGCTGTGTAATAATAGCTGTACACCGGATGATTCTGAGGTTGTCATAGCCTAAAGTCTACTCTTACGCTATTTGAGTCTCTGACTTGACCACACAAAGGTGTTATTCAGGCTGGACGCATTCCTTCCTGGCCGTGACTGCTCTCTCTGTGTCTCGCACTTTCGATCTGTCTCCTGATATCTCTTGCTCGCTCTTTCTCTCTCTCTCCTTACAGCACTGATTCACTCGGTCCCATGGCAGCGACATGCGGTGGTTTATTTATTTAATAAGGCTGAAAAGCCACAGGGCAAAATGAGTCGTTCATTCTCAGCTGCTGATTGGGAAAGAACTTGTTGTACCCAAGGGTTTCACAGTGTATCATGTGCTAACCGTTAGTACGAGTTCAGACTGATGATGTCACAGAAAGATGTTGTATATCCTGATGGTTGTAAGCAGATTTTAATGGGTCATGGTATTCATGGGACCCAACAAACAATGTTGCTGTCGTAACAAAGCTCTCTGAAACTTTATGGGACGTAACTGTAAAGTGATTTTAATAACCCTACTCCTGGAGATCCTCTTTCCTACAGAGTTAAGTTCTAGTCTGCGTCCAACATGCCGCCCCTCCCCTCACCTAACGCCAATGCATCTGCTTCATGCAATCAAGGACTTCTGAAGACACTAATGCAGGTGTGCCAGATTGAGGTTGGGTCTAGACTGTATGGGAAGGTAGATCTTGAGGGCCGTGGATGGTGACCACTGGTGTAATTGGTGGCTAGTGTTTTTAAATGGTTTCCAATAGTTGTTCATATGACTGTAACAATAAGGAAATGCTTTGCTAACGTTTAACGCAGTCACAAACTCCATTTGGTGTTAAAAAGTGGCTACTGTGATTGCCACATTTAGTGGCCATAATGAGTCTGCAATATGTTGCATGAAAACGCTGACAGAAATGGGCTTGTCATTCAAAAAATATGTGAGCTAAAGCATAAAGTTCTTATTGGAAAGTCCGTTCACTCACGGCCATCTTCACGAATATCCCCAGGCAGTTATATTTTCAGCCATATGAGACCAGACTCAAACAATACTCGAAACTGAAGGTCAAATTACCATTTCGGTAACACTTCACATTAAGTATTGACTAACTAACATGAAGTGTTGCATTAGGTAATATGCAGTAATAAATTAACAATGGTTACAATGCAACAGTTATTACGTATTTACATAACATTGTTAACCATTGTTAATATACGTGATGTAAAGTGTTAGTACTACTTCAAATATATATTTTAAATCTCTGATAAAATATGACTAAAACCCCATGTAGCTTTTGGCTCAATAAAGCACAAAATATGTGATCGTTTGCATAGATCTCCATAACAAGAGGGGGCTTTCCCTGCTACTGCCGCAATGTCGTCGACCAACCCCTGCTCATGGCTTTACCATCAAGCTGATTAGCTCTTTTCCTGAAGGGCAAGGTTTTCTTGATAAATGAACTCCATGTTGAGTGTTACAAGCGTTCCTATTCGTATTTCACCTGGCCTCCTTATTAGTAACGTCTCAAACGCCAAACGTGGTTATGTTGCATCGGTTATGTGTTTGGTTTCACTTGCGTTTTGTTCTTAGTAGATAACCTGCTAAATTGGACAACCCCCACTAGCGCAAAGTGTTGGTAGACTGTCAGTAATTAGTGGCTCTTAGTCCAGCTAGCGGTGTTAGTGGGTAACAATGCTGCCCTTCAATTGGCTAAGAAGGGTTCGGTTCCCCAACTGGGCAAGCTCACCATAGTTTCAAACTTTATCCCTCATATCACCACGTATATCCAGTTGTACTGTTGAACACGGCAACAGCTGATTTTTCTACATGACTAAAATTTAAAAATGAGCCTATAAACAAAAGTTATCGGACCCCTTTGTCAGACCACTTTTCTCCGTGGCAGGCCTATTTGGTAATAGATTAAGCATATATCTTGATGTTAGTTGGGTAACCTGCAAATGATTTCTTAAGAAAGACCTTTAAAGCATCCCGGTGGACTGGTAATCAGCAGCGATTGTGTTGGCGTGGGCAAGAGGCTACATGAGAGGAGAACGAGAGAGCCCTGCAGGTTTTACTGAATTGAGGAAATTACCAACAACTCACCGAAATGCTGAGCCACCTCGAGGATGACATTTCAGTATCTGCTTTGTGCTGAGTTTTAAAAGGGCAGAGGAGAGAGAGAGAGAGGGAGAGAGCGAGAGAGAGAGGGGGGAGATAGCAATAGGGAATGGGGGATCCAGGGAGAAATGAAAGAGAGAGAGAGAGATAAAGAAAGCAACAGGACGTTTTGACCATTTGCGTCATTAAATCGTATTTAGTAGCTCCACAGGCTAAAGGACAGTGAAGAGACACAGTGTACTGCTACACCTCCCAGATCAGGCCAGGATAGCAGAACAGTTTAGACACTGTGCAGGAAAAAAATGTTTACATATAGGGCTTTCCCAGACAATCATCTGTTTTTGAAAACTTAGCATTGATTAAAATTGACCATCATATTAAAGTTTGTATGGTGGTAATACATATTTTAAACCATGCTGCTCTGGCACTTGGACTTGGAGTGACTTGGCTGATGTGGGCAGAGACCTTAGCCATGGGGTAAAGCTCCTCTCAGCTCAGAAAGCCTGGTAATTTAACAAGGGAAGCCCCCAGCCCACTAAGTGCACCTGCCATCACAGGGTTGCCAGGTTCACAGTTTTCCTAAGAAATAAGGCTAGTTTGAAAAATTGGATGTTTTTGGCTGGAGATTTTTGCTGCACATGGCAACCCTGCTGGCTGTAGAGAAAGCTAAAATCACCAAAAAGTATTGTAAATATATTTATTATTATTAAAATGATTAAAAGGCAGATAGGGACCCAGTAGTGGTACAAACGTTACAGTGATACACACCAACATTGTACCTGTTATTCTGAATGTTGTCATTGTAATTGCTATGGGGAGGTTCGTTCCGGGGGAATACACTGCTGATTAAAGAACTAATGTTATGAGAAGCTCCTATCAATTGTCAAGCATTCCTTATACTGACACGACCTATGCTTCAGTTAGCCTGTTAGCACCTACCATAGCCATACACCATCCCAAATCTATGAATCTGCTGTCAACAGGGAAGGAAGGAGCCAAGGAAATGAGGGTCATTAGAGAGCAATAATGCAGACAGAGAGGCTTTTCCTGTCAGGTGCCTGGCTGCTCATACTGGGCTGCTACAGCGTGTTCTGCTAGCATAGCTCTTCAAACGACTGAAAACTTTGAGTCAAAACTTACATCCATGCAACTTCCCCCTATTAACCCAAATGTAGTTGATCAGCTAAGACATGTTTGGGGTCTGAGGTTTGCTTCTGTAGTTTCTACTGGAGCTACAAGGCTAATGTAGTTAACAAGAAACGGAAGCCCCAGATCGCAAGCCCACTGGCTTGATAAAGTTGGCACCCTGCAGACTGTTTGCCACTTCTGGTCCACTATTCACTATCCACTAACAGTGATCCGCTATCCATTTGCAATCAGGAACTATATTGCACCGATTAGCAATTAGTGTAAATCATCACAGACTTTCCTCAAGCTGTGTTGGGTTGTTGCATAATCTGAAATAAACTTGCTGTTGTGATTTCTGACACACTGTATTACACGCCAAGCTTCCATTACTTATTATCTACCCAGATAGCAAGCATATATCAGCACGCTGGCTTGATAAGGTTGGCACCCTGCTGAGGTTTGCCACTGCTGGTCCACCCTCGGACCACCCAGGTTACTCTCCTTCATACAAGGTCTAACTAGTGTCTTCAAACAGATTTTAAATGCACAGAAACTTTCATTTTACAAAGTTAGCCAACTAAGATAAATATTACAAGCTATTAATAGATAAAATAACCCTTCTGAAAAACTTGTTCAAAACATCATATGGTCATTTGAGCCTGTTTTTAACCAGCATAAACCAGCATGAAGCTAATTTCTTCAGCAGTGAGCTAATTTTTCAGCTCTGCCTGATGTAAAATGGAGTGAAGGTAAAGTAAGTAAAATGGACTGTGGGTGTAAAACGAGTGATAAAAAGTGCCATTGGGGCTGATACTCACCGTAACCACTGTTGGGCCATCCGGCAAACATAGAGCAGAACGCCAGTGGACCCTAGCTTTGCCATCAGCAGGCCTACAGTGCTCTGCTATCCTGATGCTATCAGGGTACATTAGCCTTGTAGCTTCAGGGCAAAACTAAAGAAGCAAACTTCAGAGACCAAACATGTCTCACCTGATCAACTGCATTTTGGGTAATCTTGAATAGACTTGCTTATTTGGTTTCTGGCACTTTTAACATTCTGCTATCTGTGAAAATAACTACAATAAATACAAAGCAAATTCAGCTTTCAAGATGGCTGCTGCTTGCTTTAACCTAGGCTTTATTATCCTCCTTTCTTCAGATAGATAAGAGTCTTTATTAACGGGTAACAGTGTTACACAGTGTTAGAAACCACATGAGTAAGTCTATTTGAGATTACTGAAAAGCTCAAGGCTGTTTTGATGATTTCAGTATGCGGTTTGCACGATGCTCACAGGTAATTAGCTTCCATTACTTGTTAGCTCGTCATTACATTAGCAGCAAACGTCGGACAGCAAACGTGTCTTCTTGTGGTGAAACTTTTTTTGGCAAGATCTTTTCTCATCCCTTTAAACACCCTTTTTGTAGGATTGTGTGAAACTTGTTGAAAGTAGATTTGATGTGAAACAGAAGCACGGAAAGGGCAAAAGCAGATATTCACTGGAAAATTGACTCAGTATTCACATATGGTGTAGCAACCCACTCACATTTGCTCACAACACATACACACACGCTCACTAAGCACACACGGTCTAACGGAAGCTTGGAAGATGAAGAATTTCCGTCCCTCTCTCCTCGCTCAGCCAACAGTAGTACTGCAGGAGCATAGTAACGACTTCAAGAACGTCAGTAGCTCATCAGAGGGAGGAAGAGAGAGAGAGAGAGAGAGAGAGAATAAAAGACGCTATAACTGTCCAGCACAAGACCCATGTGGTTTATCATGTGGAATTTTGTATAGACTCCCAAAACACTCACAGCTACAGGACCATAGCGAAAGCCACATTAGGGGAGAATTCCACTCATCTTTCAAACCTTTGGCATAATTCAGTCTTTAAGTCAGTTTTGGCATGAAATGCTTCATTCACAGTCAGAGTTATTTACAGCAGTGGTGATAGGAACCAGACGTCTGAGGACTTTAATGCCTGTAAAGCAAAGTTATTGCATGACATAGTTATGAATATGTTGCCTGATGCCACATGTTCAGACACTGCTTTATGATAGTGGGAGTTAGAGTTCTGAAACTAAGCTCACCAGACAAAAACCGAGTCACCTGTGTCACCTGTGAACCCAATAGCCTGAAATACCTCCACAAGCACAGCTACCATTCGATTTGGCATGGACTGGACAAGTTTCTGGATGTAGGCCACATCAATGTTCAGCTACTCTTGCATTAAGGAATTGCACAGTTGGGCCAGATTTGGTGGATGCCTTCCCTGGCACAATTCTGAGGAGAATTCCTGTAGACTGTGATTTTAGCCACCGCTGGTAGACCCGTATGACCGTACGCTTCCATACACCTGCAGATTCAGCTACTACCTTCACACTATGGTCTTGGCCACACCCAAATGCCCAATCACTCCTTTTAACCAATCATTAACATCTGCTTTGGAGCCATTTACCACACATGGAACGAGACATTCACTCTGCTGTACCTCCTCTTCTCAATCTATGAATCCTGTCACTCACACCCCGCAAGTATTTATAGCCCCGTCATCCTTGTGCAGCGCCCTCTGCAGGGACCTAAAGTTATTACCCACTTAAGCATGCAAGGTGACTCATTTTTTGTTCAGTGAGCTTATTTTAAAAATACATCAGTGATAGGAGAGGTGCATGCAGGGCATTGAGTGCCACTTGGTCACAGTTTATGTTACCACGCTGTGTGACAATTCCAACATTTAAGTTTCCATATTTCTCACTGCTCACTTGCTAAACTATTGGTGTCCCTCAAGGCTCAGTGCTGGGTCCTCTTCTCTTTCCACTCTACGCACAGTCTCTTTGACCTTTTCTCTCTCGGGAGGCCACCTAGGTTTTAGTCTCTTGTCATCTCAAGGTTTGACTACTGCAGTTCCTTCCTGGCTGATCTTGCATTGCAGGCCACCATGCATCTGATCCAGAATGCAGAAACATGTCATTAGTTTTCCTCAGTCCACTCATGTCAGTCCACAGCTGCGTTCGCTTCACTGACCTCCTGTAGCTGCCCGTATCAGGTTTAATACCTTAATGCTTGCTGACAAAGCCAAAAATGGACCAGCCCTTCCCTACCTGATGGCAGTGGTCAAAATCTGTACCTCGAGCATGGTGAGCTTCAAGTACAGCACAGCTTGACCCACCATCCTTCAGGGTGCATGGTAGACTCTTCTCTGTTCTGGCACCCAGGTGGTGGAACAAAATTCCAATGGCTGTCTGAACAGCAGACGCCCTCACAGTCTTATTCTGAAATGCATTGTATTGCACTTATACTATGTTTAATTTTCTTTCCTTCTGGGTATCAACTTTGGCTCTTGTCCAGGTGGTGTTGGAGGTGAAAGGTAGTTTGGACTAATTACACTAGCTAAGATGCATTTTTTGAGTGGACAACAAAGCTGTAGTCGATAAGAGCTTCTGCTCAATGCCGTAAGCGTGAACTTTCCAGAGATGCTTGCTGATCGAGCAGAACAATAGTGGTCATTCATACAAGATTAAAAAATATATATGTATTTTTGAGTTGTTCTGGCTGCTGCACATACTTATCTCAACAAGGCAAGCTGATTGGCTGTTTGTAGGGGGAACTTACACTATATTGCCAAGTATTTACTCACCCATCCAAATCATTGAATTCAGGCGTTTCAATCGCTTCCATGGCCACATGTGTATGGGACCAAGCACCTACAAACTTTAGTGAAAGAATGGGTTGCTCTAAGGAGCTCAGTGAATTCCAGTGTGGTATCATCGTGACAGGAAGCCACGACAAGTTCAGTCGTGAAACTTCCTCGCTATTAAATATTCCACAGTCAACTGTCAGTGGGATTATAACACAGTGGAAGTGATTGGGAAAGACAGGCCACGTAAAATGACAGAGCAGGGTCAGCGGGTGCTGAGGCACATAGTGTGCAGAGTTCACCAACTTTCTGCAGAGTCAATCACTACAGACCTCCAAACATCATGTGGCCTCCAGATTAGCTCAAGACCCGTGCTTGGAGAGCTTCATGGAATGGGTTTCCATGGCTGCATCCAAGCCTTACATCACCAAGCACAACGCAAAGCACCAAATGCAATTGTGTAAAGTACGCCACCACTGGACTCTAGAGTGACGAATCACACTTCTACGTCTCATAGTCCGATGGACGAGTCTGGGTTGGGGCGGTTGCAAGGAGAACAGTACTTGTCTGACTGCATTGTGCCAAGTGTAAAGTTTGGTGGTGGGGGATAATGGTGTGGGGTTGTTTTTCAGGAGTTTGGCTTTCTCATTCATGTTTCTGCCAGTAAACTCCTCCTCCTTTATAATTGAAGAACCCGAGGAACGTGCAGGTTCAAACCATTCGCTGGCACGATGAATAAATGGGTTTATTGGGAAGCTATTAAATTAGAGGTAGGAATTTTGTCACTGTCCAAAAACCTCAAACATATATCTCATTATGCAGACGTTTTAAGATGAATGGACCAATAGAAATGCTCCACAGTTATACATCTTTTTATGTGAAGAACATGTTCTTCTCTAAAGTTAACTTGTGGTGTGACTGTGATGATCTGCTTTATGCCAGTTAGTTCGACTGACCGTTTCTAGAGCCCCTGCATACTAATCAAGTAAAAAAGTGAGCTTTATTTTTGGACGTTTTATTAGGGTTATGTAATTAGCTTAAAATAAAACGGTGATGATATCGACTGACACTGCTACTGCACTCACAAAGAGTGCCTGTGAATTGCTGCTATTTGTGGAACCTATTTTTTCCAGCCTTGTTCAATGTATGGACTAAAATCATAAAAAGGATTATTGCGCAATTAATAGAGGAGCTCTAATGGGCATTACATGGTACGTTCCACCTGCAGTCAGGCACAAGAGCCATTATGGGCTAATCACTCAGTTTTACCTGGGTATGTTACTGTGTGCGTGCGTGTGTGTGTGGGGGTGTGTGTGGGTGTGTGTGTGTATCCTCTCTGGCAATTCTATTACACAAGCTAATATTGCAGCTAATGAGAAGCCATTACGGAGGCCGGAAATAGCCGAGAAGACCGGAGACCTGTGTCCATAGCACTGCGGCGGCTAATATAAATATATGGACTGGGCTCTGGCCACCTCACCGCCACTCATTACTGGAGTTAGAGACAGGCGGAGAGAGAGAGAGAGAGAGAGAGAGAGAGAGAGAGAGAGAGAGAGAGAGAGTTTTAGTTACTTTTCTGCCTCTCATGAAGTCTAAAATTTTTCCTCAGGGAACAGCACAGCAATGGGTATGAGAGCAGCTGCAATTTCCACTGGAGAGAGAGAGAGGAAGAGAGAGAGAGAGAGAGAGAGAGAGAGAGAGAGAGAGAGAGAGAGAGAATGCGAATGAGAAGAAAGAAAGAAAGCAAGAGAGAAAAGAGAGAGCAAGACTGAAAAAGAAAGACAGAAAGTGAGAGAAAGTAAGAATGAGAGCAAGAAAAAAGCAACTGAGAGAGAAAAAGATACAGATTGGAGAGATTAAGAGTAAGATAGACAGTAAGAGACAGAGTGAGAGAGAAAAGAGAGATGATGGAGAGAGAGAGAGAGTGTAAGAGCGAAAGACAGAGAGTGAGAAAAGGGAGAGGTTAAGAAAGAAATAAAAAGATGGAGAGAATATGTGAGAGAATGAGAAAGTTAGGGAGAAAGAAATAGAGACAGAGTAAGAGAAAGAAAAAGAGAGAGAGAGAAAGAGAGGGAGTAAAAGAGAAAGGCAGAGAGTGAGAAAAGAGAGATTAAGAGAGACAGAGTAAGAAAAAAAAGATGGAGAGAGAAAATGTGAGAGAATGAGAAAGTCAAGGAGAGAGAAAGAGAGAGAGTGTGAGAAAGAGAGGGAGTAAGGGAGAAAGACAGAAAATGAAAAAAAAGAAAAAGGAGATTAATAGAGACTGAGTGAGAAAGAAAGGGATAGAGAGGGAAAACGTGAGAGAACAAGAAAGTAAGGGAGAGGGAAATGGGGAGAGAGAAAGAGAGAGGGAGTAAAAGAGAAAGGCGGAGAGTGAGAAAAGAGAGATTAAGAGAGACAGAGTGAGAAAGGAAGAGATGGAGAGAGAAAACGTGAGAGAACGAGAAATAGAGCCAGAAAAAGAGAGAGTAAGAGAAAGAAAGAGAGAGAGAAGGAAACAGATCTTAAGTGGAGCAGCTTTGGGCTAGAGCTTAGGGCACTGGCCTTGTGACCGGAAGGTGGTTGGTTTGATCCCCTGAGCTGACAAGACACGACTGAAGTGCCCTTGAGCAAGGCTCCTAACTGCTCACTGGGTGCTGTGGCTAGGTAAAGATGGCACTATGGCACTTTGTCTTGTGCAGTGCTGATGCTGAAACTCTCAGACCGCATAACTGGCTGGATTTGCAGTAGTAGGTGCCGCTGACCTCATAACGGCCTGCGATTTAAAAGCTGTAAGAGCTTTTATGACTTCATAAAGAGTTTATTGAAGACTCCCTCCACCCAACACTTCCCTGCACATTTATCTGCATGCACTGCCTGTACTCCGCACCCGGTGCATTTGTACTGTCGTTAATAAAGAGAGGGTCAGGGTTTACTGCTGAAAGAGTGACGAGCCATGTCCAGGTTGATTAATTACCGAGCCGAGCGAACAAGCTGCTGTTTTATTAAAACGTCTGATGCTTCGTCCAGATTGTCTTGTGTGAGGGCCGCAGGGCTTGCAGTTTTCATTAAATCTGCCACTACTTCACCATCTTCATTGTATCATCGTCTTCTTTACCCCGCACACGCACGCAGGCGCACCCGGCTGCAGCCAACACAGTGCTATAACGATCAGTCGCTTTTAAAAAGACCCATATCTTACAGCTGTACATCTGAGGTCCACTCACATTTGCATGGGTTCGTGTAGAACAATCAGCCATAATTCATTTTAATGAGCAATCTCCATAATTAACCAGGCCGTTTTTGTTCCTGTGCCTGAATTACTGATGTATGTAAATGAGCTCTTTCCCTGTTTTTCTGATTCAAAAAGCAGCCTGGTCGGAAACACTGCTATAGGCTGCTATAGACTGAAGTGGCCTATTACATATCATTGCACTCATCGCCAAGAGAGTGGTTGCACAAATAGCTGCACCCAGAAGGAATCAGCCGACAGGAATGAAACTTGGTGGGTAGGTTTGACATCATGAGACATGCCAGTGATTCAAGTTTTACGCACGGCTGTGCATGTGGCGTAAGCAAGGACGGGCCTTATCGCTGTACCCGACTGACCCAACAGCCACGATTGCGGACATTCAGTGAGCAGTGATGTCCTCCATGAGTCATCCTGTTAGTGCCAGCACCACTGTCAGACTGATGCACGATGTAGGACTACATGAACACAGACTATCACGACGACTGCCCTTAACACCAACACCAACACCAACACCAACGTTGCAATGGTGCAATGATGTCATGCAATGCAATGGTGTCTTGTCAGACTGGCAGCGTGTCATCGTTAGTGATGAGTTTAGGCTTGATGTCTTGATGTCAACTAGTCACTGATCATGTGATTATGGCACTAACAATATGGACACCTCATTGAAAAATACAATGGGGGAAAGCCTGGTGATTTAGGGGTCCATATCTTTCTCAGATCTATAGCACTTCAAAGATCAGATTATTATTCCAGTTTTCTTGAAATTCACGATACAACGTTGTATGCGGTTGGAGAGGGAACATAACACACTATAATCCTGGAAGGTTTGAGATCAGTTACTCTTATTTTCATTGAGTTACAGGGCTGTAAATTCCTCTGCCTCTCCAGTCCTCATTCGAGGGCAAGCCCACCTAGAGTGCGCCTAGGTCGGATACTAATTTGCGATATTCCGTGGTCCATATCTCTAGTTCCCTGGAGGCTAGCCATGCAATCCAGAGCGTGTTGGTAAGGGCACATCATGAAAACGCAAAGTTGTTTGCTGCAAAGCATTCTCCCATGGTTTTATTAATGACATGATCAGAGAGTAGTCATGTGGTCTGAACTACACTATATTGCCGAAAGTATTCACTCATCCAGATCATTGAATTCAGGTGTTCCAATCACTTCCATCGCCACAGGTGTGTAAAACCAAGGACCTAGGCATGCAAACTGACTCTACAGACAGAATGAAAGAATGGGTCGCTCTCAGGAGCTCAGTGAATTCCAGCCTGGTACCATGATAGGATGCCACCTGTGCAACAAGTCCAGTGGTGAAATTTCCTCCCTACTAAATATTCCACAGTCGACTGTCAGTGGTATTATAACAAAGTGGAAGCGACTGGGAATGACAGCCACTCGGGATGACGGGTTCAGCGGATGCTGAGGCACATAGTGCACAGAGGTCGCCAACTTTCTGCAGAGTCAATCACTGCAGACCTCCAACCTTCATGTGGCCTTCAGATTAGCTCAAGAACAGTGCTTGGAGAGCTTCATGGAATGGGTTTCTTTCCAATCTTAACCCAGAATTCTACAGTATGGCTTCTTCTCCTGTTGGACAGGCTTGATATTTGGATCAAGTTAGCCTTGTGTAATTCCCTCCTGGCCACTGGCTTTGAAGTGAAGCACTACCCTTCATTAGTTATTCTGAATCTGCGTTGCCTTAGCCTGAGGACAGTACGCTCCAAGAGCAACAGACCCAATTCAAAACAATGCATCCCATACCATCCTCTCTTTTTATCTTTCTGTCTTGCCCTCCTTCTGTCTTCTTTTTGCTAAGCTCTTGTGCAGCACATCTTTCCTTTTTGTAGCTTTTTGGCGTGCTCATGGTCTTGTGAGGCGCTTCTGAAGAAGAGTTCTTGAAGGCCCCTCACGCTCAACCATAAGGCTTATATCCTGTAGGTCTACATCTGAACCGTATTGTGGTGTTTTTGTATTCGAGTTCTGTTTGAAGATTTTTGGGCAAGATAGGAATCAAGATCTTATTCTGTTTTGTTTCTTTCAAAGCTGACCAAGTCGCAGAGCCTAAACAGAAGAGTAAATGCTAGCTTCCCGTTTGAATGGCATCAGCAGTATCCACCAAACTCAAAACAGTAAACAAGCCTTATCACATTTCTTCATGTATTTAGTTGATTTAGTCATTTGTATATGTTCAAGGGCTACTCATTCATCTGCTGTTTACATCTGCAGTGGACAGTTCCAAGAAGGGCTATTTGAGTCACCTCAGGCTTGTGGTCTGATGCCCCCCAAGGCCCCTGGCAGCCAGCGCTAGCGCCCCTGGGCACTGTACATAGCCTGCATACACCAGCCACTTTATATATAAACACTGGTAGCATTTAAGAATGAGACTGTCCTTATAAAGGGTTTATAAATGGTTTCAAATGGGTTTATTAAGGTTTAGTTAATGAGGTCATAAACACCGTTAAATCTTTAATAAGAGTTACAACACAAAGAAGTGAAACTACATTCTGTTCTACTGTAAAAGCTCAGATTTGAACTTCTTTATCACTCAGAGACCTGTGAGCTTCAGCATAGTCATATCCATCAGATACACGTTTGACCGTCTCATTAATGTGGAATAACTGCTTATTAATACTTTATAAAGTGTTTATGATCTACTAATAACCATTAATAAACTCATGGTATCAAAAGACTCGCCTTGTAGCTCAACAGTGCTGGTGTTTTTGGCCTTCCTCTAGCCCTCGTTTGTTTGGAGTATGAGGTGCCGCCCTTGGCTGGATATTTTTGGGTGGTGGACCGCCCTCAACCTAGCAATGGCACTGTTATGTGCCACAAAACCCACCAACACCATGATGCCTGATGACACTGTGACAGTGCAATTGCTGTTTTGAGAGTGGTTCACCTCCCTAATAATATCTGGTCAACAACGGCCCTGTGGCCAGATACTGACCACTGATGAAGGGGCTAGAGGGCAACTGATGAGCTAAACAACAAACGGGCTTTGGTTTGTAATTGTATGCCAACATACTGGACCTCTGACATCAGGGTTTCTAACAAAGTGGCCAGCGAGAAGAAGAACAAGGAGGTGTTTCTAATACATGGGTTGTTCTTTCATTATGTGTGCATGTCTATGACTCCTGTTCACCTGCCTACAGGTCATCGTCCTTTGAGTTGTGTTGCCATGTGATGAAAATGGTTGTGTTGTGTTGATTGAAGTAGCAGGTTTAGAATGTTTCTGAATCCGAAAGCGTTCCACACCAGCTCACGTCACTTAAAGAGCGTTTTAACTGCACGTCTTAAATCGACCGTGCGGCCAGTATTTATTGCGTATGTGAAATCGAGTCTCGCCATGCAGGGCAATTTTAGAACCATATACTCCTTACGTTGGAAATTTCCATAAACTGACGGACGTCACAGTGAATGAACCACAAGACCCTTTTCCGCTGCTCCAAGCCTCTTTGCTTCTCTCATTGCGGCGGTTGCTGTTTCTTTTTATATCTTTTCCTTTGAAAAAAAGAAAAAGTGGAAAGAAATGGAAGTAGAAAAGAAACATGCAAAGACATGGTCACTAATAGCCTTTTTTATGTATTCTGCCAATCACACCAGGGTTAAAACAGGGAAGAAAAAAGGAAAAAAGAACGAGCAAAACGCTTTTGCAGACGTCGGAAAAACGCTCCTGCCCTTTCTCTCCAGCTTTATTCAGAGTTGAGGAATTTTATTAATGGAAAATGTGAAGGGGTGGGTGATGAGAGTAGGGTGGGGGGGTATGTTTTCCAAAGTCATTATGGTCCCTTGCTCTGAAAATGTGCCATGGTTCGGGCCACTCGCACTCATGCACATTCATGCGGAGCTGGGATAAGCGTTATGTACTGAACCTCTGATGAAAACTGCCATCTGAGAAAAGAGACAGAAATGGCATTCAGCATTAATGTAGGTGCGAAGGTCAGAACGTAGCCACAATACTGTGTTCACGCTACAGTTTCAGAACTAAAATGTCCCCTCTATGCTGCTCGACCACATACAAACAGAGCTAACCTACCTGCCACCTACCTTTTCAGGTACAGCAAAGGTCTAGGCTTTGGAAAGTCAATTTTACTGGGTTTAAAACTGAGAATGTGTAGTAATTTTGATTACTGAGTTTAACATAGTTAGGTTTAAGCTTAGGAAATGGTTACACATAGATACTTATTATGCTTTCATTACCCGTGTATTATCTATTATGGGACATATTATTACATATTGGCACTTGTAGATACCAGTACACATAAACAGATGTCAAACAGGGTCGTAAGGTTGGGGTCAAGTTAGGACGTGAGCAGATGAGGCTTAAAAGGTTTATTGAAAAACACAGCCCAGAGGTGTCTTCAAAAACATGCAAAGGGTGGGCAGCAAGGCAAACAGGGCAATCAAAAAACAGTCCAAAAAACAAAGCCAGAAGTTAAGAACCAAAAGACACAATGAGAGAAAAGGGCTCTGTACGTACTGAAAACACAGAGACGTTACTTCACAAAGACCAAAGCAAACCAAACAGCTTATATAGGCAATAACACAGGTGAAATCAGCTAGTATTCAGGTGAGGCCGATCTGGGACAGGCTGCTGGCTGTGTGCAGGAGGTCACATGATTGTAAGTACTCTGGGAAATGGAGTTCTCAGGCGGTGGAACTTGGGCAGAGCCGGAAGGGTGCATGACAAGGGTGAACTGGTAGCAGACGTTTTATGTTAAAGTTGTATGTTTACATTTACAATGCGATCATTACTTGGTAGTGGTAGTGTTGGGAGTCTTACCCAAGGACCCTTATTGGTATAGTGTAGGATGCTTGCCCAGGTAGGGGATCTACAGTGTGACACCCACAACACTATACCAACTACTGTAAATTTATGTTAATATACCAGATTTTGGTTTTGAGCATTACTATATGTCCATATCACATAGTGTTCATACATCATCATATAGTGTTCGTAAAAATGTATATTATACATAATCCACGTAATATACACCAACCAGCCATATGCGTTATGCACATCTCCTTGTTTCTATACTTACTGTCCATTTTATGAGCTCCACTTATCATGTAGAAGCAACTTGTACTTCTGCAATCAATATCTGTTTCTCTGTATAGTTTCCTACCCTGTCCTTCAATGGTCAGGACCCCCACAGGACCACCACAGAGTGGGTGGTGGATCATTCTCAGCACTGCAGTAACACTGACGTGGTGGTGGCGTGTTAGTGTGTGTTGTACCAGTGAGAGTGGATCAGACACAGCAGTGCTGCTGGATGCCTCAGTGTCACTGCTGGACTGAGAATAGTCCACCAACCAAAACTATCCAGACAACAGCGTCCTGTGGGCAGCATGCTGTGGGCTGCATCCTGTGAGCACTGATGAAGCACAAGAGGATGACCAACACAAACTGTGCAGCAGCAGATGAGCTATCGTCTCTGACTGTCTGATAGAGTGGACAGTGAGTGGACACAGTGTTTAAACACTCCACTCACACCAGCACAACACACACTAACACACCACCACCACGTCAGTGTCACTGCAGTGCTGAGAATGATCCACCACTCACATAATACCTGCTCCGTGGTGGTCCTGCGAGGGTCCTGACCATTGAAGAACAAATGTAATTGTTGAACCGATGTGGTAAGTGGAGCTGATAAAATGGCCAGATATGAGGAGGTGTACTTAATGAAGTGACATACGTATATAGCACATATGGGGCATAGTTTCATAAATGCATATAAAATTTATTTTGGGGTATTTTGGTCACATGTTCGCACAATATAAAGAACACCTGGCATTTACAAACAATGTAACTGTAGAACTTGCTATGACAGCGACGATGTACATTTAGAAGCTCTCTTTCTCTCTCTCTCTCTTTCTCTCTCTCTCTCTGCTGCTGTTAACGTCTGTATGTGTGTTTGAATTATGGAGTTCCATCCTGTGAATCGTACAACATTAGTGCTGTAAAAACTAACTTACTGCCTCGTTCCTGCCACACCATCAGACTGAGCTATCAGAAGGATTGATGGCTGGTATTTAAGGAGTGAAATGCCAGCAGTTGGTGAGGGGAGGGAAGCGCCTCACAGTAATACGGGTTAAATGCGCTTTCTGGGAACTTGATGATTGCCAATTCATTGTGAACTTGCTTCCTCTGTGATAATCACAGCAGTCCTGACCTCTTAAATCATACTCGTGCTAATCATACTGATTCTTCCTGGGGTTTTCTATGAATGTCTGTAAAATATAAGAAGTCTAAACCTCTATATTTATGCAATGTATATATATATATGTAGTATGGTGGTAAGTTGCAGATGTCGCTGCATGACAATCCCATAAATTTAGGTGATTAAATCAGGCCAGTCATTCTCTGAGTAGACAGTTTAGGGCCTTTTGTGCCGTTTGTGCTTACACACAGAGGAATTTGTCTTCTGCATTTAACCCATCCGTGAAGTGAAACAAGCACACACACACACACACACACACACACACACACACACACACTTGCCTGGAGCAGTAGGCAGCCCTGTCCACAGAGCAGTTCGGGGTTAGGTGCCTTGCTCAAGGGCACTTCAGTCATTACTATCAGTTCAGGGAATTGAACCAGCGACCCTTCAGTTAGAAGGCTGGTTCCCTAATCTCCAGCCCACGACTGCCCCCTAGCTGTGGGTTGTGAGTGACGGGATCCAAAGATTGAGAAGAGGTGGTACAGTGCAGTGAACGTCTCGTTCCATGTGTGGTAAATGGCTCCAAAGCGGATGTTAATGATTGGCTAAAAGGAGTGACTGCATCTGGGCATGCCAAAGACCATAGTGTGAAGGAAGTAGCTGAATGTGCAGGTGCATGAAAGTGTACGATCAGACGGGTCTACCAGCAGTGGCGAAAATCCAAAAAAAAAAAAAAAACAATCCATAAAGAGTGTCTGAACATTGATGTGGCCTACATCCAGAAACTTGTCCAGTACTTGCCAAATTAAATCACAGCTATTATTCATGCTCATTGAGGTATACATGGCCCTGGTCAAGCTTTTCGCTCAGTGGCTATGACAAGCAGCCTGACCCAACCTGCCTCATAATTCCTAAACAAATAGAGAAAATCAAGGAAACAGAGAAATGGAAAGTCCACCCCCTCTTTGTTAGCATTAACAGTTGTTTGCTTAGCAGTCTAGAAAGAAATGTTCTGAGTTCAGCATCAAACTTCATCCCTTTACTCTCAAAGGGCATCTCCAGTGGTGGTGATTGGCAGCACCAATGTTAACTCTTGTTCTGCCTCTATTTATATCGCTTCTTTAGTTTGCTGCCAAACATGGTTTCTTGCTGGTGGTGGCAGTTGCTTAACAAGAGCTTTAGCAGTTATAGCGTTTACTCACACTATGACAGACAAAAAGTTAGAGTACGCCATTGGGGCAGCACCGCTACGTCAACATCTCATGTTGGACTGACTAGAATCAACGCTACAGTGACTCACTTTCGCCTCTTGAGGTACAAAGTGGTATTACAAGACAGGATATTGGTTCTGCAAATTCTCCTGATGATTTCATTCATTTTGGAATGTTGTAAACTACTAATCCTACTTTTGGTACAACACTTTTGATCAAGGCCTGGGCGCTTCCTTGCCTTAAATTACCCTTACCCTTGAAAGCAGTAGACCATGATGTTCGGTTGTACACACCAAAGGCTTAACTCCATAAAATGGCAGGTGTATTACATACTAAGGCTTATTATTCAGTAACTACATGGGCTACAATTCAAAATGAGTTATTCTTAGGTTTTAGAGGTGTGCTGTGTTACACTGTGGATCTGCTGGTGGGTCCTGACCACCTAAGAGGTTGAGCTTTGTCTGACCTAGGGACACTTGCTAAGAAAGGCGGAGCATCGCTAAGCCTTTAAATATAGCTACCTGTCAATATTAACTGGTCTACAGCGGCCCTGTGGTTAGAAACCGACCAGTGATGAATGATGGCTGGCAGATTGTGCATGATGACAGATGGTCAACAGATAGCAACCTCAGAACAGTTGCTATGAAAGAATGCTTTGTGGGCGGAGCATGGAGAGGTCAATTCTGCACGTCCCTCATGGCTGATAGTTTACTCACCCTCTGTGGCACTGTATTAAGATGATCAGAGCCAAGCAGGTGCCACTGTTGGACCTCGTCCACGTACTGCCCCCTCAAACACCCAGGATTAGAGCTAACACACGCACACACACACACACACACACACACATACCCCCACACACACAGTGAGAAACGGAAATCAGCGGACACTCTATGATTCATTAAGTCACTCACTCATGCACATGCACAAACACACGTGTGCTCTTTTTATAAAAAGAAACAGAATTGTATCTCCTAACTACAGGCGCTGAAGACATACGCTTCAGGGTACCACCACACTGACATGACCAGTGGCAGTTTAGGAGGACCATTGTGGTTTGTTTGCTAAACTGTGCGCTGTGAGTGTCCTGATCAGTTCCAGATGTGTGTTTCGGTGGGTGTCCTGATGAATTGAGGTATTCATGTAATCACATAATAAATTATTTGGGTTAAAATGACAGAGGTCTGCTTTAAATCACGTCACGTTAACAACTCACTAGCATGTTTCTAATTATTATCATTAAGGGCCATCAAGTCAATTCCCACTCCTGGTGACCATACGGATAGTGTTTCTCCACAATATCCTGTCTCATGTTTGGCTATTCGGGCCTCTGAATGGCTGGTTCATGGTCTTCTGATTGTATCCATCCATCTTGTAGCTGGTTGTCCCCCTCCTCTATTACCTTAGACTGTTCCAAGCAATAACAGTCTGTTGCAATGACTTGGTTCTTCTCAGAATATGTCCAAAATTAGAGCTTCTCTTTGGTGGTCTGGGCTTCGAAATGAGAGGTGAGGCATGATTTGGTTGAGGATCCACTTGAACGAGCTAAATTACTTACTAAATTACTAAATATCCTTGTTCTCCTTTGTTCTCTTTGTTCTTTGTTCTCCTCTCTGTTTGACAAAACCTGGGCGGTCTTAATCTTGAGTCATGCATATGTAAGCTGTATCCTCACCAATCATGAGGCTGATGTGAAATGTCCCCTCCCCTATGGTCTCTATGTGTTGGGAGGAACATATAGAGTGAAAGCTAACCACCAAGCTAAAGCTAACCTAGCATGCACAACACAGCTACAAGTTGGTTTGAGAATGTATTTTCTGGAAATCTTTTTTTAACCAAAATCTTTTCTAATAATAGAAAAGTAATGAGCTTATCCACACATTATTATGATCTTGTTCACCTCTTTTTGTATCTTTGGTTTGAGAAATGTGCAACAATTTACTCTTTCCACCAACTTCAACTTGCCACAGCACCATCTTGAGGCAGACCAGTGCTGCAGCTCTGGACAGAAGACAGAAGCTTAACGACTGTAGGTGAAACAGGCTCAACGATTATATCATAATATCTGAAAAATCTGTTTTCAAGGACCGCCCCAGAATTTCCAAGAGGTCAACGGCAGAGTCCAAGGAGTTTATTATGGGGTCCCAGACCAACAGCTTCCAGGACCCTGTCTATTTTGCACCTTGGTCCGGCAGCCCATCTATCCATGTGTTCATCCATTAGTTTGTTCAGCCAGCCATGCCAGCATTCCCTGGCCTCACATGCAGCAGCAAAGTGAATGGGAACCATCCGTCCCTTAAGATGTTGCCACATAAATCCAGATAATGTTAGAGAATGTTAGGAACAGTACGA
>CM067495.1:5615666-5618166 GCA_034552555.1 Semaprochilodus insignis
CAGGTGGTTGCTGAGGTGTTGCTAGGTTAGTGCTATGCTTTTCCAGGTGGCTACTAAGATATTACTAAGGTTGTTGCTATGCTATCCCAGCTGGTTGCCAAGATGCTTTTAGGCTAGTGCTCTGCTGTGGCTGGGTGGCTAGGATGTTCTAAGGCCATTGCTATGGTATCCCAGGTGGTTGCTCATCTGTTACTTGGTCGAAGGTGATTGCTAGTGTGTTGCTATCCCAGGTTGTTGCCAAGGTGTTGCTAAACCATTGCTATGTTTTACCAGATGGTTGCTAAGGTGTTGCTAGGCTGTTGCCAGGTTGCTGCTAAGGTGATCATAAGTCATTGCTATGCTATCCCAAGTAGTTGCTAAGGTGTTGCCAAGCTTTGCTATGCTGTCCTTTGTGGTTTCTAAGGTGTTGGTAGACCATTGCTATACTTACCTAGGTGGCTCCTAAAATGTTTATAGGCTGTGGTATCCCAGGTGGTTGCTAATGTATTGCGAATGGAGGAGAGAAAAAAGAGAGGATAATTCAGTTTTCCATGATGTGGGTCTTTTAAATGGAAGGCAGATGTGATTGCCTGTAATGACGAACCTGCAAGTTATCATATTTGACTATTTCGATGTACAATAGCCGATATACCTGCATCAGCAGTGGTAAGGGATGCTTATACAGATTTTGTTCAGTGTTTATAAATGTGAAATAAATGGAATTAATTGTGATTTGATCAGATTTCAGGTCCATAAAGAAACAGATTAGTGTTCAGTATCCTAATGTGATCGGACAGCACTTCTATGCAGTTGCACAGTGGCTGAAGGAAGTGGTATTTGTGCCTAAGCATCAATTGTCCCATTAGAACCAAACAGAAAACAAGCCGTAGAGCTTCCCATCAGTTCAACAGAATAACCAGACCTCGGAGTGCTGTTACTTGGAGAGCAGCTTCAATGCGGCGTCAATGGGACAGAAAATAATTGACTTGTTTTGTGTTTGGGTGTGAAAAGCCGAGGCGAGCAGACGCCCCAGGCCATAAGGAGCGCAACGAGGGCCGCCTGCTGGGATTGTTTAGCTTGAGCTTCTATTCGAGCTAACAGGAGCACTCTCTGTGGTGAATGGAGGAGAATAAAGGGCAAGGCTTGGCAAACTGAGCGTGTTACTGTACATAAAGGAGCAGTTTGTACAAAATCCAACACGCGCACTTTCAGACCTCACCTCGAATGTACTCTAACAACCAAGGCATCTGTGGTGTCTGAAGTTTGCTTCTTTAGTTTTAGCAGTGGAGTTACGAGGGTAGCAAGTAAGGCTACCCGTTAGCATCATACCAACCACATGCATAAATTTGCAGTCTGCATCTGTAGAAATGGCCAAAAATACAGACAGTTAGTTGCAGTCTAGGTAGGTTAAGGTCAACGTCAGTAGTATTTTAAAGGCCATATTAAAAAGATACACTTTCAGATGTTTTTGGAAAATGTGTATTGAGCTTGACTGGCTAATTGTAGAAGGTAGAATCATAGAATTCTGCAGTTTAGAAGCATAAAAACCAAACAAGGCCTCTGGCTTGTTGGAAGTTAGTCCAGTTTGAGTGGAAATCAGATGAGTGGGGAAAAGAGAGTAGAGGGGAAAAATAAGCTTCTTCTTGTTAGCTGTTAGCCTTTAGCCTGTGGAAACTTTTGCAATTGGCTTTTCACTTGCACGGCCTACAAGCCGTCCGCATCAGGGGATGCGATGGTCTTAGGGTTTGGTCTTCACAAAGAGGAGGCTCTGCAGCTTCTCCACTAATACTGAAAGCCTGTATGGCTTGTAATACAGTATTTCCTGGACGTCAGGTGTGTAAGAGAAGCCTTTATTGAGGAATTCGGGTGTAAAATGGTGTAGAACTGCGTTCAGGGGCCTTCTTCGCTGAGCTCAGAGAAGCATTGTAACGTATGTTGCTAAGGTGCTACTAGGTTGTTGCTATGCTATGCTGTGTTAGCAAGTTATTTCTAGGTTAGTGCTACACTATCCTGGGTGGCTAAGCTGTTCCAAGGCCATTGCTATGGTGTTCCAGGTGGTTGCTCATCTTTTACTTGGTCGAAGGTGATTGCTAAGTCTGCTAGTCTTTTGCTATGCTATCCCAGGTTGTTGCTAAGGTGTTGCTAAACCATTGCTATGTTTTACCAGATGGTTGCTAAGGTGTTGCTAGGCTGTTGCCAGGTTGTTGCTAAGGTGATCATAAACCATTTCTATGCTATCCCAAGTAGTTGCTAAGGTCGGCCTATATGTTATTTGGGTTCTGTTTTTACTGTTTTGCCCAAAGACCCACATATACATAAACACACTACCTGCGTTCTTTACTTGTATACACCTGCATTTTTAGCATTCAGGTAAAAAGGTTTTGGCACCTCTGGGTCCAGAGCTTTTCTGCATACTCCAATCTTCTGCTACATCAGTATTAAAGGCCAACGTTGCATTATTTTGTCAGCCCTAAGACGCGCAAACACACTCACAGTTATTCAGTTGGTTTCCTTTTAGGCC
>CM067495.1:5628567-5661086 GCA_034552555.1 Semaprochilodus insignis
CCCGGCCTATTCTCTTATTTCTTGTCTAAGTTTGTTCTACTCACTAAAATAAGTACACCTGAATTTTCAACCAAGAAGGTACAAACAACTTACCTGGATTAAGTGATGACAGCTTTTACACAAAAACAAAGTTATTTTAACTTCAAAAGGTAAAACGTTAGTGTCCGGACTACCTTAATATTATTTGAGTTATTTGAACTTGAAATAATATGTTTCAGGACATAAAACGCAAATTCTTGTTCGGTTAAATTACTATTTGAAATGCAATTAACTTACAATTTTTTAAAACTTTTTAAGTTAAAAAAATGTTTTTTTTTGCATTTTGCATTACAAGTATTGCAGAGAGTGTTGTCAGCATCAGATTTGAGATCCCTTTCGGCTTGCCATTGCCTTGACCGTGTGTTGGGCTTGAACTGAAATTAGGCACCAGTTGATTTAACATAAATCAGAACTAGGTAATACCAACATAGTTTGGTTGGTACCGTTACGTACATAATATTAAAATAATACATAATACCAGTAGTAATACCAAAACCTACATGCCACTGAAGGAAAAAAGTAATAGGGTAATGTACAGGTACATATTAGAGGAGAAAGGGAAGAAGACCGAACATCTCAACAAGACAATGACCCCACATGTGCAGCCAAAGCTCAAGAAGACTGGTTTCTAACCAAGGCGAAGGCGTTTGTATAGCCTAGCCAATCTCCTGACTTTTTGAAATTACAGCTATTTAGGAATTCAAGATTTGACAAGAAGAACTGGACTAAATTGGGCCAAAATGCTTCTACAAGTTATGTCCATCTGTCACGCCTCCGGGTTTCCCTGACACCGCCGATCTTCCGAACTCCATTTCCCAGAGTGCACTACCTGATGACATCACCCTCACATGTCCCCAGTCATCCAGTCACACCTCATTCTCTCTCCTGTTCCTGATTGTACACACCTGCTGCTCGTTCCCCATGCTACATTTAAACCCCACACAAACACTCACTCATTGCGCAGCTTTGCCAAACCTAGTTTGCATTACCGAGCGGTTCTCTCCTGCTTTTCTCATTTGCTATCTCTGGTTTTTGACTCTCTTTGGACTCCGGCGTACTCTTTTTGATTCTCCCCTTGTTCTTGTTGCTGTTTTGTTTGCCTCTCTGGTGTTTCGACTCTCCGTTTGTTTATCTGTTTAAAAAAGTGAAAAAAACCCTTTACTTTTAATGTAAGTCAATGTAACCACATATTTCCTGGTAATTATGGGCCATTTGTAATGGTCACGATGTAAAGGACAACAGGCACTTGTTCAAAAATTGAAAAATGCCAGAAATATAATTATGTGATGTAAATATATACTCTAACGTTTTGACCTTGTAATTGATGTTTTTAATTGCATTCAAATTTAAAGTTAATTGAATGTATAACAAAGCAGCAAAAACTTTTTGTCATTTTGAAGAGTTGCTGTTTCTTATATGGAATCAAACCAGATGTGGAGCAAAAAAATTGACTGTTATGCTCATTTCAGAAGATGTTTTGAAAACCCAGCACATAATATCCTGCAGTATTGTCTTCCGCAGCTGTCAGGAATGAATCATTGGACAATGATTAGTGCTGAAATTTCTTTTGAGGGTGTGAAACCCATCATGCTGGGTTTTGTTTGTCTAGCTGGAAGTTCTTTCCTTCGCGTCGGGCCCAACGCAGAAGTTTTTCCGCAGCTCCGCCAGTCATTACCGAAAAACAATTCTGGACGCCTGCTGCCTCCGCTATGCTTCTGCTGGCTTCGGGCTCGAACAGCAGCACTAACGTCAACACTCATCCGTCAAGTGGCTCCGCCAGCTCTATCTATCTTTCTCAAAGTACACACTCGTCCGTCTTCCTTTTTTATTCCAAACGGCCTTGGCGATTTGAGGCGTCGATTGCTCCCGCTTATCTTCTTGAGAATATTGAAATGCAAGGTTTGGAATGGGGTGGAATGCTAATCCAACATGTGCACTGAGCGATAAAGTGGCTAGGGATGCCTCTATCGATTATGTTACTGATCTACTAATATGCTAATATAGTATATTTTGATGGTGAGTTATAAATAGTAAAGGCACTGGCTCTATACAGACGCTCAAAGAATCATTTGCATGCTTAAAGACTGATGGAGATGTGTTGTATATGGATCTATGCAGAATGTTTTTGAAAATTGATTTTAAGCTTATAGCAATAGAAAACCCTTTTTGACGCTATTAAGAACCAATTTTTAAAAAGGTTCTATAAACACAATTTTTACTACAGACCCCTTGAGTAATCCTATTTTTAAGATTGTATGTTTAGTATTAACAGTACTGAACATTTTAATATTCAAAGCAATTAATTTAGCTAGTGAACATAGCAAAGTTATAATAATCAAAGCAGCTGTTAGGCTAGCAAACGAGCTAGCCGAAGATTGTCTACATTTATACATTCTTTTCCTGTGAGTTTTTAACAGCAGAGTTATAACTAGCTTCATAAAAGAGGTCCAGGGAGCCAGATGACTTTAGACCACTGTTGCTGTGTGAAAGTAAGATTAACCGGCTTCAGATTTCTAGGATTATAAGGTGTTATGCTTCATCTCCAGCATCACACTTTTATTGTAATCTTCAGGAAACTGGAGACAACAGTGTTCAATATCTGATCTTTGAAGCTCTGTAGATCGATGGAGAAGTGGTAGAANAACAGTGTTCAATATCTGATCTTTGAAGCTCTGTAGATCGATGGAGAAGTGGTAGAACACAACCAAATTCCACAGGTCAGTAGGGCATAGTGTGTTAACCTAGCTGTAAGCACATAAGACGGATGGTCTCTCACTCAGTGACAAATGACCTCCTATGTATATAATCCCTTTAAGAGTCTCATAAATAGGCTATATCTATAATGCAGTAACACAGTCTCAGTCTTGTCCAGACCTGGCCTGCTTTTAGCACACAGGGCCAGATTCACATAGTGAAGAAATGTGTGTGTGCTCGTGCAGCTCGAAGAGAAATACAATTCATAATGTCCTGTATATGAATTGAAACAATTGCTCCGCGTATGCATGGAGTATGCAATTTTGCAAGTAAGTTGCAAGGAAGTTTTCCGATAAAGGAGTGATGAACGAGTCTGTTAACTGTAGGGAATATGTACCCTGTATCGTACATGTTTACTGTTTTTTTACTGATTTGACTTTTTTGCAGTATTTTGTTTTGGCAGATCAAAGTCAGATTTTAACTGTAATCATCCGTGGAATGGAAATGAACTCATGTGAATCAGTTAAACTAGGATTTGCGTGTGCTGAGCTGCTAGAGAGCAATGAAAAATGAAAGGAGACGGGAAAGCAATTCACATCTCTCAACAAAGACGGCCATGCCGAGAAAAACGGCTAGCACATGACGTCAAAAAATTGTGACCCGTTTAAAACAAAACCTTTCTAATTGTTATCAACCAATTAACTACTCACTAATCACTGCTGGTACATGGAGCCGGTTCTTTTCTATCCACTGTGTTGTTTTTTTTTTTTTTTAGAAAATCAAGTTTAATCGAGTAGCCATAACAGCGCTAGTAACTTCCACAGCCTCTTTTGGTACCCGTAATGCCGCTTGCCTTACCTCATCACATCAAGAACGTCCCTGAAATGATCTTTGGAGGAAAGGTATGCACGAAAACCATGGAAAAGGAACTATTGGTAGTTCCACAGTCTTAATCAACCATAGCTTTGTTGTTACTGCTCTACCCGTGGCACATTCTCTCAGCTCCTCGTCTTTCATTGGCTTGATAAAGCAAAATAAGAAACGTAACCCATGTATTTGTCTTCGAGCTGCCTTGACCACACATAGACGTTTTTTCACTAAGAACTTTCCTAATAACCTGGCAGTGGTGTCGTAGCTTTTCGCTGAGAGATAAATGCTCACGTCTTCGTTTTCTCCTGGTATTTTTCCACTGCTTCTCAGGTTCGCTCTACCACATAATAGGCCATTGACAGAATGGTCAGAGAAAGATGAAGAGATTTGACTTCAGATCTATTATCCAGTATGTCTTCACTGTCATATCAGAAACTTGTAACCTTGGTTTTTATTACACCATGAAAACATCAGCCGCCTTTTATAGAGTGTGAACATTTCACCAGAATGACCTGGAATAAAATCTTAACGTGCATAAAGAACATTTCTACCTTCTGCTATAAAGCTAGCAATTCAGGGTTTTGTTCCAACGATGACCGTATGATACAGTGTACTGTACAGACTTTATTTTTACTGGTATGTTTAATAGATCATGAGCATAATGTAAGGATCATAAAGTGGCAGTGTTCCTGTTACCAGCCTTTGAGTTCTGCTTTATGTGCTTATAATATCCAGGACCTGACAGCTAACTGTGAGGTAGTTATTGGGTGCTTTGGATTGTATGAAAAGAGCCATCTGAAGGTATCAACAAAATTAGTAGCTCATCTTTCTTTAAAAATGCTTTCTGTCTGGTTAAAACTGTAGTACTGTATGTACGATCTGGGGATTTGTTGGATTACTTTCATTATAGGAAAAATTTTGATAACAGATTAAAAGTAATTTAAAACTGGAACTGGAACTCATTCTGCAACAATACAAACCTAGTAGCTTTTTTGATTACAGTATAACAGAAGAGTCACATAACTATGAGGGTTAAAACACCGTTCGTTTGGAGAAAACTGTTATAAAAACTGTGTTGCTCTTATATTTCTGTTAATATATTTCTGCTAAAAGCAGGCCAGGTCTGGACAAGACTGAGACTGTGTTACTGCATTATAGATATAGCCTATTTATGAGACTCTTAAAGGGATTATATACATAGGAGGTCATTTGTCACTGAGTGAGAGACCATCCGTCTTATGTGCTTACAGCTAGGTTAATTATCCCAGAAGCTGAAGAGTTTCCATGTGACATTTCATACATACTATATATATACCTCAGCAGTTGCTTTTAGGAGGCTATATATATACATATGTATATATTAAGGAGTTATATATGGAGGATGGCATTTGTCAGGACTGCTTTGAATGTCAATGAAATGAAAGAAAATGTCAAAAAAGAAGTTGCTTGAGCATGAGCTGCCATGATTAGGGTGATTTTTGTAAAGACAGTTGTTAGTCAACGTAATGTTCAAATTGACAGATGCATATTCACCCACCCACAAACTTTTACATGCTTTATACAGGCAAAGTTAAGTTTCAATGTTGTACTGTCATTATTTTTCATTTTCAGACAACAGCATGTCTGTACGGCCTTGGTGTATGTCCACCTCCTGTAGAAATCTGCCTATTTAGCCATTTAGACACTGGCTGTCACTACACATTGCCTCTGCGCTGCCTTCAGCACTGTATATGTGTGTGGGTAGTGTTTCATAAATCTATTTTCTTCTTACAAAGGCAAAGCAAACAGGCCTTGGAACTAAACGCTCACCATCCAAAAGCATTGTTACTTTGTTCTCATGCCTCAATGGCCTTCACTTGCAGTATGGCTGCAGCACAATATAGTTAAAGCTGCCAATACATGGTGAAAAGTTTGGTATATAATGAAATTTATAAGAAACATTGGCAGGAATATCCTAGGAAAAGTTGGATAACTTTTGGTATGTAATTCATTAATTAATAGGACTTTCTTTTAGGAATGTTAAGTAACTTTTGGCATATAATGAATTAGTAGTTTTTTTCTGAGAAATGTTGACAGGAATAGTGTCAAAAATGATATGAAATGAATTGATAGGAATTTTTTTAGTAAATAGTAAGTGACTTTTGGTATGTACTGAGTTGATAGGAATTTTATAGGAAAGTTAAATAGCTTTTGGTATATATTGAATTGGTGGGATTTTTGGCATAAATATTTTAGAAATAGTGTCAAAACTTTTATATGTAATGAATTGACTGGATGTTTCCAGGAAATATGTGATATGATATATGATATGTGATATGATATGTGCCTTTTGGTAATTATTTGATTGATATTTTAAATTGAATGAGGAAAAATCTAATATTGATATGCAATTAATTAATAGGAAAAGGTTGTCTAGGAAAGGTTAATTGACCTTTGGCATGGAATAAATTGGTAGCATTTTTTTCTTGGAAAAGTTTTGCGGAGTATTCCAGCAAAAGTTGAACAACTTGTGGTGTGTAATAAATGGATATGATTTTTCCCAGGATCTTTAGATTTTTTGACTTTTGGCCTGTAATGAACTTTTAGTATGTAAGAAATCTTCTTAAAAAGGCGAGTAATAATAATAAAAGGCGAGTGGTATATAATAATCAGGTTTTTTTTTTGGGGGGGGGGGGGCAAGAATATTATGGGAAAGCTTGCAGAACTTGTTTTGATAGGAATTTATTGGAATTGATATGAAAGGTTACTTGACCTTTGGCATGTAATAAATTGGAAACATTCAAAACCTGTATTTTCTGGAATGCTTTACAGTCACATGAGTGTGTATAGGTTTTGCAAGGAATTATTGACGTTTGACCTGTAATGAAATTTTCTAGGAAAACCTTTAGTATGTAAGGAATCTTCTTAAAAAGGCAAGTAACTTTTGGTGTATTGTGGGATTTTTTTCAAAAGTTGGCAAGAATATGATGTGAAAGCTTGCAGAACTTTTAAATGAATTGACAGGAATTAATTGGAATTGATAGGAAAGGTTAGTTGACCATTGCTATGTAATTATGTTGTCTTAATTTTCTAGGAAAACTAAAAT
This sequence comes from Semaprochilodus insignis, assembly GCA_034552555.1. Classification (NCBI taxonomy): domain Eukaryota; kingdom Metazoa; phylum Chordata; class Actinopteri; order Characiformes; family Prochilodontidae; genus Semaprochilodus; species Semaprochilodus insignis. Next base: position 5,635,256 of record CM067495.1, read on the forward strand.
ATCCTTCTTTATGTAATGAATTGACTGGCATTTAATAAATTGGAAGAAACTTTCTTGCAACTTTAGGATGAAAATATACAGATTTACATATGTGTTCTTGGAGCACAGCTCTTGGGAAAGGCATTGACAGACGACTGCAGTGTCACTTTTTGTCCATGTTGTGTAGCCCTAATATTTTTTGTACAATAGTTGTTGGTCACAGATTTCCTGCAGTTTGCTTCTACAGCAAATCATTTCTACTTAGGTTAAAGTGGAGGTCGCTGGAGGATGTGGGGCTCTAATGGATTGCCAGTCCAGGGCCCATGTTTAACCCTGTGGACACGGTTGTCTGTTGTAAATTCAGCTTATTGCAGTGTGCCTTCTCCCAATCCGTTTTTTTGTGCCGTACATTGAGAAGGACAGCGCTGCTGATGCAAGCTTTCCTCGGGATTGTGAGTTCAATGTGTTGCAGAAGCACTCAAAATAATGCATATGCAGGAGAAATTGGGGGCAGTCAGTCCTAAAAGTAAAGGTTCTTTAAAGCAAACGAACCTACAGAACCTTTCAGTGGATGGTTCTTTAAAGAACTCTCTGTGTGAAGAATGTTTCTAAAGCTTAAAGAACCTCCACATGATGTAGACGTTCTATACCAGTCACAGGATTTCCTAGAACCCTATGTTCAATCGAAAATCCATATAGGAACCTTTATTTTGAAGAACGTGAGGGCAAAGAGAGAGAGAGAGGGAGAAGAACTTTAGTTCCTTCGGTATCAGTCAAGTCCGAGAGAGATAAGGGAGAGTCATGGATCTTTTTCAATTGAAAGTTGATTTTTCTGCCTCCGTCCATGATTAATTGAGGCTGAAGCGGCCATTTTGTTTAAGGAGCAGGCCTCCAGGCCCATCCTTCACGATCAGCCAAATTTAGACAGAGGAGAGAAAGACAAAGAGAGAGAAAGAAAGGGACAGAGAGTGTGGGCAGAGAGTGTAGATTGAAGAAGTGATGAATGGGCTATTAGCTATTTTCATGCCAGGGATTCACCTACAGGTAGAAAAGAACAGGAGAGCATAGTCAGAGTAGGACGCCATCGGACGCTCTTCCTGATTCCTTCTTCGTTAACTCTCATTTTTATGATTCTCGGAAAAATTCAAAGCTTCAGAATTCAGCAGGAAAATGTGAGTGTCTCTGGTACTGCAGTACAGATCAGCGTCTGTGCAGTGAAAGGCTGTATGAAATGAATACCACCCAGGAGCATCCAGGCCCAGTGCTATTATTCAGTAATGGATTAGGATTAGATCTTTTAAACATCATGAGATGTCATCTAGCCCACTTCAGTGCACTCCTGGACAGAGCCGGAGGTTTATTTCAGAGTGCTTTTTGGCTCTGGATTTGAGTTGCATTGCTCGATGACCTGAACAGTGTCAAGACATGAACATTCTATGAATGGCATATAGCTGCAAGTAAGACATTATAGTGTAACATTAGTTTGACGTTAATGTGATGTTAGTGCAGCATTAGGCTGGCAGCAGTATGATGTTAGTCCAACATTAGTGCGGCATCAGTGTAAGATTAGTTTAACTGCTACTTTAGTCTGACGTTAGCATGATGCTAGTCTGATATGTGTTAGTGTAATATTAATCTGACATTTTTGTGATGTTAACCAGATGTTAGTATGATGAATATCCAACGTTACTGTAACATTACTCTTATGTTGGTGTTATATTAGCCTGGCTTTAGCGTGACGCTAGTCTGATATCAATGTTAGTGTAATATTTACCTGATATTTTTGAGATGCTAGTCAGATTTTAGTATGATGTTAATCTAACATTAGTGTAACATTAGCATTAGTCTTCTGTTAGTGTTATATTAGCCTGACTTTAGCATGATGGTAGTCTGACATCAATGTAATGTTAGTGTAATGTTTGGGTATCGTTAGTCTGATATTAGTTCTATGTTAGTACTACATTAGTGTGACATTAGTGTAACGTTAGTCTGACAATGCTAATACTAGGCAGAAAGTCGTGTAACTTTATTCTGATGTAACAGTCTGGCATTAGCATGATGTCTAACAGTGTAATGTTAGTCTGATGTTAGTCCAGCATTAGCTTGAAGTATGTCTGATGTTAGCATGACTTCAGATTTTGGAGTGATGTTAATCTGACATTAATATAATGTAAGTGTAACATTAGCCTGGGTTTTATTGCGATGTTAGTCTGACATTCGTGTGGTGGTCTTGGCGAAGACTTTTGAGGGTACTTCACAAGGCAAAGAAAACAGATGGATGATTGATCAAATTGAACCTCACCTCTCACTCCAAATCTAGATAAACAAACCAAATCTTCTTTTTTGAGTGTTCTGAGAAGAACCAATTAACTGGAAAACAAATATTATTATTGGAACAGTTTGAGGTGGAGAGAAAAGCTCACTGGTCAAAAAATGAGTCACCTGTGACTAAAACGTACCTAATAGCGTGTAATACCTCCACCACACAAATAACAGCTGCGATTCGTGAACTGGACAGGTTTCTGGATGTAGGCCACATTAATGTTCAACCACTCCTCCATCAAAGAATTGCTCAGTTGGGCCAGATTTGGTGGATGCCCTCCCTGGCACAATTCTGAGGAGTATGGCTTTGGAGCCATTTACCACACATGGAACGAGACATTCACTGCACTGTAGCACCTCTTCTCAATCTATGAATCCTGAAGGCCCTGAAGTTACTACCACTTTAAACACGCAAGGTGACTAATTATTTTGTCCGGTGAACTTACAATCAGTGGACCATGAACCAGCCAATCAGAAGCCTGAAGACCTGAACAGATGACAGGATGTTCTGGAGGAACACTATCCATATAGTGGCTAGGAGTCAGAATCAGTCTGATGTTGCCATGCTAACATTAGTCTGATGTTGCCATACAATTCACAATTTTGACACTTTCCACATGCATGCACACACACACACACACACACCCACACACACACAGTCATTTGCATATCAAACAACACATGTGTATCTGTGAAGGAACTCAGTTGAATACAGGGCAAGTTTTCACTTACTCATCCACTAAAAACAAGATAAAGATCACTCAAGGATTCCCATCTCTGACAAGTGCTGAAGTTCAGAAGTACAAAAGTCCACATAGCCCCTGGGTAACCTTGGATGTCTTACCGTGACCTTTTCCTCTCTGAAGGCTCGTATGACGCACGCTCTCCGCATCTATGTACCAAACCCGCTGCTTTACTTGTTGTGTTTTCTCCACCTAGGCGCTCATACCATACACCTTATAACAAACGCCTTTCCCCCTAATCCCCGCAAATGCGTCACAGTTGCCTAGATACTGGTATTACAGTGTTGGCTAGCTCGTCTTTCCAATTCAAGCTAACCATGTAGAGGGCATTTTCTAGCGCTATGACGCAGACTCAAGTCATTTCTTCAAGACTGTGCCGCATAAGTATAACCTCTAATGCAAATAATTATCTAGCATTTACTTATAAATGCAAGGAGCAAGCGAAGTGGGAGGTCTTGGTGTTTTGCCTCTGCCATGAGGCCGTCAAGGTTGAACATGTTAGCTGCAGATTGGCTTGATTGTCCATCACTCCAACCTGCAGCAATCAGGGCCTGATATACATATTATATGGGTGATAACACATTTGCCACCACAAGAGAGGCTACTATTGGTTTCATGCTTTCATGCCAGAAAGCTAGTAGTCACCCCAGTTTACGAGTAACAGCAGACAGTTGATATCCTTGATCTTAAGCTCTTGGGTTGACTTGCACGCTCATTCTGTTCCAGAAGCACAAGAAGTTCACTGAGAAGCTTAAGCGCAATTCAGTTTCTTGTAGGTGTCACTCAACTGTAGTTACCTTCACAGTGTAAAGGTTTTACTGCATTAAGCCAGCCTCAAAGTCTGCACCTCTTACACTCAAACACTTAGGAAGTGGTGATGATCTACAGATCTACAGTTTGGTAGGTTGACTATATGTTGGCGTTCATAAATAAGGATACTTAGGGCCGGATGGCAGCACTGTGCAGACGGACACCCGCACTGGGTGGAAAAAGTTGGAGCTGGAAGGGTTCAAGTAATTTGTAGCACAGTGGCAATGGCTTCATTTCCATTATGGCCATTTAATCTTATTACTGTCTGTTCAACTTTTGACCCTCAACAGTGTCAAACAGTGTCCATCTCTAGCTCCTTTATTTGACAGTGAAGTGTCCAGGGGTGACACCAAACCTCCTAAAGCAGTGGGGCAAAAAGAGTTGTTTCGTATGGCAGTAAAAAGTCTTTTTACCCGATTAGTAATTTGCAGCTTTTCTCACTAAACATAAGATCATGAAGGCTTTACTGGTTGGGAAAGGTCCCGTCTCCCTATCTGAATTCAGATTCTGATTGGTTCTGCTGCTGAAATGCAGATTCTGATTGGCTCGGCTACTAAAATGGATGCTCTTATTGGTTCTGCCAAAGAGTTTGACACTATGTCTCTTCACGCCTGGTCAACGCTTCATGCAGTTTAGGGAAAGCAGAGGCTTTTTATATACGCTTCCTGATAAAAAGGGGTGGGTCAATGCTTGGTTGCTACGGTGGTTGTAGCGGCTTATCATGTACAGTATGTGCCAGCTTTGCAGGCGGGACCTAAAGCAAAGGAACTGCACAAATGCATGCAGTGATAGGTGAGTGTCGAAGGCAAAAGCTGAAACCTGGACATATTTGGTGGTTTACCCAACTGCTGTCCTATACATGATCCGATGGGATGAACCAAAACTGACTGCCTGCAACGGCAGCAAAGTTGTACCATCATGCAGTACCATCATGCACTTGGCCGCCTACACCCGGGTTTCAGGTCTGGAAGCTTCCAACCCGTAGCTCCGCGCCCCATTTAGGATCAGCCCCCATCCATCAGACATGTTTATCTCCATTCTCCTGAACCACACCGGATCGATCGCTCCCTCGCTTCGCAAAGCAGTATTAATGAGAGCGGGTCAGAGAGTGATGAGGTGTCCAGACACCCTCGCGCACTCCCCTAATTACACTGACCCCTCGCGCTCAGACATGGCTGGAGGCTGGAAGCTGCTGTATACAGTCTTGCTTGAGCATTACTTAGTTGGCTAGTGACACTAATAATGAGAACCTATCATTAGTGTTTCCAACTGTGTGCGGCTTGTTACCCCTCCTTTCCCAGGTGGTTTCTGCTGTCTCTCTTTGTGCTTGTCTGCTTTCCATTAGCATTATTGAAGCAGGTCAATAAAGGCTAACTGTAAGGTGGAGGCATCTTCATTAAACACTGCAGTGAAATGTGTGGCCGGTACATGTCCATCATGATACGGCAAGAAAATGAACCACATACAGTGTTAATAATGGTGAAGTCGTCGGCCTTGGAAGAGCTTCGGAACAGGATAGGATAGATCCCCTGGTCCCTCTTGTGGATGTGTAGCGGTACGCTGTAACTTTTGATAATTTATCACAAAATCACTCAAAGCTATCTTGTTTAAATATGTGTCAAATAATTCAGTTTGATTATGATTCTTTTAGGAAAATGATTCAGTCCGACATGAAATCTCATTTTTCAACATGACTCAATTCAGTTTGATTATGATTCTTCTAGGAAACAATTCAGTCCAACATGAAATCTCATTTTTTGACATAACTCAATTCAGTTTAATGATGATTCTTTTACAAAAATGATTCAGTTCAACATGAAATCTCATTTTTAACATGACTCAATTCAGTTTGATTGATTCTTTTATTAAAATGATTCAGTTCAACATGAAATCTCATTTTTAACATGACTCAATTCAGTTTGATTGATTCTTTTATTAAAATGATTCAGTTCAACATGAAATCTCATTTTTTAACATGACTCAAGTCAGTTTGATTATGATTATTTTAGGAAAACGATTCAATGATTCTAATTTGTCATCATTCTTCGTTTCTCTATAATTCTCAGGATTAGTATCAAGTTCAGTGCTACCTGTGTTAAACCAGCTGGAAGTATTTTATTGTTGTGTCCCAATGAACTGCTGATTACATTCAGCCTCGATCTGCATAGAAATCTTGTTTTTTTTAGTCTCTATTTTTTGGATCCGTTTCTAAAATAAAATGCTAAGGCTCCAAAGTAACAGGTGTGAGCATCAGCAAAGCAGTCCATGAGATGAACCAGCAGAGCAGAGTGGGTTTCTGTGGGCGTTTTGATGAATCAAGACAGTCACATAATGTGACAAATGTAACAGTTTTGATCAAAATACTGCAGATCTTTTTCTCTTCAAATCAAGGGCTCACCCAAGATATAATAAAGTGTAGCTGGTGGGTCTGCTGTGCATTTAGCCCCCAGTGCATCTTCTGTATCAGTATCTTTCTCCCCTCTGATCACCTGTGGTTTAATCTGACGGTATGGACGAACCGTGCACTCTCTTCACTTACTGGAACTATTCTGGTTTTGCCTGTGGAACCCAAAAGACGTCCAGCTGTTTTTTTATTTGCACACTCTCCCTCTCTCAGTATCTCTCCCTCTCTCTCTATCCATCTCTGCTCGCTGCTGAGAAATATCATTAGGAGGGTGACGCAGGCCGTCCATCTGCTTTTCTTTAATTATGGTTTGTCACGTAAGGGAATTGGACTGGGGAAGAGAGAGGGAGGGGGCTGAGAGCTGCTGGGCCACTTACACAGTACAGAGTCACAAGACAAACAAACAAAAATTTGGGGAAACTGTTGTGTAAATACTAGCCATGTAAACCTCCGACCTCAAAACAATCCATCTGGATTGAGATTATTTCACTAAATGATTCAGTGAATCAGGAAATCTCATTTTTCAACATGATTCAAACCGGTTTAATTATGATTCTTGTAGGAAAATGATTCAGTGCTACATCAATCTCATATTTCAATATGGTTGAATCCAATTCGATTATGATTCTTTTAGGAAAACGATTCAATGCTACATGAATCTCATTTTTCAACATGACTCAGTTCAGTTTAATTATGATTTTTAATTATTTTAGGCAAATGATTCAGTGCTACAAGAATCTCATTTTTCAACATGATTAATTTCAGTTTAATTATGATTCTTTTAGGCAAACGATTCAGTGCTACATGAATCTCATTTTTCTATATGGTTCAATTCAGTTTAATTATGATTCTTTTAGCAAAACGATTCAGTGCTACCAGAATCTCATTTTTTAATATGATTCAAGTCAGTTTAAATATGATTCTTTGATTCTTTTAGGCAAACGATTCAGTGCGTCAAGAATCTAATTTTTCAGTATAGTCTAATTAAGTTTAGTCAGCAATCGTGAGCCAAGTTCAGGGAAGTTGCTACATTTTCTCTCTCTCTCTCTCTGTCTCTCCTTTTTTCTCTCTCTCTTCTCTCTCTGTCTCCCTCTCCCTCCCTTTCTCTCCCTCCCTCTCTCCCCTTCTTTCTCTCCCTCTGTCTGTCTCTCTCTCTCTTTCTCTGCAGTCATTTCTACAGCTATTTTAGTACCACATTCTGTTTGCTGCTGCTCTCTGAATATATCAGCCTTCATCGCTATAGAGTTCATAGAATCTTCTGGCATTACGTTCATCCAGTATTCCGGCTGAAATTCTTCCTCAGTTATGAGTTTTTATCCTAACCGTTATATTGGAATGCCACAAAATATACAACAGCGCAGAAAGCATGCTAATGATATCCCATTGAGCTGAGTGGCTGAGTCAAGGATGTTCAGTCATGCTTCCTCGATCACCTCCCGCTGTCTAGTTTGCTGCATTTAAAGTAGTCCACTTTAGTTTCCAGACAGAGCACATAAAGGAGTGGTCTGTCTCCTGGCGTTAGACTTAGCCTAACATGAACACCAGAGTGATTTATCTGTATATTATTATATGTATTTTTTTGATGTTTTGCACAATAAAAACATTTCAGATGTACGTTGTTCTTCTTAAGACCAGAATAATGAGCTGCTGTAATAATAGGTATACTTAAAGGTGACATATTATGCCCCCTTTACACAAGTTAGCACAGTCCCCCGGGGTCTTAATGAAATGTCTGTGACATGCTTTGGTCTAAACACCACGAGGATGGAGCACCACAGCTCCCTTCTGCCCCCGTTTAAACAGCCCTGTTCAGAACAGTCTGAATGTTCCTTAAATGATAATGGGCCACTGCTCACCCCGCGCCCCCCACTTCCACAGGGCATGTCCCGAAGCTAGTACACACAAGGCGGAAGTCACCTTCTTAATTACCTTCTTCTTGTTCATGTTTTCCTGTTCCGCCTTAAATGGTGCAGCAGGTCATAGCAGTTCTGAGGCACCACATGTAACTGCTGTACATTGTGGAAAATTTGAACTAGAAGCTGGACAGGTAGCCTGATGCACCAGAATGTAACTGCAGCACCATTTAAGGTGGAATGGAAAATTTGAACTAGAAGCTGGACAGGTAACCTGAAGCACCAGAATGTAACTGCAGCACCATTTAAGGTGGAATGGAAAATTTGAACTAGAAGCTGGACAGGTAGCCTGAAGCACCAGAATGTAACTGCTGCACCATTTAAGGTGGAATGGAAAACCTGAACTAGAAGCTGGACAGGTAGGCTGAAGCACCAGAATGTAACTGCTGCACCATTTAAGGTGGAATGTATGTGTAAAGCTCAATCCCAACAATGCATATCATCAAACAAAACTAGCTTTTGAAAGCGGCCTGTGATGGGTTTTTGCACCACAACCCTTCTTCTACATTGTGATATGAAGTTGAGTGAATATCTTCATTCAGTCTTCCTTTGTAAAGAAACACACACCTGAATCAGCACAGCACACCTAGACTATTTTTAAACAGCATACACACAAGTGTATGACACACGAGCACGCTGGCTCAGCGCTGGCCGGGGGCGAGTGTATCCTGGGTTGGCATGGTGCTAAACGGGCTGTGACTATTTAATTGGGTCGAGCCCTCTCCACACAGCATGGCACACACAGAGATAATTATCTACCACACCACTCACTTAGTGCTTCTGCTGCTCTCTATGTGAGCCTGTGTGTGGGTATGTTTCTCTGGTAATGGTAGGTGCTCATTCTTGACATGCGTGACAGTAAAATTCAGCCAAGTCTGCATCGAACTGGATATAAGCCTGAAATGAACGTGTTCAGCGTGTATCTAGATCGCATGCGAACGATCCTGTGTTTGTGCATTTCCAGAACTTAAGGCTGGCAAGTTCTGTTTCTATGTAGTGCAGAGATTCAGCATTAACCTATAAAGCAGCTTTCCTCTGCCATGACACAACCATGTTTCGCTTCATCAAGCCATGGCATGCTTCATTCTCTCATGCTGTATGTTCCTGACCTTACAATTTGGCAGGACGCAACTTTTAAGGAGCTTCCTTCTGGTGTTCTTGCTGCTCAGGCATTCAATGCTAATGTGCTAATTTTACCTAAAGTAGGGCTTCACGCTAATCAGGTAACGTTAGCGGTTTCATTGATCTGAAATCGGGTAGGAATCCAGTAAGCCAGGTGAATTTAGCATCTGAGGCTAGGGTCGTGCTATTTAATTTCATCTTATTTGAATTCTTAATGCACCCATGTTATGCGTTCTCAGCTTTCAAGAGGCTTTCCTACATTTTTCTGCTTCCAGTTCAGCGATTAGCCCCAGTCAACACTAATCTTCAGATTTTGCATAAACTAGCGCATCGTGCTAATCAGGTTACATTAGTGTCATAGATTAACTGGTCATTTTTACCTTATTGCCCATTTTTATCCTTCATCCAAACCAAAAAGAAGAATATTTCTTGTGGAGAATATTTCTTGTCAGGGGCTTTGCTTATATATTCTTTTTTAGTTGTTCAAAAAGTGAAATGGTGAAATGAACATCTGAGGCTAGTTCAACATCTTTTTCATTTTTACTTGAACTATTAATGCACTACCTGTTCTCAACTTTGCACCAGCATATTGGCATTTTAATTTTTCCAAAAATTGGAAAATTGATTAAATTAGTTTAGAAATGTATTATAACATAGTGGATCATATCGCCGTTCTAAAGGCAGACCAGGAAGCACTGAGACTAGCACAATATCTTTTTTTGCCTGTTAATTTGAACTATTAATGCGCTCATGCCTGTTCTGACCTTTGTTTTACCTAAACAAGCACGTCGTGCTAATCAGATAGCATAGTGCTAACTGGCAGTCTGTATTCCCCTGTTGTCACCATGTTCGCACAGCTTAGTGAACATATAATCAGTTGGGAATCCAGTCTGTTATCAGGTGAAATTAGCATCTGAGGCTAGCACAACATCTGTGTGTACTTAACATTCTCGGCTTTAACTTAGTGGGCATAATGAGGTGGGGGCCTAATCTGTTAGCCAGTTCAGATTAGTATCTTTGGCTAACAATAGTCATCACAAAATACAATAAAGGTCCAATAAAAGTCACCACAAATCATATCAGTAGCACTACCTGTTAATGGGGTGAAAGTTTGGTGCTGGCTTTTTTTGGACTGATCATTTTTACCTGTTTTCCTATTTGCATGCATCTCCGTGGCCACTGGATCAGGACCTAACCTGTTAGCCAGGTGAAATAAGTTTGTTAGGCTCGTCCTGCGTTCTGATCATGTTTGATTTCAGTCCAAGGAAAGCCATCACAAAATCTTCTCACACCTCAGGGGGCATAGAAAACCCTGATGTCTTCTGGCAGAGTACTTCAGAGTGCCAGAATGGAAAGTTAGTGGTGGCAGGGTTTCTGGTAGCTTGCTACCTCACGCGCGCTCACACACACACACACACACGGCGAATTACTGTCAGTGTCATCACGCGACTTTGCCAGAACCCTGAAGCACACACGCACCACTTGGACTCGGCTGTGTACAGTAATTTTGTGCGTGTTTCTGGCTTTTAGAGAAAGACTTCACCCAACAAAGCCTGCAGAACAATTAGCCTCATGCTAATACAATCATGCTAACGGGCCTAACGTTGTTAGCAGTGGTAGCTTTTTGATAAACCTGTTCTTCCACAGTACGATGACTGTACAATCAGAGCAAGGTCACCAATACAGTGTTGTTTATTTAACTTCAAGCTTAGAAATTAGTTTAGAAGTGTATTCATTTTCTGAAACCAGCATAGTTGATAATTTTGCCGATCTTAAAGCAGACCAGGAAGCATTTAAGCTTGCTTTCATCCATGTTAGCAGTGTTAGCATTTCTGAATATGAATATGAAGTGTCCTGAAGAGTAGAAAAACAAAAATGGCCGTGGACTTGGACGAGAGTCCAATCTGCTAATAAAGTCAATTTTAATAAAAATGTTTCAGCTATTTGCGTTCTTAACTTAAGAAACTTGTTTTATTTAAGAAAGGACATTAATATCTACGAGAGAGAGTTTGACTTAGCTCCAGCATATTATCACTGTTTGGAATCACGTATGTTTGGAAGCAATGTTCTCCATAATATTAAAACATTTTGTTCACAAATAAGTGTATAAATGATTCTAATATTCTCGTCTTATACAACTTTGCAAGTTTACAAGATAATTAGCTGGATATTAGGGTCGTGCTGTTAAACGTTGAGAAATTTCAGATATCCTAACACGAATGCTGAAATTAAAGCTGTAGAACGTTGAGAAATAGTCTATAATGTAGTTAAAATTAATCATGTTTCAAGTGAGTTTCAAGTCAGTCTCAAGGCTGATAACTTGCCAATACAAACTCACTGTGTATTTTGTATTTTTATTGTATTTGCTTCACTTTTAAAAATGTCTTTACTGTATATGAAATTCTAAAAAAAATAAGTTCATATGTCAAAAGTATGTCAAATGACTTTTGAACAGTAGTGCTTTTAACTATTGATGATATAGCTTAGACTGGACATTGCTTTATTTGTCATTTGGCCCATATTCTCCTAAATAAAATACACAAATAAAAGTATTAATGAGTGTAAAACTAAAAGTGCTATTAATTCAGTAGGTGTATTAGCTGGTAGATAGTAGCTCTGTATCAGGGTTACTCTCTAGAATTGTCAGTACTATTATTTCACTATAATGTTAAATAAAACACACAAATAGAAGTATTAATGAGTGTAAAACTAAAAGTACTGTTAATTCAGTAGGTGTATTAGCTGGTAGGTAGTAGCTCTGTATCAAGGTTACTCTCTAGAATTGTCAGTACTATTATTTCACTATAATGTTTCGGTGTAATTATGTAATTACATACATAGTTACTGTACCAGTCAAAACTAAATGGGCATTTTTTTGTTATCTGAAAGACTCTACAGGCTTACACTTCAGTTCCAACTGATGGGGAAAATAAATATTGTGATTCACCACATACTCTTTTTGTATCACAGTATTATATTATAGTATCTCCTCCTCTAATATATCAACCTCCATTGCAGGTTAGGAGAACTGTTTTATCCTCCTGTAAAGTTCAGTTTGGGAGGTGTTTAAGGTGGACTGATATCATTGCTATTTTATACTTTGATCTTCACTTTGTTCTAAAGTAAAACATAAAGCTAAAAATAAGGAACCCTTCTATTAGTAGCTGTGTCTAAACTTTGGTCTGCTACTGTACATAATGTGTTACATTTATGTTCAGTGTACATTATATATCTTCTCTTTTGAGTCTGCATTTCTAATGTTTTCCGTTTCTTTTGATGTGAAACAATGAAAAAGTTTTTTTTTTTTAATTTTAGTCTCTTTTTGTGCCTACAAACATGAACATGGTGTGGACTGAAAATGTGTAAGCTTAGGACGTGCACATTTGAGAAAATATAATAAGTTTTATTTTAAGCTTTTAATCTTTATTTATATGTCACCTTTCATACACCATGTGCATCCCAAAGTGCTGAACAATAAAAAGAGAGATAAAAAGAAGTTAAAAAACAAAAAACAGTAAAATAGTAGAGTAAACCGATAAACAAAGTTAACTAACAAACAATACATACAGCACAAACAAGTGAAAAACCTGGTCAAGTGAAAAACTAACTTGTTTAAAGGTGTTTTCGTTACTGACCCGCTACTCCTCAGGGTGACTTTGTTTGGCCTGTTGTTAGTGGCACGGTGGTAAGTATGAAGTGTTGAGGCTTTTGGGACGAAGTACATTTGGGTTTTTACACTTCAGTTCTCTGAAAGTTCCTCCCAGCAGGAAAACACCCACAGCCCAGCGAGAAGCCGCCACCGAGCAATGCACCAATCGCATGCCTACAAATCCGTTGTCATGGCAACAGAGTCAGAGGGCATGTTCTTTACAGCACAGGTGGCCAAATAAAGACCACCCACCAATCGTGACCTGGCAAAGAGCGGACAGGGTTTAACCCTTAGACAGCTGTAGGGCTTTATATACTCATTTATATACTCAACTAATTCCACAACTACCTACACTCACGTCCTTTAGTGAAAGGTTTGCGTCTGCATTCATTACGTTCTAGGACAAATGTGGCCAAACAAACTGGTTGTTTCCTTCAGAGATGCTAATGGAGCTAACAATGTACTAGAGCTAGTGGGCACCGGTTAGCATAATTGGATTTCCATAATGCTAATTGTTTCCACCTGACCTTCATTCATTAGACGTTGAGAATAGCTGCCGTGGGAGCGGGTGGGAAACGAGTGTGAGGCGTGTGTTATTACGCTCTTTGATGGGGTGACTGTGGCGTAATGGTCTCGGTTCTGTTGACTGAGGCGGTTGCTTGGAAATTAATCCCCATGTTGTGCAGTAAGAATAACCAAGAGTGATTGATTTACAAATAGTTGTAGCACTTGTTTTAATAATAGCTGACATCGGGCATGCTTTTTTCATTCCCCTCATTCTTTCTCTCTCTCTCTCTCTCTCTCTCTCTCTCTCTCTCCCCTTCTTTCTCTCTCTCTTTCTCTCTCACTCCCTTTCTCTCTCACTCTCTCTCTTTCTCTCTCTCTTCTCTCTCTCCTTCTCTCTCTTTCTCTCTCACTCTCTCATTTTCTTTTTCAGTCTCTCATTCTCTCTCTCTCTCTCATTCTCTCTCTCTCTCTCTCTCTCTCCCCCACAACAGTATAAACGATGGCACAGAGATGCCATGAATTCTGCCTAGGACTCTCAGGATAGTGCTGTTTCACATTAGCTCATGTCTTAAATACAGAGTAACACATACAGCAGAGTAAAGCGCTGTTATGTCATGATGGACCCATAACTTTATAATTTTTGCGTTTTATTTTATTTCTAACATTTTCACAGATCTATGTACCATAAACAGTCATAGTTTGGATTTGAAATGCCTATTAAGCAGCATCTTTAAGTTTCCACATAAATGGGAGGGGTAATGAAAGGGGAGAGCAGTGTACAGTCAGTCTACAGTGCTTTAAACAAGCTCAGCCAATCAGCTTCAAGCACATGATGACATCATCAGTGTAACACAGTTCAGGCATGTGAGAAGATTCCTACAGAAGATTCTTATATTCTTCTTTCTTTCTTTCTTTCTTTCTTCTTTCTTTCTTTCTTTCTTTCTTTCTTACTTTCCTGCTTTCTTGCTTTCTTTCTTACCTGCTTGCTTTCGTCTTTGTTTTCTTTTTCTATCCTCTATTTATTGCCTTTTTCCTCCATCCCTTTTCTATTTATTCTCTTTGTACTTGCTTCTCTGTTTTCTTTGGTTCTTTCCTTCATTCATTTCTTCTGTTATTCCTTTTCCCCCCGTTCTTTGATTCTGTTCTTCCTTCCTTCTGTCCTTTTTATCTCTTCTTCCTATTTTCCTCCTTTTTTTCCTTTATTTTATTGTTCTTGCTCCTCATAAATGTTACTGTATATTATCTAGTCCTGTAGGTTCTGTTTTCCCTCCAGAAACACAGCAGATCTAATTCCCACCGAGTCTTTATTTTGGGTTCAGGACCCTGGACAGGTCCGCATAGCTGTTGGTGCGGCTGCTGAGAACTGCTCGTGTCCTGTCTGATGCTGGAACACCCCACACAGAGCCTCGCTCCCTGATGAGCTCCGGTGTATGAAGAGAAAATAGCAGCAATTTCTCCTCACTTGATTACTCCGTCTGCCTCTATACTTAACAGCATTTGAGCTGATGACACATAGGCAATGGAAGTGCTCCCTGTATACAGTCCCTTACTGTCACACGGTGGTGTACAGCTGCGCTATTAATAGATTCAAGCCTAAAACAAGGCTAACGGAGGACCTCGGTAACCTGCGTCGGATCTGTATAGACATATTTCAGTGCAATTATCTCTCATTATTATAGAAGGACTGAAATGAAGTGTGTTAATAGGAAGTTTGTCCCTAGAATAACAGCCTTTACTCCTCTGCAAAGGCTTTACACTGGATGTTGGAACATTGCTGTGAGAATTTGATGAGAGCATTAGTGAGGTCAGGTACTGATGTTGGATGATCAGTTCTGCATCACTCCAAGTCATCCTAAAGGTACTGGATGGAGCTCCATCAATCCAGAGAACACAGCTTTACTGCTCCACAGCCCAATGGTGGGGGGCTTTATACCCCTCCGGTCTACAGTTGGCATGGTGCATGGGGACTCTAGGCTCATGCCCAGCTACTACAAAGCATCCCATTCTACGGGTCAATGCCTTTCTGTGTTGTTTCTATGATTTTGAGTTTCTATGATCTGAAGCAGAAGTGAAGCTTGATTCTTCCTTTCTCTCAGTGATGAAGGCTTTCTGTCTGTCCCATTTTCTCTGTACTTTCTAAATAATTTTATAGATAATTAACTAATTTAATAATAATTAACTAATTTAATAATAATTAACTAATTTAATGAGTTTTTTTCCCTTTGTGTTCCTTTTGACTTTCCCCTTCCTTAGTGCATAATGTTATAATGGTTCCACTTTAAAATAAGACTACCTTTATAAAGGGTGTTTGAAGGGTTTATTAATGGTTATTAAGTAGGCCACAATCGCCATAAAATCCTTAATAAGCTGATACAGCCTGTTATTTGTGTAACAGTGAATTTGTCATCTCCATCAGCTCAGCATTAAACATGTCAGCTTTAAAACACTTTCATATAGCACACTTTGCCCTGTTTATTAATGTGTTATACCTGCTTATTAATACTTTGTACACTACCAGTCAACACTACATCTTCTCATAATAGGCTTCCTGATTTGTAGCTTAATGTTTTACTTTAGAATAAATGTGAAGCCACCAGACTATAAAACAGCAATCATGGAATTATACAGTCCACATTATAAGACCTCTAACATGGAACTTTACAGGAGGATAATTTTATTGGTCTGTCCATCAAGAATATTCAGTACATTGAAAGGGTAACTGCATAACTTCATTTAAAATGAGATAAAGCTTTTTGCCCAACAAAAATTTCAATACTGTGAAACATCAGGAGTATATGTGGTATATCAGGATATGTATTGTTCAGACATCTCATCAGTTGGAACTGTTAAGTGTAAGCCTGTAGAGTCTTTAAGATCACCAAACTCATCCATTTAGTTGGTTGTGTCTAAACATTTACTTTTAATAGGGTACGTGTTTCCGACCCAACTAATAACAATCAATTAACTCATTTTAATTTTTAAATTTGTAGCCTTTATATCTATTTCCTCAGAATCATTTCTAAAACTTTGTCGTTTTAGATGCACTAAAGCAAGAATTTCGGTTAACCTGAGTTTGAGTAAGTGGTCAAGTCTGTTTAAAGGGGAACATAATGACAGTCTTTGAAGAGGACATAGCCGGAAGTGGTTGGTTTTAGGATTGTGAGGATGGAAGAGGTAAAGTTGGAGTAGAGTGAACAAATGAAATACGGCTAGATTTTATTAGGAACCACTTCACCTAATAAATGGTTACCACTTTAATCAATGGTTTAACATTAGTTTGTTTATGGTTATGACTTAGGTCATAAACATATTACAAAGTATTAATAAACCGTTATAAGACATTTATAAAAAAAGGCAAAAGTCAGTATATGAATATGTGTTGAAGTGGACACGTTTAATTCAGACTGATGAAGAAGGCAATGTTAGATCCGTAAACAACTGTATAAATGAATGTGGGTTTGCCGTTAGGCACACAAGTTGCTGCTGTTGCCCTTTTTATTAATGTGTTGTAACTGCTTAATAATGATTTTAATTAGTTTTTGACCTAAACCATTCATAAGCCCTTTATAAAGGTACTCTTATTCTAAAGTGGCACCTTTGATTATTATACTAGATGCTGAAAAATAACTTGGACTTAATTGTCAAAGTAGAGAAATGATTCTCCATAAGATGATCCGTCAGAATAACTCTGTATTAGTTTGCAGCGACCCGAACAATTGAACCCAAAGCATGCTAGGAAAATGCCCACACAGCATCACTTATATATGTGCAAACAATGCAGAGGAGAGAGAGAGAGAGAGAGAGACAGAGCGAGGCAGACTGTACACATTAGTCACTCGTCCTTGGCACTCTGTATCAAAACAAATCAATTTGATTATGTAAAGCGGCTCCTATTCAGTGTCTGCTCATGCTGTGTGAGTGCATGTGCTTGTATTTGTTTACTGTGGGCCACGTTTTAAAGGTTAAGAGGTTCTTCCAGCATCAAAGGTCGTGCCACTTCACCAACCACCAAGTGTCACCCACCAGGACAGGGCACGAGTGGGTGTAAAGGAAGTGCGGGCCACAGCCGAGTAATTAGCTGGGGCTGATGTACGACACGCGGGTAGAGCTGCTTCGGTGCCCAGCACTGCTTTTGTCTTATCCTGCTTTCCTCTGAAAGAGGTGTTTGCAGCCTGAGGCGCTCCGGTGAAATAGTCATGTAATAGAGCTGACAAGAGGCAGGAGAACAAAGACACTGGTAAAGGTTCTCGCTCTGTGTGCTGGCAAAAAAAGACACGCAGCCTGTTTGGACGTGCCGAGCACTCTTCCAAAAGATTCGCCCCTCAGACGGCCGTTCTGTCAGGGCTAGCTTTCAAATTCATGACAGCTCTGAATTGTGGGGCTTTTAAACCCTTGAATTGTTATTATGATAGTATCGTTATGGTGTTATGGCCTTATTATGCAGTGATTATAAGACTTTTTATTCAGTAGCTGCTGTCATTTATACGGTAACTACTATGAATTGCGTAGACAGTACTGTAAATTATTCAGTAATTATTCTGAGTAGTATGATTGTATTACACTGTATACAGCTTATAGGTTCTATTGTATTCGGTGCTAAACTGAAGAGGCAAACATGTCTTGGCTGATTGACCACGTTATTGGGGAAGTGACAACGTTGTTCACATTCAACTGCCACTTTAAGATGGCTTTAACTGTTAGTGAGTGAATCCACTATACTGCCCATCAGTGCTATTCGTGCTGAGGCAGGTCAAGACCTCAGTGTAGGGTCAGTGACCCTAGAACGCCCACCACTTTCACACAGGCTGGACGAGCCCTCGGAGTGATCCCTGCTGTCTAACCCCCCTATTCTCATACAGCGGAGACACGGCACACTGTATAGACAGCTGTGGAAGGTCACTAGCTGTGTAGGTTATTCAAACGTGCATACAGAGTGCTACTTATCACCTAGGTGCAAGGTGATAGCTGATGGCACGCTAACAGCCCACTGGCTTTTTGCTCATGTTCAACCAAATCATTTTATATTAGGCATGGCTCTCAGCAGTTTGTGATATTTGTCACAGTCCCATTTTAAAAGTCTGATTGAAGAGATTAAAAGCTTGTTAGACCTTTTATGCAGGACAGTAATCTGGTTGGGCCACGAGAGGGCCAGCAGTGGCATATAGTCAGGTCAGGGGGGTGCCAGTTTACCTGCTATGTGGGCCATGGCCCCCAGGTAGGTGGCTAATTTATATTAAAGTGTTACTGCGCATAAAACTGCTCTGCATGAGTTAAAACTGAAAGGTGACACATGAGGGGCTGCCCAGTGACAGGTGCTGTGTAGCCTAGGCTATGTAGTACACATATAATTAATGGTTTTGTTATGATAAATAAATTCATTCAAAATTCACAATGAATTCTCTGGGCTCAGTTATGATTTCAGCTGAATTATTCCGAAACTGAAAAACTGTAATTCTCCTTTAGGTAGGCTGAACACGTCTTCCATTAACAGCAAGTAGCTGTAAAATAGTTAAACACTGAAGACAATGGTTGGTCAGGTGGGCTGCACGCTCAGGCTGGCCTATTGTGCTCATGCGTTCATAGGGGACCTTTTACCAGCGTTGGAATCTAATTAAGTGACCGAGGCTTACTGTATTAGCCTAAAGGTTAAGTGGTGGGGGGTTTAGATTGCATTAATCTGTCGAATGCTTATATAAATTCAGCAGCTTTATGAATATCCCGTTGTAACTGCTGATTAAGGTCAAAGGTCACACCGCAGCACACTCTCAATGGAATCCTCTCTGGATAAACCTGCTGATCTCAATTGTAGCCTACAAAGGCTTTCACATGACCCTGAGGAAACAGACACAGGCCTGCTTTCAGCTACACAGTGAAGGTGATGAATTATGGACAAAGCTGTAAGGCCTTTCCCATAAGGGTTCAACAGTATGACATCCGTTTACTTTCCATGTAGTCCTGACCTTTAGGGTAATTGAACAGACAGTTGGTCAGCTGGGGGTTGGGGGTCAGCGCTATTATGAAACAGGCAGCATAGTAACAGCATATAGAGCCAGACGGTAATATAGAACTACAAGATGGATGGGAAGCTGGGCTATATTATAGGCATCTCTAGTATTACTGGACTACCACCAGCTACATGGTGTAGGATGTATAGATATATACAGGATAGGATATATACTGTTTTTAGAAATAGCACTTTGTGCATTTACTGGTGTGATGTTAGCTAACTAACTGTTGTGAGTGCAGCTTTTGAAAGAGCTTACTAATGGTTATTAATTAGGTCATACACACCTTAAAATCATTGATAAGCAGTTATAACACATGAATAAGACAGGCAGCAGTGACCTGTTGTTAGTCTAACAGTGAACATACATACTTTTATACTGTTAAAGCCGTATCATACTTCATGATTTCCATCAGTCCGCATAAACCCTGTCAGCTTCAATACATATTCGTATGTATCTTATGGAGGAGCTCATCTTTGCCCTTTTATTAATGTGTTATAACTGCTTATTAATACTTTGTAATGTGTTTATGACCTAACTAATAACCAATAGTAACCTATTTTTAAACCATTTGTAAATCTTTTATAAAGGTAGCCTTATTCTAAAGTGGTACCTTGTGGAAAATATTGTGATCAGCTCAGAAAGACAGAGGATTATGTAAACGTGAAAGGCCTATGCAACAGATGGCCTCAAGTGACTTAGTGTTTCATTGGTCCAACTAAAAAATGGCTGTATGTTGTTCCAAGTAAATGAACTGGGTTTATTCAACCCAAAAAAAGTAAAAAAGAATAATTCTTTCAATCAAAGTAATTTTTTGAGGTAAACTTGTTCTATTACGTGTAACAACGTATATTTGGTGTGCTTTTTACACTGTTGATATCTAGATTACCACTTTGTTTAGAGGTTATGGTGGTGATATCCTTTGGGGAATGGAATTGTTCATTACTTTTATAGTGAATGTAAAGAAAGTGTGCTTACGTTTTAAGTTATGTAATGTTCCATTAAAGTCAATGTAAATTGAGAGTTCTTCTTTAACGTGACATATTTCAGAGTGAAACAAATAGCCAGATTTAGTCAAAAATGAAGTACTACAGTATATTGTTGTGTATTTTCTGTAGTTTTCTGAAACACGATTCATTAATTGTTGAAAGATTGATTTTTATTTATTTATTTATTTATTTTTACTTTTCAAAATGCCGGTTAGCAGGCTAGCGAACCAAGCAATATTAAGTAATATTAATAAGTTGAATTAAAATGACTTTATTTGCATGAGCAATAAGTGTAAGATATAAATGGATCCTCTGACTTAAGCGGTTCTCTCTAGCAGGTTTAGCTTTCTTTTGACAGATTGGTTACAAACTATGGGATGCAAACATTCTAGCAAACATTTCTAACTAATATTATTTAGATTTTTTATATATACAAAAGCATAGTGTGACATCAAGTAAGGGTGGATATAACAGGAACCACCATAAGTACATTCAATAATTGTGTAAGTTTATCCAGTCTTCCAGACCTTCATTATGATAGCAGTGGCTTCCAAGGCACTATGCTATATATAAATTGATGTGTGTGTGTGTGTGTATATATATATATAATGATATGATGTACACATTTAAATCATACTCAGTTGACTGCATCACCTATTTCAGTGGCTGGCTAAAGTACGTAAAGCTTGATCACTCACAGATGTCCCGCTCGCAGCCGTCATGCAGGGGTCAGTAATTCGAATCTGTAACCTCATATTTCAGGCGCACAGCGGTTTCCTCCACGCTGTAATTCACATTAATGTGATGGAAAATGAAGTTTGCGGTGCTCAGAGGTTGAAACATTTGGACGGAGCTCTTTTTCTGATCCAGAGAGCAATTTGCGGTCCAGAGTTTGTTCAGAGATTTTGCACAATGCTAATCATGTCAGGAATTTGAGGCATGGGGAAATAATTCACTCACTTAAAGTCACTTAAAGGACAACTGGACTCCAAGGCAGATGCCTAAATACAGTCATTATCTGACTTCGTGTCCTGAAGGAAACTTTGGCTTGTTTTGATCTTTTCGTCTCGCTGATTGATTCATGCTTTTTATTTCAAGGCATAAACGTGGCCATTATTCAGACCTAACTGAGGCCAATTATATTCCTCTCTGACTGCTCTTTGTTACGTTAATTGGTCGTTTGTTTTATTTACAGCCGTTTTAGAGCACAAATGCTGTCATTATTCAAGCGCAGGCCATAACCTGTCTGAAACCTTTTCTTTTGCATGTTTTGAATAGGTTTGTGCTGGTGTTCGGCTGCTTGGTGCTCTCCGTCTTCTCCACCATTCCAGACCACACGGAAATCGCGTCCCGCGCCCTCTTTATACTGGTAAGCCTGGATGACAATCATAACTACCGCTATTGTTATACAAATAATATGACATCATTTCAATATCAACACCACCGCTGTCCAATCAAAAACATGTATCTCCATTTTTGTCAGTTTTACTTTTATGCATCATTTGAACACAGCAGCTGCTGTTTACACTGTGGGAAAAATTCATGCTGAATGGACCAACAAGTGAAACTGCAGCATATTCCAATCATGGTGACTGATTTAGTACTACATGGTTCCCTGTAGAGAAACTTTACAGTGGTGGTGATGGGACCCAGTGGTCACGATGTGTACAACACAAATACAGCCATTTAATTCACTACCCAAAACCTACATAGTTAAATATATATACATTGGCAACTACTTTGCCTTATGATGCCCCTGCATGAACTCTTTCACCATGAATGCATATTAAAAAGTAGCTCACCAGACTGAAACATACGTAAAGGCGTGTAATACCTCCACAAGCACAAATAACAGCTGCGATTCGATTTGGCATGGACTGGAAGTTTCTGGATGTAGGCCACATCAGTGTTCAGCCACTCTTGCATGAGTGGTTCAGTTGGGCCAGATTTGGTGGATGCTTTCTCTGGCACAATTCTGAGGAGAGTTTCCTGTAGACTGGGATTTTAGCCACTGCTGGTAGACCCGTATGACCGTACGCTTCCATACACCTGCAGATTCAGCTACTTCCTTCACACTATGGTCTTTGGCACGCCCAAATGCAGTCACTCCTTTTAGCCAATCATTAACATCTGCTTTGGAGCCATTTACCACACATGGAACGAGACATTCACTGCACTGTACCACCTCTTCTCAATCTATGGATCCCGTCACTCACACCCGCAGGGCTTTATATACTAATCATCCTCGTGCAGCGCCATCTGCAGGAGCCTGAAGTTACTACCACCTTGAACACACACGGTGACACATATGCATGTCCAGTGAGCTTATGTTATAGGCCAAAGCTTTTTCATAAAACAATCAGAAAACAACATTTTAGGCATTTTTCATCCCTGTTTCATGTAATAACTTTCTTTGAGGGAGCTTTTAGTGGCATTAAACCCTTGAAATGTCTGGTTCCTATCACTACCACTGTGAACAGTATTGGCTCAGTAAGTTTCTTTAGAATTTTCGTTCTAGCGCAAAACTAAAGAAGCAAGTTTCTGACAACAAACTCGACTTGACTGACTACATTTGAGAGGAAATTGAGTAAATTAGTTGTTTTGTTTTATTTTGATCTCGTCGCTGTAAAGTCACATCCATTCAAATCACAGCTGGCCAAACCCAGTCTGTATGGTCTTTTCTTTTTAACAAGAAGCAAAGCATGTGGGGAACCATGACGGGATACAGTGACATCATCTCAGCACTTATTTGATTAAGGGCGATGATGAAAGCTGGTAGCTGGTGCTGCTAAAAGCGAAGATCAAAGGTTCTTTCTCTTTGAGGGCTATTCAGTTACTCGGCTTGTCTATTCCTGGCGGCCTGCTGCATAATGTTCTGGCCATGGTCACCATAATCACACGCGTGATTTGATTACTGATGCGCTTGATGCACAACATGACTGACTTCGCAATGGAAAATTAGAGTCATGAACTTGACTTTTATGTGTCAGTGCTTCGGCAGAGAATAAGCGGTTTATTGTTTTTGCTGTTAGCGCAGTCCAGTTGATTCTTGGTGGATACTGCATATTGCAAACTTAAAAATCAATTGTTATTTATTTAATAAATGGATTATTTCATTTTGTTTGCTTTATAATGATGGGTGTTATTGCTACGGGTAGGGGGAAATCCCTGCAGTGTAAAATCACTATATTACTTAAGCTGTATTAACATACGTGTAATGCGGCTGTGACCAACCAAACGCTCACAGATATTAAAAGAGAAAATGACCTGGGTATGATAAGAGGGCAGCTAGAGTCGGAGTCACAAAAACAGGCTGGATCAAAACCAGAAGGAGCATAAACAGATACATGGGCAAGGCAAAAGCAGAGTACAGAAACAAGCCAGGGTCAAGAACAAAAGACAGGTAAACCAGGTGTCAGATGTCTAAAGTCTTCATGATGCCACTACAGTGTAAGAAAGTTCAAGAAATTCTATATGTGTTCTCACATATTGTTGGTGGAGCTTAGCCATTTGTACCCATTTGTGATGCTTTGATTTTACGCATTTACAACAGGATCTGAGTCCTAGGCAAGGGTTATCATCAGGGGTATACAGCTGTGGGTTAATGGTCGAATACCTTTAGGCTGTTATTGGTTAGGAGGGTTGACTATCTGGTGTAACAACACCAGCATACCTAGTTCCAAGAATACACCCCTCTTAAGGTGATACAGGCGATAAAAGCTGTGTGTTCAAACAAGAGCTGAGACTCAACTGTGATTGCCTTGAAATAAACAACTCCAATCCTCAGCCTGTCTCCTGGTTCTACCTTCAGTGCAAGAAAGAAGGTATCAACTTCACAGGCTAACAAATCCAAAGGGCTAAGCAAAGAGCAAGCCGAAAAACACAAACGAGTCATAAACCAGAAAAGCAACAAACAAGATAACGCTAAGTATGCAACGAAAGAACGATGACAATACAAACTGAGGGGTTTATATGAGGAGCTTTTTAGAAGTAGTCTGTGATTGGACAAAGTGGAGCATGTGACTGGAGGGAGTTCTGGGAAATGGAGTTCTATGGATGCTGTAAGCATGTCTGGAGGCGTGACAATATGGATGTCCAATTAATTATCACTAGTCTTAACACACACTGTTGTGCAAATTTCAGGGACCTCCATTCATGAATGGTCTTCATTGCAAAATGGCAGTGAAGTGCTCGTTACTCTTTTTTCAGGAGATGTTTCTGAGGAGATTAGATGTAAGATAATTTACTTGCATGCAGAAAAGAAACGTCCTTGGATGTGCCATTCATTCATCGCTCCTGCACCAAGGACAACCACAAAGTAGGGTGGGAAGGCGGTACCTATGCCTCACATGAGGACAAAAGTCGGGTGTGAGGGAGGGTGGGAGGACACCTCCTGGGTCCCACCTCCTTTTCCGCAAGCAAGGCCACTAGTCTATACTTGACACAAGCAAGGCCGCTAGACTATACCTGACAGCTGCATAGCGTGGGCAGTTACAGGGAGGAGGAGCGGCGGACTTTCTTCCCCTCACTGCTCAGGTGCTCGTCCTGCCTTAATGACAGCCAGCTGATCCTGGTTAGGCTTCAGCAGCACAGGCAACCTTTAAAAAGAGCAGAGAAGAAGGAGAGAGCGAGGGAGGATCAGATCAACAGCAAAGCTGAAGAAAAGACTGACAAGCTAAGATGCTTGGGTGCGTGAGAAAGACTGAAAAGTCTAGTTTAGGAGCCTCTGAAAAGCAGCCAGTTTGGTTTTGGCGATGCTTGCTACCACCGTCTCTCCTGCTTCAAGGGTCCCTCCTACTCAAGGCTCCCTCCTTCTCGTGGGGTAGCACATGGTGTTTTTGAAACTGGAGTTCAAAAAATGATTTAAAGTACAGAAAAAAATGGAACCCCTAACAACCACCTGGAAGATCTGGTAGGTCACCAACATTGTCCCCATCAGACAAACAGCATCTTTGAGAGACATAGAGAGAGAGAGGAGAACATCAAGCTCCACTCTTGCTTCAGATCTGAGAACATCCACAGGTGTCTCTCCATCCTTCCACTGTGAGAAGACACCTCAGTGCTATGGGTCTGAAAGGATGTGCAGCTGTTTATTATACAAACATTGTTTATGACATACCACTCCCTCCTGAGTCCATATGGTCTACATTCCACAACTAAGCTGCAAAGAGGAAACTATTTTGAATTCACATTTACATATATATCCACCTATCTTCCCTGCGATGGACTGGCGGCCTGTCCAGGGTGTTTCCTGACTTCCACCCAAGGAGTGCTGGGATAGGCTTCGGCAACCCCAGAAGGATGAATCCAGCTATTATCCACCTATTAATTCCACAGCAGTTTTAACTAACCCTGTCCATCCATAGTGAAGTTATAAGGGATGTTTTA
>CM067495.1:5661154-5712618 GCA_034552555.1 Semaprochilodus insignis
ACCTTTGACTGCTTTTTGTATGACTCGCCAAAGTGGTTTTCATTGGACAGCGACGATATACAAGGCCTGTTTTGAATGTTGTTTAGCTTCACTGATAAAGACATAAGTAAATATGAGGATAATGTTATTATGAATGGTGTTGGAATAGTTGAATGTTGTTTGGTCAATTTGCAGTTCTGTTTCACTTCAACAAAGATACCGAAGTGAGAGGAACTGCCTGGAGTGATTCACAGCCCTAGTATTTATGTAATGACTATTTTAGTTATGTGGTTAGTTTTAGTTTCACATTAATTACATAATCAGATTTCATTCAAGTTATGCATTGAGATACGTAATACATATTTGTGTCTTTATTTACAGCTTTTTCTTGTGTGTCAACGTCCATAAATGAAAAAAACAGACAAACAAGGCTGTTAGAAATCTGCTGGGCAATACAATAATAATTCTATCAAAAAGTCCTTTTTCTACGTACGAACACTAATGGGGTATGAGTTGACGTATTTTCGAACCTGCACTTTCATCAGAATTTCTCTGCTTGATTTAATAAGCTGCAAATGAGAAATGATAACAATTTATCCAACATGCTGTTGTTATCACTTGGTGTGGTTGCAGGGTTCTAAGGGTTAACATATCAATTACAACCGGATCTATAACAGCAAAGCTGCAGGCTCAGGATTATGAATCAGCAAATCCCGTTGTCATAATTAGATTTTTTTATTCTTCCGAGTATCTCTGCAGCTTTACTAATCATCTCTTATTGTTGGCCCTTAATCAGATTACTGTGCAGTCACGTCTGAGAATATGCCCACCTGAGAGGCCGGGAGACTTAATATCATAACTGCATTGGAGACTACTTGCGCAAACACACATTCCATTCATAAACAGTGCTCGTTCGTATGATCGTCAGACTGTTTTTGTGTTTGGACTGGGTCTAGAAGCCACTAAAGCCGTTCCATTGACATCATTATGTCGTTATGCAAGAGATGTTGTGTCGTTGCTTTGCACGCGAGAGGTAGTATTTTTGGTTTCGGTGGTGTACAGCAGTCAGTCTCAATCAAATCAGTTACTAAGTGGTAGTTTAGCCAGAAATGGACTTGGTCTCAGACACCTAATAACAACATTTTATCATGTTTATAGGTAGCAGTATGTCAGACAGCATCAGAAACCATATTAGGTACATAACATAACAACTTGACATAACAACCTGGCACCCTTACGCCCCTGACCCCCGGGGACCTATGGCAGGGCAAACAGCCACAAAACCCAGCAGTTATCCGATTTCCAAAACATAAAAGTGCCAAACATGTGCTCTGTGGTAGATGAAGCTAAATTTAAGGTGGCCAGCAGACTGTTCCGCTTCTGTTTAGCTTGCCATAGCAGCGTTTACATGCCTGCGTGCCGCCATTGGTTGCAAAACATTGCTGTTTATACCAACTCTTCAGTAAAGTACAGAGGAGTGCTTTTTTTAAATGCCAGCATGAAAACGCAGCGGACTGTTTCTTCTGCTGAGCTGGCATAGGTCCTAGAAATGCTAACGCTAGTTAGCGAGCATAGTCACTCACTTGGCCCTTTTTGTCCAAAAGAACCCTGGTTCTGGAACTGGTTCCATTCAGGCTTCTTACAACCTTGGGGTTATTCAAGGAACCAGCCTGTGTTTGCACTAATTCTTATTGGAATCAAGGAAAGTCAAAGGATATGTCGTCAACAGATGGCACTGTAGAGCGCCAGTAAACAGTAGAAACAAGATGGCGGGCGTATAGATTACCTGCAAGCCTTGGTGCAGTTATTACAGATGTGTGTTCATATCCAAAAAAGCAAGCATGGCTCAACCACTGGTAATAAGAAGACTTTCTTTAGCAGGCCATTGGGTGTCACCATTATTGCCAGAATACAGATGTTGTCACGGTTCATGGTGAAGAACTTTCTATTCTCTGGTTCCGGCTGGGAACAAGCCTTTTGGGTTCCCGGACTATTTATTTTAGGTGGAAATGCGCCAAACTGCTCAAACTTGAATTGGAACGGAACCCATTCCACGTGGGTGGGAAAGGGCTCAGTGCGGTAATGACAAAGAACCAACGTCTCAGTAATGCAACAAGGAGAGAATCAGAGGCTTCAACCATTCACCCTACATGTCTATGCTGTGGCAGCCAATGCTCACCATGGTATGCTCCTATTTGTTATAGTACCTGGGCATTAAGTGTGACTGCTGTACTATGTATGATTCCGTTGCTGTCCCCACACCTACCTCCAACCAGGCCCCTAATAAAGAGCCAGTTTGTCTAAGCCTTACATGTAGCAGGTAGTTTCCATATAAAGCTAATTGGTGGATTTTAGGCTTCCATTACTTCTGTTATAGCTGCAGTAGCATTGCCAGCACATGTTCAATGCTGGTTTCAACTGGTCTATGCTTGTTTAAGCTGGTATAGTGCTGCTCTGCTGCTGGTTTTACTGGTCACCCAGCTTGGTCATGCTGGTTGACCAGCATACCAGCATCCAAAATACAACATGTGCTGGCTTTGGCATGCTGGTCTATGCTGTTTCCTGCAGATATGAGACATCACACAGTGTCTATGATTGGGGGCAGGGGGAAATTGGGCGAGTGCTTGTTTTTTGGCTGCTTTTAGAGCACAGCGACACAAATTTTAGGTTCACTAACATTACAAGCTACTCACTAGTGAGCCATCCAAAGTGAGGTACTGGCCTCATTGCTGAGTCGGGAAACGGATCCAATTTTAAAAGGTCATTCCTGAGCTGTGTTTGAATTCGTAGATTTCCTTGTGCGTTTGTTTTGGTTGAGCTGAGAAGTCAGTGATCGGATGTTTTGCATGTCAGCCAATTGGAACCCTCACAGTTCTCAAAATCTACCCCATCTGGCATGCACAGCACAGTCTGGTGCAGTTTTCAGTGGAATTGGTTTCTTTTTCTGTAGTATTTCCACACTAAAAAGGAGCTTTGAGTTTTGTGCTTAGCAGTGAATCAGTCAGCTAGTCTGACAAACACCCCGAGTCATTTACCTGACCCTTGTTTCTTTATTTTTTCCTGCACTAGGAGTTTGTGATGATCATAGTGTTTGGGCTGGAGTATGTTGTCCGGATCTGGTCTGCGGGCTGCTGCTGCAGATACAGAGGATGGCAAGGACGACTGCGCTTCGCACGAAAGCCGTTCTGTATCATAGGTGAGTGCAAACCTACACTGGTCATCACAGAGTTTCATAATCATGAGAAAATACAACCCAAAACTGTGTAAAAGCTCACTTCTGCTCTTTAAAGCAGCCAAATCTTTTGGTGACTGAGCTGGATCAGATCAGACCTTAGCTGTAGTCTAAATGACTCTCTCTTTAAGTGTCCTACATGTTGCATTGTTTGAGCAGTTGTGAGCAGTGAATGAGTTAATGAGTGAGCAATAACTTGATAGTTGCTACCACTGAAGTCCTACCTTATTTAAACACTGACCACAAAATCACGCAGAACTTCAGAGGTCTATGCTAAAATATGGATCAAGAGAAATTGTGAGATGATATGAACCTGTGATGTGCTAGGTCAGGCCAGATTAGGCATTCAGCTAGAGTCCAGCTATTGTCAGACCATACTCAATAATATTATAATAACATGTTCATATATATCACATGATTATGTGTATATAGTACAGACTGTAGTCCATCTGTTCCTCTATGTACTTTGTTAGCCCACTTTCACCCAATTCTTCATTGGTCAGGACCCCCATAGGACCACCACATTTATATATATTTAGTGTTTAAAACCTGGCCCTGTCGGGGTCCTGACCTAAAAGGTAAAAGGGGGCTAATAAAATGCAGAGAATATACTGTATAAATATATACTGTATAAATTATATATACTGTATGAATTATATATATATATATAAGATATGTTATTTATTCATATAATGTATACGAATAAAAAACTGAAATACAACTTAATTTAAAAAGTATATATAATATACACGTATATCCATTTTTGTTGTTAATTTTACTTTTATGCATCATTTGAACACATCAGCTGCTGTTTACACTGTGTGAAAATTTCATGATGAATGGACCAAGAGAAATGGCCCAAAACCGCTTAGAAAAAATTCTGGTTCCATTGACTTACATTAACATTACATTTTTTTTGCCCTCTCTTGAAAGTTGCCATTTTGCCATTTATATATATATATATATATATATAGAGAGAGAGAGAGAGAGAGAGAGAGAGAGAGAGAAAGAGATAGATAGATAGATAGATAGATAGATAGATAGATAGATATAGCCTAATTGCATTTATTTATTTATTTATTTATTTATTTATTTATTTATTTCTATAGATATTCTGCTAATGGTGTTTAACCATGTCACATAAACTATTCACCAGTGCATATTAAATATATAATAAAGTCACACATCACTTTTGCAATATGTAGCAATCTAATTGCAATACCAGCTTCTTGTCTGTGTTGTGCAGAAAACATTCCCCTGAGGTGCCTGGAGGTCTTTAGTGTTCTCTCTGAAGTTTGTCCACACAGGCAAAAAAATTGATAGGCTACAGTTCAGCACACTGTGTCCTGAACGTACAGACACTCTGACTGAGTCAGATTAGGACTTATTGAGGTTGCATGTTTGGAACTCGCCGCATGGCACGTTTTATTCATGTGCACCCGAACGGACACGTTTGAATCACAGGAATTTACATTTTTATCACTGCATGAGTGAATGTGTTTGGGTCTGGCAGTGGCCATGTTTCACCTCATGCTCTCTCAGAGTTTGGTTCATTTTGTCCTCGTAGTGTAATCCTCTGACTGGCACTAAGCTGCTTACTTCACTCCTTCCCACCCCCTTTACCCTGCACCAAAACTCTGTCCCAGTCTGGCAACTCAGTGGTGGTGTCACAACCACCAACCAGCTGTGCAATGTAGTGCCTTTAACTCACATCATGCAATTTAAATTCTCGTTGAATGAATGCAGTATATTACTGCTATTCGTCACATTGACAAAAATGTAGGAGATTTCCACAAGACAAAACTGCTCACACCATCTTAGCTTTTCATGAAATTCAAATCATTTAATAAAACATATACTGCTTCTGCAGGAACCACTACTGAAGAACTGGCCATGAGAATTTAGAAAACACACTTATCGTAGAATTCCTCCATGTGTTCTAATGAGCTATGTATGAAAAACAGAGAAAAACTAGAACTAGGCTCTGCAGGAAAGTAGCTCTCCAGCAGGAGGGCTGGAGACCACAGCTCTAAAAGCTCCATCACAGTAAGTTATTACATGTAATGGTTATGAATATGTTGGCAGATGCCAGAGAGAGATTGTTTTACGAGACGTTTTGGGCCTAAAACATTATTTTAAAAGCCACTTTTTAGGTGGAGAGGTACATGCAGGCCGTTGTGATATAACGTAGTCCCCAGTGGTACTACTTTGTACCGTTACTAACATTACAGTATAAACACACAGGACACACATGTAGCTTCACTGACTGTAGTACCTGAAATGACTGTATTTGTGTTGTAGGCATCATGATCCCTGCTTCTT
The DNA here is from genome assembly GCA_034552555.1 of Semaprochilodus insignis. Classification (NCBI taxonomy): domain Eukaryota; kingdom Metazoa; phylum Chordata; class Actinopteri; order Characiformes; family Prochilodontidae; genus Semaprochilodus; species Semaprochilodus insignis. The sequence goes on from CM067495.1 coordinate 5,666,688, forward strand.
ATTAGCACCACTGTAAACGAGTCTGATAGGGTCATATTTTGTTCAATGTGCCGTTTCACATCAAACCGCTCTGAAAGACATTGTTTTCATTTCATAACTGAATCATGTTGAAAGTCCCTTTATAGATCCCTTAATTAATAGTCAAAATAATCACGTCTAGTAATATAATCAATAACTGTGGCCTAACTGAGAATGCTTTGGCCCGAAACTGCATAGTCTTAACCTCATTTTGTATTGGAGTCATTTTCCACAATCTGGCAACTGGGCTAGAGCTTCGGCCTCCTCTGGATTTCATTCCTTTTCCCACCGTGTGTGGAGCTCATTAGGGTTGAAATGTATCACTGTGTGTGCGTGTGTGTGTGTGTGTGCATGTCTGCAGGGAGTTTGCAAGCACTTGTCCCTGTCTCACTGTTTTGAATGGGAAATTGTCAAAATAATGGTTGTCATTAACAAGAGTGTGTGTGCGTGTCACTAGCCTGATGGATCAGACCTTGTTATAACCTGAAAACACAAGCATCAGTTTACCCCACTCTTTTTGAGGAGTGTACTCAAGAGGACATAGTGCACTGAATTATAGGTGGCGGTAAATGGGCTGTGGTTGTCAGATGGGATATACCGATGCGAGAGCTGTTGGCCAATATCAGATATTGATATACTGAATATCAGCAGCTGTCAGGACTGCTAGTATCTGTCAGCAAAATGTAGAAATTGTGCAAACATGGCGATTCCAAAACATGTTATGGTATGACAGATAAACTGTAATAAAGACTCTATAAAACCATTTCCTCCTCTAATGATGGAAGGTAATAGCTAATGAACTGTAGTATAACACTGATTCCTGTGTAAAGTTCATTCCCGACAGCAATTTCACTGGATTAAGCTTAGATAGATAGATAGATAGATAGATAGATAAGTTAAGGATAAGTTAATGCACAATTAAATGGTAGAAAGTCATTCAGAGTGGTTTTGACTTATGCTCTGGAGCAACATGGAGTGTCAGAACTGTTCACAGTGGTGGTGAATGGAACCAGATGTCCACCTCTAAAAGCGCATGGAACAATAAACATAGCCTGATGTCTGAGATGCAGCTTTACAGTAGATTTAGTGGCCTAAAACATATTTTAATCCATTTATTTCATCCATGCATTGCATGTTTATGAGTTCATTAAAGAGTGTTCTAAGGCAAAACAGTCCCAAAAGAAAATAAAATAGCTGAAATAAAATGGCTATATTTGAGATGCGAGCCCTGGTTCCCATCACCTCTTTACCACCCTGTAAAGATGTCTGTAAGTCTGTAGGTTTCAAATGAAATGAAGTGTTTCACACCAAACCAGTAGGCAGAACCCCCCTTTAACACACTGTCTACAGGAACACACATAAACATTTAGTGCGCTTTTTATTGCTGAGTTTAACACAAAATCACAAAATGTGCCATAAGTTTTCCACAGGACATAATTTATCATAGTTTCCCCTCAGGGTATGCAAAAATATGCAGTTATACTTATTTCCCTTACAGTCTGGAAATTGACTTGAGGTTGGCAAACTTGCGTGTGTTAACTGTACAGCCAGAGGATTTCCGGCCTTTGCATATGACTGATTAAGCCTTGACCATGTAAAAAAAAAAGTTTGAGTGAATTCATGTTTTATGTTTTAATATATGTTTATAGCATGTCTATGTTGGCTCTGGCTCTTTCCTCCTCTGAGACTCTACCAGGGTCTCAGTATAAGAGTTTGTGCTTGTTCTGAGTTTTCGGTTAGTCGTCGCTCATGCATCTCTGTCGTCCTTCAGGCGAGTTATTCATCAACCCACATGCAGCCATGTACACATTGCACTACCCCTGACCATTACTAGCCCAACCAGCTCATTAATAACATATGACTGGAATCGAGCTGGCACTAAGTGGTGTGAGTAAACTGGCTTGTATTGCGGAGGGTCTGTGTTAGAAGGCAATGCATGAGCCCCTAGAGGCCAGCAGGCCTAAAGTACCTGAAGGGGGAACAGGGTCGTTGACATGACTAATGAATGACCAGCAGCGCTGTGTTTTCTCCCACACCCCCGGCCCCCCACCCCTCGGAAGTCATTGGGATCACTGCTGAGGAAATGATGGTTATTTGTGATTCTATACTGTTGCTCAGTGCTTCGGTTTTTCTCAGCCTAATCTGTCTGCTTCATCTGTATCCTGCCATCGATTAGCACAGACGCTCATTTACACTGTTCCATTTGCTGTGAATTGAAAGCCTGATCTCAAAACACACTTACAGTCATGTGCAAAAGTGGCATGTTTAGTTGTTTAGTTGATTGTCTAGGTCTGAGTAGACCTATTAGGAAAAAAATTAAATCTAACATATAAATTGCACTATAACTTCATAAGTCGTGCACAGGCCACATATAAAAGGTAGTTTTTCCCAATATAAATTCTGCAAGTAAACAGTAATTGTGGTTCAATAAGTGCAGTAGTGTGTAGTGTGTGCAGGATCTGTTCATTTATACTATTTCGATTAATATTGAATTAGTTTTCTGGCAGGTTCACAAATAATGGTTCTATTATGACACTATTATTATGTAGTTTTCAGAACATTTGTATAAAAGCTTGTCAAATGAAGAACCCTCGATGAAGAAGAACGCTGCAGATGATTTGGTAATAACTGAGAAAGCTTAATAATATCAAAAATTAAGTCAAAAATGAATCTTTTACGTTTTAAATGTGGTGACCAAATCTCACTGATCCACTTGTTATGTATATTTATTCATGTCAGGTAATTACTAGAAATGTACACTTGCCATTTATTATATTTAATAATATTTACCGTTTTTGTTTTACCATGTCATAAATTGCCATTGTTCCCAAAACACTTAACATTATGAATAAACCACGTATGGCACATGTTTAGGTGTTTCATTTTTACGTTTTTATATAGCAAAGGAAAACTCATTTGTGAACCTGTATTTAAAGTTTTTACGTTTTTATTAAACTTAAACTTGCAACTAAGTTTAAAAAAAAACCTTAAACCAAAACTTTACTTGTTTGCAGAAAGTTATTTTATAGTTCTAGCTAATGGAACCCGTTCTCCTTCAGTGTTCTGTGCTTATGATCATTTGAATAGACATCAGTGTCAGAGTAATGAATGACCTTCTATTAAAGACTTTTGGGCTGAGAGACACTAGAGTCTCTTCACCTGCAGTGAGCTGATTAAGAGTCTTGTTCCAGAAATGATAACAGGACATTAGAGCCATAATAAATCATGCTGCTGTTACTCTCCATACTGCAGTACATTTGAAGGTAAAAACTTTAGTCTAAATGGAGGAACTTCTACTGGAATATTTACCTTGGGCGTCTCTACTTTAACTCAACTACAGGGGTTGGACAATGAAACTGAAACACCTGGTTTTAGACCACAATCATTTATTAGTATGGTGTAGGGCCTCCTCCTCCTTTTGCGGCCAATACAGCGTCAGTTCGTCTTGGGAATGACATATACAAGCCCTGCACAGTGGTCAGAGGGATTTTAAGCCATTCTTCTTGCAGGATAGTGGCCAGGTCACTACGTGATGCTGGTGGAGGAAAACGTCCTTCTTGGTGGTATGCTGACATTACCCTGGATACCGTGGCTCTTGATACATCACAAAGACTTGCTGTCTTGGTCACAGATGCGCCAGCAAGACGTGCACCAATAATTTGTCCTCTTTTGAACTCTGGTATGTCACCCATAATGTTGTGTGCATTGCAATATTTTGAGCAAAACTGTAAAACTGTGCTCTTACCTGCTAATTGAACCTTCACACTCTGCTCTTACTGGTGCAATGTGCAATTAATGAAGATTGGCCACCAGGCTGGTCCAATTTAGCCATGAAACCTCCCACAGTAAAATGACAGGTGTTTCAGTTTCATTGTCCAACCCCTGTACATGGTTTGTGTACTTCATCCACCACTGAGAGTAAAGTACGCTATCTAGAGAGTCTGCAATACTTCACAAAGTTACCCTGACAAGGAGCAGGAATATATATACACAATGAAGTGAATGAAAACAGGTGAAGTTCATTAGTATGTTGGGTAAGCGGAGAAGGGAAGCAGTTTGTGATTGGAAGAGGTAGAACTTGTGGTGTTGGCATCATGAAGCGGAGGATCATGGGAAGTGTAGTCCCCGGATTTGGCAGCGGCAGGGGAAGAGCTGTCCTTTCTGAGGCTCTGTATCAGTTCTTTCAAGGTATTTTTAAACTAAACCATACGTCTGCATTTTTACCACTTTTAAGGATGGAACTAATTTTCCTTAGGGAAGAATTTATGGTAACTGATTCCTGTCAAATGGTTAGAATTATTAATCGTTACGTCTTAATGTGCAGTTAGTGTTTATTTGGTGAAATGAAATGTATTTAATCATATGTAGCCTGTCCAAAAGATATGGCACATTGAAGGCTTCATATTTAAAATAGAAATTGTGCACTAAAATTAACAGGGAAAAAATGCCATACTTAAACGTGCTCGTGTTAGAGGATCAACAAGACACGGAATTTGACGGGGAGTGTTCAGGCTTCTGCATACGACCGTGCAACTAGGCCTAGTGAGCGCAGACTTCAACTAAAAGTCCTTTTTCTTGTTATTTTCATGCAGTGGGTTTGTCAGGTATGCCTAATAGTAGCCCGCGGCTTTCCGTTTGAAGGCTTCATATATTTTTCACAGAGCCCGTGTGTCCACATTCTGCTGTCCTGGCCAGCTAGTTTATGATTTATGAAGATGAGCACACGCTGCTAAATCAGCAGGTTCCTCCAGACTTCCCGAAGAGCCGAGAACATACCGCTAACACTTCGGCTTCAGTGCTTACAACACAAAAAAGCAAGGAACATGAGGATAGCGGAGCAGCAGGACGCTCTTCAGAAGAGACCAAGATGGGTGGAATGTGAGGAGGGGGGGATAAAAAATAAGAGAAAAAGAGAGAAAGCTAATATTATTTCTCGGCTTGAGGCTTGGAGATTGTTTGTGTTCTTTGAGGGTTTGGTGCAGCTTCTTTAGTGGATGTGGTTTTCGTGTGAACTTTGTTTGGCCTGTCTCTCCCCCTTTTTCACTCTCTCCCTCTCTCTTTAGGTCTCTGACTTTCTCAGAGGGTGCATGTAAATTCGTCTCCCTCTGAGTATTTCCACTTCATAGCCATAGTATGTCTACAGTATGTCTAGTAATAGTCTGCTCTGTCTTTCCTTTAAGTAGGTTTAATGGACAGTCTTGTTTCCCCTGTTTTGACTGAAAGAAAGTCAGCTAGCTCTTCATAAAGCTGTCATTGTAAGATCTGATAATCTTTAATGCATGGACATACACTGAGAGATCACAGTGCTGAAGTCTTCTGCTCTCTTATTTTTAGCATTAACTTGTTGGGGGGCCCTGTGATGGACTGGCGGCCTGTCCGGGGTGTTTCCTGCCTTCCTCTCAATGAGCGCTGGGGTAGGCTCCAGCACCCCCTGTGACCCAGAAGGACAAGTGGCTTAGAAGATAAATTAATGAATTAATGTTATTTGGGGGGATTTTTACCCGATCTTATGCCTAATTTGGTTGTGTTCATTTCTTTATCCTAACTAGGCTTTCCCATATTGTATGTGCCACTAAACTAGGAGTTTGAAGACACATGCTAGTGAATCAAAAGAAGCGTCTTCTTCAAACTGCTGATTGGACTACTCAGTCTCAACACGCTTATAGGAGAATACTGCCTAATTCTGTTAGATCATCTAATGGATGCTTGCATTGTACATTGTCTAGACTCATGGAGGAAAAGGACAATCACCCTACTCACCCAGAGAGTGCAGAGCCAAATAGGTTCTCTTGGACTTCCAGCCATGGACGGCTGTGCCATCCCGAGGGATCCACCTTTTGATCTCTCAATGACAGGGCCCACACTTAGACAACATCTGAGTGTCAGTCATATCCTCTTTCAGACTCAATCATTCAATCAATGTTTATTTATGTAATGCTTTTTTCAGCTAATGTTGTGTCAGAGCAGCTTTACAGAAAAGCAGTTTAGGGAAAAATTAAAGGAATAAAAATATAATGAAGGGAGTCCATGGAGAGATGTAGGCAAGGGAACTTGGGAATCCGGGTCCAAATCCCCTATTAGCAAACCAAAGGTAACAGTGGCAAGGAAAAACTCCCCTGGCGTGAGAGGAAGAAACCTGGAGAGGGACACAAGCTCAAGGGAGGAACCCATCCTCCTCTGCTCGACACTGGATAAAGAGAAAATCACACAACTAATGAGATTTTGTAATATATTTAATAATATTGATTAATATAATCTCTGAATGACTCTGAACTATTTATTTTCTTTTTTTTCTTTTGTTTATTTGGTTTTCTGGCAAGCCCTTGAGCATCCCCTTCCATCCTGACTAACAGTGCTCATCACGCCTAATCATTGCAGAGCTCTTGCTATTTTTTAGCATCCATGGCAGGGGTTGCCAAGTCCAGCAAAAATCTACAATCCATCCCAGATGCCCACCAGAAGTTGAAATGATAAATTTTTCTTCAGCATTTTTCAAACTAGCCCAATTTCATCCCCAAAACCACTAAAAACACTCTAACAGCACTTGCATGCACCAGTCACTGCACAGCTTGACCAATTAAAGGTGTAAAGGTTAAAGCGCTCTTCTGTTTTTTGACCCTGGATGGCCCATAGAACCCGACGCTCTGGAGCAGCTCCACATGAGCCTAAGGTCCTAGAGGGGTATAAAGCCCCCCATCCAATACCTGTAATGATCCAGAACTAATAAACCAAAATCAGTACATGACCTCAGTGATGCTCTTATGACGAATTGCAACCAAATCCTCACGGCAATGTTCCAGCATTTAGTGCAAAGTCTTCTCAAAAGAGTAGAGGCTGTTAAGAGGACACTCTCTCTTTTCTTGCCCTTGATTTCAGAGGGAACACTAGAAGAGGAGGTGTCTACAAACTTTTGTGTATACAGTGTAACGGAGTCTGTATGCCTTTTTCCTGATCTGTCCTTCTCTTCTTCCAGACATCATAGTGCTGATAGCATCTGTCGCCGTGGTTTCGGCTGGTAGCCAGGGCAACATATTTGCCACCTCGGCGCTACGAAGCCTCCGCTTCCTGCAGATCTTGCGCATGGTGCGTATGGACCGCAGAGGAGGCACCTGGAAGCTGTTGGGATCTGTAGTTTACGCACACAGCAAGGTAAGCAGAGATACGTCGATTATGACCACCACAAACTACACTGAGGTAAGCTCACTGGGAACAAAACATTAGTCACCTGTGACTGAAACGTACCTAATAGCATGTAATACCTCCACCAGCACGATTAATGGCTGTGATTGGATGGACTAGACTATTTTCTGTAGGCCATGTAGGCCACATCCATGTTCAGACTCTCTTGCATCAAAGAATTGAACAGTTGGGCCAGATTTGGTGGATGCCTTCTCTGGCGCAATTCTGAGGAGAGTTTCCTGTAGACTGGGATTTTTGTCACTGCTGGTAGAACCATATGACCGTACGCTTCTATACACCTGCAGATTCAGCTACTTTCTTCACACTATGGTCTTATATGCCACGCTCAAATGCAGTCACTCCTTTTGGCCAGTCATTAACATCTGCTTTGGACCCATTTACCACACATGGAATGAGACATTCACTGCACTGTATCACCTCTTCTCAATCTATGAATCCCGTCACTCACACCCCGCAGGTATCTATAGCCCCATCATCCTTGTGCAGCACCATGTGTAGGAGCCTGAGGTTACTACCACCTTAAACACGCAAGGTGACTAATGTTTTGTCCGGTGAGCTTATGTATGGTACATTTAGATGGTCTTTGTGAACATCCTTTCCTAAATTGGTAAAAAAAGGGACCTCTTATGCTTTTCCAGTTTTCTCTTTCAATGGTAAACGGTCGGCAAACTTATGAAGGGAGGGGAAAGACTCTCTCCTACAGAAACCACTTTTCTCAGCTGCCTGAAACGCCTCCTTGGAACTGGAATTTTAGCCCTTTTGTCTGTGACAATTTGACATCATCTCGTTACACAATCGTTATTGGCCACCTCTAGGGGCGGGACTTGTGGAAGCATGCTGCTACTGCCTTCAACCATGGTTGACTAATAAGAATAGAGTGGGCAAGCTACATGCTGGCAGGCAGGGCTTAAAGACACAGGAGCTTTAACAGGGCGTTTCAGAGAGAGGGTGAATACAGACGAACAGTTAAATACTGAGTTTGGGCAAAACTGAAGCTTGTAAATCTATTCTGAACATTGAAAATGAGCATAACAGGTCTTTAAGAGGTAAACGTCCCTCATGGCTGATCATATGACTGGTCTTAATGCTGACTCTCTGTTCTTTGAATCTCAGTCCACATGGCTCTGCAAATGCTGACTATGTATTCAAACCAGTTTCTTCTGAGTCTCCTGACTTACTACAGTAGAGATGAATCGATAACAACTGCCCTGTATGAAGCTTGTTGTGAGAGTCAGCATTTAGGCTAGGTTAAGACTTCAGCACGCTACAATAAAGCCATCTTCCAGTCTCCTGTGGCCTCCTGACTCTCTCCTTTTGACTAGGATAACAGTTGAAGAAACATGTATACTGTATATCATCACTGTCCAAATAAAACAAGTATCTCCAAAACGGCAACTTTACATTAGAGGCCAAAAGCCTAATTTAATTCTATTGCAAGTCAGTGGAACCAGACTTACTTCCAAGCTTTTGGGCCGTTTCTGTTGGTCCATTCATCATGAAATATGTATATAGTGTAAACACCAGCAGCAGTGTTCAAATGATGCAAAACTGAGATACATGTTTTTCTTTGGATAGTGACCATATGCCTTTTCTTCAACTGATGAAAATTCAATTCAATTCAATTCAATTCAACTTTATTGTCATTATACCAATACAGGGTTGTACAGTATAACGAAACACAGTCAGGCTCCTTCTCCAGTGCAGTTACAGGAATATATGTGTGTATATATATATAGTGTAGTGCGAAGACGAATAGACAAAAACAATGTGTGCAAACAGTACAGTACGTGTACAGAACATGTGCAAAGTGTAAGAGCAGTATCAGTTAAGTATGTGGTTGTAAACAGTATAGATCTATAAAGTGTACAGTGCAGGTAGGAGAAGCAGCTTAATGTTCAGGTAACAGCTAAATTGCTTAGTACAGGTCTGATTCATGTAAACAGGTGATTTAATAGCTAAAAACAGCTTAAAATAATTTCAACCAACTCAAACGACTGAGACCAGGTGATTATGTTTCCTTTGGTGGTGGGATGGAATAGTTAAATATGATATTATTGGATAATACAGTCTTATTTCTTCTCTTCGCTGGTGCACAGTGACATATTCAAAAATCAGAAAACACTTAGGAGGCAAGCCCGAGTCAGTGCATATAATTAATTAAAAAGAAATTGCAGGAAAATAAGAGTGAAATGATATGATGTGTTTAAATCATGTTTCATATGACCAGATACATGAACTAACAAAGTCTTCTGTCTGTGCTATTGTGTTGTGTAGGAGCTGGTGACTGCCTGGTACATAGGCTTTCTGGTGCTCATCTTCTCCTCCTTCCTGGTCTACCTTGTGGAGAAGGAGTTCAATAAAGAGTTTTCCACCTACGCTGATGCACTCTGGTGGGGCACGGTGAGTTTCCAAAACCCCCTTCACCCCCCAGGGTCTACGCAGTGGTCTAGGCCATGTATACTTACGCCACCATTGGAAAACCTCATACAGTCATAATAATCAAAATAATGATCATCTACTCCTATTTGTTGGTCCTCTCTTGTCATGTAGATCACTCTGACCACCATAGGCTATGGGGATAAGACTCCTAGGACATGGACTGGACGCATGCTGTCTGCTGGCTTCGCTCTACTTGGCATCTCATTCTTCGCTCTGCCCGCAGTGAGTCCTAAAACCCATGTCCATCTTGGATCAAGTCTAGTTCAGTAGCAATACAGCTGCACCAAAGCAGTAGTAACGACTTCATATGCACTAAAATGATACATTAACAATAGTTAACTAACCTTGAGTAAATATATAACAGCAACAGTTGCATTTACTTAATGTAGGGCTGTACCCGACTCAGAATTTTGTCAGTCGAATTGGAGTCGCCCGTCCTGGCCGACGATTTGACGATTCGTTCATGTTTTTTCCCATATACATTATCTAGTAATCAGTAAATCAATCTGCATACGTTTCAGATCTGACGTCCTCCTCATTTAGAAAGTCAGCAGAGTCACAGGAACATATTTTTGAACTAAAAGAGACGTGGCATATGATGAACGATCTGAACTGGAGCCTGATTTAATTACAGAATATAGCGTCGGCCAGCAAGTACATATTTATGCTAAAAAATTAGCGTTTATTAGCCTGTCTTTTTAATTTCACTTTTAACAGCTTCTTCAGTAGGATGACCCTTCGTCTTTCATCTCTCATAAATAATGAACTCCTAAATAAAACCAAATTAGTCAATATTTAAATTATTTTTAGATGAAAAGGGGAACGGTAGACCTGAAACCGTTTAATTATTATATCACCTGCGCTGAAATAATTATTCCTCATTTATAGGCATATTAAGTGACTGTACTTATCTTTAAAAAAAAAAATCTTAGCTGTAAACGAATAAATAAAAATATCTGTAATTTAGGTTCTAAAATAATGGAATTATAATAAAACAAATGTCTTCGGTCCGTTTTTCCTTCACCGCAAACAGCCATTATGTCTGCAACAAAAGTCAACTCGCTGGTTTGAAGCAGTGTTCGATGTCTGACTAAATGAAGAGCAGAATTAGATTTAATTTGTTCGGATTCTCTTCTTCAAAAGCTCCTCCAGACTTTTTCTGAGACATCGTTCCACTCGTGTTTCTCAGCTTCACAGCTTTAGCTTTCTTCAACGGTGAACCGCCAGCGCACGTTGTCACGTGGATTTAATTTTTTAGCAAGCATGCGTCATAGCCCAGCTAGAACTTAAATATATATTCATTATTCCCCTTTTAATAATTATTAAAATGTCTTTTTACATTCTTAAAGTTCTTGTGCATTTTGTAAGCTTTTGTCTGTTGTACGAAAAAAAAAACCCTTGTCACTGTTGTCAGTCGACTTGAAGGTTCTTGAAGGGTCTCAGTCTTGAAGGGTCTCCGACTGACGATTCGACTTGTCGACTTCTAGAGGGCAGCCCTAACTTAATGCTAAGTAAACATGTAACTGTTCTTAGTTAACCATTGTTAATGTATTATTGCATGTCATTACTTCATGTTAGTTAGTCAATACTTAACTTACTCAAACACTTTACATTAAGTACTGACTAATGTAAGGAATACATTAACAATGATCACAATGATTAAATAAACTTAAGTAAACAAAAAACAGTTGTTGTAACAGTTGCTACATGTTTACTTAACTTGGTAGTTAACCTTTGTTAATGTATCACTTCATGTTAACTAATACATTACTTCAGACACTGTCCCAAGACTCCACTCAGACAGCTGACAAAGTAAATGTAGGTGGTAAACTTGGCCAGATTCCATCATTCCGAGTCTACGAGATTCTCTAAAATCCAGTATTTATTATCCAGTAAAACCCGAATGGAGAAAACTTCTATCAGCCTTATAAGTCATGTGTTAAATTGGGCTGCTGTTTCTAGTCGCCCACCTGGAAACCTTAAGCTCCACAGGAAACCTTGATCTCCACTCTGCTCATCTTTGCAGGGTATCCTGGGTTCCGGCTTTGCTCTGAAGGTTCAGGAGCAGCACAGACAGAAGCATTTTGAGAAGAGGAGGAACCCTGCAGCCTGCCTTATACAGGTACCCAACCTTACACACATCTAAACCTGTATCTGACGTCATATCATTATGAAATCTCTGACCTGACAAATTTCTACCATGATTGATCTTGGTTTGATCATTTCTGTACAATTCAGAATTGTTTTCAAATGTACATTAAAATTCACAAACGTTACAAGACATGCTGCAGTAAACCACAATGCAGGCAAAAAGCTATGTAAAAATAATGTTTTGGGAATAACATCAGTCTCAAATATTCTTATCATATGTTGTAATTACGGTGGTGCTCACCTTTGTTCCTTAGATATTACTCCACTGCATTATAAACTGTATGTCCAGAGGTTTGCAGACACCTGCTCATCCAACCTTTCAAATGAAATGAAGGGTGTCAATATGGAGCTTGTCCCACTTTGCAGCAGTAACAGCATCTACTCTTCCAGGAAAACTTTACACTAAATTTTGGAACATTGCTGTGAGGATTTGATTGAATTCATTTGCAAGAGTATTAGTCAGGTCAGGAACTAATGTTGATCAGTTCTGTGTCACTCCAGCTCATCCCAAAGGTACTGGATGGAGCTCCATCACTCCAGAGAACACAGTTACACCGCTCCTCAGCCCAATGCCGGGGGGCTTTATACCCTTCTGGTTGACGCTTGGCATAAGGCATGGTGACCTTAGGCTCCCATGTGCTTTTCTTGGCAGTACTTTTCTATGGAGTTCAAATCAATGTTGCTAAATAGTTTAAACATCATTTGAGCAAGATTGTCTTATATAAGCGATCTACAGATTTCTGCTGCAAATGAAAATTAACTTTGTTTCCAACAACCTACTATTTGTGCACCTTTCAGACAAATGTGAGGTGGGCCGAAAGGTAAGATGTGATAGAAGAGTGTGGCAAATTGATGCAAACACAGTTATTTCTTTACAGGTCTGTGTTGTTTGAACCTCCTTAGCTTTCCAACATAAATATGTTACATATATTTATGAAAATAAACATACACAATTGTGAAGGAAGTAGAAGAGCTGATATGAGCATCATAAAATTAAAATATAAAACATCAACAATTGTTATTGGTTATTTTGTTTTATTTTGAAGTTTTAATACAAATATAAATAATATTAAATGATAAATAAAACACTGTAATTGCAGGTATTTCTGTTATTGGCTATTTGAGTTGATCACCCGGCGTCGGGAGGCCTTTGGAATTCAACAAGCTGTTTTTTTGCTACTGTGGCTTTAAGACAGATATATGGAAATGAGCTTTGTTCTGATTGGCTGTGCCTCAGTCAGCTCTAGTCCACAGTCCAGGCTAAAACACTCTGTACTACTTCAGTGTGAATGGGTGGAGCTAAACTGCTGTGGGCTAAACAGGTGTATATATAAAAATGTGCTGGTTTTTGTGACATCACAAATACACAAATTCTAAATTCTGTCTGTGCGCAGTGGTTATTAAGCAGTACATTCTGAAACGTGAACTCTTGTGTTTTCCATGTCATGGGCCCTTTAATGAGAAGACTGAATTCCAATTTTCTGAGCGTATATGGATTGTGTATGTTGTGCCGTGCTTGTTACACCATATCTGCTGCCTTTGGTTTGATTCTCTAACGGAAACAAGCCTCTCCGCTCCTAATGGTCCTGTATCAGGCAGCGTGGCGTTATTACTCGACCGACGGTAGCCGCTCTGACCTGGAGGCCACCTGGCGGCTCTATGAAAGAGCCCTACCTGTGCCAAGGCATGTATAGAGAGGCCTGTAAGCACCTGTGAACCTTTAACCGTGTTCTTCACTAATCTGCATTCGTTTTTGTTTCTTTTTTTGTTGTTGCTGTGATTTTTATTTTTGTTTCATTATGGCCTTGTCCTCCTCTTCCTTTCCTTTCTTTCTTTTGTTTTTCATTTCTCCCTCCCCCCTCCTTTGTGTTCCTCCTCTTTGTCCCATGTGTGTGTGTTTGTTTGGTTTTTGTCTCGGCATGCAGTGTGTTTGGCGTAGCTATGCGGCTGATGAAAACTCGGTTTCCATTGCTACCTGGAAGCCTCATTTGAAGGCGTTGCATACCTGCAGTCCTACAAAGTAGGTATAAACCCTCTGGCAGCGGCTCTACTACTTGCTCCCTGTGCTGTTCATCTTCTCACACTCACTCATTTCAACCCTGTTAAGAGCTTCAGGTGATTCCCTGTCTTTAGAAAGGAACAGAAAACCCATTTGCCATGTAAAGGGGAATTCAGAGTGGTGTGGTGTGCAATGGTTCATTTGTAGAGAGACTTACAGGCTCTGATGTCTTTACAGTGGCGGTGTTAGGAACCATGGTGGGTCACCATGTCATCAGGTGTTTACTTTCTGAACCCACCAGTGAACCAACACACATGCAGTGTACATTTACATATGTCGTGTAGTTAATGCTGAAGTAGGGATACTTGCAAGAGTTTGCTTTGGGGACTATTTAGCCTCACAGCACCCTGCATGTATCTCTCCGCTATGTATTTGAAGTTTAGGTTGGGGTGGCACAGTGGCGCAGTGGATAGCGCTGTGACCTCACAGAGTAAGAAAGGCTTGGGTTCAGTTCTTGGCTAGGCGTCCGGAATCCTCTCTATTAGCCCTTTTCCACCAACATGGTGCTGAACTCAGGAACAATCGTATCCCACCAGTGATGTGCTCGTGGATCAGCGCATTCAACAGGAGGCGTCCGTCTTCTAATAAGCTAAAATATGAACAATTCAAAACATCTGCCGTTTAATAAGATCAGTAATGAGAGAAACTACACATAGCTAAGAAACTTAACGTGCTGCTTTAGTACACCTTCATAATGGAAACGAAACAAAACACATACGTGTCGTCTTGCGCATAATCACTGTCTATGACAGTCCCTCTGGGCTGTGCCCAAATGTTGAAAGAGTTGGTTCTGCATGGCGAGATACGCCCTCAAAGCAAGAAGTACCGTTTGTACTTGAAGAACATGTTCCGCCATGTTGTTTTTATGTGTTGTCCGCCGACTTCTGCTTATGGACCAAGGACCGCCCACCTCCAGATACGTAATCGCTCGGTTCTCAAACCAGTGGAAAAGGGGTCCCGTTTTTAGCAAGTTCAGTAGAGCCTAGGAACCAGCACTGGCACGAGCACTGGCACTTTGTTGGTGGAAAAGAGGTATATGTGGAGTTTTCTGTTTTCCCCATGTTTGCGTGGGTTTCCTCACACAGTCCAGAGGCAAGCAGTCAGGTGAATTGGAGATGCTAAATTGCCCCCTTGGTGTCACTGGGAACATCTGCCCTGTGATGGCCTGTCCAGGGTGTTTTCTGCTCTCTGCCCAATGAGTGCTGAGAGAGGCTCCACCACCCCCTACGACATAGAAGGATAGGTGACGTAGAGGATGAAAGAATGACACTCTGTCATTAAACAGTGTATCAGATATCAGGTTATCCATGCCGTTTTCATGTAATAGCGTTCTGTCAGGAAGCGTTTGGAGATGTTTGGTCCACTGTGAACCACTGTGATCACTTCTCACAAGGTTCCTCTGCAGGCATTTCAGAATCATACCACTCTCAGGGGCTTGGTTTACATCTTCACTACTGAGTTATGCAAAAGACACTTAACACTCTTATAGAAGACTGTCAGAAGGCTTAGCAGGGTTTTCTGGTCTTTTCTAGGAACCTGTCGCCAGTGTCTGCTTCAGCCGTTTAATCTACACTTCAGCCTCAATAACATAATCTCTCCATCTAGTTTCCACATACCACAAGTTTTGCTTTTTATATTTAGTTTGTGTTACACATTAAAGGGATTAAAGTTAATCTGGGAATGAGAACTCTTTCTTTTGTAGTGTTTTGTTCAATCCATTTCTCTCTCATACACATGCACTCATACACATACTGTTCTTTATTTCTGGAAGTTACCTTTGATTTCTTCTTTCCCATAATAATAAAAGAAGAACACACCCTTCTTTTATACTTGCCTGATGGTAAGTTCAAAGCCATCCCAAGGCCCGGTATTGTCCAGGCTCCAGGTAATAGCCCGTCCATCAGCCGGCCTTGCGAATGCCCTTGCTTCGTAGAGAGAGGAATCTCTGAAATGGTGACTTTGTAGGAAAGAAAGAAAGATGTCTTACAGTGGGCTAATGTAAGAAATTACACTTGAAAGGTCTGCTTTCACACAGCGTAAAGAGAAAGCAGCTTTAAAGAAGGAATGAAATACAGTGAGCGCGAGTTACGCAATGCCCCAGCATAGCGTCTGTTCTACTTTAAGGTTATACTGTAGTATGTCGTGCTGTTAAAAAGGTATTTCAGTAACTGGTTTTTGGCTTCGGCTTCTTTTTCGCCCTAAAGCTTTACCCCCCCCCCCCCCCACTTTTTACTTTATGAAAAAGATTCCAGCCTAGAATATCTGGATGCTAGCATGAGCTAGCAATTATGCTAACCAATTTGTCCTACCGTTCTGTTATTCTTAGCCATGTTAGCTCTTTTTGGGTGACTGTGGTTCTCTCAGCTGAAATCATGTAGGTTTTCTGCTCTAATGTGGCTCTAAAAATTAATCAAAGCTAGCAGGGATTGAATTATGTAAATCGGGTTCATGCTAGGAGGTTCCTACTAGTCGTCACTCACTCACTCACTTTGTATGTGTAGTTTGTTTCACATGTTTTGAACAATTAGCTTCCTGTTAGGGAAATGTTGCGTTATTGAGCCAAACACTACAAACTATTTGAGTTTTTTGTCAGATTTTATTCATCATCACTGTCCAGTGAAAAACATGTATTTCTCCAGGTTTACTTTTATTCATCAAGTGCAACACAGCAGCTGCTGTTTACACAGTGTGAACATTCCATGGTGAATGGACCAACAGAAATGGCCCAAAATTGCTTGGTAAAAAGTCTGGTTCCATTGACTTACACTGAAACTGAATTAGGTTTTTGCCCTCTCCTGTAAAGTTACCATTTTGTAGATACTTGTTTTCCATTGGACAGCGACGATATGTTTCTGAAATGGTAATATGATCTACACCTTTGAGTATTTTGGTCTTTCTCCATTCAGACAGATGGCCGCCATGTGAGCAGAATTTCCTATAATGATAGTATGCAGTTAGCTAATGCTAACAGGTCCTTATGAACAATAATTCATAGTAGTTTTCGCCTTCATAGTAGAGTAAAAGAACACAGACCAGAGTGTATTGACTTGTTAATTCACTCAAATTAAAGTTATGTGGTTAAGTCAGTGTTAATAGATTTGCACTAGTTTTTATTTATTGTTAGCCATGTTAGCACTTTTGGATGATTGCGGGTTTATTGACAGCAATGAGGGGATTCTTACATCCCCACTACCCACCAACCCAAAACCCAAAAATGAATTGCTAAAATGAATGGAAGCTATGTATATATATGGGGGGGTGAAATATTGTCCCTCCAATGCTCATCTGTGTCCTGATTCAGTGCTAATGTCCACCAGTCAGGCTTGAAATAAATAGGGCACTACTCTGTTATGGTCCACTGACAGGGCACTTGCGAGCTTTAGAGCTATTCTGCAGGTTAATATTGCTGTCAGTTTTAGAATAGACCTGAGCCTGGAAATACTGAGGCACCTGCACTGCACATATACAGATACGTACTCACCTTTTTACTACCACATAGACTCTGTCTCCATATATTTTTCGTTCTTAGGGCTGTGCTTTACCTCTTTGCTTGCAGTATATCATACATTGCATAGGCTAATGTGCATGTCTTTGCTAAGGAATGGTTGCCTTTCCATGAACTGTCTTCACCCCTAAAAGCTTGCTGACCTTCCTGAAACTCTCTTTATTACAATACCATGTTGTAGAATGTCATTTTCATGTGCAATGTACGTAGCATCTGATGACTTGATGTTTCTTTTTCTCTTACTAAAGGAAGGACCAACCTGAGACGTCAACAAGGTTGGTATCACCACTATCACCACTCTTCTAGTGACTAAATATAAATGGCACCAAAATTATAAAGGTGTTCCTCAGTGATGCGTCTTGCTTATGGTTTGGTAAAATGCAATGCACAAACTAGGTTCCTACAGAAAGCATATTCCTCCCTCCCCAAAAAAAAGCTGAAAATGAATACAATTTTGAAGGAAGTGAATTAATACAATGCTTTTGGGTTTATGCTAACGGACCCCTACTAGCCATTGTTCTTTGTTTGCTATGGTAATACACGCATCATCAAAAGAATAGTTGCATGAATAGTTGCAGAAGGAATCAACCGACAGGAATTAAAGTTGGTGGGTAGGTTTGGCATTGTGAGACATGAGAATGATTCAAGTTTCACGCTCTGCCATACATTTCACGTAAGCAAGGACGGGCTGTATCGTTGTACCTGACTGACCCAACATCCACAATTGCAGACATTCAGCAAGCAGTGATGCCCTCCATGAGTCATCCTGTTGGCAGACAGCTGCATAACGCAGGACTACATGCACACAGAGCATTACAACAACTGCCCTTAACACCACGTCAACATCACCAAAGACTGCAATGGTGTCGTGCCAGACTGTCATGGAGTGGCTCAGAATGGTGGGTCATCTTGAGTGATGAGTCCCACTTTTGTCTTGGTGGAGACGACCAACTAATCTGTGTGTGGAGGCACCGTGGTCAGCACCAAGATGCAGTTCGTTTGTTGTCACACATCACACGTCCAGAAGACCTGGTGTCACTCCACCTGCACCCCTACCACACAATCTGCAGGAACTGTGTGAGAATATTCAAGCAGCACAGGATGGATTATCACAGGACACCATTAGGAACCTCTACAACTCCATGCTGAGACGTCTGGTGTGTTGCATTGGCAAACATGGCGGCTGATGCCATACACTACATCTGTATGTGTAGCTCAATAAATATTGATCATATCAGTTTAAATGTATCATCATTTATTGTTCCTGGTAACCTTTATCTTCCTTCCCAATAGCACTGCAATCTGACTCTTCCTTCCGAGTGCAGCTGTTCTTTTGATGATGAGTGTATTTTGGATGCACAAGCTTTCCTCCCAATAATCTTAGTATTGCTAAGAATGGAGGGAAGCTAGTTGAGAGTGAATTAATATTATTGCTATGCTAATGATTCCGTACTAGTCTTTATTTGTTGTAAGCCATATTAGCAATGTTTGGATGATTGTAAGCTTGTAGAAAATGAATATTATGCGCCATAAGGGGCTTCTAAATTAGTTGTTCAATGTGGGGTGCGTATTTTGTAGTAAAGCGCAATGCACAAATCGACCACAAAGTGATTAGATTCTAGGTTCTAATAGAAAATATACTCCTTACATATTTCTTGCATCATTAGAAACGCATATTGTGTTTTGTAGCAGCAGATGTGTGGTAAGATTACACCGAGTGATGGAATAGTAATTGCAGGATTCTACATTTTGTCTCGATTTCGTTGAAATACACTCCCATGGAGGTATTGCTTTTAGTTAGAGAGCGGAGGAATAAGGGACGCCAAACCTGAGAGCGGGAGTGGAGCACTGTTACACAACAGTTATTACGCTAATAGATGCTGCTAGCAAACATCAGAAATTCGCGTCCCAGAGGCAGCTTCATGATTTCCCTTCATCATAAGCATATGGCTCTTAATAGAATGTGAGAGAACGTAATAGTTTTTGGCCAATTGGAAAATCATAGCAGCCGAGCCAAACAAAGAAAGTAATTTGGGAAATGATGCAGGGAAGAGCGTTCGGAGGCGTGAATGGGCCTGATCCACCTATTTATCTTTGTTGGCTCTTTGTGTGAAAGGCCTTATCAACGGAGTGGATGAGGTGTTGGGTTGAGGGTCCTTCATCAAGGTAATGTGGCTTCTGAAGCCTTTATTGCACCTGACGAGACGCCATTCGTTCCCCTGGTGACTCACTGTTCATCAAGGGCCGCAACCATATAGCGCTCGTGGAATTAGCATAGTTACGTGAGGCGTTATTGAGACGAGAGGGCAGCTGACGATGACTCATTAAAGCACTGGAAGCTTTCTAAATGGCCCTTCTCACAAATTCAGCCGCCCTTCACCTTCGTTCTTTCATCCGGAAAAATGGCAGGGGTGATGGTGATGAACTCATGTTGAGGGACAGGCTAACTAAGTTAGCACTGTGCTTGCGCCTCGCCCTTGCTCCTGGTAAGACCTTAACAGAAGACTGGGGCCAACAAGATGTACATCATAGCATCATAACACAAGCTTGAAATGCATTCAACTAATTATCAGGGTTAGGTAGCTACGTAGCCTCTTTTTGCAGACCCCTTAGTGGCCGTTTCACTAGCAGAATAGAAACTGACCACAAAGACTGGCATAACGGAGACCACAAAATATAATTAAACAATGTTGCTGAAGAAAATATGACTAGTTCAGCTGAGGAACCATACACAGTATATTAGAGCTACTTTAAAAAAGGAGTTAAATCATAATAACAGCATGCAAACCATACAGAACTACATCTCACTCAAGTAGCTATTCAAATAGCATTCAGGTACCAAATACCACTGCGTACCAAGCTTGGGCAAAAACCATCCAAAACTTCTCAACCATCCAATATGAAATTCTCTTTTATATTTTGGTAAATTACATTTACACTAAAATTATTCCGTTAGCATTGTCCTCAATGTTTTCGTCAGTTGCAACTGTTGTGGCTAAGTGTCAGGGAGTGTTCAAATGAATTTCAGGAGGCTTTCCAGCCGGCAGCCCAAATGGAATTTTGGGTTTTGTTTAAGTTTTGAGCAAAAGATCTGAAAGTTCTGAAAAAGTGCTTCAGAGTATTACCATGGGAAATAAGCCTTAGTCATCAGAAGCAGCCAAATGAACAGTGAAGACTTGCGTCTTGCGTGTATATGTCCTGGTTATTGCTCCAAATCCAATTAGGGAGAAATTAAGTAAGCGTATTGAAGCTAAAACATTGGGCTCCATTATGTATTTAGTCTGAAGTGGTATAATTTGTAGCTATATTCAGGTCAACCAGTATGTACTGTGTCCTTTGGAAGCTTTGGAATCAATACATTTCATATTAATAATCTTAGTCATTTTTATGGTGTAATAGCTTGTAGCATTGTAGTCCCTGGAAAGCTACCTTCCTGCAGAATGTAGTTCCAACCATAATTTATCACATCTGCTCCAGCTACTCGACTAATCAAGTCCCTGATTGGCTAGATCAGATCTACTATAGTCAAGCAAGAAGGGGGGCCGGATACATGATACAGTTTGAAATTAAACTGTATAGGAAAATATCTCTCCAGGATTAAAGCTGGAGACAACTCTTTTAGATGTTTCAATATTTTGAATGAAAAAGAAACAGGAAGTTATTAAATGATAAATAATATACAATAAATATGTATTTACAGTTTTCTGTCAAGCTACTCATTCCAAGATTTGACAGTCACTTGAAATACAAGCTATTTTTTTTCTTAATTTATTAATTAACCATTTCATTTTTGATTCAGACATTTTAAATATACACTATATAGTAATTAATATACAGCTCTGTTCATCACTCTGGACATATCTTACATGAGATATCTAGCTTTTTTCTATTTCCTATTCACTACTTTCTAAAGCTGATTTAAACATTGCGCAGGTTGTTAGAATCTTTTTCTAGATCCATTTTCAACAAAATTTGTTCATTTTAATGAAAACACAGAATCCAAACTTTTCTAAATATGACATAATGTAATAGTGACTCAATTCATAACTCAGTGCTAACCTGGAGTGACTTGCAATGTTAATAGCACCCTGCTGGAAAAAACTCCATACTGCTAAACTTGCACAATTAATTGGGGTGAGTTCTATGTCTGCATACTTCACATATCGCTGCTGTCCAAAGAAAAACACGTATCTCAATTTTTTTATTTTTTACTTTTATGCATCATTTGAACACATGAGCTGCTGTTTACACTGTGTGTAAAGTCTGGTTCCAATACATGTTTGCTGTCATTTTAGAGGCACTTCACCTATAGATACTTGTGTGAAATCATGAACTATTATATTTCCATATTATATTTCCATTTTATATTTATTATATTTAGAACTCATCTAGTTGAATGACGACTGATGATGAATTACAACGAGTGATCATTCGTCATGCTGGCTAGCTGTGATTCTGTTTGTTAGCTTATTAGTCTTGCAAAATTTCCATTACTTAGTCTGCTAAGATCTCAGACCTGAGAAGAAGCTCTTCACCATTTCTGTGTTATTATATGCTTAAGCTGTAAACACAGTCATTCGGAGTGGTTTGGCGTGAAGACAGTGTTGTAGACAGTGGTGGCCATAGCAGCCATGCTTCCCAGAAAATGATTACACATGAACTACACTACTTGATGCCTGAGACATTGTTTTGTGGTAGTTTTAAGATGAGCTTTTTGATCTGAAACAGGTTTTTTAAAGCACATTCATGGTGGAGGGATACATACAGGGTGTTGTGAGGCAAAATAGTCCCCAAAGAAAACTTATTCAGCATTATATATAAAAGCAGATATAAAACTTTATCACCATTTTACCGTAAAATAGCTATATTTGTATTGTAGAGCATGAAGACCTCTGGTTCCCATCATCACCACCACTGTAAAGATATCAGAGTCTGTAAACCTGAACCACAAATGAACCATTTCACACCAAACCACTCTGAATAACTCAATTACTATAAACTATATAATAAACTATGCACTATGACTATGGACTTTCTGCCCTGAAGCTTCCTGATCATTCACAAATTGTGTGATTTGACAGCCAATACCAGAAACATACAAATCAAGAAGGTTGATTTATAAGGTTCAATAACACCAATTCTGTATGACAGCTGATCTTGAATACATCAGGTCTATGATCAGCTACCACATCCATATAATTGCAGTCATTAAGATGATAAAAGCCACAAGTTGGTCCCAGATAAAGGCAATAAGATGCTTGATACATATAGAGCTTGTAATAAATGAAAGCTCTTGAGGAGTACCTTGCATGGTCTTTTGCATAATGCTACTGCTTTGCATATATTAAGATTAACATGGGACTTCTCGACCCGCATATGAGGTAGGGCAGTGTAGATAACAGTCACAACAGTTCACACAATATTACCTTATTATTGCCAAAATCAATTTGCTGAAATGGAGGTCATTCAGCTGAAACATCCCAGTCTGAATCTCATATTCTGGGTAATTCCATTTCGACCCCATATGAATGCAACATATGCTCGCACTGTAGAGCAATATGGTCTCTGATGGTCGTCCTCCAGGCATATAACAGAGGAGAACGTGAGCTTGTGCTTTGCATGGCAGGCTTGCAGAATGGGGCCTAAAATGAATATATTCATTTTTTTAAATAAATTACATTTTCAGGAAATTAACCAATACACAATAGCTGGAAAACAGTTTAATAATAATAATAATAATAATAATAAATAATCA
The DNA here is from genome assembly GCA_034552555.1 of Semaprochilodus insignis. NCBI lineage: Eukaryota > Metazoa > Chordata > Actinopteri > Characiformes > Prochilodontidae > Semaprochilodus > Semaprochilodus insignis. Next base: position 5,689,815 of record CM067495.1, read on the forward strand.
TAGCTAGAACACAGCATTGTAATGTGTTTTTTTTAAATAAAGACAAGCCAAAAATCTCATCCATAACTCAGCTATATTGAACATGGGATAAACTGCTCGTTGGTCTAGCCCTGCCCTTCAAAATAAAAGTCTAAAATGTAGTAGGCTGTTATTTTTAAACTAAATAAAATGCAATAACACAATAAAAGAACACAATAATAATAATAATAATAGCTAGATAACAACATATACATATATATACTGTATATATATATGTATATAATATTTATATTTTGAATAATATATAATGCTGGGAATGGGCTTTACATATTCAAGAATATTATATGACTAGTGCCACCTTATAAGAGAATTAAAATGTGTTTATATTATATGCCAACTATGTCTGTTCAAAAACGCAATATATCCCAGAAGGTTATACATAATAGATACACCATATTTCAGAATGTAAACCTCAATTATTTAATGTCTAAAACTATATCAAACACAGTTTATCATATCACTCAATTTGTCACTCACATTTATTGTTTTCCATAATTTTCCATCAAGGTGTAAAGATTTTCCTGTCTTCTGAGTCAGCGTTGCCATAGAACAAGATGCGGGAAATATAATGTTTTAAGCAAATGCTCTTTCACTGAACACAGCAGCAGGGGAGAACCACCACTCACCGCAGGGTAGTCACCTCTAACTGACGGTAGATACAGACTTCACATAAACTAGCCTACAGCCTAGCACAGAATGGCACAACCACATCTTATTTATGCTCTTATTTACATATTGAAGTACATATTACAGCACATCCATGAGGCTCTGGCCACTCTGCATGGCCATGCCTCCCGTGCATCCATGGCTGCACAAGCTGCTAGGAGAATGTTACATTATTAACCAATAGTATCACTGTTCCCACTTATCTTTAAAAAAAAAACACTCAACTTTAAGACTCATGCTTAAATGCATCTCGATACAAAACCGGTCATGATGTAGGCTGGTAAACATTCAACCCAGGCCCATAAATATGCTAACTATTCCAACAAACTCTCAGTGCAGACAATTCCTTCGAAATTTGATATTAGATCAGTCTAATCAGGCTATTACAGACAATACCAGTTAATGATCAAATATCACTTGCCCACCAGATGAAGACGAAAATTGAGATTGTGAGGTTGTTGTGTGAATACTGTGTAAACCACTTCATTACACCATATTAAAACCCTCTTCCTCTCTCTTTCCTGCTCCTCATCTCTCTCTCTCTTTCAGTCAAAAGCTGAGCTTTAAGGACCGGGTGAGGATGGCCAGTCCTCGGGGTCAGAGCATTAAGAGCAGACAGACATCAGTGACGGACCGCCGCTCTCCAGGCGCTGAGATCAACACTGAAGGCTCCAGTCCAGCCAAGGTCCAAAAAAGCTGGAGCTTCAACGACCGTACCCGTTTTAGACCCTCCCTCCGCCTCAAGAGTCAATCACGCTCCACCACAGATGGTAAGTTCTCTCCTGATTGGTAGCTTGGCATGAGTTCAGTCATGGGCAAGAAGTTAGGGAACCAGCCTTATAAACGAAAGGTAGGCAGTTCAATTCCCTGAACCTAAAGGACATGGCTGAGGTGCCCTTGATGAAGGCACCTAACCTCCCACTGCCTAATGGGTGTTCACTAGTGTGTGGGTGTTTTACAGCATGCATGGGTTAAATGCAGAGGGTGAATTCCTTTGGGTGTAAGCACAATTGGCAAGTGGTACTTTATTCTAATGACTGTTGGATTCAAAGTCATATATGTGTGGCCACGCCCACTTCCTTTTCTGTTGGGTGCTTTAAATATGTTTAATCCATCAGCCAAGATGCCTGAAGTATGCTTCTTTAGTCTTGCAATAGAGCTATTAGGCCAACGTAGCTTACAATAATGGAAGCTTATAGCCCACCTAAATAGCCCACCTATTAAAATCCTCCAAACAACGCACAACGGTATAAGCAAAACTCAGGCTTCCAAATGTATGCTGTTTTCAGTGATTATCAATTATATTGATAAATATAAGCTCACCGGACGAATAATGAGTCACCTTACGTGTTAAAGGTGGTAGCAACTTTACCTCCTGCAGATGGCGCTGCACGAGGATGATGGGGCTATAAATAAAAAGGGTTATGACGGGATTCATAGATTGAGAAGAGGTGGTACAGTTCAGTGAATGTCTCGTTCCATGTGTGGTAAATGGCTCCAAAGCAGATGTTAATGATTGGCTAAAAGGAATGATTGTATTTGGGTGTGCCAAAGGCCATAATGTGAAGGAAGTAGCTGAATCTGCAGGTGTATGGAAGCGTACTGTCATACGGGTCTACCAGCAGTGGCAAAAACCCCAGTCTACAGGGAATTCTTGTAGGAATTGTACCACGGAAGGCATCCACCAAATCTGACCCAACTACACAGTTCTTTGATGCAAGAGTGTCTGAACATTGATGTGGCCTACATCCAGAAACTTACCCAGTCCAGGCCAAATCCAATCACAGCTGTAATTCGTTCCCATGGAGGTGTTATGTGCTATTAGATATGTTTCGGTTTAGTCCTCTCTAAATCTCTCTTAGTTCTTTTCCCAAAATTTAAATGTTCGCCTTTTACACACAGCCATTGGGTTCATTGTCCATCATTGACCATGTTGATGTATATCACTCAGCCCTGGTTGGATATTACCTAACAACTTGACAAATGTGTGACAATTTATGCATGCAGTCTGGACAATGCCTGAAATTTTGGTCAGAACTTGAATACAGCCCGAGAACATTCTGTCCCAGCCTCAGACTCAACCCACAACCAGACCAAACCCAAATTAGATACTCAAATCCAAAACTGACCCAATAAACGTTAAAAAAACCCAAAAAAATCCAAGTTGATTTGGCAAAATCATTGCTATGAAATCCCATCGCTAAGCTTGGCTATAGCTCGGCTATTGCTGTGGTATCCCAGGTGGTTGTGTGTATGTGCATCTATAAGTTACGTTTATAGTGGGCAGTTTGAAAGTTGTTTTGCAATTAGTTTTGCAGTTTCTCAACATATCGCTGTTCATTTCCAATGGAAAGAAAATAATTTCTGAACAAATTCTGTTTGAAAACCGTACTAGAAATCCCGAAAGCACAAGCACGTTACTCGCACATAGACTCTATAATCCTGCAAAGTTTTCAAGCTTGTAAAAGCAGCTCCTAAAAATGTAAACTAAAAAAGCTGCTGTCCAAATTTGTGTTAATTTACTTCTCAAACAACATCTCAATTGATTTTAGCCTGGATAAGCTTTCCATACTGAGGTGTTCCCATGCTGGGCTGATAAAGCAGACTGGACTCTCATATACTGATTCACTGTTTTATTCCCTCTGGATCCGTTTTCCATGTAGGCCTCATAGTTCCTCAGTGTTAAATTCTGCCCACAACACTATTTGATGACTGCAGTATGTCATATTAGGATAATGTCAGATAGGAAAGCAGGAGCAAATGCAGGGTAAATCTATTCAAAGTAGGAGACAAGCACATTTGAAACCACCAGCTGGTCACTGCACAATGACGTCTGAACCCAAATGAACCTGACGTGAACAGTCGAGATGCAGACGTGTCACGGTCCTGAAGGACAATGCGTTCAGTTTTCTGCTTCGCATTGACTTTAACAGATTACCCTGGCTTGTTTGTTGTGGCTCACCTCTCATCAGCCACCTGCAAGCCATGTTCTTGTCAAATTCATAAAAAGAATGACCCCTGTACAGCATTACACCTTTGAGGGCAGGTGTTTTATAGTGGGTTCTTTACCACTGCCCACGTTCCTTCTGCCACCGGTGCATAGTCAAAAGAGAGGAACCCAGTAAATGACTGATCACTGTGAGTAGGTGATGTTTGAGGTGATCAGTGGGGCTAAAGTGTGGAGCTCACACCATATGCTAGCAGCTATTCACACTGCACCAGCAAACGAAAACTTTTATCAGTGCAGATTCATGTGATTAGTGTGATTGACCCCTTGTTTAATGTGCACATATGGGTTTTCGCTCTCACTGGCGATAGAATACGGCAGCATGTCAACCACCTGATATTCACTCACAGTGATGATGACGATGATGATTGTTATTGAAGCTTGCAATATGTCCTTAGGCACAAATGGTCCTGAAGGTGGCCTCCAAAGGTGTACTGCAGCGAGACAGCCCTTACTCCTCCTTCCATCCTCTGCTTTATTCCTAGGCCTGCTGTCATGGCTCAATATCAAGTGTAGGGTCAGAAAACCTACCTGTAGGTACAGTACAAACAAATATTGAAGTTCTCATGTATTCCAAGTAGAACTCCACAATATATCAGACGTTAATGGTTGTGTTGGCTTTTGCAATACTGCCACAATATGCCAATAAGAGTCTTTTCATTTGTAATGCAAGCACTCTGATCAATTGCAGTTTAAAAAAATGTTGCTGTCAGTGTTTTGATGAATCGATATTTATTTAATTTATTCATTCGAGCACAGAAGCTGCTGTTTACATTGTGTGAATATTTCACGATGAAGGAACCAATAGAAATGCTTCTGAACTGCTTGGGAGAGATAAGATCTTCTTACATGAGCTTACATTTTTAGAACCATAATATCATGGCCATGGTATATTGTAAGGCATGTCATTATCAGTCTGTGGCAATAGCACAGTACTAGGAAGCACACTGAACACAAACGCGAACCTGACGTGAACCACACCAGACAAAAACCAGAAACATAGCAATAGCGTGTAATAACTTCGCAAGTGCGAATAACAGCTGTGATTCGATTTGGCATGTACTGGACAAGTTTCTGGATGTGGGCCACATCAATGTTCAGACACTCTTGCATCAAAGAGTGGTTCAGTTGGGTCAGATTTGGCGGATGCCTTCCCTGGCACAATTCTGAGGAAAGTTTCCTGTAGACTGGGATTTGTGCCACTGCTGGTAGACCCGTATGACCGTACGCTTCCATACACCTGTAGATTCAGCTACTTCCTTCACACTATGGTCTTCGGCACTCCCAAATGGAGTCACTCCTTTTAGCCAATCATTAACATCTGCTTTGGAGCCATTTTCCACACATGGAACGAGACATGGACTGCACCGTACCACATCTTCCCAATCTATGAATCCCGTCACTCACAGCCCGCAGGTATTTATAGCCCCATCATCCTCGTGCAGCTCCATCTGGAGGAGTTAGTTAATGCCTTAATTCTGAGGTGTGATATAGGAGGATATGATATAGCTTTCATATGACCTACATGCTGACCTAATTCAACTATAGGCCAAAACTACTAGTTACGTTATTCAGGCAGACTGCTGCTACCTAGCACACCTGAATAAACCCCAGCAGCAGCCCTAACAAACTCATACAAATGCATGCAAGTTGCATTCAAGAGTAATATTCAAATAAAAAATGAATTATGCCAGAAACGTGTAGTGGAGCGTGGTGATGAGACTGGTGAGGCATTGCCCTGCTAAATGACCCCATTCTTCTCCTTATCCGTCTATCGCTGTTGCTATAGTAAAGGGTCACAGTGTGGTCGTGCCCTGTGGGGTCATCACTGCGTGGGCTGATGATGCAAAAACCCCCACTCTGTGTCTCTAATAATCTGTGGCTCTGTATCTCCTAATAAAGTGGTTTTGTCACACACACACACACACACACACACACACACACACACACACACAGTAGTTTGTTTTTATGCAGTGTCAGGATGGGGGATCTAACATATCGTCGCTGTCCAATGAAAACCATGTATCTCCAATTTGGTCGATTTTTATTTTTTGGCATCATTTGATCACATGAGCTACTGTTGACATTGGGTGGACATTTCATGATGAATGGATCACCAGAAATATCCAGAACATGCTTGGAATAACATCTGGTTCCATTGACTTACATTCAAATTCAAGCAGGTTTTTGCCCTCTCCTGTAAAGTTGCCATTTTGGAGATACTTGTTTTTCTTTGGACAGCGACGATATGCTTTCCTGTATATGTGTGAGTGAATACCTACATGTGTCCTGTAATATGTTTGTATTATTTACAGTGCTATGCAAAGTCTGAGACCACTCTCTCTTTACTTACTTTCCTTTCCATTATAAACCTTTTCAGCAGTTAGTGTGTCTTTTATTGCTGCCTCCAAATTTGCTTTCAGTTCTGCAAAGAAATCTGCAGGCATGTCTTTCCACTGTTGGTCTTAGAAGTTGGTTTAGTATTTTCTGCTTCTCACCATCCAAATAACCCCAAACACATTCAGTGATCCTGAGGTCTGGGCTCTGGGGTGGTTAGACCATTGTCTACCAGTTCTTCCAAGTGGTTGTTAGGAATTCTATTTTTTTCTTTTTTCAACTCCAGTTTTGAAAACTCCTGTTTTTTTTCCACATTTTTTTATTTGCCTTGCCTCTTTCTTATATCTAATCCTCTCAGACGTATCACCTAAAAATTGTACTTAATGACGGTTTTGACTAAAAAAATGAAATTAACGAAAGGTGGACTCTTTGCACAGTACTGTATGTCCCAAAAGCTCACAGGATAAAAAAAGAGTCACCTTGCGTGTTTAAGATGGTAGTAACTTCAGGCTCCTGCAGATGGCGTTGCACAAGGATGATGGGGCTATAAATACCTGCGGGGTGTGAGGGACGGGATTCATAGATGGAGAAGAGGTGCTACAGTGCAGTGAACGTCTCGATCCATGTGTGGTAAACGGCTCCAAAGCAGATGTTAATGATTGGCTAAAAGGAGTGACTCCATTTGGGCGTGCCCAAGGCCATCGTGTGAAGGAAGTAACTGAATTTGCAGGTGTATGGCCATGCTCGTCTACCAGCAGTGGCTAAAATCCCAGTCTACAGGGAATTCTCCTCGGAATTGTGCCATCCTCCAAATCCAGAAACTTGTCCAGTACATGTGAAATCAAATTGCAGCTGTTATTTGTGCTCATGAAGATGTTAGACAGGTGACGTTTTGTCTGATGAGCTTATGTACATTAATAATATAGCCTATATATATATACAGCTCTGGAAAAATTTAAGAGACCACCTCAAAATGATCAGTTTCTCTAGTTGTACAGTTTCTGGGTTTGTGTTAGACCAAATTGAGCAGTTCTGTTTTATTCTATACACTACTGGAAACATCTCCCAAATTCCAGATCAGATATTGTATTTTTTATATTGTATTTAGAAAATCAATGATGCCTCCAGAAGCCTGTTTACTGAACCATGCTCGCTGTGCATTTCACCCCAGCCACCGCTCACCAGTCTTTCTGTAGGTCACTTGAGGTCATCTTACGCTGGTTAAGTGACATTGGAATGAGGTGGCGCTCATCTTGGTCAGTAGAGAGTGGTTTTGGCCCTCTGCCAGTCTGTAGCTGTGTTGTCCTGTGTGTTTGCTGCTTGACCTTGTTCTTATGAACCAGACGCTCACTGTATCTGCCAGTAAAGCTAGAACCCAACCTTCTGTTCCTCACTAAGAACCTGCTGTACATGTGGAGATGCTGATTTAAGAAGAAACTGGAGTGATATATATATTCATTATGTAGGAAGAATAAGAATTTCCTTCTGGAAACCCTTAACGTAAGTCATGAGAGCATGACACCATGATTCTGGAAGCCTCAACCCTCCATTTTTACAAAAAATTCCCAATTCCAACGTTCCCAGCCCTGCCTGCGGCTTGCCGGCAGCCAGCGAGACAAAACAATGGCCTTCATAAGGAGAGGGTCACATTCCACTGTCTCTGTGTGTTTCTGTCTACTCCTGCGCTTCTCGGTATAATACTGACCCGTGGATCTTTCTCACATATCTGCGGATTATGGGAAATGAACAGACCTATCCCTACTCCACCCACAAATGTGTTCTTGGAACGGTCCACTTCAACATAAGGACTTCAGGTCGGAGTTATATTCGCTAAATAATGTTGAGTTTCCAGTTTAAAATGCTAAGCTGCAGTACTTCTGTACTGCTCTGACTAATCGTGGCGTAATCATGCTAACATTAGCTTCATTACACGACAACAACAGTCATCTAGCAGTGAATGACGCTCTCTTAATCACCGCCTTCAGCATAAGATGATATGAAGGCCCATTTGTAGGTGCAGCATGAGAGAGTCTATTGCTGTATCTGCTCTCCAGTGCAGCAGTGAAGCCATTGCCCTTAACCGGACCTTAACCTCGGGTGGGGGAAAAACAGACTTGGTTCCTGTGACCTACTGCAGTACAGTGTAAGTGGTAGACCCTATATCCTCTCATGGACTTATGATTACTATTGATTTTTAAATCCACAGCCTTTTTTAATGCTGCCTTGTGTAGCGACGGCTAAGTCTTGATATTAAGGCTTTCATACACAATCTGTCCCCTCATGACCTGGTATCAAAGCTGGTGCTAATCTGTGGCCGTAGATGACCTTAAGCGAGGCAGGAAGGTGAGGCAGGGAAGCGTTTGACCTGCTGGCGACGGTGCAGTGCCCTGGCTCACTCTCGTAACTCAAAACCCTTTAGCACTTTGGATATTAGCTACCTGAGTACCTGCTGGACACACTTCTCTTTTCTTCTTTTGTATCTGTTTTTCTCCCCAGTTTTGTTGGTTCTGTCTAACAACATGAGCATTTTTGGTCAGACATTCAGTAGTAACCAGTGGCTATTCACATTCATCCAGCGTATCTCTCCGGTGTTAGCAGTAATGGGTGGTTATTTGCTTTAGTTTAATGATGGGAATGTTAGCATTTTTGGTCAAGCTTTAATGGTAATTAGTGGCTATGATATTAAAAGTTTTGGCCAAACTGTAGTGTGGTTTCTCTGTGGTTTTCACTTTTTTTTTTTACTCTGTTTTAGCTCATTTAATTCTCTCTGTGCGACTCTTCTGTTATTATTACCTGCTTTTCTCCGCTTCTCTCTTTTTCCTTGTCATTCTTTTTGTCCAGGTTATGTAATAGACAGACGGCTTTTACCAGTAATGAGACCTCACTCGTATGAAGGAATGATTGGAAGGTTAACCGTGTTTGACACCATGAGAGAACTGACATGTGTGTGTGTGTGTGTGTGTGTGTGTGTGTTTGGTAGCAGGTGAATCTAATACGGGAACAGAGGACACTTTTGACGAGAAAGGCTGTCACTGTGAGATTTCTGCTGAGGATCTGCTACCAGCAGTGAAGACAGTCATCCGAGCAGTCAGGTAAGGCACGATACTTTCGTTCTTTCTGTTCTTTTCATTCTGTTTGTTTCAATAACAAAAGCTGACCAAAACCTTAATGTGAAGAATGTTCTTTCAGCGAAATAAGACAGCATGACCAAAAATAACTAGTCATTAAATTCAAATCATATTAAAATATCCCTTTTTCCTTAGCAATTGGAATCATCAATTGGATCGAGTGGAAATTTGGACCTTTATACACTTTCAACAGATTTTATCCATGAGTGGTGAATGATCAATGTTGAATTCCACCATGCTGCTGTCGTCGGTGATTATAAGTGTGACTTCTAAGGGTAAAGTTAGTACCAGAAGCATGGGCATAGCACCAGTGGTAGCCAGTCTGATCAAGAAACAAAGCCTATTGTAAGAAATGTAACTGCCATTGACTGATCATATTACCGTAAGTTACATATTGGCACTGTATGCTCTGTTAACATACTATACAAAGGAAACGTTGGAATTCCAGCCCTTTTTTCTGTTACATGGTGACATCATCTCGTAACACAGTCCCTTCCGGCAAGCTTGGCATGCCCTCACACAACAGAGAGAGAGAGCTAACACAGTAAAAACTGACCACTCTGTCAGCCCGAGTCTAACTTGTGAAGGTGGATCTACCAGCTTGATCTGCCTGAGTTTCAGATTCAGACTCTGGCTCAAACTGAAACAGCAGAACTGACGTCATTATAAGAATAGACACAGGGGTGTGGGGGTAGAACTTGTAACAGGATGCCGCTTTGGCAGTTGACCAGTTGGAACAGAGTGGGCAAGCTGACAAATCAGAACAGAGTGGGTGAGCTGACCAATCAGAGCACTCTAGGCTCATCAGGAGGCAGGGTTGAAAGACACAGGACACAGGAGGGTGAATACAGATATACAGTAGGAGAAAAATATTGTTTTGGGAAAACTGAAGCATGCAAATCTATTTTAGTAGATCCCAGAAATATAATTGTGAACTTTGAAACTTTGAAAATTGCCAAGATGTGGTTTTACATGCCCATTTACACCCTATGATTTGGTCCTAGGATGAGATGAGCTGTTCTCCCTTTTATGGTGAGCTCATGAATAATCTGATGAGCTCTGCTCTGCTCTGCTCTGCTGGTTTACAGCAAGACACTGTGACGATCACACAGAAGTAGCATGTCCAAATAGACACAGACAGGACAATAAAATTAACCTCTGTGTAAAGAAGCTCAACTATCGTGCTGTTTAGCTAGCTTACCTGGAGCTTGCTAGTAGCTAACGTTACCTGGACTAGCTGCTCGCTTTCCATCTGGACATCAGTCAATCATCACAGTAGATTAAAGCTGTTCCTCACTATGAAACTCTCAGTTGAAGATGATCTGCTTCAACCAGCAAACACTGATACACTCACAGAGCATGGCTGCTACTTACAGATTGCTGTTGGGGTTGTGATGCTAATAAAGGTAGAACTGATGCTCTCTTTCAGTCTCTTCAGTGTTAAATGCTGAGTGAAGCTGCTCCATATTGTCTGAGGTTTAAGAGACTGATTCAAGAGTGATAGGTGGGTTCCACCTTAAATGGTGTCGCAGTTACACTCTGGTGCCTGTACAAGATGTAGCATTTAAGGTGGAGCAGAACATTCCATTAAGAAGCTGGCAAATAGGGATCCAACTTCAGCCTCGTTGGCAACTTCACAGCCTGGAACAGTGGATTTCTCCATGTAGTCCACCATCTTCGCTGCTGTTGCTGTTGCTGTAGTTGGGCTCGAATGTGAGCTTGTGTATGTAAATTTTGGAGGTGTAAATATTAACAAGTCAAGTCTGTATGTATGTAACAGTCTAGGATTTTGGAATCGGCTCGTTTGAACACCCTGTTTTACAAATGCTTGATTCTTATTTGAAGAAGAAACAGCAGGGTCTGAGGTTCACGGTAGGTCAGTTCCATATACTGAGCTCTCCTTATTCGACCACGACAATGCAATACAGTTTTCCATTCTATGGCACCATTAAATGCCACAGGCATAATATTTCTATTGCGTATTAACTTTACAGATACAGTTTCACAGACATCAGTAGAGCCTCTCTGAAGGCCTAGAAGGCTCTGAGGGCTCACCAGTGTAAAACAGTACACGTCTGTATTTTAGTCTCATTTGAAACTTTTTTGTAACATTGAAACAAATAAGAAACAGCAGGACGTGTGTACGACTGCCCAGGATGTGTTTTGATATGGTTCCTTTATTTTTCGATAATGGAACATGGAATCGCCCACCAGCAGCGAGCAGAGGATCCAGTGCAGCAAGAAAAAGAGCTAGTGGACGTGTACCGACCGTTAGGTTGCTATCTTCAGTGCATATTGACATGCCGCTGTGGAAGCCCCTCCAGCTTTCAGCTGTGGGCTTTGGAAGAGCTGTAGGGTGGTTGCGGGTGGGTGTACGTGAGACAGAGAAAACGAGGGAGAGAGAAGCGAGAGAGAGAAGAAGAGAGGGAGAGAGATCTCAAGCATTGCCTGTGGTTTTCTCAGGGTATCAGATTTGCAGTTCTTTGGTTATTATAACCAGTGCCATAATATTATCTCTGAAAGTAATACACTTTGACTCACTTAAATGAACACAGTCCAAATATTTTGATAACAGTTCTCAAATATTCAGTATCAATTTATCTCCAATATCTTTGTTCTTTTTTTTTTGTCTTTTTTTATTAATTGATCATTACTGCCCCCTAATGACTGGAACATGGAAGTAGAGCGTGAGACCACATGCTCTCACACTGGAGCTGAGAAAACATCTCTCACTTGTTCAGCTACTGTGATAAGGCCCAGGCTCTGCACCCATTCCTCACGTATTGCTGAGTTATCATTAGTTCTCCACATGCTACGTGCTGTATTTTGCAGGATCATGAAGTTCCATGTGGCAAAGAAGAAGTTTAAAGAGACGCTGCGTCCCTACGACGTGAAGGACGTGATCGAGCAGTATTCAGCTGGACATCTGGACATGCTGTGTCGCATTAAAAGCCTACAGACCAGGTACCGTAAGCTTCAGCCGTGAATTGGATCCACTTCCTGCACATATGACTGGAAACTGGAAACCTGATTCGGACTAGGAATGCGTGAAAATCACCCGTTGCCTGGGCTGTTTTACGGCTGCTGCCCGACTGACCGGTTTAGACAATGCATGCATCAGAATGGCTCATGGGAGTGTTTTTAAATATACAACAATATTTATAATAATCCATCACAGGCCTCCAGGACCATGCCTGCTCTTTCGTTATTAAGACATATGACTAACTGGAATTGGGCATGTTTAAAATTATAATAAATATTATACTTTATTTAAAAATAGTTACATCAAAAATGAATTAGCAGCATTCCAAATAATTTAGTAATTCGTTCACTATGCGTGACTGTTTATTGACATATTTCACTCACAATGTGGAAAGAGCCATAATACGATCAAGGTCACAATAAGGCACGGTAGAATGCTGGTTTTCATTTTTCACAAAACACAGTAGAATAGAGGATGTAAAAAACATAGGTGTTTTAATACTTGCTAGTATTGTAAAAACATGTTGGAATGGATACCAGAAATGATGTACATGGGCTCTGCATGCATAGTCCGAATCGGGTTTCCGGTTCAAATCGGACACACCTACTTTTGATCCTTCTGTTTCCTGTTTTCCGCATTTACAACAAAAGTGAAGACATTAAATATTAACTACTAACCATGAAATAACCCCCCCTTTGCCTTGATGCAGCTTTATACGTACTTGATATATATATTCTGAAGAGAATGGGAAGTGTAAAAAGATTGCCAAGAGTTATTAATGATTCTGAAGTATTTCTAGGTCACTGTTCAAATTTAAATCATCTGTCCAGTATCTTTGTTCTATTAAGATCTATGAAGAAGGTCTTAATAGACCACGTAAGGTCATACCTCGTCAGAGGCTTGTTTAATCAGCTTACAGCCATCGTTCACCTGTCCCGCTGGCATCAAAGCTGAAGAGGGACATGCCGAATACCAAATACTGAAATGTATTTTATTTGTAAAGAGTGTTATACATTATATACTTTAGATTCACTCTGTGTGTGTTTGAAGCGTTCATGACAAATCTAATCATTAAGGTTGCTCCAAACCTTTGACGGGTGCTGTATATGACACCTAATACCCTAACGGACTCGGGCTGAGGAGAGTTCCATATTTACACCCTTAGCCCAAATGCACTCAATCAACAAAGGAGTCTGAATTTGCTTCTTTAGTTTGTCATTGGAGCTACAAGGCTCATGTAGATACCGCCCAATAAAAAGCTATACTCCACCAATTAGCATAAATCAACACTTGGCTCAGAGTGTGCTGAATCTCAAATAGCCTGGCTGATTGACTGTTTGACATGCTGTTATCCATAAAAACAGACAAAAGTATGTTGTATACCTGAAAACCGTAGCGTCAGCCAGCTTGAAGGCTACAGTAACGGAAATGTAAAGACCTGACCGTCTGCTTTTTTATTGGTCACAATGGTTTCAGACTCAAATTCTGAATGCATTTGCATTGACTGTCGCTCGAATGAGTCAGCAGTGTCCTTTTTATCCTCCTGTGTTCGAGAAGCTTGTGGCAAGGCCATGTCTTCACATGGTCTATATTTGTGGTACATGTTTTGTATGCTGTTTCCTCCCACTGCAGTGGGCCTGCAGTCACCGCGGGGCTTTTCTTTTCTCATACTCTAGTTCCATACGTATTACAGCCAACAGCAGTACAGCAGGAAGTGGTCAATGTAGGGGTCAATGCAGTCAGCACATACATGCATATCAGTCACATAGTGAATGACTCTCATGTAGTCGTTACTTTATGTTAATCACACAACCAGAATGTGGGAAACTGCTGTGTGTCCGGACTTCACGGGTCGACCTTGACCGGACAGTTCATTCAGTTAAAGTTCCTATTCACAAAACAAGTATACATATCATATTATTGAATATGAGCACTTCTGTATTAAGTTATTCATGTACAGTAGTGTTGAAAAGATTAGAATCACTTTCTAATCATGGTTGTTTTATATATACTACCTTAAGCAATGCAGATTTAGATCCTCTAAACTAGACAACAAACAGTATTTTTGCATGTTTTAGTCAATATTTGAAGATGTATTATACTGTAATTATCTATTTATAGCATTTTTTGTCACTTTTGATAAATTACATATACTAAATATTAATTTCATTGTAAGTATAACTTGAATCAGTCTGGTAATAACCATGTACAGCTCTGTTATTCAATATTCTGGACACATCTAACATTTATTTATTTATTTATTTATTTAAATAGCAAATGTAAATAGCAGCTGCTGTTTATATTGCGCAATATTTCATGATGAATGGGTCAACACAAATGGCCTAAAATTGCTTGGTAAAAAGTCTTTTTCCATTGACATTAGTAAATGAGGTGTTTGGTCTGTATTGTGAAGTTGCTATTTTGGAGATAATGTTTGTTTTTCTTTGGACAGCGATGAAATGCTCCCCGCACATTAGAGACACTCATTTATGAAGGTGTAATATTATTTGAGCCAACAATGTGTGGGGTGTTTTCAATTTGGTGTCATCATGGCGTGTGTAGATGGCTGACCCGGAGGCAGTGTCTCTCCTTGATTACTAATGGGTTGCTTGCAGTTGGACAGTACGTTGGAACCAATGGCTAGTTTGCAGTGACGGAAATAAGCTGTGATTTTGTGGAGAAATTCCCCAAGAAGTCATTGTTAGTCTTCTGCTGATCTTTTTTTTTTTTTTTGGATTTCTTTATAGGGATATTTTGGCTGCAGCATACAGGATGATGCATTAAATTCTTCCTTTTAATATTTTATAATTAATAAAATACATTTATTTCACATAATTTGACATAACATTATTTGATAATAACATTTATTAAATAGTTATTCTTTCTGAGGGGAGAATTGTCATTTCTTAATCACAATTGCTGCATGAAGTGAACATTTTTCCTACAGCAGGTTTTATACAGTAGATTTCACCATTTGAAATCATCTGGGTTCCACTGGTCCAAGAATGTTCCCATCCGAGGGGCCAGTGCCACCTTGTGGTCATGACTAAATAAACATGTGTGCAGTAAAATGTCATCCTAGATTCATAATTTAACCTGTGAGGATTCATCAACTGGACCTCTGGGAAACAGGTTTATTTCCTTTTGAATGCAGTTAGATGGCGTTATTGCTGTCGTGGTTCACCACAATTTCATAACAAGAGCCCAGAGAGGTTAAGCTATGAAATTTAACCATCTAAGAAGATGGCTTATTACTGAATTTGAGCTCCTCTGTGTTACATGATTCATGTAGAGTACTGTTCAAAAGTTTGGAATTACTTGTCATGGTTAATATACACAATAACTTGAACCCTGCAGATTTAGATGTATTAGCTGTATTTTTGCATATTTTAGTCTATATTTTGGCAAAATCAAGAAGAAATATACAGCTAAAAAATAAACTTTATTTTGTTTATAAACATTATTTTCATTATTATCCCTTTATAGTATTTTTTGTCACTTTTGATGACATTCAACCATCTAAGAAGATGGCTTGTTATTGAATATGAGCACTTCTGCATAAAGTTATTCATGTACAGTAGTGTTGAAAAGATTAGAATCACTTTCATGGTTGTTTTATATATAATACCTTAAGCAATGCAGATTTAAGTCCTGTAAATTAGACAGCAAACAGTATTTTTGCATATTTTAGTCTATTTTAAAAGTATTTTGGCAAAATCAAGAAGAAATTTACAGCTCAGTATTATACTGTAATTATCCCTTTATAGCATTTGTTGTCACTTTTGATAAAAATGTAACCATCTAAGAAGATGCACTTCTGTGCTACATTATTCATGTACAGTAGCGTTCAAAAGTTTGCAATTACTTGACATGGTTTTTATATATACAATATCTTAAACACTGCAGATTTAGATCCACTAAACTAGACAACAAACCGTTTAGTCAATATTTGAAGAAGTATTATACTGTAATTATCCATTTAGAGCATTTTGTCACCTTTGATAAATAACATACACTAAATATTCATTTCATTGTAACTGTGACTTCAACCAGTCTTGTTATTACCACGTACAGCTCTATTATTCATGATTCTGGACACATCTAACATTTATTTATGTGTTTGTTTGTTTGTTTGTTTATTAAACACAGAACACAAGACTGGTGTATTAGAAGGATTATGTTATAGATTTATCTGCAGCAGTTCCAAATTTTTTAACCCAAAAGCATGCTTATTCTCTTTGACCCCTCCACATACGGAATGATGGATTTTGTGGTTCCTATCAGTCTTATTGCCTGCTGTAACTGTAACACTCTCTGTGTCTCAGGGTGGACCAGATCCTGGGGAAGGGTCAGGTTCCTGTGGATAAGAAGCTAAGGGAGAAGATGCTGGCTGACGGGGATTTGCTGGAGGATGTTAGCATGCTGGGTAGAGTGTGTAAAGTGGAGAGGCAGGTGGGTGCTGTAACAGGCGAACACTGTGTAATGAACTGAACTGACGTTGCATGCTTCTCCAGGATTCTAGCGTAAGTAGCACCGTTCAAGGACAAATCCATTCAGTTACCACATCTACATTCACACCAGTGCTTTCACAGTAGTCTAAGAGTGCTAGGCTCACCAAAATCATAACATGTGATCATGTTAACAGAATAAAGGGCATTAAAGGTATTTCACTTTGAGGTTAGACTGTGTTTCTAAAGCAGACTATGTCTGCCAGTGGTGGATGAAGTACACAAACCATGTAGTTGAGTTAAAGTAGAGTAAATATTACTCCAGTAAAAGTAGAAGTTCCTCCTTTTAGACCTCCACGGGAGTAAAAGTACTGAAGTATTTACCTTCAAATGTACTTAAGTATGGAGAGTAACAGTAGCATGATTTATTATGGCTCTAATGTCCTATTATCATTTCTGGAACAAGACTCTTAATCAGCTCAGTGTAGGTGAAGAGACTCTAGTGTCTCTCAGTCCACCTGTCTTTAATAGAAGCTCATTAATTAGTCTGACACTGATGTCTGTTCAAATGATCATAAGCACAAAACACTGAAGGAGAACAGGTTCCATTAGCTAGAACCAAGCTCTGTCCAACAGGTCACCACAAGCTCAAAACTTCAATAACTATGTATTTACACTTTAACAATACGTGTAAAGACACTGTAACTACACTGTTACAAATAGAACACAGCACAACAGCTTACACATGTGGGTCTTGAAGTGTATAAAAATGTAGGTATTAGCATTTCATACTCTATTATACCACCCACTGTCATATTCCGAAAGGTCCTCATGAAAAGAACAGCAGTTCACCCTTTACACAGGTTTAATTACATGCGGGAACACTTGCTATTATATATGCTGTATTGAAATGAAGGTTAATAATAAATAATAAATAAAGTAGTAATAACATGAGCAACACTGGAGTGGATATACATGTGTATGTACATAAGTTTTGCTTGTGTGATCCGCCTGTACCAAACCATTCATCAGCAGCAGCTCCACTGTCGTTACATGCTTTGCAATTCTATTTGCCTTCATCTGTAAACTCATTTTCGAGGTTGTTTTTAGGACAGCACTGATATGTACAGATCTGTGTGTATATGTACCTTTTTGAACAAATATTGATTTAAATATGTATTCATAGGGCTTTATTACTAGATAACACCCTGGGTTTATGCCCTTACACTCTAAAGCCCTGTACACAGGGCAGCACTTCAGTTCCTCGCTCTCCTACATATTAGCTTCTTAGTATTTACCAATTAGTTCATACTAGTCTCAGAATAAGTCATATCACTTACTACCGACTGTATAATTATCCTGTCCATGTCCCCTGTCCAGGTCCAGTCTATTGAATCCAAGCTGGACTCCTTGCTGGACATCTACCGGCAGGTCCTGCGGAAAGGCTCCCCCTCGGGAATCAACCTTTCCTCCTTGCCACTATTTGAGCTCGATCAGATGTCCGACTACCAGAGTTCTGCCTTCAGCAAGGACTCGCAGTTCAGCTGCTCCAACAAATCCAACCTGTCCCGGGGCCTTCACCTCATACTGGCCCCCAACGAGCTCAACCTCAACCTCAACAACTCATCTGGATCTCCTCCTGGTGGCGCCATCCCAAACTCTGCTCCTCCTTTTACCCCCTCCCCACTCCTGCCTCCAGCCACGCCCACCCCCGAGGGTCCATCCATTGGTGGGAGCCCACCTCCCATGCTTATGCCCAATAACATCCCCTCTGGTGGGATGCATTTTCCCAACATTGGTCTCCTCCCTCCACCTCCATTGTCAGCCGCATCTACAAGGCTTCAGCTGCCCCTATTGGCTACCCAGTCAGGGCGGACCAACAACGGCTCGATCCCACCTCAGTCCAGTCCACCCAACGACTACCCTCCGTCGTATTTAGCCAGACCCCAGCAGGATTTGGCCCTTGAGGAGCCGGCTCTGGGGAGACTGCAGCAGAACAGCAGGCCCAGTGCCAAGGAGGACGGTTCCTGGAGGAGACACATGAGCCTAGAGATGGAGATGGAAATGGAGATGTATCCCCTGGCTGCACTTTCTCCAGGCAACGGGGACCAGGCACTGGAGAAGTCCCTTTCAGTCCAGGACCTCATGGAAGCTCCAGAAGTGGACGGGCAAGGGAGTCTTTCAGCCAGCAGCAGCCAGGACTCTGGAGGCGGCTGGGAAGCTGAAGCCGACCTATTCATCGCCGATAGTGACCTGGAGAACTCGGTTCAGACTCACTCTGGCTTCGGCTTCCTGTCTCAGCCTGCAGCTGATGTTACGTTCTCCTCAGAGCTTCTGAGGACCACAGCAGGAGAAAACCTCAACCTACCCAACGCGGGTGGCACCGAGCCTTTCAGTATGTCGCGCGTTCGACTAAATTGACTTGATGAACTCTCGTCAGACTCTTAAACGAATGATTCAGTCAGGAATGCTAATGTTGCTAACAGGGAATGGAAGTGACTAGCAAGCAATTAGCATTATGCTAACTGAAAAAAAAAAAAATGTAGGGGTGTAACAATTCAGAAAAAAATACAGAACGGTTAAAAATGGCTTGCGTTAATACAGCCATATGTAAAGGTTTGGGTGCCCCTGGACAAGTTTGGTTGATTTGCTAGGCGAAAGTAAGTGAACACACTTTTACGTAACACTATTACTGTTTATTTACTGAACTTATGTGGGGAAAAATAAAACACAAAATGTGGCCTGTGCAAAAGCTACGACACATTTTATACTTTATATTTCTCCTCTATGTTTAACTCAGCAAATAAACAGAAACTGTGCACTAAAATTATCAGGAAAATGGCTTATTTAGGTCTATTTATTTTCACTATGAAAATCAACAAAATGTAATTGGACCTGGGGGTGTTCTAACTTTTGCACATGACTGTATGTTACCGTTTTCATATTCAGTAACGAAATCATTCAACATTATAAACGTACAATATCTGAAACTAAAGTTGCTAATGCTATTCATAGTATTCCATTGACGTCCCATGCCGCCATTTTTATCGGCAACTTGCCAGCGTGGTGGTAGTGGGTTATGGGGTTACAAAGCCATAACTGATCCAGCAAAGGGAGTAAAAACATTTTTTAGAAACATCAGTTAAACATGAATTTGATTTTTAAACCGTATTAATGAGATATATATTTTTTGATGTGCTGCTGTAGTCGCCTCAAATGAAAGCCGAAATCTAAGAATTTCCCAAAAAAATTTTGGGAGAGATTTCCCACTGCGTTATTAAAGTCACGTCCCGAACCACATACTAGCACACTAAACTGTATTGTAAAGTAGTGCATGTGCCTTTAGAAGTGCACTCATTAGTCAAGTATAGAAGTGTGTGGTTTGGGATGTAGCAGCTGCTCTATTGTGCCGCCCGTTAGCTGCTCATTAAGTACCTCCAGCGAACGTTTAAAGGATTTCCTGACTGAGGATTATTTTTTGAGGAAACTCATTTATTCATTTATTTAGTTATGCTGCTGTTGACTTAGTATTTGCCAGCCTCAGTGTAACTGCTGCGCCATTTAAGGTGGAACAGAAAATTCTAATAAGTAGCTGGTGAATAAGAAGCTAACTCCAGATTATGTACAGTACCAGTCAAAAGTTCTTACTGCTTACTGCTTACAGTAGGTTTAGCTTAATGCTTTACTTTAGAATAAAACTGAAGACATCAAACTATAAAATATCACTCATGGAATTTTGCAGTCCACCTTAAAAACCTCCAAAATGGAACTTTACAGGAGGATAAAACACCTTTCTTAACCAATTTTGGGCCAATTCTATTGGTCTGTCCATCATGACTATTCTCTAAACTGGCCAACTTCAACTTTTAAGTGCGGAAATAAATAGATGAAAAGTTTTTTGTGCTACAAATATATATTAGAGGTGGAGATATGGCAGAAATGTAATACTGTGATGCATCAAAAGTATATGTGGTATGTATTGTTTCAGACTGATCTCATCAGTTAGAGCTGTTAAGTGTCAGCCTGTAGAGTCTCTAAGATCACCAACAGCATCCATCTAGTTGGGCATGTATAAACGTTTGACTGGTACTGTATATGTAGTGTATACATTTATTATTTAAGTTTTTGTGGACACTTGTTTTTTCACACAGTGGAAATATCTGAACTTAAGATAGAGAAGATAGATACTTTATTGATCCCAGAGGGAAATTCTAGAATTCCACATTTAACCCATCCGTGAAGTGAACACCCACATACACACACACTAGTGAATACACACACTAGGGGGCCGTGAGCACACTTGCCCGGAGCGGTGGGCAGCCCTATCCACGGCGCCCGGGGAGCAGTTGGGGGTTAGGTGCCTTGCTCAAGGCCACCTCAGTCGTTACTGTCGGTTCAGGGAATCGAACCGGCAACCCTCCGGTTACAAAGCTGGTTCCCT
This sequence comes from Semaprochilodus insignis, assembly GCA_034552555.1. Taxonomy (NCBI): domain Eukaryota; kingdom Metazoa; phylum Chordata; class Actinopteri; order Characiformes; family Prochilodontidae; genus Semaprochilodus; species Semaprochilodus insignis. The sequence goes on from CM067495.1 coordinate 5,710,864, forward strand.
AACCTCCAGCCCAGTGAGAGATACAAATCCAGTCCACCAATCTAGCTAATCTTCTCGTTTTCTGGAGACTCCATCTAAAGTGTCCACATATCTTTCCGTCTTTTTCGTGGCCATCCTGCTCTGTTTTGTTGGGTCTTAACGGTGACCAGATGAGCAACATTACAGTTGGAGTTGCAGCTCACCTTCCATAATGGTGACGGGACCTTCTTAACGATGCAGTCCAATGCTATGAACAGCCGCAAGCTAACATAGTAACCACGTTACAGTGATACAAAACCCTGTAATACCATATGTTTAATTGTTACCTCCCTAATTGAATTAGCTTGATTTAAATGATTGTGTGCATCATTTCCACATGAATTGAGTACATCAACACAGATTACCCACTTTCGGCAACACACCTGGCCTGCTGTAGTGTGTATTATCGTCACGTGTGGAAGTGTTGCACACATTTGAATCAAATCATTTCAGTGCAGCACTTTCTTGGTGTAGCATCTTGGTAATTGCTACTAGCTTTCTTCCATGGTTAGCCAGGTTAGCATATTTGCTTGAGCTATTAATGAATGCTTTTAATGAATGACGCAAAGCTTGATGTAAAAGCTTTGTCCTATTTTGAAGTTTTCTTATTTTGGGGGAAAAATAAAAAACGGTAAATGGAGGGTAAGTGAGAGGGGTGAAAAGGGGAGGGGGGGGCTGTAGTTTTAGGGTTTTTCTTTTTTAGTTTAATTTCATTTTTTAATTTCATTTTTTACAACTAACTGTTTAGTAGTGGTTAATTTAAAAGAAAAGGAAGTATTTCATACCCTTGAGCGTACATGATGGCATTGCATGCATCATTCCTTTTTCCAGCTGAACCACACACCGGTATCATGGATGATTCAGGAGAGATTCATTAACTAACTAAAAAGCTGCCAAACTCATTAAAAATAGCGACGACAGAACTGCATGAGCATTGCATGTTTCCAGCGCAAGTACATCAAGTAGTGACCGTGTTACTCGCAGAGTACTGCCCCCCCGGATAACTGATGTTAATCTAGGAAGGAAAGTCTGTGAACAAGTTGGCTTGACTAAAGTATTATCGTGTATGTATTAATTGGTTGTTAGTGGCATTAACATTGAACTAGAATAGAATGTCTAGCCTCTATGAGGTTTATCTGAAGATATGTACCACTCTAACTTGAATGACTCTTTTATTATTTTATTTTATTTTTTAACATTTAAACAGCTCTTTATTCAAAATGGAATAAAGTTAGAGAAGAGGCTGTATACAACAATCATAAAGGTACATTTTTGAACAAATAAATGGTAAATGTTTTTAAAAGCCAAAATGAAGTTAATATTGAAGGATGGATAAAAAAGGGAGAGATACAAATGGTCCTAAAATACAATAATATGAGTAATAACAGCAATTCCAGTATATATATATATATATATATATATATATATACAGCTCTGGAAATAAATAAGAGACCACTCCAGTTTCTTCTTAAATCAGCATCTCCACATGTACAGCAGGTTCTTAGTGAGGAACAGAAGGTTGGGTTCTAGCTTTACTGGCAGATACAGTGAGCGTCTGGTTCATAAGAACAAGGTCAAGCAGCAAACACACAGGACAACACAACTACAGGCTGGCAGAGGGCCAAAACCACTCTCTACTGACTGAGATGAGCGCCACCTCATTCCAGTGTCACTTAACCAGCGTAAGATGACCTCAAGAGACCTACAGAAAGACTGGCGAGCAGTGGCTGGGGTGAA
>CM067495.1:5712868-5734703 GCA_034552555.1 Semaprochilodus insignis
AGTGTATAGAATAAAACAGAACTTCTCATTTTGGTCAAACACAAACCCAGAAACTGTACAACTAGAGGAACTGATCATTTTAAGGTGGTCTCTTAAATTTTTCCAGACCTGTATGTTTATATATATATATATATATATATATATATATATATATATATATACACACCTGTGAATTTCAAAGAATTGTTTTAAGATGGCAGTAGAATGTTTTAAGCCAAATTAAGTCAAGCCAACTAAAATATATCTTATTTGGCTCTGTAACTGAAAGATCATACGGAAATGATGTTTTTTACACACGTCAACTGTTACATTGCATCATAAACTATTTTTTTTTTCACATACAATAAGTGCCGGGCACATTGATGGACGCCTTTGCTGCTGAACATTGTACAGTTTTGATAAAGCCAATTAAATACTGAGTAGAGCATAGAATTCCATTTTTGACTGTTTCACTTTGTTTGTCTCAAGTTCTCATATTCACGACTTCAGAAGATCAGATTTTGTCAGTAATCCGTTCACAGTGTACATGCACTTAAGTAATCAGATAACGGGCAAACTCCGGATCTACATGAATGATTTGCAAGAGTTTCTGTTTTGCACCTGGCCAACAAACTCACAGAAGAAGATGTAAACATAACATAAAGCTCAAACTTAGTGAAAAATATGAAGATACAGTATATTATTTACAAGATGATGAACATTTAGTTGGTTTCAGCATTGCTCCAAACATATTTTGTTGCCATCTCGTGATTGCTGTGCTTGTTTATTTCCGGCACTGCGTCTTTTTTTACACATCCACAGACTGGGAAAGAAATCAGAGTAAGGGTACACATGCTAAAATCCAGCTCTCTTTATTGGATTTCTTAATCGGATTTCTAGGCCTTAATCCAATCTGAGAAATCTGAGTATGCTGTTTACACGATCCCTTGAATAATCAGATAACCGCAGAAATCAGATTATGATCAGATTATTAAGTGCCTGTGTATACACTATTGCTTTCTTAAGGGTGACACAAGATATGCATTGCTAATAATACCCTTAAGAAAACTATAGTCCTATTGCTAACTTTGTTTAGAATCCCTATCGGAATCATAACGAACCCATGTCATATATGGGTCATTCTACCAAATTTTGGACTTCCAGACTAAAATTCCATATTGTTTTGAGTGATGCTACACCCAATATTATAATATCTAATTATGTTATATTGTATATACTACCAAAACAATCATAACATTAACAAAACTTTAAAAAGTTGTTTCAGTTGTGACTGTTTTGATAGCAACAAAGTACATGACTAACAAACAGAGCTTTGAATCTCTATACACACATACAATCATACTGCAGGAGATCCAGCGCACCATAGCAGCACTGCTGTGTCTGATCCACTCACACCAGCACAACACACACTAACACATCACCACCACGTCAGTGTCACTGCAGTGCTGAGAATGATCCACCACCCACGTAATACCTGCTCTGTGGTGGTCCTGTGGGGGTCCTGACCATTGAAGAACAGAGTAAACAGAGGGACTACAGTCTGTAACTGTAGAACTACAAAAAGGAGGTGTACCTAATGAAGTGGCCAGTGGGTGTACATTCAAAATTCATTCAATATTAATTCAAATTATTAATCCATATCAGACATTATGTTGCCCTACGTAATATTTCAAAATCTGAAAGAATGACAACAACCACAAGCACCCAAAACGAGTGATAAAATGTCCTTTATTGTTCGACGATTTGAATCCACATGTTACATGAGGACTATGTCCATATGTTAAGGTACATGAATGCGAGTGCAAAGTATTTAGCTCATGCTTACTCAAAGTGCTAAGGGAGGAACATATCGAGCCTCAGTAAAGTGCGCTAGCTAGTTTAACTTCATGCATGCAGCCGGAAAAAGACACCGAGTTCAGTTTTAAAGCTACATCACAACACGTCATTTCAATACAGACCAATGTAAAAACTCGTGTACCACAACAAGCAGAGAGGTTTCATTGTTGCTGCAAGCTAGGTCACATCAACGACGGTAGCTACATGGCTGATTGGGATTCTAGGAGAGGGCCTCAGACTATTGCACATCAAGCTGAAAAGACAGGAAGAGAAGACTCTCCTACGTGTTGTATAAGGTGCTGATATTGATCCATATATGGAACACACAAACAACAGTTTAGACTAAAAACTCCAAACCACAAATCAAACATAAATACAATGGTACAGGATATTAGACATTATCATTGTCAGAGCAGTTGAGAACTAGATTGTTTTTTTCCTCCGTCTACTTTTGCGATGCATTGTGATAATTAGCCAGGCTTTGACTACGGAGCTAAGGAGCGGATGGGCGACGTGGAGTCTGCTGTGGCTGGCTTGAGAGGTCGCAGCCCTGCACAACATTCATTTGTTCTTCTGGGCCTTCTGGGCGGACTTGGTGATCTTGCCTGAGGTGGGCGTCTTCTTCTCCACGCCTTTAATGACGCCCACCGCCACCGTCTGACGCATGTCGCGCACCGCAAAGCGCCCTTAGAAAAACATCATTACAATAAATTAGATTTGCCGTTGAATGAACCAACACAGAAATCATAGAATCTAAAAAGATCTCTTAAACTCGTATAGAATCTTGACGGGATACGTGATATGTGATTACATGATATTAGATTTGGTAGAAATCTAAGTTACACAATCAAGTGTCCAACTTTTGCCTTATTAGTTTAGCTGTAGAGCTATTAATAGTCACCCAAACTTTTTGTAAACGCATTGTGTAATCACTAATAAGCCAAATTTGGACACCATGTAAGCCTCTGGGATAATTCTGGCAAAATTACACACCGGAAGTCAGTAGTCACCCAAACCTTTGAACATATATACAATCTCAACCTCCTCAAATCACATCCAGGTCTTCATTAAGGGCTTGCAGTCAGTCTTGTTGATGTGGTTTATAGCACAATGACTGTATACAAGCACACTATCCCTGATCAGATCGAATATTCCGTAGTTGGAATGATGTTGGTATCTTGAAAACTGTGGACAGAAATGTGTACTAAGAAGAAGTAAAATAATTTACTGTCAGATAACAACAGTGTTCCGCATTGTGTAATCACTAATTAGCCAAATTTGGACACTACGTAAGCCTCTGGGATAATTACACACTGGAAGTCAGTAGTCACCCAAACTTTTGAACATATATACAATCCAAAACTTCAACCCAAAACAAATCTCAACCTCCCCAAATCACATCCAGGTCCTCATTAAGGGCTTCCAGTCAGTCCTGCTGATGTGGTCTATTGCACAATGACTTGCTGTGAGCTACAACAATGAACAAAGCTGTATAGCTGAACACTGCAGGCAGCTATTTTACAGAACTGGTGTTAGAGCTGAAACTTGATCTGTCACGTGCACCCACATGACGCCGGCATATACGGGTGCTACAGATTATAAATTGGGATGTTTCTTTTTGAAAATGTTGAAATTAACATACATGTAAAACAAGCAAATTCCAAATATGATCTTCAGTCCATTTGCCTTTGTGATCATGCAAAGTGAAGGAGGAGGACTTGGGCCACTACACTCTCAAAGCATCATGTACTGATGAGTAAACGACACACAGATGAGTGCGGGTCAGTATGTCTGTGGATTAGGGTTTGGGGATCTGCCCTGAGTGAGTACATGCACTTTGGTGGCTGCAGGTTAAAGGAAACAGTAGGATTTAAATGGGGGTACAAATGAATGGGACGAGTGATGGGGGTGGGGGGGGGCGGGTGACAAACAGACGAGTGCGGGTCGGCCCTGAGATCGTGTATGTGAAATGGTGTCTGTTGGTCAAGCAGAAGTACAATAGATGGACAGGCACTTTTCCATCCCATTCATTCTTAATGGGAAAACAATTTAATGAAGATTTTGAGAAATCCGTAAGTTGGATCAAAAAACTGTATACAAGCACACCATTCCCGATCAGACTGAACATTCCGGAGTTGGAATGGTGTCGATATCTTGAAAACTGCACAAAAAAGGTGTACTAAGAAGAAGTAGAATAATATACCATCAAATAACAATAGTACTGTGCATCACACCATCACTAATAAGCCAAATTTGGACACTACGTAAGCCTCTGGGGTAAGTCTGGCAAAATTGTGTACACTTGATTTTTAGCCAAACTTCTTCTTTTTGAATTATTAAAGAGTCTTCACGCTTGTCAAACACTGTTCTACAGTAAACAACGTGACATTGCTCAAAGAACCATTTATGGCACATGCAAAACACTGTAGACTGCAAGCTTAAAACTGCCCTGTGTAAAAGCAGAAGTGCTATACTGACTTCTGGTATAGTTTCCAGTATGAAATGAACATAGTCAGTGTGTAAACAAACAAACAACCAAAGCAAACAAGCAAAACCGACCCAGGGATAACAATCAGTGTCCTCCTGTGGCTGAGGAAAATATTAAGAATTGGTGTTATGGATTTAGTGGACGAGTGGTAAATATGACTGATTTCTTATATCCTTGTGCATTCCTAAAAATGAAAGCTCCAGAAAGTGTTCTTTGTAGTGGTGCCACGGAAGAACTGCTCTGGCTCCATACGGAACCTTCTGAAGGTTTCAATTACCCCGACAATAATGTAAAAGTTCTGTACTAATGAAAGTTTTTCCTTGAACTGTGCATCCAAGCCAGGAAACGTTCGGCAGCCTTCAGGAAGACTGTAGAGGAAGCAGTGAAGCAAGAGCTAATCTTACTTACCAAGAGGAGGGTACTCCGAGAAGCTCTCCACACACATGGGCTTGCCTGGGATCATGTCCACGATGGCAGCATCGCCAGACTTCAGCGATTTGGGGTTGTCCTCCAGCTTCTTACCCGAGCGGCGGTCAATCTTCTCCTTTAGCTCGGCAAACTTGCAGGCGATGTGGGCCGTGTGGCAGTCCAGCACAGGAGCGTAGCCAGCGCTGATCTGGCCAGGGTGGTTCAGGATGATGACCTGCATGCAGAGAAGAAGGATGATATGTTTAAGAGAGGGGTCGATTCATTGTATGGCTACAATTTAGGTAAACATCTTTAAGTTCATTCATTCATCTCCTAAGCCGCTTATCCGTCGGTGTTGCAGGTGTGACTGGAGCGTATCCCAGTGCTTACTGAGCAGAAGGCAGGAAACACCCTGGACAGGCCAACTGCCAATCACACAGCAGACATACACATTCACACGTAGTGGCAAGACACAGACACAGAGAGAACATGCAAACTCCACACAGAACACGGCCGGCTGGTAGCCTGGCCAGGGAATCGAACTCGGGCCCTTCCCTACAGTGTCACCCAAAAAACTGGCTTGAGCCAACCTAAGCTAACTTACTGTTCTTCCTGTTTTCATCTTATTATTATTCTATTTTTTTCAGTTTTGAGTCACTGTGATAAAAGAATGAACCAATTATTAAAATATTATTTATTAGTTCTTAAATATTATTAGGAATGAGCTGCACTTTTCCAGCATAATTAGTTAAGAATGTATTATTGGGCGAAGTAAATGTCTACTTCATCCTGGTAGTTGCTAGGATGTTGCCAGGTCTTGCTATGATATTCCAGGGGGTTGCTATGGTTTCTCACAAGGTTAGCTGGGTGTTTCTAATGGACTTGTATCATTGAGATTTTAAGTTGAGTGCACAAACCCATTCGTTCCTATGGGAACTGAAAAACTTTTAATGATGACTCATGCAAAAAAAAAAAAAAAGTCCAATAAAGTCTACTGCACACCATTCCTGATCAGACCAAACAATCCCTCTTGGAACGGTGTTGACATCTTGAAAACTGAGAACAAAATAGCAGAGCAAAATTGGGCATAATAATAATAATTATAATAATAATATACCTTCAGATGACAATACATGTATAAGAGCTGTGTTTAAATTCGTGAGGCATTTTTATAGGTTAGTAGTAAAACTGAATTCCTTACTCTCCATGTGGGAAACAACCCCATAAAGATCCTCACCTGTGTTCCAACCGCCTTCCTCATGATGTCACACTGGTAATGCCCATGTCTAATGTAATTTGTTCCCACTTCTTCCTATGTTTGGAAAATGTCATGTTCTCCTCACCTGTGCAGTGAAGCTAGCAGCCTCCTGAGGAGGGTCGTTCTTGCTGTCTCCCGCCACATTCCCGCGGCGGATGTCCTTAACGGAGACATTTTTCACATTAAATCCCACGTTGTCCCCGGGCAAGGCCTCAGAGAGGGCCTCATGATGCATCTCTACGGATTTCACCTCAGTGGTCACATTCACAGGGGCAAACGTCACAACCAGGCCAGGTTTGAGGACGCCGGTCTCAACACGGCCAACTGGAACCGTCCCGATCCCTGAGTACGAGAGAAAAACGGATAGCATGGTGGTGTTATGTCTAAAACCGGAAGGCAGCACCAATGCTGAAATATCATCCATCACATGACATCACCAGACGATGAGCTAAAACACTTAGCTTGCTGAGCAGCTGTGCCACCTCTGAATTTAGCATTGGTGCACCATCTCTGAATGTAGCATAGCAGAGCTGCTTTAGCACAGTGGTGCCACCTTCTAGCAAAGCACTTCCGAGAACGCAGAAAAGTCGTGCCCGTGTTGAAGCTAACGGCACCACATTTGCAGTGAAACTACCACATTCAGTGGTGAAGTCCTGCTGATGACTGAGCATGTTGGATTTGACTGATGGTCTCCCTGTCCGTCTCCTCACCTCCAATCTTGTACACGTCCTGCAGCGGCAGGCGGAGTGGTTTGTCAGTAGGACGAGTCGGAGGCTGAATGGCATCCAGAGCTTCCAACAGTGTGGTCCCAGAGACGCTTCCATCCTTCCGAGTTATCTTCCAGCCCTTAAACCAGGTCATCTGAGGGAAACATACACTCATATGTCATTACAACCCATAAACAACCAGCTGTCATGCAACCATTATATTTCACATACAATATATGACTGTATTTCAGGTGTAGGTTCACGTTCATTGTGGTGAAGGCGGGAAGTGGGGATTCCCACGTTATATATCAATACGGCCCACACAGTCCAAAAGCCCTTGTTGTTATCTGGGCATGACTGATGTATCAGTTGACTGACAATATTGGCCAAAACCCTCATGTTTTTATCAGTATTGGTGAAAGAAACTTTATTAATCTCTGTGATTTCCCAATAAGCTTCCTTACACCAGAAGTCTTCAGATCCGAGCCATTATTCCAACGTGCTGTTCTGGATTTTGCCATCATTAACTGAACTGGTAACACTTTACATTAAGTAACAACTATCTAAAATGAAGTAGTCTATTAGTTAACATGAAGTAAAGCATTAACAATGGTTATGATGCTTAACTAATCTGTAGCAACATGCGTAATGAACATGTAAACTGTAGCAACTACATGTTCAGTAAGCATGTATCAGTTGTTACACATGTTTGCTTAATATTGGTTAACCATTGTTACATTTACATTTAGCTGACGTTCTTATCCAGAGCGACTTACAAGGTTATTCATATTACAGGTAGGCCAATGTAGTGTTAGGAGTCTTGCCCAAGGACTCTTATTGGTGTAGCCACAGCATAGTAACCCAGACCGGGAATCGAACCCCCATCTCCCACATGGGGATATTCTCTGCTGAGCCACACCAACCACATGTTAACTAATGCATTACTTCATGTGAATTAGTCAATACTTAACGTAAAGTGTTACCACTGGACTGACTGGCCACCTACCAGTGACTGGTTACAAAATGCAGGACCAAAAACTGGATCAAGCTAAATGACGACTCTTCCTATTAGGTGACATAGCAGCAATGCATAACACAAAAACCTGAAGTAAACTAAGAGTTTAAAAAAGTAAACACTGGATAAAAAACAGTATTAAATTAAAAATGTAACCATAAATTATTAATTTTATCTGCCAAAATTTTTATACTGGCCAGCTATTATATCTAATAGTGGAGCTTTTCCATCTTTCCTTCATTTCGCTTAACAATGGCTGCTGGAAAAAAAGCTCTCTTTCTGGAAACTGTTGTTTTTGGTGTAATATTAAAAACACAATTGAACCGATATTTAATTAAAACCATATTTGGTATGTATTTCCTCTTTGCTTTGCAAAACTGCTGTATAAAAGCAAGAGTACACGAGTAAACAACAGTCGTCCGTGGACTTACAAAATGTGTTTAAATATAGTCAGATACGTGATTTCAACGTTATTTCAACGGTTCAAATGGTTCAAATGTTTACAGTGATCACAGCCGTGAGGTGATAAATCAGTGACGCATGGCTTACAAATCACTAATCTGCATACTCCCACATTTAGGATTATGAAATATCCATAATTAGAGCGCCATTGTACTAACGTTTGGGCTGGCCTCTAACATGTTATCTCCGTTCCAGCCAGAGATGGGCACGAAGGCCACGGTCTCAGGGTTGTAGCCGATCTTCTTGATGTAGGTGCTGACTTCCTTCACAATCTCCTCGTAGCGTTTCTGGCTGTAGTTGGGTTCCGTGGAGTCCATCTTGTTCACGCCCACGATCAGCTGCTTGACACCCAAGGTGTAAGCCAGTAGTGCGTGTTCTCGAGTCTGCCCGTTCTTTGAGATGCCAGCTTCAAACTCACCCACGCCCGCTGCCACGATTAGCACAGCACAGTCCGCCTGTGCTCATAGATAGAATGGGAGATTATGTGATTAGCATTAAGGCTAAATGTTAGCTTATGTCTATTTATGTAAACAGTTCAGCTCCAAAGGGGAAATGTCCCCTGAAGACCGATATGCCTGGTCAACCTAGCTGAACCAGGACTAGGCCAGCACTAGATCAGCATAAACTAGATCGGACACTCAGCTTGTAGGTTGTGAGACTGACCTGTGAGGTGCCAGTAATCATGTTCTTGATGAAGTCTCTGTGTCCAGGTGCATCAATGATTGTGACGTAGTACTTGCTGGTTTCAAACTTCCACAGGGAGATATCAATCGTGATGCCCCTCTCTCGCTCAGCTTTCAGCTTATCCAAGACCCAGGCATACTTAAAGGAACCTTTGCCCATCTGAGATGAAGAACAATAAAGTTGCACATCAAACGCTACTGTTCGTGACTATAAATAACCTTCTGGTTTAGCTAAATGTATATGGCAATGAATAGATTAGCGATTCTAGTAAGCATGAGGTCTAGATGCCAGTTTTCTCTTAAAGGACAGAATCTTAACTAATAATCAGAAAGCTGAAATACAATACAGTGAATGAAAACTACGGCTCTTAACATAAGATCTAGATGCTGACCTGCCCTGCTAGTTCTCAATAATTGTTAGCTAATTTAGTGTATTTTTATTTAAACTTCCACTTAGAAATAATTATATTAAATAGCTTTCAGGAAGTTAAAGTGTATAACAGTGAAGGGAAACTAGAAGTTTTAGTTAGCATGGTCATGCTATCCTACACTGCTAGTTTTTAGTCACTGTTAGGTATTTTAGCCTTTCTATTTCTCGAAATATCTTCCTAAAAGAGAGAATATTAACTAGTCAGAACGTTAAAGTGTAAATCATGGAAACCAGATGTTTTAGTTAGCATGAGGTCTAGACGCCAACCTACACAACTAGGTTTTAGACACTGTTAGCTATGTTAGCTATTTTTGCGGGGGGTTTTTGTTTGTTTGTTTGTTGAAATTTCCACTTTCAACTTTCAGAAAGTAAGTGTATAACCGTGAATGAAAACTATTATTTTTTGTTAGCGTAAGGTCAAGATAATAGAACAGTTTTCAGTCATTGTTAGCTGTATGTTTTGTTGACATTACTCATAAAAGAGAGAATATTAACTAATAGTCAGAAAGTTAAAGTGTAAATCTGTGAATAAGAAGTTTTAGTTAGCATGAGGTCTAGATGCCAACCTACACAACTAGGTTTTAGACACTCTTAGCCATTTTAGCATTTTGTTGTTGAAATTTCCACTATATATATTAACTAACTTTCAGAAAGTAAGTGTATAACCGTGAATGAAAACTATTATTTTTGATGCTGAACAGTTTTCAGTCATTGTTAGCTGTATGTTTTGTTGACATTCCTCATAAAAGAGAGAATATTAACTAATAGTCAGAAAGTGTAAATCTGTGAACAAGAAGTTTTAATTAGCTTGAAGTCTAGATACCAACTTACACAACTAGGTGTTAGACACTCTAAGCTATTTTAGGATTATTTTGTTGAAATTTCCACTTAAAAGAGACAATATTAACTAACTTTCAGAAAGTATGTGTACAACAGTGAATAAAAACATTTATTATTTCTTGTTAGCATAAGGTCTAGATGCTACCTAGTTTTCAGTCATTGTTAGCTTTTTTTGTTGAAATCACCTCATAAAAAAGAGAATATTACTAACTGTCCATAAGTAACATGTATAAGAGTGAATTAAAACTTTTGGCTAGCATGAGACCCAGATGCTAACCTGCACCACTAGTATAAAATCACTTGGCCTCATTCACCAACTGTTTAAAGAAATTTCTTCTTAAAGTTTTCACCAGCATTTTCCTAATCAGGATTTGTTCTTAGGTAAGGATCTACACACACTCAAGAGCACAAAGGTGTGAATAATTCTGTGGTTTAAACTGACTGATTTTGTTTTAGGACATTGCTCTAGAACATTCTTTTGTACAACAATGTATTGGTGCATGAGGTCCAATGTTAGCTGTGTTAGCCTTAGCCACGTTAGCTTGACATTTCATTTTAAAAGAGAAAATATGAATTGGTTGTTATAAAGTAAGCAGAAAAGGTAAATTGAAACTGTTTCTTGTTACCATTTAAATATATGTATGTTTGGACAGTTAAGTCTATTATTTATTGGAATGTACAATAGTAAAATTATAATATTGGGACATTGCATATTAATCTCTATAACTGGTATTTGTGTTTCATAGTAACACATGTTTAAAGAAATAACAAATAATGAACTTTAAATACATTCAGTACAAAAACAGCGTTATATCTTATTGTTTCACCATTTTTCTAGGTTTATCTGTCTCACCTCAGCGGCCTCCTTCTCAAACTTCTCAATGGTCCTCTTGTCGATTCCACCACACTTGTAAATGAGGTGGCCAGTGGTGGTGGACTTTCCTGAGTCCACATGGCCGATGACCACTATGTTAATATGCAGCTTCTCCTTTCCCATAGCTTTAGGTTCACTGGATTACAGCAGGGTAATGAAACCTACGACGGGAAGCAAACTGAATTATTAAATACACGTATCACTTATTCAAGAGCTGATTGTTGGCGAATAAAGACAAGTAACATGTTTCACACTGCTATTAATATTTAGTTAAATATACTGCAAAAATACTGTAGACCAACCTTTAGACCAAATCTATCTATCTATTTCCAGTCAAAATTGCCAGTAAGTACGTATATTATTAATTTTACAATGTAAAAATTTACACTGAAGCCTCAGCAACATAATATAATTAATTTTCAGTATTTTGTGAGTCCACTCTTTACCTTCATTACAGATTCCATTCTTTTCAGGATATTTCAGTATTAAGTCTTAGAAGTTAGTTGAGCATTTCCTGCTTCTCCCCATCCAAGAAATCTCACACATTAATTTTCTCTATATCTTTAAAGATTTTTTCAGCTTTGAATTTGCAGTTTTTTGCAAATGGATTATCTCATATCTAATATTATCTTATATCAATAAACTAACTATGTTCACTTCATACGCTGTTTTGACTGGAAATAGATATAAAGGAAGGGTTGTCTGATTTTGCACAACCCTGTATATTTTAAGAAACTGAAATTTGTCATCTGCTAAATGAAAACTGGACGTCAGTAATTGTGTTGATATAGTATATTATTGTCATGTACATTTACAGATCCACTTTTTCAGGCCACCTTGCTTAAGGAAATATAATCTCATTTCAAAATATACCTAAACATATTCTATGTACTATATTCACCTGTATATAACACATACATTAACCATATTTATGTGTAAGGAACATATTCAGGTTATTAGAGAGGCTTGGTGTAGCCCCTTAATTGTTCCCCCAGGGTACTGTAGGGCGCTGGCCACAGTTACTTGGAGACATTCTACCAAAACATGCACACACAACTTACCTGCCAATGGTTTATCTGTCAACTGAGCTTAATCTCTAGATTGCTATGCCATTATCCAACCATCAGGATCAAACCACTTTGAAATGGCGGAGCAGTAGCTCCAGCTAACCTTGAAACCTGACACCAGCACAGAGTGAAAATAATACAGCAACGTGAGGTCCATCAGAAACGGGCTGTATTGTTCCCAGATGTAAGTCTGAAACATTCGACATTCGGTGTGGGGCTTCATATTATGACTCAACATACATTCCCCCAAATGGATTTGTGCTTTATGTCAAGGATAATGGTCAGATTATCCTCAATAATGGTCAGATGGAGAGTTATTAATTAAGGCTGGGTCCATTTGGTGGAAAACAACTAATTATACTGAAAGCCACAAAGTGCAATATTGAGGCAACAATTTACTATACTAAGCCCACAACATACTATATTGAGGCCACAAATTAATATACTGAGACCAGAAGTTACTGGTCTCAAAATTCACAATTTAGAATATTGAGATAACACGTTACTATATTAATGGCATGAATTAATATATTGATGTCACAAATGATTATACTGATACCACAGTTTACTATTCTGAGGCTACAATTTACTTTACTGAGGCCACAAATCATTATATTGAGGCCACAAATTACTATATTGAGGTCACAATTAATTATACAAAGCCCACAACATACTATACTGAGACCACAAGTTAATACATTGCGGCTTTAAATTACTATATTGATGACACAAATTATTATATCAAGGCCACAATTGACTATACTGAGGCGACAAATTATTATATTGAACGCACAATTTACAATACCAAGGACATAAATTATTATATTAAGGCCACAATTTACTGTACTGAGGGCACAAATTACTATACCGATGCCACATATTTTTTATCCTGAGCCCACAGATTATTATACTACCTACTAATCTACTTTATTAAGACCACACAATACTATATTGAGGCCACAAATGACTATGTTGAGGCTAGAAATGAACACATTCAGGCCACAGATTACTATATTGAGGCCACAAATTAACATATCGCGTGCATGAGCTATGAGAATCCTAACTGGTGGCCTCAATATATGAATTTGTGGCCTCAGTATATTAATTCGTGGCCACGCCTTATTTAAAAAACAGTCACCAGGTCTGGGGCAAAAAAGAGTCTGGGTATCAATATAGCGGCAGAGGCCACCTGCCCTTCCTCTGCGGCATCACCTCCACCCCCATCCTCCCCTCAGCCTACACTCCGGGCTTTATTTCAGGCATCTTCCAGGGAACCCAACCACTCACGACCCACGACGGACGGCCTGCATGTCCTTCCCTAACCTGGAAAGGCAATTATGCAATAGTGCTGCCTTCCTCTATGAAGCGCGTGTCACATGACGGCGGGCATGCGAGCTGCAATGCGCCGTTCGCGAGCGCGCGCGCAAAACAACCAAGCCTCGCGTGAAATCATAGACATGTAAAAAAAATTATTAATATTAATATTTATTAATGAATAATAGCTGGTATTATATATAGGGCTTCTTCCTGTTTAGCGGCTGCTTGTTCGAATCTCCCCATTCCACCTTAAATGGTGCAGCAGTTACATTCTGGCGCCAATTAAGGTGGAACGGGGAGATTCGATCAAGCGGCTGGGCGAATGTGCAGCGAACTACCTTCAATCCCACACATACACATGCACAGAGACAGCCATGTGTTTCAGGCGCATGAAAGAACGAGCAGCACGCTATAAACATCGCTTTCTACCGTCTCACCTCGCGGAGCGGCGCTGGGAGGCCTGAAGCTGCCGACGCGCTGTGCACTTGTCTCGGATACCGTTGGCTGGGATGCTGCTGATGGCGTCAGATGAGCCAGAGCATCCGCTGTGCCGAAGTCGTCCAGCAGGTGGCGGTGTTACACAGTAATACGTGCATGCGTCTGTTTGTTGTTCAGCCATCATATCCAGGCTTTTCCAACCTTGGTCTTGAGGTACCAGCGGTACCCTGCTGAAGTTGTCGGACTGGGATGATTGGGGGTCCCGTTTGTGTCCCATTGATATTATGTTTAAAAATAAAGCGTGTACAGTACAAGACAAATGATATTTCTAACACAGGTAAACATAGCTGACATAATGTATCAAAATTCTGGACTTATTTTCTGTAATATTGGCATAATAGCTCAAAATAACGAATTATGGTTCGTACATTTTGATGTAATATCTCAAAATTATGATTTGTTTTCTCAAATATCTCAAAATCATGACTGTATCTCTCTTCTCAAAATAAGGACTTATTTTCTCTAAATATTGACACATCTCAAAATACTGACTTATTTTCTCTAAAAATTGCTGTAATATTTCAAAATATGTTTATTTTTTCTAGATATTGATGTAATGTCTCACATTATAGACTTAATTTCTCTAAATATTTTGTAATATCGCAAAACTATGACTTTGTGTCTCTAGATTTTTTAATGCAATATTTCAAAATAATGACTTATTTTCTCTAAATATTGATGTAATATCTCAAAAACTTACTTATGTTCTCTAAATATTGATGTAAAATCTCAAAAACTGACTTATTTTCTCCAAATATTAATGTAAAATCTCAAAAACTGACTTATTTTCTCTACATATTGATGCGATATATCCAAATTATGACTTATTTCCTCTGCATATTGATGTAATATCTCAAAATAATGACTAATTTTTTATCTAAATATTGATGTAATTTCTCAAAAAAAAAAAAAACTTCATTTCTCTAAATATTGATGTAATATGTCATAATTATGACATTAAACCTTATTTTCTTCAGATTTGGGTGTAATATCTCAACAAAATTACTTATTTTCTCTACATATTGATGTAATATCTCAGAATAATGCCTTATGATCTTTAAATATTGGTGTAATATCTAAAAATGATGACTTATTTTCTCTAAATATTGATGTAATATCCCAAAAGGTGAGTTTTGTGTTCTAAATATTAATGTAATCTCACAATTAAGACTTATTTTCTTTAAATATTGATGTGATTCTCAAACAATGACTTAAATTATTTAAATATTGATGAAATGTCTAAAAATAATGACTTATGTTTTCTAAATCACATTCTTTCATTCATTTATACATGTATTATTTTTATGCTTATCCTGGGATACTGAAAAAAGCGCTCAGTGGCGGAAACATAGTTGTCAAATGTTGAGGCAGTATTTTGAAACAATGAATTTTTTTCTTGATATTTTGAGTTATGGCAATGAAATTCCAACATTCTGTAGCAGTCGAGAAGTCATTATTTTGGAATGATGAGTCATCATTTATATTTAGAGGCACTATGTAAAAAAAACAAACTAAAAACAGAAAAGAAGAAACACTGAAAGCAGTGCTGGTCTCCTGCCCCAGAAGGGAATGAGCTCAGAGCATCTACACCACCATTCAAAATCTGGAATCACACATTTACTTCAGTTAACATAACAACTCTATTACGGTTATGTTCAGTCAAACCTATTTCCAGGAGGAGCAGAACTGCAGCTCTTCTCTCGTCCTTTCAGCTTCTTCTGGTCTAGAATAAAACAACAATGCTCCAAAGTAAGAAGTGCAACCAAGCAGCCTTGGTACTGAACCAACAGAGGAGTATGAAAGTAAATACACACACACACAAACAAACAAACAAACAAACAAATAAATAAATAAATAAATAAATAAATAAATAAGCCACATATGAAGGCCTAAAACCGAAAGGAGGACAATGGAGAGTAATTTCTACACAAACATAAATGTAGAATTCAGAGTACCGAATTAGTGAAACTTCACACATTATGTGGAACCACCTGTGATGTACGATGTATGAGGTGCTGTCTTTAATATATTCATATCAGTTCATATAAACTATTACATATAGACACATACACACACACACACACACACACACACACATATATATATATATATATATATATCAAAGGTACTAAATCAACTTCTACAGCCTCTAGTTCCCCTTTCAGTTTAGTGAATATTCATGATGGACAGACCCTTGCAAGTTAGGAAAGCTGTTTTATCCTCCTGTAAAGTTCCATGTTGGAGGTTTTTAAGGTGGACTGTATAATTCCATGAGTGCTAGTTTATAGTTTGATGTCTTCACTTTCATTCTAAAGTAATAGTTTAAGCTAAGCTAAATACAAGGAGAACCTTCTATGAGTAGCCATGTCTACACCTTCAACTGGCACTGTGTGTATATATATATATATATATATATATATATATAGAGAGAGAGAGAGAGAGAGAGAGAGAGAGAGAGAGATGCATACCTTTTAGATGAAGATGCTAGCCTAACTAACTACCCATAGGCTACTACAGACGCACGCTACATGTCTTTGAGGTGACTCAGGCGACCCGAGACGATAAACAGAGGCATGACTTCTTAGAGGAATTCTACTGTACCAGCCAGCAGCTCCTTACAGAGCCAAGAGGACTCAAATGGTGTCTGGGCCTTCTAAGCAGCCTAACCAAAGCCCGGAAGCAGTACGACACTGGAAACAGTACTGAAACCATTCCATACGTACGTTCATAAGCCCCTTTACATTCCAGACCTTGTGTCAACATGCTTAGACAAAACTCATGCAAACTTAGCCAAACAACTGTTCAGCTGCTTCAGCCTTCAGCCTTAAAGAGAGGCCACGTGCTGCTTGTTTCAGTTCACTCATAACATGAACCTTTCTGCCGATGCAGCATTCCACAGGACAATGTGTTATGGAAGCTGTTCACACAACGTCTTAAATTAGTCTGGCTGTGGGAGTCTCTTTGTTATCTGTGCTTGGTGGTCTTGGTGATTAAAACTGTATCGCTGTGGCCCGAAGCGCGTGGGAAACGGGTGAATACGGGGAGAAAATAGATCACCATCTGTCGGAGAACACCCTGCCAGGAGAACTTCCCGCCGCAACTTAAAACGATGTAGTCTCCACATCTCCA
The DNA here is from genome assembly GCA_034552555.1 of Semaprochilodus insignis. Taxonomy (NCBI): domain Eukaryota; kingdom Metazoa; phylum Chordata; class Actinopteri; order Characiformes; family Prochilodontidae; genus Semaprochilodus; species Semaprochilodus insignis. The sequence continues at coordinate 5,729,881 of CM067495.1, forward strand.
TAAACCAAGCCACAGAGAGTTCAGCAGTGACATCACGACTCAGCCGAGCTGTACTGCGAAGTTAAGGATGCGTCTCGAATCAACCACCTGTTCTGCATGGACCAAATGAGCTGGGGATTGGGCTGTTTGCTACAGTCTGAGCAAAAAGAGGTCCATGTCGTAAATACCACCCACAGACTCTCCCAACCAGACCTGTGTCAGGCTAACAGATCATGGAAGAGAGCAGGAACACGTCCACTGAAACATATCATGGCTTTGCCATAACAATAACAGCAAATACTTCTATTCCAGCCGTTTATAGGATTTTTTTTATTTTGCACTCTCAAGAGAAATTCTACGTTATGCTTGACACATAAATCTGAATAACTATAAACATTGTGAGTCACTGTGTAAAGGGTCTGCCAAGCTATCATCAGCTAGCTCTGAAGCTATTATGCTAGTGGTATTAGCCCTGCTAGAAAAACACAGCACAGACCAGCATGTGTCGTGGCTGAGTTGCTGTCGTTCCCAATCACTTCCACTTTGTTATAATCCCACTGACAGTGGACTGTGGAATATTTAGTGGGGAGGAAATTTCAGGACTGGACTTGTTGCACAGGTAGCATCCCATCACGGTACCACGCTGGAAGTCACTGAGCTCGTGAGAACGACCCATTCTTTCACTAATGTGTGTAGAAGCAGTCTGCACGTCTAGGTGCTTGGTTTTATACACCTGTGACCGTGGAAGTGATAGGAACCCCTGAATTCAATGATTTGGATGGGTGAGTGAATACTTTTGGCAATATAGTGTATATCCCTCACTGTATCCTATCCGGTTTCACAGACACTCGCAGCTAGTGACAGTCCAGTAGAGCTAGTCTTGTTTGGTGCATATAGACCCATTTTTTAAAAAACATTCAAAAACCATATGCAACAGGTTTTGCATCATCAAGAACCATTTAACCAATTGAAGACCCCATTGTGAGGGTCCTCATGAATTTTATAATTGTGCTCAAATACCTTACAGAGTTGTAAATACTCTAAATAGGTGATCTCTGAGTTGGATATGAGCGGTCATGTAAGTTCACCAGACAAAAAAGGAGTCATCTTGTGTGTTTAAGGGTGGTTGTAACTTTAGGCTCCTGCAGATGGCGCTGCACGAGGATGATGGGTCTATAAGTACCTGCGGGGTGTGAGTGACGGGATTCATAGATTGGGAAGAGGTGCTACAGTGCAGGGAATGTCTCGTTCCATGTGTGGTAAATGGCTCCAAAGCAGATGTTAATGATTGGCTAAAAGGAGTGACTCCATTTGGACGTTCCAAAGACCATAGTGTGAAGGAAGTAGCTGAATCTGCAGGTGTATGGACGCGTACGGTCATACGGGTCTACCAGCAGTGGCTAAAATCCCAGTCTACAAGAAACTCTCCTCAGAACTGTGCCAGGGAAGGCATCCACCAAATCTGGTCCAACTGCACAAGTCTTTGATGCAAGAGTGTCTGAACATTGATGTGGCCTACATGCAGAAACTTGTCCATGTCAAATCCGATCACAGCTGTTATTAGTGCTTGTGAAGGTAACACACTCTGTTAGGTACGTTTCAGTCACAAGGGACTCAATTATTTGTCTGGTGAGCTTATAGTTTATATACTGACTATATGAACTATATGGACATATGCAGTACATACAGTATATACATGAAGTATCTAATAATAATGTATATATAGACATGCCATGTAACTGATATTATGCTAATAGGATTTGATGGTTGCTCATCAAACGTATGACCACACAAAATGTCAGCACATCGGACCATTCAGAGCAAGTTCTATGCTATTATACTAAATGTGGCTGTTGGATGAGAATGGATGAGTCAGTGAGTTACAGACTCCCACATTCATTTTCTATCTGCGTTCTTCCTCATTTTTGGGGTTAACTGTGGTTAAAAGCGGTTCCACCTGTTCTGCCAGAGGCCTGCGACTTGCAGGCTTCAAAACAGCAACCCCGTGTCAACAACTGTTGACTGGTTAAGGTGTTTATGGGATTTGGATCTATGGTACAGAGGCCTATCAATCGACCCCCAGCACCATTGGCATTCATCACCATGCCGGGTTCATCACTATCCTAGATGCTGAGCCTGTGCATTAGCGTGTTCAGCCGGCTCAATGCAAAATGGCAAATAGAGAATGAGAAAAGTTCCATCTTTCAACAGTTTACCAGTGGAGAAAGATCCGACACGACTAAATTTATCCTTATGCTCTTTCTCCCTCTCTCTCTCTCTCTCTCTCTTTCTCTCTCTCTCTCTCTTTCTGCCTCTTTGATTGGGTGATATTTTTATAAAATCTAGGTCCGGAGGCCACCTGGGGAAACAGCACCAAATTCAGGCCACGAAACAAACCCAGGCCAAGAAGAAAGGACGTCAGTAATGTATTACCATAGCACAGCTTTCCCACCAGTGAACATCTAGGAAGAAGCCATTACTCACTGAAGTAGCACTACAGTCACATTAGTGGTAGCAGTATGGTTAAGTTGGACCAATCAGTGCAGACATAAACAGACTTACAACTTACATTCTTCTCTCAGGACTGATCTGAAGCTTGGTAAGAGGCACATTTGCTTACTTCTGCTTCTCTAATGTACTTTGATTTGAGTGTTTTTCTGGCTTCTATTTTTAATGTGGAATGCGTCTTGCGCTTACGCAAACCAAAGTGACTGCTTTTTTGGAAAGTGTACTTGGGAACAGTTTGGGCATTGCGGTGATGCTGGAGCCAAAGCATGATCTAAGATTTCGTTAGCACCTCTGCTACAAATCTATCAGCCATTAGAGGCAATTACCTGTGTATTCTGATCTGAGTTCTGTTCGGCAGTATCTGTTATAATGGTTTAAACTGAGGCGGTGACAGAGACGGCTGATTCTAGGTCAGTGGAAAAGGGGCTGCTGCACTAATTAAAAAGGGGGGGTCTTTGAGGGTGCTTTAGTGAAGTAGAGGGTTAAAAATAGATAATGATAATTTGACGTTTGAATGTCCTCAGTGGCTCGTTTCAGTTTTTTTATTGTAATTATGACACAGTTCTGGTTGTGATGGACAACTATTGTTTTCTCTGTTTCTGTGTTTCTCATCTCTGGTCCTGGAGGGAGGCCTGCAGTCCTTCACAGAAAGAATAGTTGCACCCAGAAGGAAGTGTCAGATTGCAGTGCTATTGGGAAGGAAGATAAAGGTTACCAGGAACAATAAATGATGATACATTTAGACTGATATGGGCAATATGTACTGAGCTACACATACAGAGGTAGTGTCTCTCAGCATGGCTTCGGGACGCCATGTTGCTAACACAACATGCCAGACGTTTCCTAAAGGTGTCCTGACATAATCCATCCCATGCAGCTTAAATATTCTCACACGCAGATTTATTGGTCGTCTCCACTAAGACAAAAGTGGGACTTGTCACTGAAGATGACCCGCTGCCATTCTGTGTCACTCCATGACAGTCTGGCACGACACCATTGCAGTCTTTGTTGATGTTGACGTGGTGTTAAGGGCAGTCATCGTAATGGTCTGCGTGCATGTAGTCCTGTGTTGTGCAGCCGTCTGCAAACGGTATTGGCACTAACAGTATGACTCATGAAGGACATCACTGCTCATCGAATGCCTGCAATCGTGGCTGTTGGTCAGTCAGGTACAGCGATAAGGCCCATCCTTGCTTAGGTCACCTGCACGGCTGAGCATGAAACTTGGGAAACAACAAGATCTAACTGCTCACCATGTGGCCATGAAGGACAGAGATGCAATCATATGTCATACAACTAGAACAGGAGATTCTTGCCTGAGTGTCCCTTTAAATAAGAGCCAGGAATTAGTCAAGAATGACTGGAAGTAGGAAATATATATTCAGACATGAATAAGCAGAAAGTCTATAGAAGCAGAAAAATACACATACTGGATATAAAAACTATTTCTGTTATAAAATATACCGTCTCCAAAATGGTAACATGATAGTAGGAGGATTCTTCCTTTGCTACTAATGTGTGTGAACTTCTAGCAAGGAATTCTAAACCCTTTCTATTGGTCCGTTCATAATGAAACCCTTACAGAATGTGAAGGACAGCTAGCATTTTCAAATGCCATCATTTCTTACAACAGCAACAGCACACAGATTTATAAGCTCATGACTCAGCGCAGTTAAGTTAGTTCATGCTGATGTTCATATTGTTAAGATGTCCTGTTTGTTTTGACCTGTGTGATTTTACAGCCAGGTTTCAGATCACTATAAAAGAGAGAGTGTTCTGAACTGATAGCTGTAATAATAAAAGTCTGCTTGAGTGTAGTGCTGATTGACACAGTGTACAGAGGATCAGCACAGATAATCTACTCTCAATATGTAGAGGCTATAAAATGCCATCTGTTAGAGGATCTTCTCTCTCTCCCTCTCTCTCTCTCTCTCTCTCTCTCTCTCTCTCACGTATACATATACAAGGTTTATGGCGAGTCATGACCCACGGGATCTATAAGTAATTGTCACTAGTACTTCTGATAGTCCATCTACATAGTAACCATATATAAATGTAATGTATACATAGACTTAATATTTCTAGCATGTACTACATACTATATATACACATAATGTATATAGACATTATATTAATGATCCTAATGTTTACTACATACTATATATATACGTATATAGACTTAATATTGCTAACATGTATGATATATACATAATGTATATGGACCTTATATTAATATTGCTAATGTGTACTACATGCGCTCTCTCTCTCTCTCTGTATGCATATATATATATATATATATATATACACACATATATATATATATATATATATATATA
>CM067495.1:5735061-5748562 GCA_034552555.1 Semaprochilodus insignis
ATATATATATATATATATATATATATATATATATATATATATATATATATATATATATATATGCATATATATATGTATATAGACTGAATATCCCTAATAAATACTACATACTATATATACATGATATATATAGACTTTATATTAACATCTCTTATGTGTACTACAAACTCTATATATATTTATATTGTATATAGACTTAATATTGCTACTGTGTACTACATACTATATATACATAATGTATATACACTTAATATCCCTAATGTCCACTACATACCACTGATACCAGGATTGGATCATATTCTTCCTCTTTCCCCCTCCAATATCGGATCTGGCCGCCTGATACTGCTACCCATCAATACCACCTCTAATCTGCACGCCATGTAAAATATAAGACATTATGTGTTTAGCTTTGCGCCCTCTGTCTAAATGTCCACCCTCTCCCTCTATCTTTACTCTCGATCTGTTCACTCTGCTCCTCTCCTGTCCTCCTCTTCCCTCCACTCCTCTCCTCCCCTCTCCTCTATTCTCATCAGAGGCACTCAGATGGTGACCTAAATGTGTGTGAGGGAAAGACAAAAGCTCCTGAGCGTCAGTTCTGCTTTGGAAGAGTGGCACCAGAGTAGAGTGATAGCAAGCTGAGACCGTGGACTAGTTTTTACCTGACAGTGCCAGTTCTTTTTTATGGGGAGTTCAATTAGGCTTTAAACGTTTCCCAAATAAAGCCCAGGCTTTAAATGTTACCTAAATCTCCAGTCTCCTCAGACACCACAGTACGTCTTGTCACTGGACTGCCATGGAAATAAAAATAGCAGCATGGAGGGTAGGCCTCACTTAGTGCATAAACAGTTTGCTTTAGGAACAGAACAAAAGCAAACACCCGTCACTTGCAAACAGATTGGTTCCAGTGAACGTTCCTGGCGAAGCACTGTGGCAGAACATCTGAATCATCAAATATTGCCCATGATGGGAAAGCCACTGGAGCTGCCTTCACTTAAACATTGCACAATAGCTCAATTAATGGATGAAACATTTCAATGTAAGCATGTATGTTTGTACAGCATGCTTCATATATACACTCATCATCAGAGGAATAGCTGCACCCAGAAGGAATCAACCAACAGGAATGAAACTTGGTAGGTAGGTTTGACAATAACATGCAAATGATGAAGTTTCACGCTTGGCCGTGCATATGACATAAGCAAGGACGGGCCTTATCTCTGTACCTGACTGACCCAACAGCCATGATTGTGGACATTCAGCGAGCAGTGATGCCTCCATGAGTCATCCTGTTAGTACCAGCACCATTGGCAGACGGCTGCACAGCGCAGGACTACATGCACACAGACCGCTAAGACGACTGCCCTACACCACGTCAGCATCACCAAAGACTGCAATGGTGTCGAGCCACACTGTCATGGAGTGACCCAGAATGACAGCGGGTCATCCTCAGTGATGAGTCCCACTTTTGTTCTGGTGGAGACGACCATTGAATCAGTGTGTGGAGGCACCGTGGTCAGCACCAAGATGAACGGTTTGTTGTCACCTGTCACATATCTCTTCATAGCCTCAATAACCTTATTAGAAGGTAGGTAATACTAGAGGTGAGCAATACTATCCTTACTTTGATTAATTAATAACATAGAGGGGATGATTAGTCCGGTTTCATTGAGTGTTGAAAACGTTGAATACAAATAATTCTAGCCATATCCATTTAACTTCCTGCACAGCTTATTAGAGTCACTATATTTTAATGAAGAAGGTGTTGAACTTAACTCAACCTGATTGTGAGATCTCTACCAATCGGCAGAGGTATGTAAAGGCTAAAGAAATCCACTAGCGGTCACTGGGTCTTTCAGTAGATATGCCTTTACTGTTCTCATCCATAAAGAAAGCAAGCAACAAGTAATTCACTCCACGCAAGGGATGGGCAATACCACTGATTTTACATTCAATCTGATACCAAGTAATACCAAGGCTAATATCCTGATACCGATACCAAAACTTCAAAGTGTGTTATTTTTAAACTTATTTCATAACATGATTAAATTCAGTGTTCAACAATGTTCAAATGATGTTTGGTTAAACTAGTACTAATACATGTAAACTGTAAATTCAGTAACTAAATGTTCACTTATTAGATATCTGAATAGCTACATTTAAAAGTTCAGTATTTGCACAAGGTCTGTATTATGCACATCATTTAAAGCTGAATTAACAAATTAATAATACAGTCAAACCTGCTGGTTGGGTTGGGCAAAATAATAGAACAGTGGTATTGATGATGTATCACCCAGCACCACCGCACACTGTGGAAATTAACTTGGTTTTGAAAGGGGAAGTCCACCTATATTTCTGAAGTTCTGTATAATTGAATGGTTGGGATGTAAACAAAGTCATTCAGAATAGTCTGGTGTGAATTGATTGATTGCTCTACAGCGCAACTTGCTGAGTCACGGTTGTTCACAGTGGTGGTCAATGGAACCAAACGTCCACCTCTAAAAACTCCATCACTGAAAGTTATTACATAAAACGGTTATTAATATGAGGCCTACTGTCTGACTGATTGTTTCATGATACTTTTCTGATCATGTTTTGCCTTAAAAACGCATTTCAATTCATCCATGGCGGAGGGATACATGCACAGGCAAAATAGTTCCCCAAAAAAACTTTTGCCATTTATTTTGGACCATTTTACCATCACCTACTTACATGACAGATGAAACCCTAGAAGGCGTGTGCAGATTCACTGGTCCTTTTGATAGCGAATAAATGGCTATACTGTATTTATGTTCTAGATATGGTGACCCCTGGTTCCCATCCGCACCACCACTGTAAAGAAATAGTAGGTTCTCCTATTACCATAAACCATTTTACACCAAACCACTCTGAACGACTCGCATCTCAAGGACTGAATTATTCTGAACTTTTGAACAGTTGGTGGACTTCCCCTTTAACTTCTTCCACTACACTGACACACCGACCTCACATGTTTCGGCCGACAGTGTTCATTCATCCTCTCACCGGAGACCCAGTGCCTCGAATACAGTGCGCGGGGCTCTCCCCCCTTTCTTCCCACGGCGTCCCGTACGCGCACGCGCGCACGCTCTCGTGAGCGCGCCGCTGAGGATAAGGGTGGTTAGAGAGGACGCGCACGGAGCAGGCAAGCAGACCGGCCGGGAGCGAGTGAGCGAGCGCGCTCCGGGGAAGGAAGGGTGTGACAAGTTTGTGATCTGTTGCTGTTGCTTTGGGACGTGGACATGCTATGGCGTTGCGCCTGCGGTCACGGTGAGTTGGTGTTTACTCGTTTGGGCTGAGTTTAAGCCTCTTGTCAGGTCGCTGTCAGTGGTCCGGACAAAGTTCTCCGGCTTGGAGTCGAGCCTCGGTGAAACTGAGGGACGGACAGCACCAGCAGCACCACGAAGCTGAATCAGCTGTTTAGTTCGCCGGCTTCTTGTTCGAATCGTCCCCTTCCACCTTAAATGGTGCAGCAGTTACATTTAAGGTGGAACGGGACAATGCTGAGGCGCGAGAATGTAACTGCTGCACCATTTAAGGTGGAACGGGACAATTTTGAGGCACGAGAATGTAACTGCTTCGCCATTTAAGGTGGAACGGGACAATTCGAACAAGAAGCCGGCGAATAGGACGCCAACTTCAGCCTCATGACAGCACCTCGGTGGTGGCGGCGGCAGCAGCGTCCTGGTTCACCATGAACTCAGTGCGGCTTTAATAAGGCACCTCATTAGTCCCTTCATGGTGTCACAAGCTGGTGAGCATGTTCTGGATAGTCCACCAGAGCTCACCTGTTAAAGTAATTAGCCTCAGGTGTACGTTGTGAACGCTTATCAGTCTTTATATGCACTTGTTGACTCGTAGGCTGTTTAAAGGGGAGTTCCACCCACTTTTCAAAATTGCTGCCGGATTAGGTCATTAAGGGGTTAAAGGGGAACTCCACCGGATTTTCAAAATGCATGTGTAGTTCAGTGGTTCAGATGTAAACAGTCATTTCCGAGAGGCTTGTTGTGGAATGGTTGGTTCCTTTGTAGGTAAAAAAAAACAATGATTATGTTACAGTGGTGGTGGTGGGAACCAGGAGTCACCATGCTCAACACTAATATAACTACATTTTATTTGCTGTCAAAACCACCAGTGAACCTACATCTGCCTTCTGAGTTTCATATGTAGTGATTCAATTCAATTCAATTCAACTTTATTGTCATTATACCAGTACAGGGTTGCACAGTATAACGAAACATGGTCAGGCTCTTTCTCCAGTGCAGTTACAAGAATATGTGTATAAATAAATAAATAAATAAATATATTTGTCCTTATTATAGACAAATAAGGACAAATAGACAAAGACAATGTGTGCAGCAGTACAGTATGTGTGCAAGACATGTGCAAAGTGTTGTAAACAGTATAGATATATAAAGTGTACAGTGCAGGTAGGAGAAGTAGCTTAATGTTGAGAGGAACAGTTTAATGTTCAGACAGCTAAATTGCTCGGTACAGATGTTCAGTATAGATAATAAATATAGATAAATAAGTACATACACAGCTGAGATGTTCAAGTATAAAGTGTAAAGTGCGGTGCAAACAGTCCTGAGGTATCAGAGCCTAGAGTGCTGGGGGGTCTGGCTAGAATCAGTACAGTCTTTAGTGGTGGTGATGATAGTAAAGGGGGGTGGCTATTTTGCCTCACGGCACCCTGCATGTGTCCTTCCACCATTGAAGAGTAAAAGAAACTGATTAAAAATACTTTCCCATGAAACAACGTGTCGGGCACCAGGCAGTGTATACATAACCTTTTTCTGTAATAACTTTATTACAGGGAGCTTTAATGGCTTTTACAGGTGGTTGTTGTGTTTCTACCACCACCATCACCACCACCACTGTGAGCAATTCTGACTCAAAGTATGTTTCTGTAGAACTAAGAACTGCATCAAACCACTGTGAACGGTTTTGCTTACATCTTAGCCATTTAAGAAATTTGGATAAACTGGTGGAGTTGTCCTTTAAGTCATTGAGAGTGGCTTAATTTTTACGTGCTCAGTTCTAGAATCAGATCCAAGCTGTGCACAATAGTGATGATAGGAACCAGACGTCTGAGGCTGGCTCACAGAAGTCTGTTGCATGAAATGCCTATGAGGATGCTGTCTGATGCAAGATTGCTTTAATACAGTTCTATATAAAGTTTTGACCTAAAATGTATTTTTAAACACGCTCTTGGCGGAGAAATACATGCAGGTCGTTGTGAGGCAAAATAGTCCTGAAGTAAGATTTTTTTTTTTTTTAAACCACAATTTTTAAAACCATAATTAATGTTACATGTGAATGGTGTTTAAGGACTCCAGCAGCACTGCTGTGTCTGATCCACTCACACTAGCACAACACACACTAACACACCACCACGTCAGTGTCACTGCAGTGCTGAGAATGATCCACCACCCACATAATACCTGCTCTGTGGTGGTCCTGTGGGGGTCCTGACCTTTGAAGAACAGGGTAACAGAGTATACAGAGAAACAGATGGACTACAGTCTGTAACTGTAGAACTACAAAGTGCTCCTATATGGTCAGTGGAGTGATATAATGAACAGTGAGTGAAGATACAAGGAGGTGAAGTGCTTGGCGAGTGTATGGATGGTAATTGTTGTGTGTAGAAAATGATAGCAATGAAGAGAGGCGGCTCCTCTTAAACAGGTTAGGTTAGATTGAGCTAAAGTTGCCTCTCAAATAACTGACAAACTGTTTTCCTCTCTGCAGGTAAGCGCAGCACCGTGCAATGTGGCATTCTTCAAGAGCTCCCTGCAGCTAGGAAACAAACCCGCATGATTCAGGACTGAACAGTACACAGCCGCAAAGGGCACATGGAAACTGCGGGCTCGTTTTAAACCAGCACCTTGTTTTTAATCCCTCTGTGCTCTTGACCAGGTTTCATGAGTTGATCCACCCTGCTGAAAATGATCAAGAGCGAACCTAGAAGTGAACGGGTGCTACGAAGCGCCTCGCCTCACAGAAACGCCTATAAAACAGACTTCCACTCAATCAAGTGCTCCTTTGAGGGCCCGTCCGTGGCTTACTCCAATGGGGCCAGCGAGCTGCGGGGCAGGCCGTCAGGGAACCGGGTGAACAAAATCAAAAACATCTTCCTTCAGATGGACGGCCAGCAGCCGCAGGAAGGCTCCGTGGTCACCAAACCCGGGCCAGCCAAATTCCAACGAGGCTCCACCTCGTGCAGGTCTAGTATGAGCAGCGTCTCTAGTACGGAATCCTCCACCTTGGAGACGGCTCGAAAGGTGGAGGACATCTCCTTTGACAAAGTGACGTTGGCTGAGAAGTTCTCTGTGACCAGAAAGCTGTTTGAGAGTGGCCTTAAAGATCAGTGTCCGACGGAGAGAGCCCCGCCTGTTAGGATCTCAGCCCGATCTTCTGTGGGCAGTGTTTCGGACGAGGGGAGAACTGTAAGGAAGTTATCAGAGAAAACAGACCACACTCAGATGGCAGAGGAACAGCTGGAGAAATGGAAAAGCGAGAGCGAGACCCCACTTCGCAAGCCTGGGGTGAAGAATGCAGGACCCATATCCCGAAGGCTGGAAAGCTTCATGTTGGACAGTGACAGCGAGTCCATATCTGGCCCATCCGTCTCAACACGCTCACAAAGTCCAAGCAGTCATTCCCAACCGCCGTCCTCCCCGACAAGCGAACATTCGGATCCACCTTCATCTCCGGATAGTGCTAGCTCTCCTACGTCATACTCACTGTGGCCTGAAAGCCCCTCAGGCCAGGCAGAGGGGCTTTCACCCCAGTTAAGCAGCTTAACGTCACACAGTGACCCTCAACCCACGATCATTCCAGTGAATGGGGTTTGTGCGGAGGGATCCCCTGACTCGAGTGCCCATAGTGCTGAACATGCTAATGATTCCTCTGTGTCCATTCTTGCAACGGAACCATCGGTTCTGTTTAAGAGTGAAAAGAGCCATCATTTGTCTCCGGGCAGTGCCTCTGGCAGTCCTGCCGGAGAAGAAACTGAGGGCTGTTTAGAGACCTCCATAGGGAAGCAAGGTAAGGCTGGAGCCCCAGGGCTGGCCACAGTCAGAGCTGAGTTGGTGGAGGTCCAGAATGAGTCCTCAGAAAGTGAGGCCAACGAGGAGGACCGTGTTGAGGATGATGTTTTTCAAGAAGTCACCAGAAATCACCTTTCAGAAAGGAGTCTTGTTAATACCAGGGAGGTCCAAGACACGTTCCAGGAGAAGGAATCAGGGAGGAGCTTTAGTCAAGGGGAGGAGGAAAGAAGGGAGGTACCCACTCAGGACATAGAAGGCGAGGATCAGGAAAGCAGAGAAAAGTTAGTTGAGGAGAAAGGTGTGCAGAAAAAGGAGAGAGAGAAGAAGGAGGAGGAAGAAGAAGAAGAAGAAGAAAAAGAAGAAGAGGAGGTGGAGGAGGAGGAGGAAGATGATGACAAGGGTAAAGTAGGAGAAGACAGGAACGAGCAAGTGCAACAGGAGCCTAGCTCTCAGACTGAGATGAAAGAGTGCGAACAGAATGTGAGGGAAGTGGAGGACAGTACCATGGAGGATGAACGGAGGGAAAAAGAGGAGGACGAGGAAGATGATGACCTTGTGGAGGAGGCTGTTGAAGCTTTAGAGGAGGACGATGATGAACATGAAGAGGGACAACAGCAAGTGAATCAAGCCGGGAAAAGATCTTTGATATGTGGGATTGAGAATGCCGCTTTCGTGGACGACCGAGAAAGCAAGCCGGATATGGAATACCAAGGAACAGGAGAGCACCCTGGAGATGAGCCGGGCCAGTTCCAGGACTATGAGGAGCTTCCAGGCCTCTCTGATGAGGAAGCCACCAGTCCAAGGAGGAAGGTTAAGTTCTCCACCGCTCCTATTAAGGTATGGTAGATGTTCCTTTCATGTTCTGCCTGAGACTTGTTCTTTTTGCCTAAGGTTCCTTTTTATGGTTGGGATTTAAAGTTATCCATGTGCAAATAATGCTGTGTTGTTTCTTGAATAGCCAGATTATGACCCAAATGGTGTTAGCCTAGTAGCACTGACCCAAATCCCTCTGTCAGCGCCTTCGCCTGACGTGCCTGTCTGAACTGGTGAAGCTGATAGTCCTCATTTGTTGGAAACTTGTCTTTAAGCTTGTGTCTTTATGCTGGTGTTGGGAAAAGTGTGGTCTTACAAGATCTCACATGCTTGTGGAGGTATTTGCTTTTGAGTAACTAGCTGTTGTGCAACTGCAGCAACTAAAGGGTTCATAGGTGATGGTATCATGCAGTTCCCTTTCCACTGTCCTGAGTCTAGTTTTGCTGTTGTGCGTGTTACAGTCAAGGGTAGAGGGTGTGTAGGAAGAGCTGATTCTAGATCATCTAGATCGCTAGTGCAGCCGAGCAGGCAGCTAAAGTCTTGTCTGAGCTTGCATCAATTCAGGCATGTAATTTCCTTTTTCTGTCTCTGACAGCTATCGTGTGGAAGGAGGGAGGGAGGGATGGAAAGAGCCTTGGGCAATGGTTTATTTCCATGTACTGGGATCATTAGCGTGAAGGATTTACATGATATACCTTTACATAAGCAGGTGTTGTGTGAGTGGTGGATCATTCTCGGCACTGCAGTGACACTGACATGGTGCTGGTGTGAGTGGATCAGACACAGCAGTGCTGCTGGAGTGTTTAAACACTGTGTCCACTCACTGTCCACTCTATTAGACACTCCTGCCTTGCTGGTCCACCTTGTAAATGTACCGACCGAGACGATAACTCATCTGCTACTGCACAGTTTGTGTCGGTCATCCTCCAGTCAGTTCTTCATCAGTGCCCACAGGGAGCTGTTGGCTGGGTACTTTTGGCTGGTGGACTTTTCTCAATCCAGCAGTGACACTGAGGTGTCCAGCAGGACTGCTGTGTCTGGTCCACTCTCACCAGCACAACACACACTAACACACCACCACCAAGTCAGTGTTACTGCAGTGGTGAGAATGATCCACCACCCACACAATACCCGCTCTGTGGTGGTCCTGATTATTGATGAATGGGTGTTGCCATAAAGTACTGGATTTGTTTTTAAGTCCACACACATTTAGGTGAAAAATTGTCATGACTGTCTCCAGATGTTCTTGTTTGCAAGACTGTTAATTTGTACAATGCCCTGGAAAGACTAAGCCAAGTTGTAGTCCAGCAGTGGTTTTATAAGGTTTCAGACATGCTGATCAAGTTTGCTCCTGTCCAATGTTATTTTTGATGTCAGTTTATGGTAATAAAATTCCGAAAGCACAATCCCACTCACTTCCTCTTTGCTTATCTGACTGGCATGGTCAAGTTGCCAGCCTATGCTCCGGTAATCTGTTAATCTTTATAACACAGATGGCAAGACTGGTCTCCTATCAACAAATCAGAATAGTATACAGTGTTCGGTGTCCACTCTTTTGGGCACTACTACCTTACTGGTCACCTTGTATATGTACAGTCAGAGACGATAGTTCATCTGCTGCTGTGGAATTTGTGTTGGTCATCCGTTAGTCCTTCATCACAGGACGCCGCCCGCTGGATGGTGTTGGCAGGATATTCTTGGTTGGTGAACTATCCTCAGATACTAAGGTGTTTAAAGACTCCAGCAGCACTGCTGTCTGTGATCCAGTCGTACCAGTCCAATCCCACCCACTTCTGAGATGCTTTGCCAATATGGATACATAGTCTATGTTCCAATTTTGATGTCAGTTTATGGTAATAAAATTCCGAAAGCACAATCCCACCCACTTCCTCTTTGCTTATCTGACTGGCATGGTCAAGTTGCCAGCCTATGCTCCGGTAATCTGTTAATCTTTATAGCACAAATGGCAAAATTGGTCTCGTGGGAACAAATTAGAGTAATATATTAGATGTCAAACGTTTTAGCCAAGTTTGGTTATACTGGGGTTGGGCAATACGCTGATATGCCTCCTTATTGTGATCAATTATTGTGATAAATTTGCATTACAATGGGCATATTGTTCGTTATCACACCTCTGACTTGCGTATGCTCTGAGTAGCCCTGCAGAAATGCCACCTGTATTATACGCCCTCCCATCAGATGGTATCTCCCATAATGACTCATTATGGTCATGGCTGTTCATAGCACATCTAGGGCTGCATCCGAATAGTTCTCTGACACTTCCTTCCCTTGATTTGGTCTGATCTGTTATCCATAGGGATCCACCAGCCTGTCTGTCCATTGGCTACAGATCAGACAAAATCAAGGAACGGCAACAGGAAAGGAAGCTTCATTCAACTACTAGCACACTGGGTTAATCTCAGAACGTTTCCCGAAACAGGGATTGGTTGGCATCACACAGGAATTGCATTGTGCCCAAGGTCACATGACTGATTCCTGGACTCCTAGAAAGTGGAGTACTTGAAAGGGGCAGATCCTGTTTAGCGAAGAAAAGCCCCTCTGTCCGTGTCTGTGTGTGTGGCTAGTGACACAGGGCCTGAATGTTGGTCTGTCTGTGTCCTGAGGGAGTGATTTAGAATGGAACTGGTAATGCAAATCCACTACAGTAGGCATGTGGATATGTTAAGTGTGTCAGCTGTGTGGAACAAAGGCAGAACAAAGGCAGTTTTCTTACCCGAGTCTAGCCGTGAATTCCAGACGGTCTGATTAACAGACAGATGTGTCTAAAAATGTGTCCATGTTTGTGTGTTTGTGCCAGAGCCTCCTCAAAGCTATTGTTATCGTTAAAGTGCAATTCCGGCAATTTATTTTTGAAAGTCTTGTATAAATCAATGGATGAGAAACAAGCAAAGTCGTTCGGAGTGATTTGATGTGAAATGGTTCATCAGACTCACAGACTGTTAGTGAGATGACAGCCAGTGAGATGATTTCTTTACAGTGGTGGAGATGGGAACCAGGGGTCACCATGCTCTACCACACAAATATAGACATTTATTTGCTATCAAAACCATCAGTGAACCCATATGTGACTCCTGAGGTTTAATACATAATGTTGGTAATATAGTGATAAATCAAGATTCAAAGAAGTTATATTTTGCCTTTGAGTGCACTGCATGTATCACTCCACCATGAATTTTGAAAACTATGTTATGTATTTGTGATACTGTATCAATTTTTCATTTAATTTACATGTAAAAATTGCTGGCAGATTGTGGTTCAACCGCTAGATAGCAGTGCTATAATCTATCTTCAGCCATTAGTCAATTCCATTCCAGCGTAAACAAGCAGTGTAAGTGGACACCGCTAACATTAACATGAGCAAACCTGCATACGGTGGTGTGGTTATTGTACTATGTCAGTTTTCCCAATATTTAACTTGAAATATTGTAATATATCACCTATATCATAAATCGCAACATATTTAATGGTAATACTGCATCATGATATGCATCATATCGCATTGTTCACAGTGGTGGTGATGGGAACCAGACGTCTAAAGAGTCTGATGCCTGAAATGTTGCTTCATGATGATGTTTTGTGATGCCTTAAAGTGTATTGTTGTAAATGCATTCATGGTGGAGAGGTATGTGTAGGGTATATGTAGGGTGTTAAGGCCAAATAGCCCCCAAAGAAAACTTTAATCAGATTTACAGTGTTACAATCACCAGTGATATAAACAAGCACCCCGTGCAGGTTCACTGGTGGTTTTGAAGGTAAATAAAATGGCTATATTTGTGCTGTAGGGCATGGTGACCCCTGGTTCCCATCACGAGTCTGTAAGCCCAACTGTTAACCATTTTATATCAAACTACATGGCCTTGTTTACATCACGGTTATTGAAATATGACTGGATTTTATCTGTTAATATGAAAATTGTGAGTTATTATAAACACACACAGTTTCCTCCTAGCACTTTTAAATTCTGTATGATGGCCAGTATCAATCACATTAGTGCTTTACGCTCTCACCTCTTGCTGTACGCAGTTCTCCTCTGAGCTCGTATGAGCTAATAACGTTTTCCTGATTGTTATTTTGCTAAGTGATGAAGCGGAAACCAGGCTTGTTTTGATGCAGCTAATACAGTAAATGTGCCCTATTTAGGCTCTTCCTCTTCATTATGGTCTTCCTGTTCCTCTCCAGATGTACAACGTAAATTAGCTGTTGAGGTTTGCGCACGAAAAGCCAGAGCATGACGAAGACTTTGTTTGTTGAATCGATTCTCCTGAATGACCAGGCTACCTGGAGATGAACACCCAGATAGCATGCGGACGTGGGCAAAGATATGGCACTGCTGGTACACTGACGGCACTGGCAATCAGCATGTTAGCCAAAGGTGGCCCATATATTTAAAACATGCATATGGCCCACCTGTTCCAGAACATAGCTGGTCCACTTCTGGCACAGATGTGCCAGTGCTGCTTAGCGGCGAACTGCATGTGAACCAAAAGTTGCCCACATATATAAACACTCATGTGGCCCATATGTTCCAGAACAGATCTGGTCCACTTCTGCCAGAGATACAGCCTGCCTACTTTTGTTTGAGAGTTGCCTACTTTTGGTTGAGGCATGGCCCCCATCTTGTTGGGTATGTGGGCCAGAACAATTTTGCTATCTGGGCATCTCCAAAAGGAAACCAGTTCACCCGGTGCTGTCATGACTACTGTTTACATACACAACATCTTATGTTTACTAGCCTCACGGTCACCCTGTCACCAGTTATGTACGATTTCCAACCTCATTTTTTAATTTATTTCAACATTTCTAGAAGTTAACGAGTTGCAGGAGAATTCTGCCAACCTTTCTACATCACTGTGTAATTGAATGGTTAAGATGTAAACAAAGTCATTTAGAGTGGTTTGGTGTGAAATGCTCCATTCTAAAGATGTAGGTTCACTGGTGGTGTTGGTGGTAGATAAAATGGCTGTATATGTGTTGTAGAGCATGGTGACCCCTGGTTCCCATCACCACCATGTTAAAGAAATCAGAGTCTGTACGTTTCTCAACAAACGAACCATTTCACACCAAACCACTCTGAAATTAACTACTGAGTTAAGGACAAATTGTGAAAAGTCTGTGGAGATATTTTTGGCTAAACGGACACCGCGTTTAAACTGCTGTAGTGAGAAGTAGAGATGTTTGGCGCTGGTAGGAGAGGCCGAAGCAGGCTGCTTTCCGTCCCTGTAAGAGGGGATTTCACTCTTGACTAGTTCCACCTCGGGGTTTGCTATGCTTCTTAGCAAGCTGTATCAGAATGTGGAGACCTGGCAGCTCCGTCCAAAAAGAAAATCTGGAATTCTACCGTGGAGTCTGGTGTGTGACCTGATTAGCATGATTAGCGTGCTAATTCCTGTAGTTTTCCCTCTTGCCTTGTCGCTCACTCAGAGTGCACAGCGTTAGACATTTCTATCTCGCTAATTGCTAAAAATAACGTGTCCTGTTTGGATTCACAGCGAGACAGAGAAAGAGAGAGAGAGAGAGAGATGAAGAAAGTGGCTCCATTTCAAAATTCTGGGTATATGAGTTATGAGTTGAGATATATATATATATATATATATATATAT
>CM067495.1:5788057-5901243 GCA_034552555.1 Semaprochilodus insignis
CTCTGAATTTGGGCTAGCTTCCTCTGAATTTGGGCTAGCCTTCTCTGAATTTGGGCTAGCTTTCTCTGAATTTGGGTTAGCTTTCTCTGAATTTGGGTTAACTTTCTCTGAATTTGGGTTAGCTTTCTCTGAATTTGGGTTGGCTTCCCTGCATATGGGCTAGCTTCCTCTGAATTTTATCCTTGAAATGAAATAAGTTACATAATTAATTACTTACTATTTTGTCTGCCTTTGTTAATCATCTACTCTAACTGTTTATTATAAGCAGTAAACTGTCTATTATTGCAGCAAGAGGAATATTTGATCATGGAATAGTACGAAGCATGCAAGACATCAGTAACTCACCCAGAGAGGGACAACAGCAGCTCAACTTTAACGTTAGCCTTTTTTGTAACAGTCAGTTTTGGCTGATTACTCGTCCTGCAGCACACACAGACACACACACACACACACACACATTTATTTATTTATTTATTACAAGATTTATTGATTCTCTACAGTGAAAACATGTTAACTGATTCTCTGCAGAGAACACAGCTGTGGATTTTGTGGCAAGTGTGACATTTTTTGAGCATTTGTGTGCAAAAAAACTGGCATAATTAATAATAATGTGTTGCTTGACTTGTTTTTCCAATACGTAAAATACATCAAATAAACAGGAACTGTGTATGTGTTAACTTATGTTCACCAAGTAAATCAGCGAAATAGGTTACTTGACCAAGGATGCCCAAACTTTTACATACTAATGTATGTGCCATAAACAGTCATAAATCATCTCCATGTCCATTATCCAGCCTCTCTTTAAAGCTTTTAGATTTAGTATGCTCTGCCTGTAAGGCTGTTACACATAAATGAACTCTATTCTGACTGGCTGTCCTGTATTGGGCTGAACTTGATGACTGGCTAAACTGTTATAGGCTGAATAGGCAGTTATGTGTAAACGTGTTCATGGTTGTGACATCTCAGTCCTGACTAATTCATACTAGGCTGGTTTAGCAGCTCCACATCCACAGCATATGTACTGTTACTGTATCCGACTGACTACAATTTAACTATGTTAACATACCGGATGGAACGCTTTCAGGAAGAGCAGGAAATGAGGATTTACACTATATATGCCCTTTACGCTAAAATGAAATATGGACACAAAGCACTCACGTTTTGAGTTCGAGCGTAACCGCCACTTCTGTCACGTCTAAGGAAATCCCACCAGTGCCCAAAATGATGTAGAACGTTACCTGTAGTGTTAGGAACAGAGTCTCAGGACAAATCTGCACAATGACCACTGCAAAACTGCAAAAACTGCAGCTCCGTTTCTGCGGTCTTGACTTACCTTTGAGTCTCTTTTGAAAGGATTTCCCAGCTCGCAGTCAGCTTTAGAGCCATTCTGATTGGCCACACAGAGGATCAGTTTGTTCTGTATACAAAGAACGACATTCATTCAAAAGTCTATCTAAAGGACAGAGAGGACATATTCCTGCAAAGGAGGGACTGTGGGGTGGCCGATATGACTTGATGCTTGATGTAGCACAGAACAGCAGCACAACAGTGCAGACAATGAATACAATAAATACAAACTAACTATACCAACACTATACACTGATATAATAAGTCACGGGAGACCGCACATCACAGTCCTCATGTGTAAGGGTGTCATTAGGCAACCCCCGTACTTGTGGTAAACCCACTGTAATACACAATCTCAAGTGGCTTACTGCTTTTAAGAAATGGTGGACATCATAAAATATGAGACAACTAATACACAGCAAACGAAAGCCACCAATAATTCACGTTTTTATTAATAATAATCAAGATCAATAACTATTCTTCCAAGAAATGCCTCTTTATCAGCTGTATAAGCCTTTATTACCTCATATTACTGTTATTGTTATCAGACAGCAGTGGAACATTCAGTCACCCTATCATTTTGTCCTGAAATAATGAACATATTAAATTTGTTTTATATGAAGCTTTTACTCGCCAACAACTACACAACAATGCTAACTCCATTAGCTTCTCGAGTCAATTTCAGTCTTATTTAGCACTAAGCTGTGGTCCTTTTTCCCAGGCTGGGGGAAGATCTTAAAAGGCTCCCTCCTCTCTCTGTAGTACCCATTTGGTATCCAGTCATGTCTGTACAACTGCATACAACAAATACTGAACTGCTGAACTAACTAAAACACAAATGCACCTAAGACAATTTAAAACCTGGGACATTAATTCATTATAAGAAATAAAGCGCTCTGTTGTTGGTTTTAATCCGTTTTTTGTTAACTTCATAAATGTATGTAGATCAGTGAAATTGAGTCAGTTATGTGGTTGCACTGAAATGAAGTGAATTGTCCGATTTATTTCATGAGTGTTTGGTGAGTGAGGTCTTCCCATTGGCTCTTGGCGTCTATTTGCATATTGTTTCACTTTTTCACTCACCATCTTTGTGCTGCCTTTCCCCCTGGCATGCCTTCCACTGTGTGTGCTTCTGCCTAGCCACACTGCTGTTGGCTGTAAGTGCAAGTTACCATGCACCCTTACTGCTGAGTGTAATTCTATGACAGCTCAGTAGATCTAACCTGAACCTAACTTTTTTTATTTTCATTAGCAGAACAAAACTATGTACAGTTAAATATGAGTAATGCATGGAAATGATCAGTCTAATTACTTAAAATGTGTAATTTATTTAAACGACGTCATACTCAAAGCAGTATCTCAAAACCTACTTAACACAGCTGCATGGAAGCACTCAGCATGACTTTTTTTTTTTTTCTAATTAAATCCAACATTTCATTTCTGAGTAATACGTAACAAATTCCTTATCCAGTTATTGGAACTCACTCAAATCACTTTAGTGTGACTTACTTGAATATGCTTGAATATACTAAATCAAGTATTTTAAAAGCTGCTTAACACAGTTTTGTGGAACCAGTTGACATAACATTTTTAAGTAAATCCATTTTATTTTTAATTTTATTTTTTAGAGTGTAGTTGTTGTGCACAGTACTAAGTAGCTGACTGGGTATCAACCCCTTGCAACAGCATCATAATGTGTGTAATCAAGTGTTTAATTTCTCATTACTTTAATAGTTTTTACTTTAATACTTTTTTGCAAAAGCTGGACTGTGCTCACGGATTTTCACAGCCTTTTGTTAATGTGGCACTGCTGTTCTAACATGCTGGACGTACTATCAGTCACTACGCTGTCATATCGTCCACCCTTCCAACGCTTCCCTCAAGTTCGACTTACAGGGTTCTTGGTGCGGGAGGCGGAGTAAGAAAGGGATCCGGAGAAAAGTCCAGTCAAAACCGTCTCATAGGCGTCATCTCCTTTCAGATTGGCCACGGTGACCTCCAGAGCGATTTCCTTCTGGTCAGCGAGTGAAATGAGTGAAACCCCGTTTTGACTAAGAGGACAACAAAGACAGAGATATGATGGGTAAAAAGAAAAACACCTGAATATTTAATCTACCTCATATGTTCACCAATAGGCTCGTCAAGATTATCAGGAAGGGCGGCTCGGTACTGGGGATGAAACTGAGCACGGTGGAAATGGTGGCAGAGAGACGGATGCTGGCAAAGGTGTCAGCGATTATGAGGAACCCCTCTCACCCACTCCACAGCACACTACAGGGACAGAGGAGCACACTGAGCAGCAGACTGCTTCTGCCCTGCTGCAGGAAGGAACGCTTCCGCAGGTCATTTATCCCTGCAGCCATTAGACTCTACAATTCTGTGCTCTAATCTATTCACCCGTCCTCCATCACCTGTTCTTCCATCCACACTGGAAACTCTTCTATGATGTTCTCTGCAATAGTGCACCAGCACTTTAGTACTAACTAAGTATTAATGTAACTACCCCATTCATACATCTACACATCGCACACCTGTGTTACATCCTGCTATACCTTGTACTTTTGCACTTTAAGAACAGCCACATCTCTATTATTTAATTTTATTTTTGATTTGTTTTGATTTATTAATTTAATTTAATTTAATTTAATTTAATTTAATTTAATTTAATTTAATTTAATTTAATTTAATTTAATTTAATTTAATTTAATTTAATTTTAGTTTAGCTTAGCTTAGCTGTGCTATAGCTGAAATTTGCTTCTTTATTTTTTCACNTAAATTTAATTTAATTTAATTTAATTTAATTTAATTTAATTTAATTTAATTTAATTTAATTTTAGTTTAGCTTAGCTGTGCTATAGCTGAAATTTGCTTCTTTATTTTTTCACTGGAGCTATATGACTAATGTAGCTAACACGTAATAGAACATTATGATAAATCATGTTAAATCATATCACATTTGAATGAAACCCTGTTACGCTGTTCAGTGATCTCCAACTGACCTGTTTACTGACACTGTAAGACATGCTGTTCTGTTCTATAAACATGGATAAGGGTACAGGCATATTTCAGGCTTTAAGATGGCTAGGCCAGCTGTTTCTATCTATGTGACACACTACTGTCTATTTCTATTTAGGACCGTGCGTGATGCAGTGCCAGAAACCACATACGCACGTCAGAGATCAGAGATTACTGAACAAACTGAACACATCTCTTGACTTTATTTACTTTATTTGCACTGCTGCCTGAGCAGTCCAGTCAGCCTGAGTAGGAGTCTTAGCTAAATTGCTGCCTGCATCATGCCTAATGATGTAAGACGAGATGAGGTAAGGTTAGGTGAAGGAGCGCGTAAAGCAGTTATTGTCTTCTCTTGCTGAACTCACACTGGTAGAGGTGTGAAGTTGTCATCAGGGTCTCGAGAGCAGAACCTGTAGTCCAGTGTCAGCTTGCTGTCACACACGTTGTCACTGCCACATCCCTCCTTCACAAAATTCACCTGCAACAGTACATGAAAAAAGTTATTACCATTCAACCATGTTTATATGATATATATTATATCGTTGCTTGTATATTAAGAGGTCATGTGTTAGCAGGTAGTCACTGATATGCAAAAATATTCAACTCTTGGTCTATGTTATTTCTCTCTATGGAAAAAAATGAATGACATTAAATCCTATATATATTTTTCCCCCTGAGAGAAACCGGATCCTCCGAATTACAAGGTCATTAAGGAGACGAAATACATATGTTGCTACATGCGACACTGCATTGAAAGTAAGGCTTCTCTTCAACTTCAACACTATTACAGGCATGTGCAAAGGTTTGAACACCCCATATGTTTCATAAGCTGAAAACGTCCTTTACAGGTAACAAACTTAAATATGACAATATCGTCATTAATTTTGCACAGGCCACATTTTACGTATTTTTCCCCAATGATATGTTCAATTCAGCAACAGTAATTGTGTATCAGAATGTGCATTAAAATAAAGAGGATGTGCTAACTTATTTTTAGCTTGTATGTAGCAATATTCAGATTTTGACTCATTAATGACCTTACAATTCAAAGGATATAGTGACATTCAGAGGATAAAAAAATGTACATGCAGCACAGTTCATGGCTACAAGCAAAGCTCATCCGGATGCTAATAATGAACTACAGAATGACGACGTGTCCTTTGAGGCTGATTACTCCCAAAACAAGAAAACCAGTGAAGAAATCCAAAGATTCCTGACGGGTCGTGTGTGCTTACCTCACTGGCAGCTGGTTCGGTGGAGCTAAGGACAGGGCGGAGTTCGCTGAGGGAGCTTTGTCTCTTCTTGCGTCCTGATTGGCTTAAGATATCCACTGACACCTCTATGGGGATGCCTCTCAACTTATCCTGTATATTATCCTTAATAAAGGATTGAGAAAACCATTGTTATTCAATAGAAAAAATAAAAAAAAGATGCACCCTTTATCCTAAATGTAATTCCACACCACCCTAGTGGAAATTACACGGTAATTCCAGTTGCCCCCTACTAAAATTAAATATATGTCGTTATTTGCTGCCAATATATAAAAAAAAAAAACAAATATATTTGTCATTAGTTTTCAAATGTGTACCTTTTTCATACTGGCAGGTGAAATATACAAAACACACCACCAGATGGCAGCACAATTCTAACACTGTTTCAAACGGTCAGACATGAATTTGCACAACAGAAGCAGCTCAACAGAGTTTGCTAACAGAGAGCAGCGTTCATGTACCAGTTCCTTTGCTTTAGTAGAACATTTCCTAATCCTGGTCCTAACAGTCCGCTGCGCAGTGCTTCCCTTGCGCCAGTTCAGCTCAACAACCTCATAATTGACTATTAGCGTGTTTATTGCGCATGAAAGCAGAGAAAATATTAAAACAATGCAATATGGCCAAATTTGGGCACCAGTATTCTAGCACTTGAGTTTGAAAGCTGGTGTATATGACCTACTTATAACTGCATTCTATGTGATCTTCTCCACGTTATACTTCCTGCAATGTCTGAATCTGATTCCGCTGAGAAGGAATCACTAACCGAGTCAAGTCAAATTTATTCATACAGCACTTTATATAACAGATGTTGTCACAAAGCAGCTTCACGGAAAATCCGGATCCAAGCCCCCAGTGAGCAAGTCAGAGGCGAAAGTGGCAAGGAAAAACTCCCTCAGAGCAAAAGGAAGAACCCTCGAGAGGAAAGTCCTCTGCAGGTCGACACCGGATAGCAACAAAACTAAAAGGATCAGAGTTTATAATTACAGGCAACAGCGAATAAGAGCTGTTAGTAACTGTTAGAGGATGACCGTCTATTAGAAAGGGTAGGAGAAGTGTTGAGTGTTTTTGAGGCAGAGGAAGAAATGTCTGATTTGTCTGTGATTAAACGGCAGGATTGTCAGATGGGCACGCAGGATACAGGTGAAGCACATCACAGCACAAGACAAGAAGTCCGAGCTTTCATTTATAGGAGACAAAGAAAAAAAATCAAACCAAAAGAAAGTGGTGTACCTCTGTAAAATAGTATAAATACAAATATAACTTCTTATATTTCCATATTTTATGTTACTTTATCTTAAAAAACAGAATGAGATGGGGGGTTAAGTCACAAGCTGCAGGAAAAAACGAGTGATGCGGTTACGGGTTGATTGCAGTATTACATGGTTATTCATCTTAAGACTTCAATTCAGCCACCACTACGAAATGAATGTGTAAGATGGGCAGTTATGAGAGTGAGGACATGTCAGCCTCCTGACAGTAGGCCGATGTTTTCAGAGATGAGATATCAACTGATCCGAATGTGACGAATGTAATATGGTAACTGTTTAACCCAATAAACCCTGTTAAAACAATAAGCTTATAGAAGACTCCATTTTTAAACAGCTTGCCAAATAACCCGAAATAACACTTCTGCATGACATTACATCCTTTATTATTCTTCCTGACCAGGAATAGTTTAAATGATGGGACTTTGTTTGTGGTTACCTAAAGGAGACACCCTGCTTAATATGACCATCATGTCCTATTTATAATGTAAACTGGAAAACCAGATTTCTAGCAGTTTAAACTGTGGCGTTAAACTGATCAGTGCTGGTAGTACTGTACCTGCAGTTTGAGGACTTTGTCAACACACTCCTCCTCATTGGGCTTTTGGAGCACCAGCACTCCTGTGCTTTCATAATCTGAATCTGTGGGAGAGCGCTGGATGAACTGGAGTCGAGAGCCAAGACCTAGCGCCTTCCTTTTAGACTCCACCTGGATGGAGTATTTCATTTCTGAGTAAGAGAAAGCAGCACGTTGAAGAAAGAAAAGAAACAAACAAACAAAGAACGAAAAGTACATACAAGACACAAGTTGAAACACATAACAAACAGCCACCTCAGCCTTATCCGGTGCTTTTGACACTTGACACTTTCTAATTATGAATGAATTACTTGTATGTTTGCCGTAATTCACTGTTAATTATGGCACTTCCATGTAAATTCTTTAGCTTTTGTTACCACAACATAAGGCAGAACTTTTCAAAAGCTTTTATTTCTTCCAGTCAAGCGATTTCATTTTATTTTTCTGAGCTCATTGGAACAAAAGGAGCTGATGTACTCACTGATGACGGGGTTGTAATCTTTGGAGTTGGATGTGAACTTGAAACAGGTCTTCACCTTAAGGCTAGAAAAACACATCGCCGTCATTTAGACATATGTACAAACATGTAAGAACAATGAAGGATGGTGTTAAGTAGGCCTCGCTCACCATATGCTGTCACCGCAGGTCTTCTTAGTGAGGTCCAACTCCTTTGGTTCTGTGGTTACAGACTTTTCGATGTTGATGACCGGCCTGGACCTGTAATGTGTGGAACAGGCCTTACTTAGGAGAACAGGGTTAAAACACGGCTAAAAATAAGATAACAAGTCCCGCTGAAAACGGCTGGTCTGTGTTACACTAAACATCCAGCAAAGCTTGAATAAAAAATATAAGATTTACAATAAAACACAGCATTAAAACGTTGACCAGACCTGCCTGAGAACTGTGTGAATCCTGGCAATGGTTAGGAAAGTGTTAAGCAAGATTAGGGTCACTGTATTGAGGGTCACTGAACTGCTTGACTGGCCAAGTTTACATAACGGATGAAGCAGGTGAATCTGGACCAAGCTTAAGTTATTCGCCTGCTTCTTGTACTCAGCGGCCAGAAGGTAAGGTGGAACGGAAAATCTAAATTAAAGGCTGATGAATAGGAGGCCAACATCAGCGCTGTAGCTAGTCATCTATAGGCTTTCTGTACTGATGATTAAACAAAAAGCACCTTTGACTAAGTGAAATGTAGCATTACGCCATCGGATTTCAGAATAATCAGTACTAATAGATCGATACTTTGGGCAAAGCCGATTCTAGGGGCATGCTTTGTGTTGGTGGGCAGGACGAGGAGACGGTAAATAAGCTTTTTGACTTGTGCATATTGAAGAGAGCCTTTAGAGGTGTTCAGTTGTCAGTGTGATCTTACCTGAACACAGCCAGAGTGTCGGACAGGGATCCAACAGCCAGATCGGGATACTGATTACTGTCTAAATCCATGTTTCCAGCTAAGGAGTATCCAAACAGCCTAATGTTTAAATTCTTGCCTTCCAGCACCTAAAACACACAAACAAACCAAAAATAGAGAAGACAGACAACAAAATTAGACCTAGAATGCATGTTTTACCATAGTAACAAATAAATACTAGGAATATACCTTATAGTAATACAAATAATATCAGCAAAATGTTTTTTTTTTAATGTAAATATATGTATTGTACAAGCAAACTGTAAAAAAAAAAAAAGTTATGCCATATTTTATTACACCTTTTAAGCGCAATTCAGCTCAATTTCCTAAAAACACCTTTAAACATTTGCCAATGTGGGTGAAGAAAGCAGCCGTTACTGGTACTTACTCTACTGAAGATGCACTGTTATGGAAATCAAGGGCTGATATAAGTTTTTTTAGGTAACACTGTATATTAAGTGTTAATTAACTAACATGAAGTAAAGCATTAGTTATCCTGAAGTACTACATTAACAATGCTTACAATGCCTAATCTTACGTAAACATGTAACAGTTGTTTACTTAACATGTTCACTTAACATTACTTAATCATTGGTAATGTATTACTCCATGTTAACTAATGCTGTACTTAATGTTAGTTAGTCAACACATAACGTAAAGTGTTACCTTTTTTCATATCTGCTGACTTTGACACAGATACACGAACATTCATACAGAAATCTGACAAAATGTAGCTAGTGCTTCAAATGCAGTAATTAATAAACTACACACTTTTTCACAGTGGCCTAGCATGATGTGAACATTCTTCTTTTCTAGAATAGAGTAAATTAAGCATCAAATATCTGCTGTTATGTTTCATATTCTGATATAATCTGCCATCACTGTACTATACGCATATGAACAAAACAAAACAAAACTTTGGTCTATTTCAATTGACTTCATAAGTTGTTTGGTGACACCCGAAATGTTGATAGTAGATGATGTAGATGATGATGATGTTTGTTATCGTTATGTAAAATAATGTAATTGTGCATACAATTTAATAAATGGTCTCCATTCAGAAAGGTCAGTCAAAAGCCTTAAAGCCAATTGTCAGACAAGCCTTTGCAGACAGAGTGACGTGAGAAAAGTGCTGGACTGATAAGGAGGGAGGCGAGTCGGGACCTGAGCAGGTTTGTCATTGAGGCCGCTGGCTGTTCCGTGGTAGAGGTACACTTTTCCGGCTCCAGCATCATCATACGGTGCCCCAACAGCTACATCTGCAATAGAGACACATACACCACTCATTTAAGTTACTGCTGTCATCATTACCATAGAGCTACTGTATCAAATTATATTAAAACTTGGTAACTTTGTTTCCTTCCTTTCTGTTAAATAACGGTGTCCTTTACATCGTGTGAACATCCTTCTGAGGAATCCATCATGACTTTAATCACATCCCATTAACACACGTTAAACAATGATTCTACCACAGCATGTTTACAACAGATATGTGTTACATTTTTATATTTTGGCTAGGAAAGTCTAAGAACTAGGCTTAAAGCTAAGCCTAAACCTCACAAATAAAAAGAAAATGTCAAATTTCCAAACCATTAAAACCGTCCAGGTTAATATCTCCAAGGTTTTCCACAGCCAGGCCAAACATAGAGTCTTTGGGTCCGTTGATTCTGCTTCGACTGGCCTTGTTCCAGTCTCCATTCTGATTGATGTAGACATAAACAGCTCCGCCAATCTCGCCCAATTTCTCAAAGTATTGAGGAGCACCAACTACAAGGTCCTGCCATCTGTGGAATAGTGACAGGAGATCGTACAGGTTTAAAGATCAAATATCAATGTGTCATAATAATACTTACCAATAATGACCAATAATAACCAGATAACAATTAATGTAATAATATCCAGGGTATATATTTCATTAGAACCGTATGGCCAGTGTGCTTTTATCTGTCCCTGATGACCACCAAATGTTTTAAGTTTTCAGGATGTATTTACAGACAAGACTTGGATGACTATTTCCTAGCGCTTTAGCCTTGTAGCTCCAGCACTATACTAATGAAGCAATATTTGGACATATCTACATATATACATTGGACAAATACACATTAAGGACATTAGATTTTTTCCCTCAAACAGACAAAACAGTAGGCTACATTTTAAGTCTAGAAGTTTATAAGGCAGTTTCTTCTTATTTGAGACCAACTCAAAACTTCAGAGCGGGCAAAAATGTAACATCATAATATTTTTAAAGCTGCACTTTGCACGAATCTTGTGCTGCTGCGAGGCTGTGAAGCCTAAAATAGCCATTTAAAAGTCAGATCTGTCGGGTCGGATTTGCAGGGAGTTTCTCAGACCAAGTCGGACGTCTTTATGTATTGAGGTCACATGCACAGACTCAAACAAGAAGGTCTGCTAGATATGGGGTGGCTGCTCAAAGTCCAGGAAGTCATGCCGCGGTCAAGTGGTGTCTGAAACTGGAAAATGCAGATTGTCCCACTTGTACATTTGTATGTACAACTAAAACTCTAGATTCTAGATGACACGTTTACGAGATGTGACACCTTCAACCTTTTAGCCAGTGGAAAAAACGCTAAACTTGCAATACAAATATATACCTGATGCACCTGTAACGGTCACTTTAAGTGCTTGTGTTGAGCGCATGCGCGCTGTACAGTGCGAGAGAGAGAGAGAAGAAACGTTAACGGTATAACAGTTATGCCCGCGGGGCGGTTGCTCCAGGTTGTAGCCTGTATGTTCTGCTGCGCTGCTGTTATCCGGGATTGTGATGAATGAGGTGTTGGTGCTCCCCTGCCCATTAAATGGTCTCCAGTACACCGCAATGGCTGTCTCCCGCGTGGGTTTCTCTACGGAGGTCGGGGCAAGTAGCTAACCACGTGTTGCATCTCTCTCCCCGGGAGCCTTCACCCAACCACCGAAGTTCGTTACACACCTCTGCTAGATCTAACAGCATATGTACTCTCTTGATCTCCACACCTTTTTCCCCCATTTGTGGTGGGCGTGTCTATGACCGAGCAACCCGACTGAGCGAAGCTGTATTTACTAATTAATAATCTGGAATATACAACCTTCCTATGAGCACCCAAAGGAAGGCAAGAGACATCACTAAATATGCTGGCATGGGAACGGCAAAACCCCTCTGCAGCATTAACCATGGTCAAAACAAAGAAACGTACACTTGAAGAGAGCCGGTGTTCGGTTCAAACATGTTCAGACATGTTCTCATCAATATGAAAAATGCAAATGAACAATTTAAGCACATAAAATAATTCTACACAGAATTAATGGTCCTGTACTGTTGTACCAGGGCCTAAAATTAAGCTTGTGGTTATAAAACGATCATGGTGCACACAGTCCTTTTAAAACTGATAGACCCGTCTTACCCATCTTTGTTTATATCAACCACCGCAAGGTCGTAGCCAAACGAGGAGCCTAGACCTTCTCCTTCCAGGATATATTCAGTGACAAGTGTGCGCGATGCTTCACTCTCCTTCTTCAGAAAGACTACCGCTCCACTGTGGTTGGCTCTAGGGGCTCCGGCAACCACAGTTAGTTGCTCCTCTTTAGTTAGCTTCTTACCAGAATCAAGGGAGAATCCTGAAGAGAACAAATCAAACGGTCGGAAACAAAGGCAGCAACTAATATCAGAAGGCTATGACTGTAAGCTAACATAATGCTAACAAAATGCTTTATTATCATAAACTGCTAGATATAGTGTAAAACATATGTGAATTGAAAGCATGTTATAATCTTCATCGTATTTAAGCCAGAGCTGCTGGTGTGATGCTAACATTATGGGATGCATGCATTATAAAAATAGGCTTACTGCGGCCCTCAATGGAAGTAAAATTAAAATGTCCAGACTACAGTTTACAGTCGTTTGCAAAATGTTTGTCAAATGATGTTTTGGTGATTTTCTAAGTGTAAATAACTGAACATATCTTCTACACAGATGTTTTGCACATGTAAATGCAAACTGAAATTAATTTTATATATTAGGGGGAAAAAAACAGAAAACGTGGAATAGGGCTGTGTAATAGTTACGGAATTAAAACTAGCCAAAACATAAAGCCATATTTATGCATGTTCTCAGTGGAAGGTATGTTTTTTGTACAGCGTATGGTTGCACACGACTGATTACATGACGGATAAACATGGAGGGGAAATGGCTGGATGATTCGTGCCAACAGCACGAACTGTTGCCCATGGGAGGGAAGGAGGGATGGGAGGGAAGGAGAGGTGTTTTTGAGGTTTGTGGTTGCTGGTGTCTCACAAACTTTTGTCCGGCATGCAATGAATGAAATGCTTGCGTAGGACAATACATAACATAACTCATACACGAGCACAGACGTTGAAACTGCAAAACAAAAAATGATGCAATGTATATATTGTATAGTGGCATCCACAAATATTGGCACCCTTGGGAAACAAACCAAACTGGGTTGTAAAAAGCGTTCTTGCCTACAAATGATTTTGACCTTTCATTTAAAATATTAACAATTAACAATCCATGTTATGTCCACACCCTCCCTTCTTCTCCCATTATGCTTAATGAGAGTGGAGAACACACGGCAAGTGATCCCAGACCATTCCTTCACACAGAGTCTCTCCAAATCCTTCTGATTCCGAGATCTCCTCTTCGGCCCGTCTCACAGGTTTTCTATGGGGTTTAGATCATGGGACTGGGATGCCTGTGGCAAAACCTTGAACCACTTTTGTGTTGTGTTTCAAGGTGTGCTTTTAATCACTAGCCTGCTGGAAGATCCAATCAGTCAGGTTTTGATCTAGTTTCTGCTGGTACTTGTTGGAGTCCGTGAATCATTGTATCCGAACAAGTTGTCCAAGGCCTTTGAAAGAAAAACAGCCCTACAACATCACAGATCCACCACTCCACATTGGAAGATACCTTCCTACACGGATAACACCTTCCTCTGGTGTTAGTTGCCAAAACGCTGTATTTTGGTCCACATTTTGGTCAGCTTATCTGACCACAGAACGCAGTCCACCGGAAGGTTCCAGTAATGTGTAGGCACTTAAGTTTGTTGGTCCTTGGCAGCGGAGGGTTTCTTCTGTCAACCTTCCTAAACAACTTGTGGTTATGCAAGTAGCATCTGATTATAGTTTGGGAGACCTTCTTATTCCAAGACCTAACTAAGGCCTGCAGTTCCCCATCTGTGGTCCTTGGAGATTCTTTGGCCACTTGAACCATCCTCCTTTTCACAGCAGATTCTTAATATCTCCAGTTGCTTTTAACTTCCTAATTACTGTCCTGATAGTGGAAATGGGCTTTTCTCCTAGATTTCTCTGAGGGTATGTATTATATACATACAATATATTGTACTGTAATATATATTATATATTGTAACTGGCCCGTTTACGGATTCCTAATCACTGAACTCAATATTTTTTCATGACAACATTTATTTTTATTTCCTTTCCCTCACTGTACTTCACATAAATGTTAGGTTACGGTTAACAGTTTGAACTAAAGACCAAAAAAATTAGGTTTTTATAGGCTGTTTTGCTCCTTTTCACCAGGGATGCCAATATTTGTGGAGGGCGCTATATATGACTTTGTGGGATATGGCTGGAATGAATGATGTCATCATCCAGAACATCCCACAAACCTAAGTAGCTATTGGCCATCACATCTTCCTCCAAGGCAGCTTTAGATGGATCCGACTTATAGAGGAACTGATCAAAGTCGCTGCTAGACACACTACTCATGAACAGTACACCTAGAATTACATAAATGGCAAAGGATAAAGTTAAGATTAACAGAGTTTCTGCACCTCAGACCCAAACCCAGCTCTGCTTTCACAAAAAAAACCCTCTCACTGAACCACTCAGAAACCCTGTTCACCAAGGTCAGATCTTTTCATGAATACCAGTAAATCAAATGACAAATGCTGGGTTTTGTTCGTATGTTGGAGGCAGGGTTGATGAAGATGAATGAGATGTGATGCTTGACGTACCTAAATAGCTGTTGGCTGGGACGGCAATGCTGTCCAATCCTTCAGCAGTTTTGTATGTGACCTCATACACCACGTCGTCAAAGAAACCCATCTCCAGCAGGGTGCTGTTCTTGTGCTCCAGTCGCACTACGCCTGAGGCCACGCCCCCGCAAAGGAATCATGGGGGTCAGCGGAAAAGGGATGGATGGATGGATGGATGGATGGATGGGGCAAGGGTGAAGGTGAAAAGGCAAAATAAAGAAACAAAAAAAAATAAATAAAATCATTAATTGAAGTGTAATATGGAGCCATATATGCCAAATGACATTGAAATTAACACATGGATTAAAGAAAGAAAGAGAAAAAAAAAGAGCATTTCAAAAGATCTGACTTGCATGGTCACCCCACCCTTACCCCAAATGTAGTCGATAAGCCAAAACATGTTTGTTGTCTAAAGTTTGGTCTAACTTTAGGTTTTGTGCTGGAACTACAGGGCTAATGTAGCTAGCAAGTGATGTAACCTTATACCCATCAGCTTAACTACATCATAACCTCAAAAACGGTGCTGAGTTGGAAAGTCATCTCATTTCTGATACCGTATCTCATATTAAGACTTACTACAAAAACAGCATCAAGCTCATCAAACTGCTAAAAACAGTAGTAGAAGCCTGAAACACGTCTATCCATTTTCTACAGATCGCAGTGTTTCATGCATGGATAGATCAATACATTCCGAATACCTGGAGAATTCTTCTAAAGGTATACATTTTGGAGTTACCTGTCAGCCTGTAACCTAGCATGGAGACTACCTGGTCCCCCTCGCTTGGCCGTAGTACTCTGGAGGTGTGGTTCCAACAGCGAACAGAGAGAGACGCTGCTAATAGTCAGCTAATACAGACCGCCTGATTATACATGTGTGTGTAAATACATATAATATAAAATTATATGAAATAATAATATAAAATAATATATGCTATTATATCATTGGCAATACCACCTACTACTGTTTCACACAGCGTCAGAAACCACAAGTCTATTTCTAATTGCAGACATAGTTTGAGATTATGACCCAGCGTTCTCACTCACTGTCTATTTCACCAGGTATAGGCACCTATGCACATAAGTCTGTTTGTGCCTATGCTTTATCTCATTATGAACAATAAACACAAAACAGAAAAAGAAATTTAAAAAAAAAATGCTTTCTGATATTTTTCTCGGATCCCACCCAAATAATACCTGCTAGAACTACAAAGTTCCTATATGGCAAGTGGACCTGACAAAATGGATACTGAGTGTAGATACAATGTAGCGTAGTGGCCAGTGAGGGTACATGAAAGCACTGACTTTACTGCATTACACCGCTGGCACCAGCTGAACCATTCCTCTCCTCTAACCTTTCCAGTTGAATGCTCCAGGTGCTCCAAACACCAGATAATGGAAGTCCTTGGTGAAGGTGACAGACATGCCCTGCTGGCAGGAGCCGAAACGCTCGTGGCCTCGATCTCGGCCATCGCAGAAACTCCAGTCTCCACCTTCGTCCCACTGGTCAGAGTTAATTTTCAGGTCCTGACTGAGCACGTAGCAGCGGCCCGTGATGTCACGGGACTCCTGAGCGGTGTTGGGGTACAAGCGCCGCTGGTAACGGTGAGCACACGTCTGCAAACAGCACATCCCAAACGGTGTTTACACCATTTGTTTACACACACAATGATGATGTTTTACACAAACTGTCTGATCTAGACCTGAATTCCTGAAGTGAATGCAATGCCTGCAAATCAAGATCATTTCAAATGTAGTAAAATATCAAGAAAGAAAGAAAGGAAGAAAGAAAGAAAGAAAGGAGAAAAAAGAAAGAAGGAAATGAAAGAAAACAAAAGGATGAAAGAAAGAAAGAAAGAAAGAAAGAAAGAAAGAAGGGAATTAAAGAAAACAAAAGAAAGGGATAAAAGTTGAAAAAGAAAGTAAGCCAGAAAGGAGGAACAAGAAAGAAAGAAGGCAAAGAGACAGGAGACAAAGAGACAGGAATGAAAAACGAAAGGCAGAATGGAAGAAAAAGGAAGAAACTGAAAGAAAGAAAGAAAGAAAGAAAAACAGAAAAACTGAAGAAACAATAAGAAATAAATGAATAGAGAGAAACAAGAGAAAAGAAAAGAGAAAGGAATGAAAGAAAATAAGGAGTGAGAAATAAAAAGAATAACAGAAAGAAAGAAAGAAAGAAAGAAAAAAAGAAAGAAAGAAAGAAAGAAAGAAAGGAAGAAGGGAAGAAGGGAAGCAGATAACTGTTAGCTGCCAGCACTGTAATCGTTTCCTAAAGTAGTGACACTGAGAGTGCAGCTCTTTATATCATCAGTAATAACTGAACACAGCCTGAACACTGACCACTACTTTCCCTCCAGGTCCTTGACTCTGCACGGTCACTCCCATCCACTGGTTGTTCTTGTACTCCTTCTTCAGGTCCTCTACACACATAAACAGCAGACATGTTCAACAGAAACACATGAAGTACACCGACAGCTAACAACAACGAACAACCACCCAGCAACACTTCACTAACAGCACTGTCCGCAGCGCTGACGTACTCGTTCAGCTCCTGCTGATTTTGCCACACTCTCTGCACATGCAAAAATAAGCTCTGACTCGTGAAGATTCAGCGATTTAAAGATGGATAGAGAACATTTCAAGACACAGAGTGTGACAGAACGGTAGCTGAGCGTAACGTGCACAAGCTCACTATAGCAGTACCATCATTGTCAAATTCGATTCGCTGGCAGGAAGTGCTGGGTGAGTTGATATCGCAGGTGTACAGTCCTCCTGTGGTCTGTGACCGCTGTCGGGACAACTTCTGTGCTCTGGGTGCACCAACCAACAGCCTGAAAGCAGAAGAGGCAGAAAAGAGAAACAGAAAAACAGTCAGTGTAGGATAAAGATCAGGAATGGATTCATAGGCAACCTTTGGGGGTCCAAAATGCAATGTCTGCAGTGGGCCATAAGAGACAAAGGGGGACACAAATAAAGAAGGAAGGTCTAAGTTTTTTAAGGGTGCATTTAATAACATTACACTGTTTCTGCTGGGCAACATACAGATATCAGTACGTCATACGAGGGTGATAACAGGAGTTACAATTGAATAAACTGTGGTACTGTAAGCAAGGCGATCTAATTTTAGGAAAACTCTCATGGAATAATAATCACACCACCATATGCAGGTTTGCTAATGCTAAAGTTAGCGGTGTACCCTTACACTACTTGCTTACATGGCTAAAGATCCGTCATAACACTGCTATCTAGTGGTCAGGGTTTAATCACAACACAATCTGAACCACAATCTGCCACCAGTCTTTACCTCTTAACTATTAATTAAAATCAACACTGTGTTTCTGAGAATCAATATAGTATCACAAAACACAATACTCCAATACTCAAGTGTACCGATATTTTCTTACACCCCTGTGTCATACAGTGTCAAACTTCATAACCTATTGGTTATGTCTATTGGTGTATTGGACACTCGTGAACAGCTCAGGACAATTTGAGGCAGGTGCAGTGTAAACTTAACTTTAGCCTCGTAGCTTCAGAGCCAAAATAAAGAAGCTACCTTCAGACATTAAACATGACTTGGCTGATGGGCTACATGTAGGGTGAAGTTAAAACTGGAACTGAACTGTTTCTACAAAACGCAAACTAATTCAAGGAGGTCAATAGCTCAACAATAGTGAAACACCTGCTGTATGTAAACTAATACAGCCATAAATCACACAGCAGACCACATAAAGTACATAGACATGCCTCTTAATTATTAAGCTCAGGTCTACTGGCCACACTCTCAGGTGTATACGTTGAAGCATATTGCCATGTAGACAAACAGTGGCACTAGAATGAGTGCCATTCAGTGTTGCGGTTCAAGGACTTCTTAATGGTCATGGTTTTG
The DNA here is from genome assembly GCA_034552555.1 of Semaprochilodus insignis. Lineage (NCBI taxonomy): Eukaryota > Metazoa > Chordata > Actinopteri > Characiformes > Prochilodontidae > Semaprochilodus > Semaprochilodus insignis. The sequence continues at coordinate 5,806,844 of CM067495.1, forward strand.
GAATGGGATGTCCAACAAGCTCATGCAGGTATGTTAGTCAGGTGTCCACATGCTTTTGGCCATATGGTGTACGTTTTGAACGCATGCTATTTCCACATGCTACAACAAGTCCTAGAGGCCTTCAAGAGGTCAAAGGAACCTGGAACAAGAACGAACATGTCGGTTTCAAACACACAACAATGCTCTGCATATGTTCAGTATTCCATTCAGCAGTAATGAGCAAAAGTGAGGTCAGGAAGAAAAAGAGTAGGTTAGAGCTCTGCAGCAATACCGATATACACACCATTCTAAAAATAACTTCATCTGTCGTCTTTACACGATACATCAATACTAAACAACCAAAACACAACACAACTGCTGAAATACAGTCTTTCATTCACACTGCAAACGTGGAAAGTAAAAAACTCTTTCAGTCTTTCAGGATGGTTTCCCATAATGGTTTATTTTAAGTAGAATTAAATCATGCTCATTTTCACTGTATTTGACTTTTATAAGTATGTGCCAGCCATTAGCAGACTAGCTAACTAACCTTTTCACCTATTCTCAAGTTTCAGGTCTCTCTTAATGCTGCCACTGTGGTGCTACCTGTGGTGCTACCTGTGGAGCTCCACAGCAGAACAAGCTGTTAGTGGGATGTTATGGGATGATATTACAAGCTGTTAGTGGGATGTTATGGGATGATATTACAAGCTGTTAGTGGGATGCTATGGGATGATATTATGCCACTAAATCAGTTTGAAAATACATTTTTTTTATTTTGCCACAAGCCACTTTTCTGCCCCGGTAGAGCTGCCCCAGACACCTGTAAGTGTTATTATAGTGATATGGAAGCATCTAGGAGCAACAACAGCTTCTAAGTTAAAAATAAAACACGTTCTCTCATTGGTTGAAGGAGTGGGGTTAGTGTAGGTGGGCCAAATCAAATGCCCTTAAAGGACAACTTTGCTTCATAGGCCTTACCTTGGGCAGCTCTGCCCTAGACCAGTGCATCTCAGCCCGGTCCTGGAAGCACCCTGCCCTGCACATTTTACTGGAAACCCTTCTTTAACACCCCCTGTGTGGCTTGTTAATGGTCTGATAAGTTGAACTAGGTGTGTGCGGAGCGGGGAAAGCACCAACATGTGCCGGGCAGGGTGCCTCCAGGACCAGGGTTGAGAAACACTGCTTTAATACAATAAGAACAAGATTGGGACAGGAATGACCAAAGGATAAAAGTGAATTAGTGCTCAATGCAGTGCTCACCCTCTCGATCACCCCTACAGACTAAACAGAAACACTTCAACAAGTTGCAGATGTTTTGTCTACACCTCTGAAGGCTCTCGGGGTGTGCTCATAATATGGCTGCCCAGCCTTTAAGCTGCAGCTACAGTATGTTGCACATCACTCATCCCATTCTCCTTTACTTTACAGAGGGGAAACAACAGAGGCGTCTTTTTAGCTCTGGTCTGAAAAGAACGGGAGCAGGACAGAGACAACCCCGGACACAAACCGGGCAGAGGCTGTGGCTCTGGTTTCAAAGCATTTGTCTGGCTGAAAGGCTCTTTTCTTCTTTTTGGATTGGCTGCTAGGGTGATAACATTCATCCAAAACACTTCAGAGCTGGCTACACAAGTTCTCTTTGTGGCCAAAAACAAAAAGCGCTCTCAGTGGAGAAGACTACATTACCCACAATGCAGCAGACAGGAGGCCTCAGAGCAGCTTCAAAGAGCTTAGCAACAAAACATGTCGATTCCAGCGCTCTGGGGATTTAGAGTCTCTGAAACATTCCTAGCAGACGGGAATTCCCGTCCTATCACGTGACTAAAGAGCCACGTTAACTTTACAGACCGGCAGGTCCATCATATATATGTACATAAAGTACATAAAGTACTGCACAGAGGTCTAAGGTCACTCTTTGTGTCTCTGATTTCTATTCAAAGCAGACAAATCCTATATATACTGATGAGAGTGAGAAGAAATGTTCCCAACATTCCCAAGTCAATGCTCCCTCTGACTTCATTCACAGTTTTCAGTTCACTGTCTTTTAATGGGTCCATAAATGGGGCTACACTGATTTTTCCATAAACTTACCATCAGATGAACTTTCAATTAGCACCTCGTTTTTTGTGGTGATCATTTTGATGCCTAATAATTACAGATTTAAAGATTAGGAATTTCAATATGTCACCAGCAATCAGCATTTTTTATATGTTCCATGCTTCATTTTAGCATTAGTCTCAAATATGAGACGCAACATTTCTAGCTCAGGAAACACATGGACCCCTATACGCTCCTGATGCATGGTTATATGAGACCACTGGAATGTAATTGTCATTTTCTGCAATATTTTTTGACCCCCTCATAAAAAACAAGACTGTTTAAGTCAAGTCTCGTGTTCTGTTGGCAGTCAAACTCTTTGACTTCTCTTTCCTTTAAACCAGAGCCCATGTGATTACACGGTCAGAGGTCATCAGTGCGGGGTCAGATAGTGTAGTGTTTAAACCAGCAGCAATGAAGCCAAAAATCACTATGTCCAGTTCACCTTTGATTTGAATCTGCCAACAGCCTGATTTCTACCATGCTTCAAGGAAACCTGCCCTCACCAGGCCATTCTCTTTCAGAGAGAAATGTTTGCTGGTCACATTTCCCAAAATACACAGTGAAGAAAGCCATATGTGTCCCAGTGAGAGAGACAAGCATGTCTTTGTATTGTACAGCGCATACTTGGCATTTGCTTCAGTCCGAATTGCTTTGACAGTTTCCAACGATGAGTTTCTATCGACTTGCTTCGTCACAACACTTCAACGGCTTTATACCAAATCTAAGTGTACAGCAAAACCAAGATCTCTAGCATTGTATCAGCTTTGTATTACTCAGTTTGTAGATCAAACTGATGCAGTTTGAGAGCAAGGTGCAAATGGAAACAAAGATCAGTGACCTGGTGTTTCCATAATCAGATTTTTCTGTGCAGAACATGGAAAAAGCAAGCAGAAAGATCTCAATAATATGTAACCTGCTATTTCTCTGCTATATTAAACAAGCTGGTGGGTCACAAAGAAGCACATCAGGTACATTTTATTCCCACATTCACTGCAAAATGTATGTTTGTCTTCCATCTGAAATCCTGAGTTACCCACTGTAAAAAAATGACTTTGTTGGCCACCATAATTCAAACGCAGGATTAAGGAATACAATGGGCCTCATTCACCAATATCTTACATGTTGTTTTCAAGTTTGCTCTAAGAAAGGCCCTTAGAAAACGTCTACGTCAGGTTCATGATGTGCTCGTAAACCGCAGACTTGTTTGCACCTTTGTGCTCGAATGTGTGCATAGATTCTGTTCTTACCTCAAAAGAAATCCCAAATAAGAAAACACCGTGGGATGTCAGAATCACTGAGACAACTGCATTATTGGGCTTTAAGAAGACTAAGAGCGGTCGGTGAATGAGGCCCAATAGGAGGATTGTGTGATATGCAGCATTATGCAAGTAGAACCTGGGAATTTTCTGACTTCTAAATAGGAAAATAATCCACTTAAATGGTCATCCAACTTCCGGAAAGCTGGAATACTGATGACATAATGCTCTATCAACAACAGATCTGGGGTCCACTTGGGTTTCCTTAAATCTCTACCTTCCTCTCCACATGACCAATCGTAACCTGACTAATCTGATCGGCAGTTGAAGTCATCATTCCATCTCTTTCATGTTATTCCCAGGGGACTTTGCTATGACCCTGATAATGAATTCTGGCTAATAGGTTAAACATAGACATCACTAACTGTGCCACAGGCAAGGGGATTCGCAGGAATTCACACAATCCGACTAGCACAGAAAGCTGTCATTAAGGTCAAGGCTCAAGGCAGATTTAGCTATAACCTTAGCTATAACCTCATTTACAAGGAAACAGACCTCACGGGTCAAGTGCCATTGAGTAGACAAGCCCGAACATTTATTGAAAACGAGCCCCGTCACACCCTGTGGGAAAGAGGAGAAGTTCCTACACTGATATGTTTTGTCTTTTGTATGTCACTGGATTCTCTAAACTACTGAGGACCATGAGGTCTTAACCTAATATTGCTACACACATGCTTCAACACTCCTGCGCACTGAAGGTAAGTCTTCTGCTATAGCCACCAGCTACTCAAACTCTACACTACTACTAGCAAAGCAGCTGAACTGCTATACTGTGTCAGTTCAATGCACAGCAGTGTTAGCTTCCATTGAGCATGTGTAGCATCATAAATTTAAATTATTTAAATGAAACAAAAGAAACTGAACAAAAAAGACAAAAAAATAGAAAAGAAAAAAGATCATCTGTGGCCATTAATGGGAATAAAAAATAATTAAAAGAACAAAGGAATAAAAGAAAGAAGGAAGAGCAGAAAGAATGAGTTGTTAAATGAGTTGCTAANGTTGTTAAATGAGTTGCTAAGTGAGTTGCTAAATGAAATAAAAGTAACTGAACAGAAAGAAAGAAAGAAAGAAAGAAAGAAAGAAAGAACTTAAATAGAGGGTTTCAAAACAAAATGAATAGTAACTGATGCTAAAAGAAATAAAAATAATTGTATCAAAGAAAGAAAGAAAGAAAGAAAGAAGGCTGCTTTTCAGTGGAGACCTGGCCCTGAGGCTGCTAGTGACCACGATCATCCATCACCCACAAAGACACATGCACAGTACGGACCGACACTGCACAATCCGCCTCATCAGTAAACCGCACAGCGCCTCCAAACGAGCCAGCAGAACAATTACCTCCCTGATTCAGAGCGGAAACGGCCTGAGTCACACAACCCAACCAGCTACTGCGCACATCTACAGCTCCTGCTCCTACTCCAAACATGAGAGCTGCGAGGCAGCTACTGTGCACTGACATCTGTAACAGGGGTCTCTGACAGACAGGTGGACTTTCAAGGACAAGAATTCAAACTCCTGTAGCCGCAGATTCGCCCTGCGCCCAGATAATTATGCAGGCATCCGACCAAAACAAGCACCTACTGTTCAGTATCTATGTTTAGCCAGGCTGGCTGAGACCGCAGAACCACGAGATGCTGCTGAAGCTGTGCAGTACAGTACACTGTGTGGGATCAATGCACATAGAGGATCAAAGGACAGGAGGACAAGATAAAGTGATAAATCAAAATAGTAGATGAAAGAAAAGGGTGGGGCTTCAGAAAGAGGGGCTGGTATATACCCTGATGCTGTTATATACACCGATATGTCATTCACAGTAGAATAAAGATAATAGAGGCGATATGGCAAAAATACAATTCATAGTTTTTGATATGTTTTGATATGGCCAAAGAACAAAACATAAAGTTGCATGTTTAAAATTCTATTAAAAATGTAAATAATTTTTTATTATGACATCATATCCTGTGCTGCACTAAATCAACAGGACTAATCGCTCTCGAACTGTAATCTTAAGCATGTCCACGATAGAGATCACATCATTCAAAAGCACTTCCACATATGAGTGTTGGAGCTCCATCTAAACTGTTTTTGGAGCTCCTGATCATATTAACGATTGGGAAAATGTTCCACTTGCTGGTGCACAGGGAATTGTGCATCTCAATGCCAACAGCAAAGACGGCCATGACTGGTCATTGAGTTCATGTTGCCAGCAAAAGTTAGCAAACATCCAACAGAGGTTGAGCAAAATAATGGAACCCGTGTTCCTCTAAACATGGACAGTAATTCACTTCACAGTGTAAAGTGCACCACGAACAATCTAGATGTATCTTTGTTGATTATCAAACATAATTCCAACATCAGACCAATAACAATTACATTTTCCCACTCATCCATGGCTGTCTGCGAAGACCCAAACACAGACCCAAACACAGACCCAAACAGAGAATATCTATGTAGTCTTGCCCATTATCATATGCGGCCTGCATAGTTTCTTCCTCTGTACACTCATTAGAAGTAAAGTTCAGCACTGAGAAGCTCTCTGGTGTCCACAGTGAAAGATGGCAGTTCAGCGGTAATGAAATTGAGGCAGGCCTGGCTGAACTCCGCCTCAATAACAGATAAACTGTTTTGAGTCAAGACATGGCAAGTCTGAACAAGTGCAGACCGCCGGAGCAAACAGACAGGCAGATTCATCAACACTGACAGACTGTGTCCAATCAGCTGACCCATCTTCACGCTTGCCATGGCTGCATGAGGATGATGGGTCTATAAATACCTGCAGGGTGTGAGTGACGGGATCCATAGATTGAGAAGAGGTGGTACAGTGCAGTGGACGTCTCGTTCCTTGTGTGGTAAATGGGTCCAAAGCAGATTTTAATGATTGGCTAAAAGGAGTGACTGCATTTGGGTGTCCTAAAGGCCATAGTGTGAAGGAAGTAGCTGAATTGTGCCAGGGAAGGCATCCACCAAATCCGGCCCAACTGTGCATTTCTTTGAGCAACTGTTGTGGCCCATATCCAGAAACTTGTCCAGTTTGCCAAATCAGCTATTATTTGTGCTTGTGGAGCGTAGCATATTAAACGCTATTAGGTAGATTTCAGTCACAGGTGACGCTTATTGTGCTTATTGTGTTACAATTTCATTTTCAACAGACCAACAGAAATGGTCCAAAACTGATCGGAAAAAAATCTGGTTACATTACCTTCCATTACACGACCTAGACCTTTAGTTCTCTCTCCTGTAAAGTTCTGTTCTGAGAGAAATACATTGACCTGCTTTCTCATCCAGTTCACTTTATACACATTTCCATCTAAACACATTCCATCAACACTAGCACAGAAATGCACAGTTCTCCTCCAAAAATGCATTTTATCAATACTGTAAAAATTGATTATGCACCGAATACAGAAATGCAGAGGAATATAGACAACAATAACAACACACTAAGCTTTTTGAGGGTATTTCTAGATTTGAAATAAGTCACAGAATTTTGTTTGAAAATGAATGCAGACTATATTAATATATGCCACATCAAGTACCATCAAGTCTAACATTGCAAAGTAGTTGCGGTTGAATCACCATCAGATAAATACATCATTTTTACACCCATACAAAGCAGTTATTCCATCTGATACAAACAGAACTGCACAGTATTGCATTAACCACCATGTTTTTGTACTGTTCATGATACCATAGCATAAAACAGATAAGATCTCTCTTTCATGTGTATAAGTGCAGGTTGGATGCACGCCAAATCTGTGCAACGCCTGCTCCATATCTCTCCTAAAGAATCGAGCTTGATTTAAAGCATTACCTCTCATTATTTACTCGGTGCTAGTCCATTTGGCCTGGTAGTTCTGAACAATCTGACATTTAACTTGCATTTTAGTTCGCATTTGTTAAGCAACGCAGCATTAACTAAGAATAACCATTTCAAATTGTCCATTGGCTTACAAATGGAACAGAACATATACAGTACCAGTCAAAAGTTTAGACATGGCTACTCATAATATGTTCTCCTTATGCTTATCTTAATGCTTTACTGTAGAATAAAAGTGAAGACATCAAAGTATAAAATAACACCCATGGAATTCTACAGTCCACCTTAAAACCCTCCAGAATGGAACTTTACAGGAGGATAAAACAGTTTTTTTAACCTGCAGTGGAGGCTGATATAACAAGAGCTCTTTCTAAGCAATTTTGGACCAATTCTATTGATCTGTCCATCACTAGACTGAAAGGGGAACTAGAGCTTTTAAGCCGGGCAAAAAAGAGATTAAAGTTTTTTGCCCAACTAAACATTTATTAGAGGTGGAGATATGGCAGAACTATAATATCATAATACATCAAGAGTATACGTGGTATATCAGGATATGTGTTGTTTCCGACTCTTATCAGTTGGAGCTGTTAAGTGTAAGACTGCAGAGTCTTTAAGATCACCAACAACATCCATTTAGTAGGGGCTGTCTGAACTTTTCACTGATACTGTATAAATCACATAACTTGCCCGGCTACATTTTAAGGCTCCACAGTTCCAAAGTTACGGGTTGTGATTTACTTCTGTCAGGCATCACAATGGACGCACCAAAATTTTGATGGCCAAAGATCTTCATCCAAAAATGATCAAAAATGACACTTTGATTTGAGCCAAAAGAAAAAAAGAGACTGTTGTAAAACAATTTGTAATGAAAGAGTGAAACTAGTGATTAAAAATGTCAGTCACACGAAACTGTTTCATGGGTTCTACTGGGGACATTAGACATTTGTCAAGTATCGAAAAGTGATGAAACTCCCAAGCACATACACAATATCACCAACAGCAGTTACATATAAAGAAAAAAAAAGAAGAAGAGAAAAGAAAAAGAAGGGGAGAGGAAAAAAAACAAAAACAAAATGGAAGGCTCTAACTAAGATTTTCAAGATAATTCCAGAGAGGAGACCATATTTGCCAAAACCTGTCTGGTCTCTGATGCAGGTCATAAGTCAGTTTCTCGAGAGGAAGCAATGACACCAGTTGAGAGATCCACAACCTCAGTGTTGGGGCCTGTTGAGAAGACCAAAGCAGCAGAACACATTTCTTTGCTACATAAACCAACAAAATAAAAGCCTGTCTCAGCTGCCAGTCAAATGTATCATGGAGCTGACCATTCAACCCAAGCACTTTCTATCACAACTTTGACACTACGTGTAAACAGGACATCCTACTCAGTACACAGAATAACAACAGAAGCAGAAAGGAAAGTCCCTGCTAAAACACTGCTGGGTATCTGCAGCCTCAGATATTAAAATGAATGCCGAAGGTTGATGTATAAGTAAAAATGAATGGAATGGAATGAATGGACTTGGATGACCAGGCGTTCTCAGCTGTTGAGTACATTTGATTTCATGGCATAATGCGACCTGCAAACTGTAATCATTGTACTTGTACATTGTAATCAATCAACTGTACTTAACAGTTAGCAGCATTACTGTTTACACAGTCTATTGTCATCCAGTTTTTTAGGTTACTTTCTGTTTCAGCCAGGAGTTTTCATTTGTTGCATCTAGAAATCACAATGCATGCATAATGCAATCAGAATCTTCTTCCTGTAAAACAAAACATATTTCTGAATGCAGCATGGGGTTAGGAGGGGTCTCTAAGCTTGCTGAGCATTTTGCTTTATGACTAGTCAACAGAAATGTGAAGGACACCTCGACCCTCTGAGAGAGAATAGGGGGTGGGCACTAAAACGTTATAAATCAATACTGCTCTGTCTCTGTCCCCGTGCCCCCTAACATCAGCGTGAACCAAACACTGGCCCTCAACACGATTACAATAAAGGCTCAGTCATACCAGCATTGTCAGCTAATTCTGAGTGAAAATGCGCTCACTCCGAAGGAATTTGCCACAATGAGCAGCTTCATATCTGAGAGGAAAACCAAGAATAATTGGTCATTTAAATGATGTATGAATAATCATGCTTCATATGACCAGTGAAATAAACTAGGTAAACTCAGTTTGACTCACTGGACCAAAAAAAAAAATTAGTCACCTGTGACTGGAATGTATCTAATAGCGTGTAATTCCTCCACAAGCAGGAATAACATGTGATTGGATTTGGCATGGACTGGATAAGTTTCTAGATGTAGGCCACATCAATGTTCAGACACTCTTACAGCAAAGAATTGCGCAGTTGGTTCAGATTTGGTGGATGCCTTCCCTGGCACAATTCCGAGGAGAATTCCCTGTAGACTGGGATTTTAGCCACTGCTGGTAGACCCATATGACCATACGCTTCCATACACCTGCAGATTCAGCTACTTCCTTCACACTATGGTCTTTGGCACAACCAAATACAAGCACTCCTTTTAGCCAATCATTAACATCTGCTTTGGAGCCGTTTACCACACAAGGAACGAGACATTCACTGCACTGTAGCACCTCTTCCCAATCTATGAATCCCGTCACTCACACCCAGGTATTTATAGCCCTGTCATCCTGCTGCAGGAGCCTGAAATTACTACCACCTTAAACATGCAAGGTGATTAACATTTTGTCCGGTGAGCTTACTTCCATCTCCTCAGGTGCAGTAACACAAAAATGATTAAATACATTCAAATAATTTTTCACATTTCACACGGTGCTTGTAGCTGTTGCAAACGTATGCAGTCCTACGCCTTATGGAAGTCTATAAGTAGCTTGTTTGTGCTGTCAAAATCTCAAAACTGGGGGGAAAAAAGGTTTTAATCACAAATTATTGATATTAAAAAACATTAATCAGCATTAAGAGATCTAGAGAGATCTCTAAATCACACTGAACAGTCCTAGTCAGCCAAGTTACAGCTTGAAATTCTGGCATTCTGAAGATGCAATAAGCAGTAAAATACGATTGCCACACAGCATGTCTCTTAGCAGTACACCACAGAACGCTATAGCACTGATGCATCACAGCAAACCTGCCAAGACAGCAGCCGCACTGGGTCTTTTAGAGGTGAGCCGTGTCATGGTTCACATTACTGACTGACTGTGGATGACTTACAGCTCCAGATGTGCTCCATTCCTTTCAAAAGCTCCAGGATTAAACACACACACAGGCATATAGTGCTAGCGTGATAGCTAGCATGCTAACAAAGCCTGCTAACTACAAGGCTTAAACAAGGGTGCTTTGATTCAAAGCTAGAAACAATGGAAACACTATATCACACAGAATGGATTCACAGGGCCAATAGTGAAAATATCTGCCGATCTGAAAAGGTCCTCTTCCCACTAACCTTGTAACGACAGCACTCAAAGAATACCAACACCCCCCTAGAACACTTGACCCCTGACCTTTGAATAATGCCCAGAAATGTGAAGGAATGAAGCTGAGCACTACAATATGAAAAAGCAACACTGGTCTGTCCCAGCCACCTTAATAGGCAGTCGTGGGCTGGAGGTTAGGGGACCAGCCTTGTGACCGGAGGGTCGGTTGATCGATCCCCTGAACCGACAGTAATGAATGATGTGCCCTTGAGCAAGGCACCTAACCCCCAACTGCTCCCCGGGTGCTGTGGATAGGGTTGCCTATCGCTTGGGGCAAGTGTGCTCACTGCCCCCTGTTGTGTGTGTGTTCACTAGTATGCATGTATGTGGGTGTTTCACTTTACGGATGGGTTAAACACAGAAGACAAACTCGTAACGTGTACGTGTAAGTGGCCCTAAAACTCTCTACTGGCCTCACCTAAATTAATATCACCTGTCAGCACAATTGTCTATTTGACCTACTAGCTTTTGTCATTAAATCACCAGTGAAAGTCCATTTATTCCAAAGAAATTTGCCTACCTCTGGGCCGGGTTGCCAGGTATGACACGTATCCCAAAGAGAAACTGAGAAACATATACATATATTTGATTTGTGACACTATGAGAAAATACCAACTGGGGGGCCAGGTCAAAGGTCATTACCAAATGGGAGAAAGAGTCAAAAATCAGGAGAGCTGGCAGGCATGGGAACTTCCTTGGGTGTGGCATAAACCATTGTACAAATGCACTGGTTTTCATGATATCAGAAAAACAATTAATTCAAATCAGCCTGTTTTTGTAGCTTAGTTTCCCTAAGTGGGTTATATGGACAGAGGAGTAAATGATAAGTTGTGAAACCTAAAACGAGCAAGTTTTCTATGATATGGTATTTTCAATTCTCACGTCTCAAATGAGAAACGGAACCGTTTCAAGCGTGAATTATTAACAGTGTTCAGAACTGTAAAATCTCAGCTTCACTTTCGTACTACCTTATACTTAAACACTGGCTGCTGTATGCATTTCAATAAGTCATGTTTGACAAAAAGCGATTTTTAATAAATCAGATCACTGAATAGAGCTCTTTGGAATTTTTGTTCATATATTGAAGTTGCAACACATGACATGGTAGGCCAGTCCGGTCTTTACCTATAGCATATTCTACAACACAATGGAAAACTCTAGGCTAATGAAAACACATCTTTGGCTTATGGCACGGCAGCTATCAGCATATATTTTCTCCATCTTCTTGGCCTCTGCCAACTTTAAGTCAAATGTATTTTGTAGTTTCTTGACAGTTTGAGACAGTTTGAGTCTTCTCCTCCAACATTCCTGAGGCTGCTTTTAAACAATGAGCAGCAAACTTGTACTGCTCCAAAGCATTGTCTAGGAAACAGGAAAGCAGTCCATATTTCTGTTTTCTCAACATGTAAATGTGTTGATGGCCAGATCTGCATAAACAAGCGTAAAACTTCAGGGTTTAGCTTCATTCTTATTCTTGCTTTTTCATTTTATTATATTTTATTTAATGATTTTTAAATGATTTATTTTGCTTTTATTTTATTTTTATGTCTTTGTATTTTCACCCTTTTATGATAAGCACTTTGAATTGCCCTTGTGTATGAAAGGTGCTATACCAATCATTTGCCTTGCCTTATAGCATGGCGCAGTAGGAAACTGGTTTTGAATTGGTCTTGAGCCCCTGAGCTCTTTAGCAACTGTACTGTAGAGCAGGGTTTCTCAACCAGTGGTCCCCAGGCCAGTCCTGAGGGGGGCCAGTAGTCCATAATGGGGACTTGACCATGGAAACTGGTGAAAAAAAATCTTCAATTTGAAAATTTGAAGAAAAAAAAAGTTTTCAAACTGTTAAAAATGCTTGAATTCTGGTATGAAACAAGTTTACATCTTTTAATATTTTATGTCCAGTGATTTGAGTCACATACTGCAGTACAGGCACCCAAACATGGCTGTACTGAAAATTCCATTTTTTGAAATTACAAAACACAAAACGAGTTTTATCATTTGGGCCCTTTGTGCTTTCTCAGAATAAACAGGTGGGCCTTGAGGTGGAAAGGGTTGAGTACCACTGCTGTAGAGCAGCTCCACCACTGTTAACTGACAGCAGCCCTGGGGGCAGTCCCTTCTCCTTGGGAAGAACAGCATGGGGAAGACAACAGCACAGCATTTTTATTTATGTGATGGAGCGTTATGTAAAAATATGTATATTTTGCTCTTGGGTTCCCCCTACAGTTGTGGAGTGTACCATCATAAACACAAATCGTACTTTGAGCCCCCCTAATGGACAGCTGCACACACGCATTCGTTGATGAGCTCAAGATACAGAATCCGCCTCCCCTTCACGTGCATTCACCGCAGGAGGCTGCGACGTTAAAGGCTTATTGGACGTGAGACTGACCAAACTTCCTGTCGTGACATTACTTTATTTCCTTGCATGCCAGCCTGAAACGGGCCTGACGTTTAAGGACTTCTGGCATCCGGAAAAACTACAAAACTCTGTGACACAAGGATGACACCAACGAGCCTACACTGCAACCTTTCATAAACAACACTGGCAGGGATGTATGTTTACACTCTTAATTCCCTGTCTAAACACGCTTTCTGTTCCTAGTCTGGAAATTAGCGCCGCTTGGGAACGGGATTATGAAATCCTGTTTGATTTAGCACAAAACCCCATACAACGCTGCATTGTTGCTATTTCACAGTATTGTTCAACCCCACTCTAGTTCAGCTCGCCCTGCAAGTCTGGCCATTTGGTCAGACGACATACAGAACCAAATAATAATCTCCAACCCCCAGCAAATGCCCAAGACTCCAAAGGCAGGGTGTGCACCACTTTCCTGTTTGTGACAGCTGGAAAAACTGAGAATGTTCCCAATTAGGTCTGCCTCATTTGGCATGACAGTAAGCTTTCTCAGTGTTCTACAGGCAGCGGCCAACATGTGAATACTTCTGTTCACTGCGGAATGTTGGAATGCCTTAGCATTAGCTTAGCGGGCCAGATACTGTAGCCTAGTTACAGCAGCAGTAGCTGTGCGGAGGGACCCGAAGTACCATCTCCACTGTACTGTTGCAGCACCAAACTGAATGTCCTGGCAACCCTCATATTCATAAAGCTTAACTTAAGTCTGCAAAGGAGCCGACAGACAGGAAGCTAAGAGAATCAGAGGAAGGAAGAGGAGCTCGTTTCCATGCTGCCTAGCCCCTATTGCACCCTGGGATATGGGCCAGTTTATATATGGCCAGGCTGAGGTGGTTTTTGGGGTGGAATCTGTTGTTATGATTGTATTGTTCTTTTGTAGTCCATAGATGAAGCGGATCATGATTACTGCTATTGTCTGAGCACGTTTGAAGGAAACACCAGCGGATGCATCGAACGTCATTCAGCTCTCACAATCACACACTCCATTCTATATGGGGGTGCGGGAAAGAGTCATTTGTAGCCAGGTTATATACCTGCCACTCCCGGTTCCCCGATAAATATAAACCAACTCAAAAGTTTTATTGGTGTTACTTTTGCTGGTTGAAAGACTCCAGAAAGTTCTCTTCCCATTCACGCTACTTCATTTCACTCCTTTCCTGAACACTCTAAGGACAAATGCAAACACTAGAATGTTCAGGCTTGTCTTGCCATTGTACTCTGGCCTTTAATAATGCTTCAATAAATAGTTCTTTTAAAGAACCAAACTAAAAGGTTCTTTAGGGAACCAAAAGGTTGTTTTCTCTATAGCATTGAATCATTTTGGGTGGTCTAATATCAAAATGGTGCACTGCAGAAACTTTCTAACCTCAATTGCTGTACTCTGAATGTGTTTACAGGCCTTTAAAATTAAGATATCTGTAGAAAATCAGATTTTAGGTAATCAGATAAAACTCCAGGTCAACATGAGTCATGCAACAATTGTATTTCTGCTTCGCAAATGACCAATAAACTTACAGGTGAAGACGTGGCGTAAATGCAACGTAAAACTCATGTTACTTTAGCTGAAAATGGGAACGCACATCATCAGGAAGATGAAGAATATTCAAATACTGCACATCGTTAAGCATGTAGTTGGTTTTGGAATCGCTCCAAAGGTGTTTTGTTGCCATTTCACGGTTGCTGTGTTAAACACTGACTGTTTTCTTTAATAAATGATTACATGCTTGCTCACCGACGAAGGCAGTTTTAGACTATAAATCATTTACTTTTATTTTGCATTAGGCTAACGAAAACACACCATGAAAACACAATGCATTGTAACGTTACAGACATCCACCAAAGTGGGCAGAAATAGTCTTTTATGGCTAGTTAGGTTTAATTACACAGAAACCTTTAACAAAAATCTACACTACACTCACTTTAAAGACAGAAGAACAAAAGAAATGAGGTGAGAAATGCATTAATTATGGTTTTTGGATTCAAACTGCTTCACTACTGGAATGGATCTGAACAGGTGGCAAACAAGCAAAGCATACACCTCGTTTTAACTGCCAAAATCTTTTCATATAACATCTTTAAGCTTTTTCCTTTTTTTTTTTTTAAAGCCACATTCAAACCAGATCCTTAGCAGCAAATGCTACATTTCCGTTGCTGTGGTGTACCTGGATCAACAATGCTAAACATTTCCGACAGTTCTCATTATGACGAGCACCAGCCCAAAATAATCGCCTTACAAGCTCTGCCAGGACTGGCCGGGGCACAGGCAAGTCAAAACCAATCGATTTCGGAGGCCAAAATCCGTTTTTATGAAAGCTTATGAAAGCTCTGTTCTCTGGGGAGTTCTGTGCCAAGTTTTGATCCCGATTTACAGTCTCAACATTCCTCATGCTTGAGTTTTCCCTGTCATTCCTTTTCGTGTTGCTTGAGGATTTGCTCCTGCAAACGTTACACAAACTTTGTGGCCTGTGGCAACAAGTCTAGCGTGAAGCAGGCTCCGGGGAAAGCCCAGTACTCCAGCCGTAAGGCACGGGCTGTGCTTAACCTGAACCTAACTCTTAATAAACATCTACCAGCGCATGCCGCAGGGCTGGGCTCAAAGGAAAAGCACAGAAGGGAAAAAACAGTACAGAAACAGTAGGCCTATATGTACGGAAATAAATGACCTGTAGTAATAACACCTGCCTTCCTGTCACTCTTCCATTTCCTGAGTCTGATCCATGCTCTCGCTCGTTTTCTGCCTCTCTGTCTCTCGAGTTATGTATGAATAAAAGGTCTGGGAATCCCAATAAAATGAGAAAGTAAAGCGCCCACGCCCTAAAAATGATATATAATACAAGCTCTCAAGCAAAACGTAAATGAAAGACAAAGAACGAAGCAGTCAGAACTAGAGCCTGACTGATATATTGGCTGGCTGATAATGGTGGTTATCGAAGTCTGTGAAAATGATGTTTTCCTTTCATGACGCACCCCAATCTGAGTCATGTTTTGTTAAATAGATTACACCAGGACAGACTAAACTGCTAAAACGGAACAGAAAACATGGTCAATGTTCAATATGGAACTTTGTAATGCAATGTATGTAATTTTTCTCACAAAAATGTGCTGGGAATCACAAGGGTGACTGGCCTTAAGGATAAAATGTTATACAAAAAAGGAGTGAAATGCTGTTTAATTGAAACTACTGGATACTCAAGTATAAGACGCCAAATTCTACCGGTCGATTCCAAAATTCCCATTTTACTCCATTAAATCATTACTAGTCCCAAAATGTTCATATCTGTCATTCATACTGTTCCCAACATATAAATCATACAATTTTCACCACTAGAGGCACAATGATCACAGTCTCACGCATGCAAAAAGATCCATAAGTGCAGTGTAAGTCTACTGTGCATAAGTCCACTCCGATATTTGGTCAACATAATTGCAGTCTATCATGTAATTCCTGGAAACTAAGCTGAACCATTCTCTAAGCTACAGTATTTTAATTTGCGCTACAGCACTTGTAATGTTCCTATGCTCACAAAGTTTTCATACTAGCCCTGCTAAAGTACCTTGCACTGGGTAGAAGTTTGATAAAGGTTCTAGGGCTCTGACAGTGGCTGCATTACCATAGTCATGTGATACCTACAGCAGGGTTGAGCTCATTACCGTCTTCACCACACATTTTTTTTTTGCTGGTGAAACTTGATTCACCGTCATTAAACACACCTGGCATCAGTTCTCTGTTAGCTGAGAGCAGTTCATCTAAAAGATTGGCTTTCTTTCACTTTATACGTTTCAAGTTCTCTACTAGGGGATACATCGGTATCGATGGCGGTATCCAGCCAATACTGCGTTCATTTACTTAAACTTTACATTTCCTTATAAAAACATACCAAGAGATAGAGATATTAGACTGATCGACTGATACCATGTGTCAGACACCATATGTACTGCTGGCAGTGAAGGAGGATCTGCTCACTACATGGATAGAAAGGCTAAATCTCTTTACATTGACTCGACACTGAAAGTAAAGAACGTTTTTGTCCTCTCCTGTAAAGGTACCATTTTGGAGATTTGCTGGAATGGTGACACGATATCAGTCTTCAAGTGACACTATTGACAGCAGCCTATGTAATTCCAAAATACACAGAGAGGTTGGAAAGTGGTCATTTAAAAGTAAACTGTGTGTAAGATAAAAACTGGCCACTGGCCCTTTAAGAGCGTATCAGTGCCTAGAAAGCCCGGGGCCATGGGTTTCCAGTGTCCCGTCCGCTTTGTTTTCAGCCAGCAAAAAGGGGCAGAGAAAATCAAAGGGAGGTGACAGTGACAGCGCCCTGGAGCCCAGTGCGCGTAGGTAGGTGTGCCTACTCACAGCAGTTGCTGGAGGGCTTTAATTCCGGGAGGCTTAGCAGTTTTGATGGGCTTAATAAACAGATGCACATGCTGAACTGAACATGTTGGAATCTCTGTCTCCCCACTGACTCACAATTACACAAATATGCTCCCACTCTCTGACAGACAGTCTCTCCGTTTTCTCTCACTAGCCGTGACAGGATCAGGAATGCTACACCCAGCTCACACACACCCACCCACCCCCCTCCTTCCAACACGCACACACCCTAGAGTGCCCTGCCCTGGCCTGCAGGTATAAGAATTTCTCACTTTGGCGCACGTACTTACCTACCTGTAGGGCACACTTTTGTAACTGACATGGCAATTCAGTCAGCCGTCTCGGCCTCGCCCTTATGATGCAGTCGAGGATATGACTCAAGAGTCTATGCACACACACACACACACATACATACATACACACGCACACAAACATACAAACACTAACCTCTCTATTAACCCCGTGACCTGTACTTATGATTACATTTTTCATCTTAATGCTTATTATTATTAAGTTACTACTCAGCACTATGTAAGCTCTCCGTACAAACAGTTACTTGCATGCATACTTGTATGTTTCCACGCCCCCTCGCTTTGAGCACTGATTCCGTTAGCTATTGTCCAGCACAAGTCAAATTTTGGGATGGATACGTAGAAGGTTAATCCGTAAGAGAAGACAGGCTAACAAATAGTTTTACCAAACAAGAAACAAAGTGTTCTATTAGAAGTAAACAGCAATTTTAATGGTTTTATGCAAAAAAAAATGAGACAATGAAACAAATTAAAATGAAAAAATGCTGTTAATCTGGTCAGTAAGTCTCAACGTGCTGGGAATAACACTAAGAAGTCCCTTAAATCAGTCGTTTTATAGGTGCCATCATCCATCTTTACGCTAAATCAAGACTGGCGGTGAAAGAATTTAATAAATCCATCCGTTAAAAATATTCAGTTCTTGTTCATTTCTACTTGACTCTAGTTTATTTGCACCTATTCTAATGTTATAAGCTGTTTGTACAATACTGCTCAGATGAATGGTGTGTTCAGGTGACTAAGACTTCTGCACAGAACTGAACACCTTTTAACATAACTCTAATAATACTTATTTCTAATTATGAGTATTTCTAATACTCATAGACACATATCCAAGTTATTCTTCGGTCTACTATAAACTGAGCAGCATTCAATTACACATGAATTTAACTGCGCTCCTAACGAACTCCCGAGGAATCTGTCCATTAAACTCTGTTACAAATTTACAGCATTTTGAAGTGTTGGTGCAACTTGAGTTGGACAACATGACAATATTTTATCATTATCATGATCAATTATGTCCCAATATGCCTTTCTGAGTACACTACTGATCTTAAGTAGTTAAAGAACAAAGACTAACTACATGTCTCATTACAAAGTTAGCATAATTAGGCCTGTTTAACTATATTTAGTGCAGCTCACAAACACTGAACACAACTCATTACAGCTGTAGGGCTATTATTGCTAGGGTTGGGAGAAAAACAAATATTGCATTGATACATAGATGCCAAGTATTGATACTTTATTACATAAACTGCAAATACAAATTTACCTTTTGGTACTAAAATTATAAAATCAGTAGTTTTTTTGGTCCACTAGAAGGTGATGAGGTGTTTCTCTGGTGAGGTCAGCAGAGGGAATGATCAACAGAGAAAGTGGGTCAAAACAAAAGACAGAGGTTTTGGACATGTGGACTTATCAGACTTGTTACACAAAGTGTGTTTTTTTTCATTGGGGACATAAATTGCAGTTAAAAAGGGGTATATGTATATATATATATGTTATCCCAATACTCAGCATACCGCAAAAATGTTTAAAACCACGATAACATCATATCATGACTGAAGTATCGTGACAATATCATATCGTCGAGCCTTTGGTGATTCCCACCCCTAATTATGATTACTGCAGTGTGCCACTACAGTTCCTGTCTTGACTCTTCTAACTTCTTACAACTCAGAAAAACTAAATCTTGTATAAAACTGGGATCAAAATTACTGTTCATTGAAACTGATGCTACAGTAATGACGACAGAGATTAGGTGGAACATGCTGGATTATCCTTTAAGGGGTTAAAAAATGCAATTGTAGCCAATTTACTCAATCATCCCCCACAAATGAGACATACTTAAGTGCTTGGTGTAGGCACGCTTTGAACCCAAAGCTCATGTCTAGAAGGAGAAGCGGTTACGCCACAGGGCACCTTGCTCTCAACTAACACTGGTGAACTTTAGGCACAACACTGTTTGGAGGATAAGCAAGCATGCATCAATACTTTGTGTACACACCGGAGGTCATGCATAGGTGAGTAGCAACAAGGTCCATTCAAGCAGTTTCATGCACGTCAGTCCAGGTTTGTATGGTAAATCATTTTCCGTCTATTTAAGTATAATTATGAGGACAGTAATCTCCCTTTTCTTCAGTTTTCGGGGGAGCTAATTTGATATAACACTCCTGGTTCTGCTCCGTGGCTGCACTGTGACTGGCCACACCTATCGTTTTGGGGCTTTAGACCAAATGGAGCCCAAAACAACAAGAACAGTGCCACCAACAACCATCAGTTCTTATGATAACATGTACTGCTTAGTACATACTGGATGTACTAAGACGTTCTACTGCGGTTCTGCAGAAATCTCTGTCCTAGATCTTGTGGTTTTTCCATTAAAGCTGCACTATGTAAGTTTTGAGTATCTATCTAGTGGAAATGTGGTATTGTGGATAACGTGTAGAAGAACATTCGGTGTCATCCTTCAGACACCTTGCCCCGAGTGAAAGAGGCTGATGATAGTGAGTGTGTTGAAAGGAGTATTTGAAGAGAACCCAGTCAAAAGTTGGTGAAGGACTCTTCTACTCTAGCCATTACTTCACTGGAGCAACAGCACTTTTACTTCAGTGTGGTTTCGAGCTCCTCTACCCACTTCTGGCCACTCTGCTTGCCAGACTGACTCTCTCTCTCTCCCTCTCTCTCTCTTTCTCGCAGGAAAACAGCAGGTTGGCTCTGGCAGCGTCTCTATCCTGTTGCCCGTCTGTAGGCTTCAGGAATGAATCACAGCCTTGCTCACACATTCCTTCACTGAGCGCCTGGTGCTAGTGCCTCAAACAGGTCTATTCGAGTTTATTCCACCATTTGAAGCCACCAGACCGTTAAAAACTGACCTATTGTCATCATAGGACATAAAACTGGACTACCTTTTAACCCGCACCCTTAACAATCTCTATGTCGGATCCCATTTCAGTTCCTCACTCTCATAACCCAACGACTTAGAGGAAAGGTCTAACGAACACATTTGCCACTCACCGCAAACGTAGTCAGTGTGCTGAGATACGCTGTGTCCAAATTTCATTTCTTTAGCTTAGCTTAGAACTAGGCAAGGCTAATGTTGCTAATGCACAGTAAACTCAATAGTCACCCAAAAAACACAAATCATTTAGGTGAAAATACATGCCCAAAACTTCACGCGACCTGAGCAAACCTCATCCAGGTCTTCATTAAGGTTGTGCAGACTTGTTATTGTGGTTTGAAAGAAGAAATAAACAAAGCTACAGTCACCCACTTCAGACAACAGGGTCGGTATTCACAAACCACCCCAGGAGTAGGACGGACTCAGCAACTGTGACAATGACTGACATAAATACTTATCAGTCTGATTCTGCTCTACGTATATCAGCTCTGGTGTTGTCTGAAACGCCTGTTTTGTTTGTTTTTCTTGTCCACAGGAAATCAAGGGTCGCTCTGAACCACATAAGCAACCACATAAGTGATTTTAATGAAGACCTGGATGCAGATTGAGCAGAATGAAAGAAGGTTTGGTGAGGCATGTTTGCATAAAAGAGTTTGGCTTTTTGGGTGACTATTGAGTTCTCCTCTTTGTTAGCTTCTTCAGCCTAAAAGCTCCGGTTCTTAACTCAAGGAGCAACATTTGGACTCCAAACTGGCTGGTTTGAGCAGAAAATTATCTCTACTTGATTTTTTGTCTAAATAATTGCTTCCCAGAAATCTTCACAGTCGTCACCAAACAATACGTATTAACATGAACATTAAATAATAGGAGTAATAGGAATAAAGAGGTGAAGGAATGGCCAGATAAAGGCGTGGGTCCACTTGATCAGGGTGGGGTTCAGCACTGACTGTACACAAGCTGAATTCAGTGATAGAATTCTGGTTGAAGTAATTATCGGCTGAGATTGCAGAGTGCAAACTAAACCACCCTCAAGTTACAGCACTGTTGCTTCTATGGAATAACAAGTGGAAGTCCTCAAGTACTGAGGACCGCAGTGGGACTTTTCAGTGCATCCAGCATCTATCAGCATATGTTTGCCGTGCACTGTTCCTCTCTTTCTGTCTAAACCAAATGGTAAATCCAAATAGAGCAGCATGAGCAGCAGCAAAGTGGTCCAGGAGCTGAACCAACAGAAAACAATGAAACTAAAACCCCGAAAAGAGGATTAGAAACTCCACTGGAAGCCTAAAAATGGACCAGAGGAGATCTATTATCTGTTATAAATAAAAGTATTATCATTGAATAATGCTCAGATTAAATTCTCAGAAAAGCACAATTCAAACTGTACTTTAGTACATGGAAGTGAGTAAACGGATGCTCCACCATGTGAGGTTCCGTTTGGTCCAACACAATTCCAGGTATTTGGTAGACCAGAAGGATGATCAGAAATAACGAATATGATCTGCATTTTAGTAAGTACAACGTAATATCTGTTCTGTAAGACGTCTTTTCAGCACACAACAACAGTACTCATGAATAAAGTGGGCCCATTAAAGAAGGAGTCTTCGAAAAACTGTTCACAGTGGTGGTGGTGGTGATGGGAACAGGACATCTGAAGAGTTCAGAAGCCTCCAACAGCTTGCTCACAGAAAGTTATTACATTAAACAGCTATGAATATGCTGCCTGATGCCTCGGACAATGTCTTATGACAGCTTTATGACAAAAGTTTGGTCTAAAATGTATTTTAGTCCACTAATGTTAGTCCGCTCATGGCGGAGGGATACACAGAGAGTGTCGTGAGGCAAAATAGTCCCCAAATAACTACTTATTTATCAGATTTACCAGTATTTTACCATCATCAACATTACATACAAAGCTCAGAAGACGTGTGTAGGTTCACTGGTGGTTTTGATAAGAAATAAAATGTATACATTTGTGTTGTTGAGCATGGTGACCCCTGGTTCCCATTATCACCACCACTGTAAAGACATCAGAGGCCATAAGTTTCTGTATAGTGAATTATTTGACATCAAACCACTCTGAAGGACTCACATCTCAAGCACTGGAGTATTCAGGAATTTTAAAAAGTTGGGTGGAATTCCCCTTTAAAGTCATCTAATACCGGGATATACTCAGGAAACAACACACATGCAAGCCCTAACTTGGGTGCAACCTGTCAGCTCAGTGCAGAACTAACCTAGCTGAACGACTGACTGTGTGTGGAAGACAAGAGGCAAGTAAGTCTACACATAAACATAATAAACTTTAAAACGTGCAGGTCCTGCACATGCAACCTGCTCCAGCTATCAGGGGTCGTTTATCATACCTGCTTTAGTTTTCAAAAAAAAAGCTACATGCAAACAGATGCTTACATTCTCTTATCAGTCGGGATCAGCTGCCGGTGCATGGCGAGAGAGAAGCCGAACAGACTGTCACTGTCCCCGCTCTTCTTGATGACATTGTCCGTGTCCAGGTTGAAAGACCAAATAAGCCTGAAGTCCACCAGAAACAGTAGCGAGAAGGTAACGGTCCAGTGAAGCGCCATGGCAGCTGCGCTCAGGTCTAGTTCGGCTTCGTCTTTGGTCCTTTTGCCTTCTTTTCGGCTCTTATCTCTGGTGCTGATAAACCTTGCAAGCTGAGATGTGACTGGAGGTTTTTGCTGGTGAGAAGACCCGCCTGAGTCGACTCCACCCCGCAGCCCGCTGCTGTAACGGCCGCGCCCTTTAGCCTACCTGTTGGCTCTTGGAGCGGGGAGCGGGGAGCGGGTGTCGGGGGGGTGGGGGGGTGCCGTGGCCGGATGTTTGTTTTGCTAATCCCGCTAATTCTTCGCTTTCGTGAAGCTAGCGCGTCTTAAAAGGGAACTCCGGTGAATTTTCCAACACTTCTGCGTGATTAAACCATTAAGATGCGAACAGAGGCTGGTTTAAATGGGGTTATACAGTCACAGTTTTGGGAACCAGACGTCTGAACAGTTTAAAGGTGCTCAAAGCTAACTAGCTAACTTGGTTATCAATGCGCTGCCTGATAACTAACCTAAAACGTATGTCTCTTAACGTTCCATTAGACGGAGGGATACAGGCAGGGTGTCGTAAGGCAAAGTAGTCCTATATTTTCTCCCGCTTAATCACTGTTTTGTCATTATTAACATTACATATAAAACTCAAAAGACGAATGTAGGTTCACTGGTGGTTTTGGACAGTAAATAAATTGGCTATATTAGTGTTGTAGAGCATGGTGACCCCTGGTTCCCATCACCACCACTGTGTCCATTCGATGCGATACCAAGTAATACCAAAGCTAATATCCCGATACCAGTACTGATACCGCTACTTTAAAGTATGTACTTTTCAGCATTGGTAAATGGTAAATATGAACACAATTGAAACAGAAAGTCTTAAATGTTATTATTATTAATAAATTATTATTAATTATTATTAATAATTAATATTACTGTGACCATTAAATATACTTTCAGAAATTCAAGTTCTTTCTTTACTTCTTTTTTTAGTAGCATCACTAAACAAAATTCACATCAGTGTTTAATAATGTCCAGATTATAGATTAATTGAACTAGTTTTTATGCCAACTGAAAATTCAGTATTTAAATTACTGTGTATTAATTGGATTAATGTTTAGAAAGCTATATTTTGAATAGTTACAGAGGTAGAAGGCAGAAGGAAAAGTAGCTCCTATACTACATCATTTACAGCAGCACTTTGTTTGAGACATAGTTTACACACCCATCCTACTAAATAAATACACCAATGATACCGATATTTTTGCACCAGAAACGATTCTCAAAAGTTAGCGCCGGAATCGGAAGTATCGATATTCAGGTATCACTGTGCCCATCCCTACTCTGAATGGCCTTGTTTATATCTCAGCTATTACATTTATCGAATATTTGTTGCTGGGAAAGGACAAAATCTCTTTAACTAAATTTTAAACTGAAAAATTATGCTTTAGTGATGCTTATGTTTACTTTAGAGTATTGCACCTCAAAAGAGAATCCCACCAATTTTTCAATTTCAGAGTAAAACAGTCTGTGAGATGGTTTATTATGTAGAAACTTAAGCTCAGGCTCTTGATTTCTTTACAGTGAGGGAGTCATTTTGCCATATAACACCCTGCATGTGTCCCTCCACCATGAAATACATTAGTCATAATTGATTAAGATACATTTTAAGCTAAATTGTTGTCATAAAACTATCATAAAACAGTGTCTTAGACATCAGGCAGTCTATATGTCTAATCATTTCATGTATTTACTGTCTATGAGTTAGATTTCAGAGGCATTAAACTTCATACGTGATTGTGGGCCTCAGGTTTCACAATGAGTTTATGATCAGAAATAAGCAAGTTCCATAATAAATTCAGTCTTTAAAACAAAGAACTTTCCAGATAAACACTGCAAAAGGAAGATCTGGATCAAAACGTGTGTAAGAACTCCATGTGTTCACAATTACACAATTTTCAGTTGAACCAGGTCTAGTTGATCATCCAAGACACATTTGGTGTCCAAATGCAGCTTTTTTAGTTCAGCACTGGAGCTACTAGATTCTGTAGACTTGTTGATGTGGTTTTGGACGCAGTATGACTTACTGCAGACCATAAAAGTGAAAAACTTCACCGCTTAGCAATATGCAACAAGCTAACAGTTCAACAAGCTAACAGCTAACAGTGCTCCAGCACTAAACTAAAAACTGGCCACATCTGATGTGGAAATGTGTGGAAATATGACTTACATTGCTTTAAATCCTAAATATTAAGAAAAAAACAACAACTTAACCACTTAAAAGGCATTGTTAGCATTAGCTACCAATCAACATGACATGCTACAAAACTTGCTTATTGTTTATAAAAGATTAGCAGCAGTTAGATAGCAGCAGTGAAACCAGACATAATACAAAGGACAACGTGAACGTCCCACGTGTTTTAGCTCCACATGAGCCTGTACACTTGCACGTCTTTTCAATTAAGACGTCAATAAGATTTCTTTCAAAAGCAGCAGCAATTTGTAGGTTTGGGCTTCATGCGTCCAAGGCTTTAAACAAGCGGGGCAGCAAAACAATGGGAGCTTTGTGGTCACCTACAAGAATAAATCTGCACTCCTCTTAGCCAAGTAATGGATAGAGACACAGAGAGACAGACAGAAAGAGATAGAGAGAAAGAGAGAGGGAGAGAGAGAGAGAAGAAAAAGAAGAGTAGGGGATGAGGCACGGAAAGAAAGAAAAGCAGCCACACAACCTTTACGGTGTATAGTGCCATAACAACATAACAGTGCCAAAATAAGATTCCTCAGAGCTACCCAATCACTTTCGGTTCCCTTTCCCTTCCTGTTCATGGTTCCTTAAAGAAGTCAACTGTGGCTTCACTCCAGAGAACCCTTAGTGGCACCTTCAGGATGTAGTGGCACAAGAGCACAACCAAAATACGTAAAAAGTCGGTCCACTTTCCATAAATACCGGATCCTAGATTGTTTGTATCCATTCTATGACCGATAACTGACCTAACAGGACAGACAGGGACAAAAGCAAGTGATCTTTTACCTGCTAAAGCTAATAAACACAGACATACAGAGAGTTAGCGCCAGGCTGTTTGGAGTGCATGTCTGGGGTAGTTTTATTTTTTTGCTTACTAACTCAATCAGCAGAGATACAACAGGGCACGTGGACACGGTCATATGCGCTTCATTGAGAGCAGATATTTTAAAGCTTTAATTATCTCCTTTGACCTTTACAGTGCCTTTAATAAGACCCTGGCAAATATATGATGCCATTTGCAGATAGCATATAATGAGATAACTGATGAGTTACTGAATACGATATAGGCCTAACAACGTTATAGCACTATTGAATATAAGGTTTAATGGAGAGCGGGTCACAACCTAACACGGGATCAAACAAGAGATTGTGCAGATTTGGCATGAAGACCTTTTGCACCTTTTGTTTTTTCATCATACAGAATTTATAGTGAGAGTCCAGACTAAAGTTAAGCATACTGTTCAACCAAAGCGCGTTTGTGAGCTGGATTAGTTTTCCAAATGATAATACGCTATATGCTAATTTGTAAGAGGTTCGACTGTCCAGTTCATATCTGTGTAATTTCCCCAAATTAGCCTGCATCAAAATGTCCTAGCTCGGATGTTCACTTCAATATTAGAATCGTTAGCAATTTTAGCAATGTTAGAATAGCATTAGGCAAGATGCCAAATGCCACCCAACAGGGCAGAAATGACACTACCCTATGAGAGGTACCTCTGTTTAGGACATTGACAGAAAACGTAGTGGATCATAATAGTCCTGTTTAGAGTTCTGACTGTGGTGTAGTAGGGATGCAACGGAGGATCAGCATTTTGGGCCCTGCTTTCTGAGTTTTCCTGGTCTTCCACTAATTGACAGAGTTGTTTTTGCTCCTAGACACTTTCATTTCACAATAATAGCACTTACAGTTGGCTGGGGCAGCTAACTCTTCAGTACAACCCATTCTGCTCCCAGTGTTTGCCTTTAGAGACTGTATGACTATGGGCTTGATTTTGTGGCTGGTGTGGCGCAACAGATAACACTACTAGCTGCCAGTGAACTACCACCCCATGTAAGACACTGGGGTTTGATTCCCAGTCTGGGTGACTGCTGTGCTACACTAATAAGAGTCCTTGGGCAAAACTCCTAACACTGCATTGGCCTTATGATTTACCTTGTAAGTCGCTCTGGATAAGAGCTTCAGTTAAATGCCGTAAATGTAAATTTTATATAACTGTTAGCGATGGCTGAAACGCCTGAGCTCAATAATTAGGAGGTGTGTCCTCATACTTTTGGCCATATAGTGTGTGTGTGTGTTTTGACAGTGACAGTTTTTTAGGGTAACACTTTTACTACAAAACAATGGGATCTACCTGCTCACAATGTGCCCATTAGATATAGGGATGCAGTCTCAGTTCCTACTCTAAAAGATAGGGGCGTGGCTAAAGTATGCTCTGCCTATGGACTAACATTTGTTGAATAAAGCTTTGTTATTAAAAAATATATTTGACTTTTAAAAGAAGTTGAAAAGATCTTTTTTTAAAAAAACAACAAAAAAAAATTCAGTATTGTTTATTTGTTTGTTTGTTTAATTTTTATTTTTCATATTGATGTTTTGACACAGGCACCAATAGAAGTTGCACTATAAAATATTATTTAATGTTATGCTGACACAGTCATCGTTCATTCGTCTCTTTCTCTCTCGTTCACTCTCTCTCAGGTGTTGAAATGCTGTAGTGCTGCAGGCTATGAGTGTTCAGTTCAGTGAGACAGGGTGTGGACCTCAATCTGAGCCAGCAATCATATCTACTCCTTCATCAGCCCCATCGTCATTCGCTCTGTCTCTTCCTCCCTTTTCAGTTCACCTCCTGAAAGACGCCTCTCCACTTTCTCACCCTCTTTTCCATGTTTCCAAGTTTTTATTTTATACATTTCTAACAGTACATGATGATGAACCATAAACAGACATATAGTAAGAGGAAATAAAGGTCCATTATGAATAGACTGCAGCATAATCAGTGTGAGAAATACTTATTCAGGGTATTCGGTGGGAGTCTTGTGTTGGCTGGCTGTTAACTCACTCAACACAGCGGCACTGATGCAGCACTTCAATGGAAATACAATGGTGGTTTAACAGTTCTTCTTTGGAAACGCCCTTTTCTAGTTCCGTCATGTGCTCTCCACACATTAATCCAGATTTTTGTCCCTCCTTTCTGTTTGAGAAATTAATAACAATTCACTTTTCCATCAAACTCTTGGGGAATTGTGCAATTGTCCAATTTACTGATATGTTACAGCATGTTGTAAAGTTTGCCAGAGGTATCCAGGGGATAATTACAGTTACTAGTCTATGAAAGACCAACTGGGTGAGCATGTTTGCTAAAGCGGCATTCTGAGGCAAATCAGTGCTCCAGCTATAGGTAGTTAAGAACACCAAAGATAGAAGCTCACTGATTGGTGGGTGAGCTAAACAATGCCCTTGAATTTGATTGTCCCTGAATGAAATTGTCTATTTTTCCCCAACGTGATAATACATTTATTTTCAGGGCCCCCACATAAGTTTGATTCTGAGATATTCATTGGGTCCAAGAGGTTGATGGGGGGTCCCAGACCCCCGAGGACCTAAGAAAAATCACAAAGAAATAATAATTACTTTGTAAAATAGAAAAGGTCAATAAAAACTAGAACAGTGAATGTCCTTCAGGGGGATTGCGCAGCTTAAGCAGTTGCTAGAGTGTTGCTTAATGATCGCTAAGACATTTTAGGCAATAGTGGCTATAGCATTCCAGGTGGTTGCTAGGGTTGCTATGATTCCCTGCATGGTTAATAGGTGTTACTACCAGATATGTACCACCCAGACTTAAGTTGGGTGCACAAACTCTTGCCCCATATTCATTCCTATTGGGAAAAATGGCCATTTAATTCTAAATGCATGAAAACTGTATACAAGCACACCAATCCTGATCAGACTGAACATTCCAGTGTTGAAACCTTGTCGACATTTCGAAAAGCAGACTAAAATCCAGTAGAAGAATAGACTGTAGGATAACAGTAGTGTTGTGCATCACTAATATTTACAGTAATAACAGCAGAAGTAATGATAGCAAATGATAACAACATAAACAAACAACAGTGCAACAGTAAGGAGTACAAGAGGGAACAAATCCCAGGAATATGGTTATCCGGTCGAAATTCCAGCATTTAGAGTAAAGCCATTCAGTGATCTCTCAGTGTGTAAGATCAGATTTAGCCCCACTGTTTGATTAGAAGAAGAAATTAAACAGGGGTGTCTTACGGGGGGCTCCTCTCCTCTACTCCTCCATGTCACTTTACTTGTAAACAGTGAGGAAACAGAGCAGCTCTAGTTAAAAGTCCTAGCCCGTCATTTCTATACCAGAGAGGGCGGGATTGATTGGATTGATCCGGCCAGCAGGCAGTAAACAGGTATGACTAATGCATGAGGGTTAGACCCACTGTCGCTACGGAAACCAAAGCAATTCCACTATACAATGACCCGAGGCTGAAAAATTCAGTTTAAAGAAATTCAGAGGTGAACTGAACACATTAGTTTGGCAAGCCCAAATTACAGTTACCATTACAGTTACCTCTAGCTCCAAATGAAGTTCAGTTTACTGATTAGACCTTTAATTTACGGTTAATTCACTGGAGGGTGTGTGTGTGTGTGTGTGTGTGTGTGTGTGTGTGTGAAGGCATGTTTCCCCTGTGTTTAAAGCAAGAGCAGGTCTATTGATCTTTCTTATTGTCGTCCTTCTGTTGATTTATTGACAGCTAATTGATTTCTCTCTCAGCACAAATCAACAGTATTATGTGTCAGCATACATTCACACACACACACACACACACACACACATATCTGTAGCATGTCCCCGATGACCCTTCCAGAGCCCCCATTCCAAAGACACACACACACACACATGCTCATCCCGTGCAGGTAGCAGTAGAATATGAATGAATTCTCCAGCTGGTACACATATTAAATTGTCAGTGTGACAGGTTTACACAATTCCCCCCTCATCCCAAATACAGTCGATCTGTCAGGACTTGTTTGGGGTCTGATGTTCGCTTCTTTACGTTAGCACTGGAGCTACAAGATTGCTACCATGTTTCCTATCACTGTATGAAGTCAGCACTAGGTTTCCTTGCTTGTTGAATTCACCATATTATGTTTTTTCAAGCTAGCGTGTGAGCTCATTATATCTGGAAATCTATATGTGGGGAGAACATCTAAATGTTTGTTGTGTTTATTTTGTTTTACTGAACGTGAAAATTCCATGTTGCAGTCAGGACCACTAGAGGTGAGAGTTTGTAGTAGCCGACTCCAGCAACATTATGTGGCAATGAAATGAAATGTTCATACCAGGAACAATAAATGATGATACATTTTAGCAAATTAGACTGATATGGGCAATATTTATTGAGCTACACATACAGAAGTAGTGTCTCTCACGCAGCATGCATACATCTCGGCATGGAGTTGTAGAGGTTCTGTCCTGTGGTGTCCTGTGATAACCCATCCCATGCAGCTTCAATATTCTCACACAGTTCCTGAAGTTTTTGCAGTAGGGGGTGGAGGTGGAGGTGGAGTGAAAACCAGGCCTTCTGGACGCATGACAACAAACCGTTGGTGCTGACCATGGTGCCTTCACACACGGATTCGTTGGTCGTCTCCACCAAGACAAAAACGGGACTCATCACTGAAGATGACCCGCTGCCATTCTGAGTCACTCCATAATAGTCTGGCACGACACCATTGCATTCTTTGGTGACACTGACGTGGTGTTAAGGGCAGTCGTCGTAATGGTCTGCGTGCATGTAGTCCTGCATCGTGCAGCAGTCTGCCAATGCTGCTGGCACTAACAGGATGGCAAGGAGGGCATCACTGCCCACTGAATGCCCGCAATTGTGGCTGTTCAGTCAGGTACAGCATTAAGGCCCATCCTTGCTTACGTCACATGCACGGCAGAACGTGAAACTTGAATCATTTGCATGTCTCACACATGTCAGACCTACTTACCAAGTTTCATTCCTGTCAGTTGTTTCCTTTGGGGTGCAACTACTTGTGCAACTACTCTTTTGATGATTGAGTGTACATATATATTTATTCACTGTGACTGAAATGTAGCATGTAATACCTCTATGAGCACATATAACAGCTGTGATTGGATTTGGCATGGACTGGACAAGTTTTTGGATGTAGGCCACATCAGTGTTCAGCCACTCTTGCATCAATTAATTGTGCAGTTGGGTCAGATTTGGTGGATGCCTCCCCTGACGTTTTACTGGTTGTTCCAGGTTGTTCCCACTGGTTTTTGGATTGAAGTCTGGTGGATTTTGCGAGCCAGTCCAGTCACATTTGCAGCCCTGTGAATGTGAGAATTGTCATCATGGAATACAGTGATAGGTATGTTATGTTCCTCGGTAGATGATCAGCAAAAGGCAAAACCTGGTTGTCCAGCAGCTCAGTGTAGGTGCTGTGGTTCAAATGTACTGCCCTCTCAACCAAAGAACCCATTTCTGCAGAATTAAAACCCCCCCAGAACATCACAGAGGTGACTCATTTTTGCCCAGCGAGATATATATATATATAGTGGCAGCGGTGGGGTGGAGTCGCTGCCTTTCCCTCAGGTGTGTGGGATCAGAAAGTGGGGTGTCGTGCCTTAATAAATCACTGTGGAGAGAGAGGATGGATGTGTGGCCTTAACACCACACGCTGGTGCAAGCGAGCCTCAGGGTTGAGGGCTAAGCAAGCCAGATTTAAGTTGTGTTTTTGGTTTGTTTGATAATTTATGTGTAAATGAAGCAAACTGGTTGACTTCTTGGGCCTTTTACGGTCTTGTGTACTTGGCTCCTCCTCCAGCCGGGTCACTACATGTGCATGTGTGTTAGAGAGAGACAGAGACAGGCAGTAAGTACAACAGCAAGCTGAACCCTCAACACACACACACACCCACACACATACACACCCTGCAAGAGGGAGTCAGAAATACAGAGGGTCAGTGCCATGGCAACAAGAAACAATGCTGGAAGAATGTGTAGCCAGAATGCACGCTTGGCAGAGTGTTCGCTCGAGTGTGTTCAAGACTGCCCTTCTTCACCAAGGTTCATAAACTTTCACCAGTCAATGTAGAATCTCCACACTCTTCTTCTTCCGCATGAACAAATACGGACTGCGAAAACTGAGAAAGAGAACATGGAATCATGGAAAACTGTCTGGAGGGGACATTCATCTAACACAGGATATAAGGAAATGTGTGTTTGCTGCTTCTCTCTAGTTTTTTACCAAGATTCGACAATGAGAGGAAATCAGGAACATTCTGACAGCATGAGGACATTATGATGATCACTTTCATTTATTTATGTATGCAGATTTCACTAGAAATGACAGGACATGACCCAAGTGCCCTTAAGCAAGACATCTAACCCCCAGTCTCTCCCTGGGCGCTGTGGCTAGTGTTCGGGCTGCTCCGGGCTAGTGTCTATGTGGGTGCTTCACTACACGGATGGGTTAAACACAGAGGTCAAATTCTTCCGTGTGCAGTCACAATTGGTCAGTGGTTCTAACAACTTCTAACAAATTCACTCAATCATTCATTCATCCTCTGAGACTTCTGCTCATTGGCCAGAGGGCAGGATACATCCTGGACAGGCCGTCAGCCCATCACAGGGAGAGCTTCGTGGAATGGGTTTCCATGGAGTTTGGTGTGGAAGAATCTGACTTGCCTGCACAGAGTCCTGACCTCAACCCGATAGAACACCTTTGGGATGAATTAGAGTGGAGACTGTGAGCCAGGCCTTCTCGTTCAACATCAGTGTCTGACCACACAAATGTGCTTCTGGAAGAATGGTCAAAAATTCCCATAAACACATTCCTAAACCTTGTGGAAAGTCTTCCCAGAAGAGTTGAAGCTGTTATCGCTGCAACAGCATAATTAAGGGGATGTCACTCAAGTTCATATGCGTGTGAAGGCAGGCGAGCGAATACTATATAGACCAGCCTGACATATAGGCTAACAGGCGCCTCCGGTAACATTTGGGGTCAGGCCAAATGGTTATTAAAGGACAAAAAAATGCATGTTTTTATGTTTTTCTTTTCAGAGGATGACGAGTAGATTCTGTCATGTGTCTTAAAGAAAAATGGATGGTTAACACTTTACTGTAGGGTCCTCTTCATAAGGCTTGTGGCACCCACATAAGCTTGTCATATCCCGATCAGCATCATCTGGCACAAAGGCTCCATTAGTTAACTGCAATCAAAATTTGGTCAGTGTAAATTTTAAAGCATTTACAGCCTTTCATGTAGGGTTATGTCAGGACATGCTTATGTATGTGTCATATAGCCTTATAAACAGTATATTATAGTAAAGTGTTATCAAAAAACACCTTAAATAATCAGCATGCTCTTAGAAATCAAGTGTACATATGGGGGATATTGATGCCAGGATTGAGTACCATCAAAGACTTGGAAATAGGCCTACCAGTTTTCCAACTTGCACTCAAATGGCGCTCAAGATCATATTTACAAGTGAGAATTTGTAAATTCTCACTTGTAAACATGATCTTGAGTGCCAAGATGTTCGGAAACATATGTATTCTAGATCATACATCATCCCAACATGTAAAATGGGTGATCTAGGTCTCCAACAAGTATATATATATGGTTCAGTTGGTAGTTAGTTTAAAGGACCCATATCCTACAGAACTTAATTTTCCATGTTTGAAATTGTTTTGAATTCATTTAAATTTGAAATCATTTAAATGTATCTACCGATACTGCATACATCTGTTTAGCTCCACCCATTCACACTGACGTTATAAGGAGTGTTTCAACAGACATTCAGAACAGAGGTTCATTTAGAGGAACCTGGAAATGGAATATACACAGATATCTTTGTGTCTGTCGGTGTGTGTGTGTGTGTGTGTGTGTGTGTGTGTGTGTGAGAGAGAGAGAGAGAGAGACAGACAGAGAGGAATTGGATGTTCCAACTTCCAGTCTTTATTCAATCTCCAGTGCAAAGCATTCTGGGATATGCTGTTTCTCTCCTACCTCTTTTGGCTTTCACACTAAAGAAAGGCCATATTGAGAACAGCACTGGAACAAAATCAAAGCCCCAGTCGGAGCTGTTGAGACAGCGCCGCAGCACTTCTCAGACTACCTTTGAGTTTACTAACAGCAAGCTTGAATATAAACTGTGTAAATGTCAGGAGGCGCAGGCTTGTTGTTGTTTGAAAGCCTGCGTTGTTAGAGTACCAACAAAAAAAACCTGCAGGGAATTTTAACTGAAGTTTAGACAAATTATTGCAAAGTGGGTGGGATGCATTTTTCACATAGCCTCAAGGCAAACTCCCTAAAGCTTAATTGATGTTAATATTTTCATATCAAAGGAGTACGAGTACAGTGTCAGGGGAAAATGTGGGCGTTTTGGCCAAATATGGTCCCAGTTCAAGTGTGTATGAGGTAAAGAACAAGAACAAAGGTTTCGGCTCAAACGTAAATAACGTCAAGGTAAATGGAATGTAATTCTGTTTGAACAAGGTTTCTAATTGATGGCAAAACCCCCATTAAACCTCAAGAGAAGTTACATTTCAGATTGTAATTCTGTACGTATGTGAAAGCTCACTCTGTTAGGACATATGAGGTGCAGGGTTTCTGTGTCTTTCTGTGACATTTCAATGTGAAAATTTAAATGAATATAATCTGAAATTAACAGTACGCTCTGTTAGGATGTAGTTTACATATTACAGACTGAAAATGAATTATGGAAGTCTGCCACTTGAAAAACAGGCCATAGTATGTAATAATATGAATAATGAATGTATAATGAGAGTTTCTCGTAATAATGACTTACTATCACATAATGATGAGAACATCTTCTCATAATAATTGTTGTAATTGTGGGATGGCAAGTCATAATTATGATATAGCTCTTCATAATAACAAACATGAGAAATCTTCTTTATATTATAACATACAGTATTTACAGTATGTAGTATTGTTGTGATATTGTGATTTGTCATTATTAGAAAAAATAAAATTATGAGACTATATATATTCTCTCATTTCTATATATACAGTATATATATATATAGATGGTGGCAGAAATGAGCCAAAATATAATGAGAAAAAATAATTCTGAGATAATAAAAGATATATTTTATATTTGAATAATTATATTTAATTTTATGTTTAATTATGTCATTATTATTTATACAGTTTATATATATTACACTGTATATATATATATATATATATTTTTTTTTTTTTTCTGGCAGAAATGGGCCTCCATAAAATGTCTACTTTCTGCACCTCAGTCTAACATTTGCTACACCCACATAAGCCACACTCATTTTTGGTTTGTAGTGATAAAGAAAGTATTGAGAAAGTCAAGGTACCAGTATCGTTGAGATGCATGTAGAACTGATAATATCTTGCACACCAAATAGGATTTTCTTTGGGGTGGTAAAAAAATACACTCGCCCTCTGTTTAATTTTATGATGTTTCGCAAGCAACATGAACTCTCTCGATCAGTCACAGTGATATGTAGGGCTGGCATGGGGGCAACCGTGCAGACAGATCGACTGTCCTAGGAGCTTTCTCTATTTAATAACATTAATAACAGATGATGTCTACAAAAGCCNCTGTATATATATATATATATATATATATATATATATATATATATTTTATTTTTATTTTTTTTCTGGCAGAAATGGGCCTCCATAAAATGTCTACTTTCTGCACCTCAGTCTAACATTTGCTACACCCACATAAGCCACACTCATTTTTGGTTTGTAGTGATAAAGAAAGTATTGAGAAAGTCAAGGTACCAGTATCGTTGAGATGCATGTAGAACTGATAATATCTTGCACACCAAATAGGATTTTCTTTGGGGTGGTAAAAAAATACACTCGCCCTCTGTTTAATTTTATGATGTTTCGCAAGCAACATGAACTCTCTCGATCAGTCACAGTGATATGTAGGGCTGGCATGGGGGCAACCGTGCAGACAGATCGACTGTCCTAGGAGCTTTCTCTATTTAATAACATTAATAACAGATGATGTCTACAAAAGCCAATATTCCAATATTCAGCATTTAATATTCATTGTAAAATCTAGAATCTCCATTGATGTTGAGCTTGTTGTGTTATTGTCTTGCTATCTGTCAACCAGTCAACCAGAGGGAGGAAGAGTTCCCCTTTCGAGTCTTGTTCCTCTCATGGTTTCCTCCTCTGGCTCTGTAAACAATGCTTTATATGGTTGTGACTGATTTCACCCTAATGTGATTTTAGCCAGTATTCTGCAGATCTTCTGAAGCCTGATGTTTATGGATTGCAGGCCGGTCTAGTGGAGCATAGTGGAAACTATGTAATGAGGAGGAAAGACATTTGACTAGACAAAAACAATAATGAATTACATCCTGCTTCACAGGCATGTGTCCCATCTTACAGTAGATCAGGGGTCATGTGAAAAGAGATTGTTACTGCTTGGCCCACATACAAAAGGAGGTCAGCTTAGTCTGTCAAAGGCCCTAACAGGGGACCTCGCACCATGCCTGCTGTGTGTTTGTGTCTCTGTGCAGGCTTCCCCAGATGTTCCCCGCTTCGCACAGAAGTCAAGACTTCCTTCCACTTGTTTTGGTCCGAGGCGAGTGGCCAGCTAGCCATTGTTTTTAAAAATAATTTAATAATAATAATAATAATAATAATAATGAAAAAGTCCCTCTGAGGAAGAAGAAAGACTGAGTAAGCAGCAAGTAAGAAGCAAGTCTCTGAAGCAGCATATTAGTCATCGGGGCATCTACAGGCACGCAGGGAGTGACACCGGTTAAAGGCATTCCGGTTTGGTGTGAAATGGTTCATTGTAGTTAAACCTGGTGACTCAGATTTCTTTACAGTGGTGGTGATGATAAAAAAAAAAAAGGTGGTCAATTTATTTGCCCCATGATGGCCTACGTCTATCCTACGTGCATCCCAGACTTCAAAAACACTTTTGACTTTGACCTTTGACTAAAATTGTTTTGCTTTGAGTTACCCTGTACCTGAATTATGTTTATTTTATTAAAACAAATGGAATTTTAATCACTAACAATCAAAAACATTCAAAACCCTACCAAAGCCTTACCAAATGTTTCAGTAGTGACTGTTTCAGTGTAGAACTCAAAACACTAGCTAGTACTTGACTAGCAACCACAGCTTCAAACAGTCATGCTCACATACAATCATCAATGTTTTTATTACCAAAAAAAAAAAAAAAAATCCTAATAGCTGATAATTAGTGTTTTGGTAGTGACAATTCTTAATGTTAGTTTAACTATGTTTATTTTGTTACAGTAAATGATGGAACATTCCATTTTATCACTACCTAAACCATCAGAACACAACCAAAACCTTACCAAATGTTTCAGCAGTGACTGTTTCAGTAGTGACAAGTGACTAGCGACAACAGTCATGCTCACATACAATCAAACAAAAAAAATCTTAATAGCTAAAAATGTGTGTTTTGGTAGTGACAATTCTTATGGATAGTTTCATTATGTTCATTTTATTAAAATAACTGATTGAACATTCCCTTTGATCACTACCTCAACCATCAGAACACAGCCAAAACATCATCAGACGTTCAGTAGTGACTGTTTCGGTAGGGACACTTTTGGCTCATTAAAACACTAGCCAGTACATGACCAGCAAACACGGCTTTGAATAGTTGTACAGACACAGTCGTAAATTATATTATATTATTATATGATATTATTATAATTATAATATATGTTGTACAAATTCACACTATCTCTAAGGGTTAATTGCTTGTTGTGAGTTGGCGTCATGCTGGTGGTGTGGTAAGCACAGTTTAGTTCTGGCTGATATATGGGCAGTTTTGATGACATATCGTCAGTCATCAAAGAGAATATCATCAATATCAGATCAGGGCAATCATCTCACTTTCCACCCACTCTGGTCAGCATACGCTCAGCTGACGTCCTTTACTTTCATATCCCAGAAAGCATAAATCCTTCCTAACAAATAGACAGAGAGAGAAAGAAATAGAGAGGGATAGAAAGAGGGAGACAGAAAGAGACAGACAAGGAGAGAGAGAGTGAAGTTAAAGTGAGAGAGACAGAAAGAGAGAAAGAGATGGAGATAGAAAGAGTGAGAGAGTGGGACCAGTTCAGTGTATGGTTAGGATCAGGTTTAGGGTTCACTCTTAAAGGTTTGGGAAATGGCTTCATCTCTTGGTATATGAAACTACTGTCTAAACAAAACCAAACCCCCAAATCTCAAAATCTCACTGAGAAACATCTATGACTCATTCACCAGCTAAGCTGCTTATCCTTCTGGGTTGTAGGCGGTGCTGGAGCCTATCCTTGTGCTCACTGGGCAGAGGGCAGGAAACACTCTGGACAGGTCCCCAGTCCATCACAGGAGAGACACACAGACATACACACTCACACCTAGGGGCCAGTTTAGCATCTCCAGTTCACCTGACTGTATGTCTTGGTACTGTGGGAGGAAACACACACAGACACAGGGAGAACAGCCAGGAATCACACCCACGACAGCGCTACCCACTGCAGCACCAATCTGCCCTCAGAAAAGCCCAGGCAAGAAACAATCACCAAACCCAAGTCATTTTAGAGTCATTCTACATTCATGTCTGCGCTGGGATAACATGCATTTCAGTGAAGCCATTCCTCACCAAAAGTCAAATTGTCCCAGTAAAACTGGGGCATTTCCAGCACGGCTCTAGAGCCTCCAGGAGCCTGGACTGGGGAGAGAACGTGAGGCTAGTTGTTCTTTTATGTGTCTTTGTGTTTGTTGATGTGTAA
Source organism: Semaprochilodus insignis (assembly GCA_034552555.1). NCBI lineage: Eukaryota > Metazoa > Chordata > Actinopteri > Characiformes > Prochilodontidae > Semaprochilodus > Semaprochilodus insignis. Next base: position 5,845,921 of record CM067495.1, read on the forward strand.
ATTCACCCAGATTTCCTTTCTCTGTCCCTGTTATTTGGTGTTAAAGGGAAAAGTGGCCCACCCATGTCTGAAAGTTCCTTCATCGTCCAACCAGTTTTCCCCGCAGTGCAAGACAACAAAGGAGTCACTCACTCACTCGCTCGCTCACTCACTCGCTCGCTTGTTAGAAGCAGCCTCAGGCCATACATGCCAGCTTTCAGCTCAGCTCTGTTAGGGCATGCAGATGTAGAAGAACATCAACCTGCAAGAGCTACACCATCAACCACCACCAACACCACACCCCCTGAAGTATTGGGTCTCAGCCCGGAGTGGGGGTGGGCAGGGCGTATACCCTCTACTTTTTGAAATGATATAAGCTCATTTTGGGGGCTGCAAAAGAGCTGTTAGATATGAGTTATTATACAGATCAATCAGAACACAGCCAAAACTTTACAGTCACAGTAGTGCCTGTTGTGGCAGTGCCAGCTTTAGCTCATATAAAGGCTAGCCAGTACATGACTAGCAAACGCAGCTTTGAACAGTACACACATAAATTCATCATATTTTTTATCAAAACACTAAAAAAGTTTAATGAACTGCAGAAAATCTGTGTTTTGGAAATGACAACTAAAGTAAATTCAAAAACCCATTTGGACTTGGACTTTTGACTAAAATGTTTTTGCTTTAAGTGACCATGTACCTGAATTATGTTTACATTATTAAAACAAATTACTGAACATTCTGTTTTGTCACTACCTAAACAATCAAACCCTACCAAAACCTTACCAACTGTCTTAGTAGAGACTGTTTCAGTAGTAACACTTGTAGTGGAACTTAAAAACACCAGCCAGTGAATGACTAGCAAACACAGCTTTGAGCAGTGTGTTGGTGTGCAGTAACTCGGTAAGTGTAATGTGTTAGTGTACCGTGAGTAGTGTGTTGGTGTGCGGTAACTCGGTAAGTGTAATGCGTTAGTGTACCGTGAGTAGTGTGTCGGTGTACGGTAACTCGGTAAGTGTAATGCGTTAGTGTACCGTGAGTAGTGTGTCGGTGTACGGTAACTCTGTAAGTGTAATGCGTTAGTGTACCGTGAGTAGCGTGTCGGTGTACAGTAACTCGGTAAGTGTAATGCGTTAGTGTACCGTGAGAAGCGTGTCGGTGTACGGTAACTCGGTAAGTGTAATGCGTTAGTTTACCGTGAGTAGTTTGTCGGTGTACAGTAACTCGGTAAGTGTAATGCGTTAGTGTACCGTGAGTACTCAGTAAGTGTAATGCGTCAGTGTACCGTGAGTAGTGTGTCGGTGTGCGGTAACTCGGTAAGTGTAATGCGTCAGTGTACCGTGAGTAGCGTGTCGGTGTGCGGTAACTCGGTAAGTGTAATGCGTTAGTGTACCGTGAGTAGCGTGACGGTGTGCGGTAACTCGGTAAGTGTAATGTGTCAGTGTACCGTGAGTAGTGTGTCGGTGTCCGGTAACTCGGTAAGTGTAATGCGTCAGTGTACCGTGAGTAGTGTGTCGGTGTACGGTAACTCGGTAAGTGTAATGCGTCAGTGTAGTGTGTCGGTGTACAGTAACTCAGTAAGTGTAATGTGTTAGTGTACTGTAAGTAGTGTGTTGGTGTACAGTAACTCAGTAAGTGTAATGCGTTAGTGTGCTGTAAGTACTGTGTTGGTGTACAGTAACTCAGTAAGTGTAATGTGTTAGTGTACTCGCTCACTCACTCACGCTTTGGTGTACAGTAACTCCGAATGATCTGAAATAAAGCGTCCTTGCATGAACTTATATTGACAGTCTGTCTTCTTCTGAAGTTTCTGTTTTTGGAGCTATTAGGTTTTGATCTGACAGCAACGATATGCATAGTCCTATTACTCCTGGGTTTTACTTTGGTTTGGTGTTTCATGCCGACCCATAAGGCATAATTTATCAATGATAAGTTGCATCGTAGGCGTACTTTGTTTACACAGGTTTTACAGCAGATCTTGCCTGTAAACCTCACCCAAAGTTGGTTAAAGGTGAATTCCACCAATGTTACAAAATGTCTGGATAATTAAATGACTGAGATGAAAGTCTACAACACAAATGCAGCTAACCAAAACACCCAGCAGACTCAGCGAATTGTAGGCCACTGAGATCAAACGTTTGGTGGGCAACTATCTGGAACCATTTATTGGTTTTTTTTATTGCATCACAGCAGATCATACAAGATCTATTAAGCTCCATGACAACTACATGTTGTGGCACAGGGGAGGCCATGATTCTGCCGCAAGCAGTGGTCTTTCGTTAAACACCAGAAAGACACATACAAAGCACTGAACTCACAGGATGAGTAACTGACGTGGTGACCAACCAGAGCTGCCGATGGTAGCCTTCCAAAGGTTTGATGCACGGCCTGTCACAGTAGGGATATCGGCGAGCCTGCGACGGCGAGTGTGATGAGCCGCCTGCTCTTCATGCTGCACTCAACCCACAACTCCGAACATCCTGGGTGGGATCTGTTTGCCCACAGGCTCAGGCTGGCAGTGGTGCCCGGTGTGGTGTCCTCTCTCTTCACAATGCCAGTTCAACAACTGAAGGCTTCAGAAGGTTCACTTTCACAAGCCCACAGCCATTATGCCTTGCCATAGTGCCTCTGGTCTCAAGCTTTGCTGTATCAGCCCTGTCATTGAGCCTTGCCTCTCTTAGCATAACACCTTAAGTTCATGGTAGCACCATTCCGCTCTCTACTGCCAGGGGGGCTATCCCACGTCTGACACCATTGGGCATCAGTAAGACACAGAGGAGGCTATGATTCTGCTGTGAGAAGTTGACTTTTAATAAACCACCACTAGCCACAGGATTCACCCACATGGTGACCCCCAATACGAAACACCCACCCCCCAACACACATTGACAAACAACAAAAAAATAGCCTAGCTTCTCAGAGGCAGCATCAGCCGGTAACAGCTCAGTACAATATTAACCCTGGTGTAAGTAAGTTGCCACACAATAGTTTCCAAACACACTATAACAGCAAAGTTGAGCAAACCTGAAAACTAAAACTAGGCATCGGACATCCCAGGCTAAAGCATACTGCCATGGTAGACATGAAAAATGTTACCACCACTTATATCTTTGATGGCTATATGCAGACTGTATGCCGCCTTTTGCTCTGTCCGTCAGTGGTTAGGACCCCCACAGGACCACCACAGAGCAGGTATTATTTGGGAGGTGGATCATCCTCAGTGACATTGGTCTGGTGGTAGTGTGTGTTGCGCTGATAGCAGTGCTGCTGAGTCAGATCCAGTCTGTAATAGTAGAACTACAATGTGCACCTATATGGTAAGTGGAGCTGGACATAAAATTGACACTGAGTCCAGGTCAGAAAGCACATCTGAACCAAGCTTGCCCAGTTTTAAAGTTATTTAGCAATAACAAAATGTCTTAGCTTGTGATTAGGGTAGCCACACGTCCGGTTTTAGGTCGGACAGTCCATTTTTTCAACTCCCAGTCCTCCGTCTGGAGCAATACGTGGGCGGACACCTGTTAGTCCTCTTTTTTGGGATTGCCTGTTTAAAATGTTCACTTGCCGACAATATTATGTGTGCCATTGGCTCACGTCTGTGTCAAAAGAATTGCTTGCATTTCATTGGTTTAACAAGGTCATGTGACTCGGCTACTGGCTAACTGCAGCTCAGCCCTCTAAATGCTAGTCAATTAGTAAGCTCCCGTCTGACTCACGAATGTCATCCATTCCACCCAATTAGGAGAGTAAAGCAATCATGTATGTGTTATATAGGTTAGGTTATGATTTTAATCCCCCCCCCAACACACACACACTCCTTTAACATGTCCTCCTTTTGGAGATGGGATGTCCTCCTTTTTGGGGTTATGAAAGTGGCCACCCTACTTCTGGCCCACTCTCTATTTATCATTTCACAGGTGGTCGGTAGGACTGTCCGATGAGGGAACCTATACTCTCTGTGTGCAGTCTGTTGATTCACACCTGCTTTCAATCTCACACTTATTTTCCCTCCCTCGTAACTCTTACCGCTCAGCTGCTGCCGTATTGCTTAAAGAGCTATAAAGGAGCTGTTTATGCCAAAGTTGCAGCCTATAAACTGAGGAAGCTCTCTCGAACGCCACCCCGCACACATCACCCTTTCCCCTCCTCCACCCCCACCCAAAAGACAGAAAACACAAATAGGCTCAGTTTCTGTCAGGAGTACTACATCCAAACCACAGGATTGAATCACAAACCTACAAAAATGTGAACCAATAAAACTACTTGTGCTAAAGTCTGGTCACCTTTAGGGATCCTGGGAACTTTCTTCACAGGACGTCTTCATTTTCTCTGATGTCATCATCTCAGATAGGCGTGTACATAACATTCCTGTAGATTAACTCTAATGAAGAACATATAGCTCTACTGAGCACTTAAGCTATAAGGAGATGCAGTAAAAGGTTCTATGTACGTGGGTTAATGCGATCCTGAATTCAGCAGGGCTGGATCATGTCTTCAACGACATGTTCTCTGGACAGGCCTTATCACTGTACCTGACTGACCCAACAGCCACGACTGTGGACATTCAGCAAGCAGTGATGCCCTCCTTGAGTCATCCTGTTAGTGCCAGCACCACTGGAAGACGGCTGCACGACGCAGGACTACATGCACGCAGACCGTTACAACGACTGTCCTTGACACCATGTCAACGTCACCAAAGACTGCAATGGTGTCGTGCCAGACTGTCATGGAGTGACTCAGAATGGCATCTTCAGTAATGAGTCCTGCTTTTGTCTTGGTGGAGACGACCAACAAATCCGTGTGTGGAGGCACCGTGGTCAGCCTCAAGACGAACGGTTTGTTGTTCAGAAGGCCTGGTGTCACTCCACCTCCACGCCTACTGCAAATTTTGCAGGAACTGTGTGAGAATGTTCAAGCTGCATGGGATGGATTATCACAGGACACCATTAGGAACCTCTACAACTCCATGCAGAGACGTCAACATGATGGCCCGACCCCATACTGAGAGACACTACTTCTGTATGTGTAGCTCAATAAATATTGCTGTCTGCTGGCAGATCCTTGCGGTCAGTTGCTGTCCAGGCATCCTAACTGGCTGTATTTCCCAGGGTCCTCAGTGTCTCCTCTTTTGCCATCCTCCAGCTCTCTGCTAGTGAAGCCTATCATGCTGCCTGTTTTAACATCTTCACTCCATATCCTTTCCACACTCATCCTTCCTCACAGTCCTTGGTGGGGCTTATGTTTTATCTGCCGTTTCACTTTCAACTGCTATCACTCAGGTCTGCTGGGGGAGCTATCCCACTTCTGACGCCATTTGCAGTGCGGTACACTTGACGAAGACATGGCAATTCCACACAAACTGTTGGTCTTTTAAGTTGTAGGTCTGTATTTTGGCCCCAATTTTGCCTCATACATGAAATGTTTTTGATAACAGTTTGCTTTAAGCCTCGTTATATTGCTTGGTCATTAGCGATGGACTGACACTGCTAGTTCCTCTTTCACTAAAAGAGTCCATCTAGAAATAAATAACACTGCGGGGAAAAACATGTACCGCATTTTCTTAACTCACTACTAAATAAACAACTATATATATATATGTATATATATGATGAATTTTAAATCATAAAAAAATCTCCTTGTTTCTTTCAGTTACAAGCAGAAGTAGAAAGTAACAAATTACATTTACTCTTGTTACTGTACTTGAGTAGAGTTTATTCCTAGTCAAATCATTTTTAACTCGCTGCTTTAATATTAATAACTATTACAGACAGTGCTTGAAGTGGGACATAACACTGCTGGTACTCTCCTTCACATGTTGCCGTGTGCATTGTTCAGTGTCAGCAAATCTTTAAGTATTACATATTGAATTTGTACAGTGAATAAAAGATACTGGGAGATATCACTGACATTTAATAATGAATTTATTTATTCAAAACGACAAATATTTGTAATATCTGTATGATATTATTTGTATGATATATATATATTCCACCCCTGGCTACAATGGAGGAATACTTATTACCCAACAACTTCATGTTTCCGGTTGAAGCCGTTAAGGTTAATAACTGCAGCTTCTAAGATTTAGTGACCGATAAATGAGCCAACAGTAAATAAATAATGGTAGAGGTGACCGAGAGGCAGCAGGCTTTAGGGACTTTGTCCAGGTGTCCTCCAAGTCCTCAGCCCCGAGGTCATGGCTTTATACAGTCAACCATGGCTGTCAAACTTGCAGCTGTAAAACCGGCTCCAGGAATGAAGTTGGGGTTACTGAACAAAAACAAATCAGCACAAGCTTCAGTCTTCACTCCATGCTGAGGAACTAGCATTAACTCTCGGTGACACACACTTACTAGACACAGAAGCCTTATTTATCCTGCAGGAAGTTGCTTTGGCCAACAGTATTTAATAAATAAACACCTTGCAAGGCAACAGATAAGAGGAAGATAAGATGTAAATATTCATAAGGTTTTAATGTTAATATTGTTAATGACACAATTAAAAATTAAAAAGTTTTCTTTGGGGCTACTTTGCCTTACAATACCCTTCATGTACCACCATGAATGGATTTTGAAACATAAATGTTTGACAAAATCATATTTATAATCTTTTGTATAATATTTACATTTTTAGTGCCTTTTATTTTTGTCATATTATTATGAACATGTAGCAACCAACTATTTTATTTGGTGTTTAATGTATATTAGCTTGGTGCTAATATTTCATTACGTATGCGCCCAGAAGTGGAAATGGTCTAGAATCCACTGAAGTCCCAGTTCCAAGAGTAAAAGTCGAGATGGAATAGAATTTCAGACTTTGTGTCGGTATATTCATAGGGAAACTGTGCATGGTGCATCTTTACTCTGGTGCATGAAACAAAGTGTCTGTTGGATGCGCCTCAAGTTTAGCCTACAGCCTGTTCGGCCAATGGAGTTGCAGAAGGGTCAGCCCACCTGCCTCTGTGTCAAGACAACACACACAGTGTGTTTAGAATGTGAAGGTAACCAAGAAAACCTGTAAGGTGTATGTAGTCTACTTGTAATTGATATGGAATTCATAATTGTGTTGATTCATGTCTTTTCCTCAGTGAGCTCAGTTTAAAATGTCCAAAATAAATGACCCTGGTATGGAGCAGAAGATGCTGAACTAACTAGCCTGCTAATGTCAGCCATTCATTATGAGGTAACTAGCCAAATATGGATACAGTAAATAGACTACATCATGAAAGAGGTGGTGTAGCTAGTGTTTTGGCTGCAACAGCGGTTATCTTGACAAGTGTTTTGCGTTTTGCTTGTCTTTGTATTCTTCACCTTCCTGGAAGACTAAAAGTCTGAATTCATGCATGTTATGTTATTTGTGTATGGCAGTTTTAATGAAAGTGCAATGAAAGTGGGAGTTGATGTCTTTTTCATGCAGTGCTTAGTTGCATCCTAGTTTATGAACCAATTCAGTGATGTGTTTAAGCATTCCCAGGGACAGACTCTGTTCCCTTTGTCCCTTTGACTGTTCTATTCCTGCTCCCCACGGAAAAGATGTCATCTGTTAGTTGCAAATAAACTCCGTTTTATGTGGGTGTTGAATCAAATGATTAATGCTAATAAGGCCTGTACTGAAAATGCCTAAGCTGGTTTGAAACTTTGATTTATTTGAAACAGTACATCAAAAACACTGCTGATGGAAACTTGTAGGTCTTAACAAAGAACAGATAAAGGTCAGAGACCTTGATGTGCAATAGTAACATTACGCTTCTAAGAAAAAACGTTCAAGCATTCAGCTCTTGAAATGTCTTGCACTAGAGCAGATGCTTTATTGATTGATTATAAAAATCTACAAATTTCAACTTTAGATTTAAGGAATATGTCAACATGAGAATGCACCAGAAACACCAACAGGTTTGTTGTTCCGTCAGTGATGGCAAGCCACCTTTGCCCAGATGCAGCAAAACAGGCTCAAACCATAATACTACCACCACCATGTTTTTACACATGGGATGAGGTTCTTACACTGGTTGGGGACTTTGGTGTAAGGTAGTAACGTCAAGCTTCCAGGAAAAAAAAACCGACAATAAAACATTCTGTTCTTAAAATATCTTCTAGATTAAAGCCTTTATTGACTGATTACAAAAATCTATGAATGAAAAAAATACTTTTAAGGTATATTTGAACGTAAGAACGCACAAGAAACAGGAAAAAAAAAATAAAAACGAGGGCAGATCCTGGTCATTCCCACCCCTGGTTAAAGCCAAGCTAACAGTGATTTACCATCACTTTTTACTTAAGGTTTATACTCATCATCAATGTGGTTGGTGTGGCTCAGTGGATAAGACCCCTACCCACCAGGGAGCTAACACACCATCTGGGAGATGGGGGTTTGATTCCCAGTCTGGGTTATGCTGTGCTACACCAATAAGAGTCCTTGGGCAAGACTCCTAACACTACATTGGCCTACCTGTAATATGAATACCCTTGTAAGTCATTCTGGATAAGAGCATCAGCTAAACGCCATAAATGTAAATCATCAAAAGAACAGCTGCACCCAGAAGGAAGTGTGGGACTGCAATGCTACTGGGAAGGAAGATGCTCTGACCATGATGCCTCCACATTTGTTGTGTTGTCTCCACCAAGTCACAGAAGATGACCTGCTGCCATTCAGAGTCCCTCCATAACAGTCTGGCATGACACCATTGCAGTCTTTGGTGACGTTGATGTGGTGTTAAGGGCAGTCGTCATAACGGTCTGTGTGCATGTAGTCCTGCGTTGTGCAGCCGTCTGCCAATGGTGCCGGCACAAACACGATGAGTCATGGAGGGGTCCGTTGCTCGCTAAATGTCCGCAATCGTGGCTGTTGGGTCAGTCAGGTACAGCAATAAGGCCAGTCCTTGCTTATCTCACATGCATGGCCGAGTATGAAACTTCATATGCATGTCTCTCAATGTCAAACCTACTCACCAAGTTTCATTCTTGTCCTGGTGTATCCTTCTGCATGCAACTAATTGTGCAACTATTCGTTTGACGATGAGTGGATGTTCTTCATTTCAAGTGTTACAGTTTTACAGACTACTGCCATCTCCTCCTATGTATGTCGGCTGTCAGCTGTATCTGAGTACATGTTTTACACATGAGGTGAGACAGTCAGCCGTAACTGACAATAATTATTCCCCCTCAGCTTGTGTCTGGGCCCTAAAGCTTAGCCAGTCATAGCACACCCAGCACTGATAGGGCAGTTGGTTATGAAGAAGAGACATTATGGATAACATCGCAAAATCAAGTTGCTAATCAAAGGATAAAGTTGTTTCAGGGGCTGTAACTGGCGCCAGGTCCCTGACTAACATCAGTGTGTTTGGAACATATCCAGACCCAAAGCTTTTCAAACTGCTTCCTGAACAAGGGAGGGGGTAAGAAAAGTCTGCAAGAGGTAAAAAAAAAAAGTGTGAATAAACTGAAATGGATGACGGGTATGGACATACACACCTGAACACACGCCCTGCTTATGCTGTAGTCAGCGCAATACAATTTCAGAGGATGATTATGTGCCCTCTGGCTGCGTGTTTATGAGAGAAATGTTCAGTGTGTGGTTTTCAGCTGTTAAACAGATTTGTTTCCATAGAGAAGGACTAGGAGGACATAGGCGCTCATAAGCTCACCCTAGTACATTCTGTCTGGGTGTGTCTCCTATCCCCAAGCAGAGGTGAGCTTTTCAGCAGTCATCAACCCCACCTAGCCTGCTGGATGCTCTCCACCAATTGCTGTTCTTGGGGGGAGGAGCCTTTGTAAATCTGTTGCCTGTTGTGGCAGGCCTCGGCAAACTCTGGGTGGAAGCAAGGATGGCCCTAAGCTATGAATAATTGAAGCAATTAATTCTTCAGTCATTCCTTATAAAAGGCTTGCCAATCATGGTGATGTGACTGGAGAAAAACTCACTCTGTCTACTACATATTCAGTCCACAGACAGATGTCCTGCTGTTTTACTTAAGATTTTGATGGTCTTGAAAATTTGGCAAGCTGTCCCAGCCCAGATGCAGCAAAACAAGACCAAACCATGATACTACCACCACCATGTTTCAACGACAGAGTACGGTCCTTATGTTGGAATGCCATTCTCCAGACATAAACCTTCTCATTTAAACCAACAAGTTCTATTTTGGTCTCAGTAATACCCTGCAGATTCGGAAGGTTTTATATTTCACATGATCATGAGAATCCATATGGAAACAACGTCCTCTAAACATGGTAGCTTGTAATGCAGAAAAGCTTGCATCCCAAGACTGCCCAATGAGCAGTAACAGGACAGTAATGCTTTCTGGAGAAACTTCTATTGTCATGCCTCTGGGTCTCCCTGACACCGCCAATCTCCTGGACTCCATTCCCCAGCACTACCTGATGACGTCACACCCACATGTCCCCAGTCATCCAATCAGTCACGGTCTAGGTCGCCCGAGTTTTGATTAGCTTCACCTGTCATCATTTACACACACCTGTATTTAAACCCGTCTCACAAGTTTTGCCAAACCCCGCTTGCATTACTGAGCATTTCTTCTGTGTTTTCTCGACTCTGGCTTTTGACTCCCTTTGTTTATTGACTACCGCTGTCTTCCTTACCCCTGTCGGCTTTCTCATTTTGATCTACTGTCTGGCCTTTGACCTCCTTTCGCTCCTCTGACTACTCTCCTTGTCTATTCCTTCTGCTCTGGTTGCCTCGCTGCCTGACTACCCTGGTTCTGACCTTAGCCTGTCCCTCGACTCTGATCTTGCATTCTCCCTTCATGTTTGGTCGTGTTTTGGTGCTGTGTTCAACTATCCAATTGTTCAATAAAGCTCATCTGACTTTTAGCTCTGTGTGCGTCGGTCCAGGTTCTTTGTCCCTGACATCTAACTAACATACCAAAAGTCATGGGATAGCAGTATGTAAACTGATTATGAAGTGGTGTTACCTCATTACCACCCACAGTGGACAGCTGGCTAGAATTGTCTAAACAAACAGACAAGCGACTCTGGCAGAAATCACATTCACATGCAGGAGGCCCCGCACACATGTCCCACAGGTCAGGGTGGCGTTCTTTAACTTCTATTTGACATGGGAGCAGAAGACCCACCAGAGTACCTCTGTTAACACCACAACACTGAACACAGCACCTCACCTTAGCTTGTGACGTTGCTAACTGGACTCTAGAGGACTGGCAACATGTTGCGTGGTTCAATAACTCACATTACCAGTTGCTTCTGGCTGATGGCAGGGTTTGTGTATGGCACAGACCCCATGAGGCCATGGACACCAGCTGTCAACAAGGCTGGTGGTGGCTCCATATTGGTTGTGTTCCCATTGCATGGTTTGGGTCCACTGGTCTGCCTCATTGACACCATTGACCAGTGCTCACTACGTTTCACTGCGCATTGGTTCGAGGAGCGTTCTGGACAATTCTGACGAATGGTGTGGTCTGCATGTTTGCCTGTCATGAGCCCAATCGAGGCATTCCACTATCATGCCTTATTCAAACTAATTCAAGTGACATTGCCATGAGGACACTGGCCAGCATTCAACCTCACTCACAAGATAACACCTCACAACTTATACAGGTGTGGGCGTTCCCGAGCCGTCCCCTGAGTTCACACCACTTCATAATCAGTTTACATACTGCTATCCCGTGACTTTTGGTATGTCAGTGTATGTGACCTTTACACACTTGAAATCAACATCCAAAAATGCCGCCAGCTTCTCTTCTAGGGATGCGTGTGTTAAAACAGTGGAGGTGCTAAACTAAACTCACTACAGTCCATATATGTCTCCCACTGAGAACGTTTGGTATGTTATGGATCACAAAATACGACAGCCTCAGATTCCATTTTCAAAACTGGAGTGATGTTAAAAGGAAAGTTGATGTAACACCTGTTGATGGCATAAATGTTGGATTTCAATTTGTAATTAATATATATATTAAAAAAACAACAACAAAAAATGTCTATGATGTAAAACATCAAATACTGTGCTTTTTAAAAATTGAATATAACAGAATTTTCTAATTTCTCATTCCTGTTTTTATTACATTTACATTTACAGCATTTAGCAGATGCTCTTATCCAGAGCGACTTACAACCGTGCTTAGCGTTCTGTCGGATAATGTTTCCCAGCTAGTATAAGTAACTTAGGAGTCTAAAACTCAGCCTGAGCTCAGACACTGCCCGAACAAGGGCCAGTGCTGCTACCTAGAGAGAATAATACACAGATATATATAGCATAAGTGCACTACCTGGCAACTCAACCCAGTGCTCATCCTAGAGAGAAGAAAGGTTATGGTGAGTAGAAGTGCAAAACAAAGTATTTCAACATACACATATAAGTGCAACAACAAGGTATACACATCTACTAGTGCTCACTCACTGAAGTGCTTTACAAAGAGATGGGTCTTCAGCCTGCGCTTGAAGACTGCGAGAGACTCAGCTGTTCGGACAGCCAGTGGGAGTTCATTCCACCATCTGGGAGCCAGGACAGAGAAGAGTCTGAATGCTTTTATTAGCATTTCACATACTGTCCCAGCTTTTTGAGAATTGATATTTGTAACTAAAATATCACATTACAGTAAAAAAAAGAATAAAAACTGGCTCTGAAAAAATCACATTACTGCTACAAAATGTGTCTTGATCATGGAGAAGCTCTGTAGCATGTAAATGAAAGTCTATCTCAAAGTCAAACAGGGTCATAAACCTCCTGGGAGATGTTCTGCAAGTCTCCTACACGATTTCTGTTCCTTTTATTTGTCTACAGTCAATCTCATTTCCTCACTCCTCCACCCCTAGTTATGGTCAGGCCTCTTTGTTTTCTTTTATAAAGAAGCAGTTGCACTGTTATTGTTATCAGGAGGAGGATGATGATGTTCCTTCATTCCCTTTTGCAGTCCATTCTTCATCTATCCACTTACTCCCCCATTCCCTCCTGGGGGCAAGAAACAACCCAGCTTTGTTTATGTAATGTCTTTTGAACTGAGTATCAGTAAAAAGAAGGGATATTATAAGAATAGAAAAGAATGTAACATTGAGACAGTAACAGAGAGAACTGATCCATCCATCCTCTGCTCAAGCTCAACTAGTTGCATAGCAACTGTTCCTAGGTTGGACAAGCCTAACAGAAAGTTGGCACCATCTCAGTTCAACCAAATCAACTCAGTTTTTTGGAAATAACAAAATTTAGCGCATATTATTTGAATGCCTTTGTACTGCACCCAAGCTACGTCAGCAGCTACATTACACTGGGAAAAGGAGGGCCTTCTCTGGAATTCTGCAGCTACATCACGAGTCTCAGCTCCCACCATGACTCACTGGCTCTGCTCTACAGGGCTAGCTTCACTAACTTAGCTAAGCTAAGGCTCTTTGGCTATGCCAGCCAGCCTGCCCTACTCAAGGCCTTTCATGCTGTGCTTGAGCTAGGCCAGTGCCCGACAGCTACATTACACTGGGAAAAGGAGGGCCTTCTCTGGAATTTTGCAGCTACGTCATGAGTCTCATCTCCCATCGTTACCCTCTGGCTCTGCTCTACAGGGCTAGCTTCACTAACTCAGCTAAGCTAAGGCTCTTTGGCTATGCCAGCCTGCCCTACTCAAGACCTTTCATGCTGTGCTTGAGCTAGGCCAGTGCCCGACAGCTACATTACACTGGGAAAAGGAGGGCCTTCTCCGGAATTTTGCAGCTACGTCATGACCCAGTTACCCTCTGGCTCTGCTTTACAGGTCTAGCTTCACTAACTTAGCTAAGCTAAAGCTCTGTTGGCTATACACTGGGAAATGGATAGCCTTCTCAGAAGTTTCACAGCTACATCACGAGCCTCAGCTCCCATCATGACTCACTGGATTTGCTCCACAGCGTTAGCCTCATCTAAGCTCAGGCTCTATCAGCTATCCCAGTCAGTCTGCCCTTCCCGAGCACCCTCATGCTGTGCTCAGGTTATGTCAGTGCCCAGCAGCTACATTACACAGGGAAATGGAGGGCCTTCCAAAGAGTTCTGCAGCTACATCACAAGCCTCAGATCCCATCAAGGCTCAGTGGCCATCCTCTAGAGGTCAAGTCTCACTAACTCAGCTAAGCTAAAGCTCTATTGGCTATGCCGACCAGCCTTCCTTACTCAAGGAGCTTTTATCGCTACACTGTGAGCTTTAGCCCCTGGCCGGTTTCTGATACAGGGCGCTGCTCGTCAGCCAGTCAAACCTAGACCCTTAATGCTGTTTAAGCTAGACCAGGGCCGAGCAACAGCATTTCACACTGCGAGTCCTTCAGTGGACACGCCCCCAGCATTTCAGAGCAGTGAAAAATGCTTGTGTTTTTTCATGATCTTGAAATCTAAGTTTATATAAATGGCATTTTTTTAATCATTCAGATTTACCACTTTTTTGTGGTGTGACAAACTGAGAACACAATTATTACTGCTTAACACTGATATGAATATGACCAAAAACATGACAAGACAAGGTAAAAATGTCCATTTTGAGATCAGGTTGACTTTAGAAATCATTACAGCGTCTCAGTGTTTAACATGAAAGGGTAAACTAGCAAACAGAGATGTAGGCCCTAATATATCCCTACTATTTATGAAACATGACAGAAATATTAGCATCCAGTTTATGAACCAAAACACCCACAATGTTGGCTAATGTTACCTCTGCTAAGGTCAGGGTAAATGTGAGGACTGAAGCAGCCAAAAACATTTGTGCTGCTTATTTCTTGTCTGTGTGCGTAGGGCCTGTGTAAGGTCTGCTGAGAGGGAGCAGGACTGCAGAGTTAATGTTCACCAGCGAGTCATTAAAAGTCATTTAACCTGAACAGTTTATACTTAATTGTTTTGCTTAATATGACCGCAGCTTAATCACTCTTAAGCGCAGGAGGCTTAAGCTGAGTTACAGTGGCTGGGAAACAACTTCAGCAGAGCCAGACGCACTGGAGCGACTGATGCACAGTGCTGAAAACCACTTATGACAAATAAAATAAATGGGATTGAGTAAGTGTGTGTGAGCGAGAGAGCGAGAGCAGTAGGGGTTGTTTCACAGTCGAGTGTGAGGACTACTCATTACCCTGAGGAATTGCACTCCCGCGCCAGCAAACACACACATATGCACGCAGACCCACACACAGTGAATGATTAAATCAGCTCTACTGAAGAGGCCTCATGAGATACGATCCTGGGAGAGAGCATTTCAACACCGAAATCAATACGGAAATCCACACAGGATCTACACTCATCATCAAAAGAACATGTGCACCCAAGAAGGAAGCAACCGACAGGAATGAAACTTGGGTTTGACGTTGTGAGACATGCAAATGATTCAAGTTTCACACTCGGCCATGTACGTGACGTAAGCAAGGACGGGCCTTTCCGTTCTGCCTCGGAAAGGGAGAACCGTCTGACATGCGCCACGATTGCAGACATTCAGCAAGCAGTGATGCCCTCCATGAGTCATCCTGTTAGTGCCAGCACCATTGGCAGCCAGCTGTAAGATGTAGGACTACATGCACACAGACCTTGCCCTTAACACCACATCCACCTCACCAAAGACTGCAATGGTGTGGTGCCAGACTGTCATGGAGTGACTCAGAATGGCAGCGGGTCATCTTCAATGATGATTCCCACTTTTGTCTTGGTGGAGACGACCAACGAATCCGTGTGTGGAGGCACCATGGTCAGCCCCAAGATGAAAGGTTTGTTGTCATGGGTAACACGTCCAGAAGGCCTGGTGTCATGATGTGGGGTGCAATTTCGTACAATGTCAGATCACCTTCGCCACTTGGGGACAGCCAAACATTAGTTTAATGAGGTCCTGCAACCTGTAGCCTTGACGTTTCTGAACGCACACTCCGGCGTGCTATCCCAACAGGACAATGCTCATCCGCATGCTGCTGTTGCCACAAGAACTTGCCTTGAACACACAGATACTATGCCATGGCCGGCTGCATCACCAGACTTATCCCCGACTGAAAATGTGTGGGATGCTATTGTCTGTGCTACCAACTCTATGCATTTTTTTTTTGTAATAATATAATATACTATAAAATATAAGACCAGTACAGAGTGTAGAATATGGGCCTTTAAGGTCTTGATTCTGGTTGGAGAGATGCTAAAAGATTGGGATAAGACGGTTGTGTAGTCTAGGGCATGCTGACCCTTACACCTGTCACATATGACAATAACATCCATCTTTAGACACTGTTCTGTTTCACATTAGCATACCACACAGTCCCAGCACGCTACTACGCAAAAGAACTGCACGGGGACAGTGTGGAATCTAGCCAGCTAAAACCCAGCCTAATCCCATGTATAAATCACACGACAAACACAGCAGCATGTTCAAATGGGTGGCAGACAAAAGTGCATGTAACCGTGCCAAACGTCCTGCGGCCTCTGGGAAATACATCACGCACTGTGATCCTGTGTAAGACATTCCACTTTCGACATGGTGTAACGCAGCCTTTCCCAGCCCTTCCGCAGGTCCTCCTGAACAGGTCACGAGGGCAAGATGAAAACATACCCAGCTAATGTGTTCATTCAAGATAACAGCAAACTGACCCACGCTAACATAGCAGTAAAACTCCACCACAGCTTGCTGCAGGTTCAGTGAAACATCTAATTTACACATATCTCCACCTACCAGTGATGTAGTCTATCAGCCAAGACAGGTTTGAAGTGCTAATATTGTATCTTTGGTTTAGAACTGGAGAACGTGGCTAACATAGCTAACAAACACTAGAACTCAATAGTCACCCAAATGAACAAAACTAATAAGATATGGACAAACATTAACAAAACTTCACGGAGAGCAGTTTCAGACAACATCAATGTCAAATTCATTGTCCACAAATGCTGACCGGGTCAGCACTCCTACTCCTGACGTAGTTTGTGTATACAGGTCATGCTGTGGTCGTATTTGTGCTTAATGTTATTGATCATAGTAAGTTATACTGTGCTCTAAACCACATTAGCAAGTCTGTGCGGCCCTGGATGCAGATTGAGTGGGTTGAATGAAGTTTTGGTGATGTATTTTCACAGAATCAATATAAGCTATTTGGGTGACTATTGGGTTCTAGTGTTTGTTAGCAACATTGGCTGCATAGCTTTAAATGTCTAACTAAACCAAGGCAAAATGTGAACTCCAAATCTTGTTTGTGTGAGGGGATCAGATGCAACAGTGCTGCTGGGCTGAGAATAGTCCGTCAACCAAAACTATCCAGCATCCTGTCAGTGGAGTCCTGTGACCACTGAAGAAGGAGTTGAGGATGACCAACACAAACTGTGCAGCGGCAGATGATCTATTGTCTCTGAAGGTGGACCAGCAAGATAGGAGTGTCTAACTGAATGGACAGTGAGTGGACACAGTGTTCAGCAGCACTGCTGTGTCTGATCCACTCACACCAGCACAACACACACTAACACACCACCACCACCACGTCAGTGTCACTGCACCGCTGAGAATGATCCACTCACTACATAATACCTGCTCTGTGGTGGTCCTGTAGGGGTCCTGACCACTGAAGAACAGGGTAATAAAGTATACAGAGAAACGGATGGACTACAGTCTGTAACTGTAGAACTGCAAAGTGCTCCTATACAGTAAGTAGAGCTGATAAAATGCACTTTATAGTTGTTAGAAATCCCCCAAGAAGACTCAGTTTAGTCATTATAGCAAATGGTCAACACTTTACTGAGACTTATTGTCAGATTTCGAACAACTATAATGTACACACACTAACATTAGTTGAATGCAACCAATAACCGCGCCCATGGCCATGCTCGTGCCTGTGACCCGACTCATTGATTTGGTTCCCCCCAAAATGTTTCATTCATGGCTACAGCCTCGCCTTGCAGTATCGTAATATAACATTGTCTCTTATATCTCCACCCCCTACTGCACATCCAGACCTATTTGAGTCAGTTGTTTAATAAATGCTTGCTGCTTAAACTACACAGTTTGTGCATGGGTGTACGTTTGCATATGGACAGTAGGGACATATCCCTACAAGCATTTCGGGAGGACAGAATTATCTCTGTAATTTTTGTATGTAAATGTTGTTTGGTATGTGTGGGGAAGAGGGTGGGTGGGTGTGTCCCTACCAATGTGAGACTAAATGTACGTCCCTGTACATTCGCTACATTAGCTATCATAGCTAAGATACCTAGAAAGTCAACAAGCCACATGTTCACACAGCGACAGCAGTTACAGGCGTTTTCAACGAATACTAAAGTCTGTATTTGATAGTTTGATAGAAATCCTCCATGAAGTCTCAGTAAAGTATAAATCATTGTAGCAAATGGTCAACAGACTTATTGTCAGATTTTATAACAACTATAATGTACACACATCAGTTGCCCCTCTACATTAACATTAGTTGAATGCACCCAATAACTGCGCCCATGACCCCACTCATTGATTTGGTAACCCCCTGTACATAATGTCTGTACATTAAAGTTGTTAGAAATCGCCCATGAAGTCTCAGTAAAGTCTCAATCATTGTAGCGAATGGCCAACGAAACACTTTACTTAGCCAACTATAATGTAAAGACATGAACATTAGTTGAAAGCACCCATGACTGCGCCCATGATCATGCATATGGGTTTGCATATGGACAGTAGGGACATGTCCCTATCAATATTTTGGGAGGACAGAATTTTCTAAGTAAATGTTGTTCGATATGTGGGGGGCAAGGGGTGGGTGGTTGTGTCCCTACCAATGCTGACACCAAACTTGCCCCCCTGATTTTTTGGTGCAGTGGCTTTGGATCAACGGCCTGTTAGAACAAGCAATAACTAAAGAATTTCAACACTCAAACTCTGTTACCTGTTCCAGCACACGCCCTTGCACTCAGCTCTCTAACACACACACACACACACACACACACACACACACACACACACAGGTCCCACCCTCTCACACTCATAAGCACCTCACTCTTTCCACCCAGCCTTAAGGCTGTTCCTCGCAAGCTCCTACAAATCAGCTAAGCAATCTGCTGATTGAGTAAGTGAAGCTCTTGCGCAGATGCCTGCAGATGTGATGTAGCCATAGTGATGTTGTGAACTTTCTAGCAGCTGTAATGAGTCAGGAACACTCAGCTGACATTGTGTTCCGGCAGTGCGGATTTTACCTGAACATTCCAAGGAAACATGCAATCAGCGCAAATGGTGCATGCAAACGAGTACATCCGTTTCACATGAATAAATTATGAGACATCATCACAAGTATTTCCAGAAGTATGACAACTGAAAAACACACATCATCAGAAGAATAGCTGCATCCAGATGGAAGTGTCAGATTGCAGTGCTGTTGGGAAGGAAGATAAAGGTTACCAGGAACAATAAATGATGATACATTTAGACTGATATGATCAATATTTATTGAGCTACACATACAGAAGTAGTGTCTCTCAGTATGGCGTCGGGCTGTCATGTTTGCTAACATGCCAGATGTCTCAGCATGGAGTTGTAGAGGTTCCTAATGATAATCCATCCCATGCAGCTTGAATGTTCTCACACAGTTCCTGCAGATGTTGCGGTAGGGGTTGAGGTGGAGTGACACCAGGTCTTCTGAACGTGTAACGTGCGGCAACAAACTGTTCACCTTGGTGCTGACCACAGTGTCTCCACCAAGACAAAAGTAGGGCTCTTTACTGAAGACGACCTGCTGCCATTCTGAGTCACTCCATGTCAGTCTGGCACGACACCACCGCTTTCTTTGGCGACACTGACGTGGGGTTAAGGCCAGTCATTGTTACGGTCTACGTGCATGTAATCCTGCGTCGTGCTGCCGTCAATGGTGCTGGCACTAACAGGATGACTCATGGAGGGCATCACTGCTCGCTGAATGTCCGCTATGAAGGCTGTTGGGTCAGTCAGGTATAACACTAAGGCCCGTCCATGCTTATGTCACATGCGCGGCCTTGAGACTTGAACCGTTCACAATGTCAAACCTACCCACCAAGTTTGTGATTCTTTCTGGGTGCAACTATTATTTTGCTGATGAGCATAGTAGACACAGCCACTTTCTAAACTGATAACTTTACAGGAGAAGGCAAAGTTATTTTTTCCATGTGATTCCAGTCATTTCTATTGGTCATTCTGACTTTATATAAAGGACGGCTGTGCTAAAATCACACATTTTTTAAAAAGAAATTATGAAACTGAAAGAAATAGAGACTTTACTCTGGACAAAATCAGTACTGCTAGGTACTAATGACAAATAGCAAACCTTCCAATGTACAAAGTGCCAAATACATTGGAATCCAATGTGGAACATACAGTAAACGGCAGTAGACAGTGGCACTTAGCATAAGCTTTAGTGTAATAGGAGATACAGAACGGCAGCACACAGAGGCTCTGCTGAGGCACTAAAGAATGACTGCAGTAGAAAGTTGGGAAGCACTGATTTTATCTCATCTGGAAACGATATGCCTAACAGCGCTGACACACACATACACAGGTGTGCCAGCCACATCACAGAGACTGAGATGAAGAAAGAAAAAGAGGGAGATCCAAACTGAAGAAAATGAGAGAGAGGGAGAGAGAGAGGATAATGTTTAGGTGCTGGAAGAAGAAACATCGAATTTTACACCATTTCCTCTCAACCCAAACGCAGTAGATCAGCCAGGACATGTTTGGTGTCTGAGGTTTGCTGCTTTAGCTTTACACAGGAGCTGCAAGGCTAATGTAGCTAAACAGCAATGGAAGCTACATACACCATTTAGTGTAAGTGCAAACTCTATGTCCATACTAGCCTTAAATCATGTTCACGCTACACGTATTGTTAACACACCTATTGGCATCCTATAACGGTGCTGCGGTAAGACTAGGAAAACCCAACTTCCGGCTCCACTTAATAAGCAACATAAGCAGCTGCTAAGCCACTAGGGAGCCCCCTGACAACTTCTAGGTTCTTACAGTAGCATTACATTGTCTAAGATGCTTGAGTGAGGCATAAAGACATATAAGTTGATGTATAATGGATTATGAATACTGCCTTTATAGAAAGTGGAACATGCATGGGTATTGCATTCACTATACAAAATCATTATCTGTGTTGAATTCAGTGAGGTTGTGATCCCAGTGATCCCAGCTGTGTATTTATTTATCTATATTTATTTATCTATACTGAACAGCTGTACTAAGCAATTTAGCTGTTGCCTGAACATTAAGCTGCTATTCTCCAGCACTGTACACTTTATATATCTATACTGTTTACAACCACATACTTAACTGATACTGATCTTACACTTTGCACATGTCCTGTACACACGTACTGCACTGTTTGCACACATTGTTTTTGTCTATTTGTCTTTGCACTACACTATATATATATATATACAGGGGTTGGACAATGAAACTGAAACACCTGGTTTTAGACCACAATCATTTATTAGTATGGTGTAGGGCCTCCTCCTCCTTTTGCGGCCAATACAGCGTCAGTTCGTCTTGGGAATGACATATACAAGCCCTGCACAGTGGTCAGAGGGATTTTAAGCCATTCTTCTTGCAGGATAGTGGCCAGGTCACTACGTGATGCTGGTGGAGGAAAACGTCCTTCTTGGTGGTATGCTGACATTACCCTGGATACCGTGGCTCTTGATACATCACAAAGACTTGCTGTCTTGGTCACAGATGCGCCAGCAAGACGTGCACCAACAATTTGTCCTCTTTTGAACTCTGGTATGTCACCCATAATGTTGTGTGCATTGCAATATTTTGAGCAAAACTGTAAAACTGTGCTCTTACCTGCTAATTGAACCTTCACACTCTGCTCTTACTGGTGCAATGTGCAATTAATGAAGATTGGCCACCAGGCTGGTCCAATTTAGCCATGAAACCTCCCACACTAAAATGACAGGTGTTTCCGTTTCATTGTCCAACCCCTGCATGTGTATATATATATATATATATATATATTCTTGTAACTGCACTGGAGAAGGAGCCCGACTGTGTTTCGTTATACTGTACAACCCTGTATTGGTATAATGACAATAAAGTTGAATTGAGTTGAATTGAATTGAATTGTTGTGGTTGATAACTTGACATCACAGATATTATTATCAAGAATTAAATTCTATTTTAGGTCCTTTCAGTAATTTAAAATAGACTGTAGAACACACTATCATCTATTAGCATAAACAAATGTACAGGTAATGTACTACTCTAGTGTGCAGAGCATGGCCAAGCCTTACAAGCTTCTAGAGACCATCACTAGCCAGTTTGGGTCGCTACACCATTTTTTGCGATGCAACCTGGTTGTGTCCATTTTTATAGATAACAGATTGTCATACAGTGTCTGAAAGCACATAAGCAAGTCTATTTGAGGCGACTGAACGTCTCAACACAACTTGAGGCAAATGTGTGATGACTTGGGCATGCAGCTTATATGATGCTAATTGATGGCTATAAGCTTCCATTACTTGTTACCTGCAATAGCCTTGTAGCTAAAGTAAAGCATAGGGATGTTGTAAATATGCCATCCTTGTGGCACATCAGAGCTCAGTGTCCTCTCTTGTTCATTAGGAAAGAACTAGACTGTAGATTCAACGGAAGGATGTTGTGTTCTTGTATCAGACAGTCTGAATCGGCCCACTGAGGAACCAACACAAGCACAGGAAATGTGGCTTATGACTGTTTAGCACAATGACTTATCCATCACGGGTAACGGAGATTGGTGGGCAACTCCTTCTCCATTCATCCTCTGGGAGCTCACACCCACAGGAAACGGACACTCAATCGAAGGGTATGAATGCAGATATGAACGATGACTCATTCAGTAAGAATATGCGCCTGGAGACACGAGTACCAGTGAAATTCATGCCCAGGACATGCCCTTACTGTTTAATTATTAATGTTTGATTTTGAAACATTGCAAAATGACAGGTTACTGGAGTGCAGGGTATTGCATGATTGCACAATGACTCAAAATGGCATCGCGCAACAAGCGTTTGTTTTGCTCAGATCTAATCACTGTCTTCTTCTGTGTACTTGTGTATCTTGACACTGTCTGCTTTTGTTTGCTGGATTTGACCTCTGTTAGTGCTGTGATGGTTGGGATATGGTTTAAATGCCCTTATAAGGGAAAAAGATTACTTTTTTGGAATCAAAGAGTTTGATATACTATGCAAACTATGATAACATTTCTAAATGTGCTGGTAATTCTGTAGTCCATTTGGCACATAAATGGAAACTAATATTTTTACATACACTCACCATCAAAAAACCTGAGCTGCACCCAGAAGGAATCAACAAACAGGAATGAAACTTGGTGGGTAGGTTTGACATGCAAATGATTCAAGTTTCACACTCAGCCGAGCATGTGGCGTAAGCAAGGACGGGCCTAATTACTGTACCTGCAGACATTGCAGACATTCAGTGAGCAGTGATGCTGTTCATGGGTCATCCTATTAGTGCCAGCACCACTGGCAGATGGCTGCACGACGCAGGACTACATGCACACAGACCGTTGCGACGACTACCCTTAACACCACGTCAACGTCACCAAAGACTACGATGGTGTCGTGCCAGACTGTCATGGAGTGGCTCAGAATGTCTTGGTGGAGAATGAATCCATGTGTGGAGGCACCGTTGTCAGCGCCTGGTATCACTCCACCTCCACCTCTACCACAAAATCTCTACCGCAGGAACTGTGTGAGAATATTCAAGCTGCATGGGATGGATTGTCACAGGACACCATTAGGAACCTCTACAACTCCACGTCAAGACGTCTGGCATGTTATGTTAGCAAACATGGTGGCCCAACGCCATACTGAGAGACACTACTTCTGTATGTGTAGCTACAATAAATATTGCCCATATCAGTCTAAATGTATCATCATTTATTGTTCCTGGCAACCTTTATCTTCCTTCCTAATAGCACTGCAATCCCACACTTCCTTCTGGGTGCAGCTATTCTTTTGATTGTATGAGTGTATATCTACCTATTCAGCCTACACCAGTTTCAAGGTGCAGTAGATGATGTTTCTGTAAATGGGAAACAAACAAAGTGGCTTAGACTCAGACACAACCCTCTTCCAGTCAATCATCATTAGTGTACAGGACAGGGGAAGGGGTTTGGGATACATGCTGAACTCCCAGCATTGTCACGAAGGAGAGATGGTCAGGAAACAGCCAGAGAGTTTCTACTGGACGGCTGCGTATCATTAATAATTTTAGCTGTTTCACAGAACCAAAAGTTCAGTATGGTTTTGTCCTGTTTGATAATGTTTGTGATAGTAACTGGTTAGTTCTAACCGTAACCCTAACCCTAACCCTAACCCGGGGACCTTCACCACATCTTGAAGCACCACATCTTGAGGTTTGGAGGCTAAATGTCATGTGCGGGGCCGAGCAGTCCAGTGCATGCAGGAGCACGACGACATATGCAGGTAGAAAGATCCTGCAAATGAGTGGTCTATAAACGTGATAATAATCACACCATAATTAGCATGCATAAGTGGAAAACAGTTAAGTAATGTCACGTGGAGGTCAAGACAAGGAGACAGGATGTAAGCGCAAGTATTTAATGAACAGAACAAACAAAACCAAAGAAACCAAAAACACTAAGAAACACTGAACCAGGTTACAAAAACAACAGACATGAGGACAAGCGATCAACATGGAGACAAAACACCAAGCAAGCACAAAGAGAACCACAGGGAGTATAAGTGAACAAAGACTAACAAGGAACACCTGGGAAGGGGCGGAGCTACAAACTAGGGACAGGTGAGGGGACTGACAAGGGGGCGGAGACAGGAGACAGAAGCACATGGAACAGGACAACAAAAGGCACATGGACGTGACAAGAAACAGAAAAACAGAGAAAACAGACAAACATGGGCAAGACAAGGCAGGATGTGACAAGTAATCAACATGTAAGTCATAAACCGATTCTAAACAGTTGCAAACCAGCCAATCATGTGGACAACACATGAACTGTATTATTGTTGTGCAATAGCAAGAGTGGAGCCTTTAAGGCTGTATTCTCTGTCAAATGATATAATGGAGCTCTCGCATACATGCCTGTGAAGGCAAATCTGTTCATCAAATCTTCTTTCAGATTCATTCATTTTGAATGAAGTGCAGTCCATGTGGTCAAAGCCATGTTACCAAATGTGGGGGTGCATGGGCACTGTGACTCTCATGCCACTATAAACCTAGCTTTAGGTCGTTCGGCCATAGCTGTGGAAAGTGCTTGAAAGAAATGCCGGTACACCAGATTCAAACCTAGTAAAGGCAGGCTTTCTGGACAAGTGACAACAAACCCGTCATCTTGGCACTGACCACTGTGCAACCGCACACGGATTCATTGGTCGTCAAAGACAAAAGCGGGACTCATCACTGAAGATGACCTGCTGCCATTCTGAGTCACTCCATGACAGTCTGGCACGACACCATTGCAGTCTTTACGTCGTAACGGTCCGCTTGCATGTAGTGCAGCCGCCTGGCAATGGTGCTGGCACTAACGGGATGAGTCATGGAGGACATCACTGCTCGCTGAATGTCCGCTATGATGGCTGTTGGGTCAGTCAGGTACAGCGATAAGGCCCGTCCTTGCTTAGGTCATATACACTGCCGAGTGTGAAACTTGAATCATTGGCATGTCTCACAATGTCTCACAAAACCTACCCCCCAAGTTTCATTCCTGTCGGTTTATTCCTTCTGGGTGCAACAATTTGTGCAACTATTCTTTTGAATGACGAGTGTATGTTTAGGGCCAAAATCTGATGTCAGAGCTATAGCAAAACCATTGCAGCGGATCTTTAACCATTTCATGTAATAACTTTCTGTGACGGAGCTTTTCAAGTCATTAAATGCTTGGACGTCTGGTTCCTATTACTGCCATTGTGAACATTTCAGAATGAGGCATTTCACACCAAACCACTCTGAATGAGTTTGTTTACATATCAACCATTTAATTACACAGGAATGGAATTCTGCTTGCAGAACAGCAACGACTGTCAGTCAAAAACAATACTGCTGAAATAATGTCGGCATGCAACCAGCAAACCCACAAATTAAAAATGGGTAATTAAGATGAAGATAGGCCAGACAAAACATAGCCTGCTTTCTCTGTTGTTCTCTTTAGGTTTGAGACTGCTATCCTAACACTGCGGCAGTGCTGGGAAGGCTTGTGAGGCTCTTTTTTTTTACAGTATTGGTATTTATACTGATGAAAGCCAGGTGTAGCCATTATA
The DNA here is from genome assembly GCA_034552555.1 of Semaprochilodus insignis. Lineage (NCBI taxonomy): Eukaryota > Metazoa > Chordata > Actinopteri > Characiformes > Prochilodontidae > Semaprochilodus > Semaprochilodus insignis. The sequence goes on from CM067495.1 coordinate 5,872,084, forward strand.
GAGACAAAGATGCTCTACCTTTGAACTATTCCAGGAATCCACGTGCAAGTATTCATTTTCCTTGCTTGTTTCAACTTTATTTGGAAATCGTGGGCTACGACTGGCTCCTGTGTGGCTCGCATAGCCAAGATGTTGTTACTGCACTGAACTCAAACTGTCCAAACACCACAATTCACATATTACAGGCTAGCAAAGCCATTGTAAAGCAGAAAGGCCTATTATGTGTACATGAGTGTTAGTTTAAATACACTGTGTACTGGATTAGAGTGAGCCACCAAAATGTCCAGACATGTCTTAGTCCACAAACAAGTATGATGTAGTCTAAGCTACATCAGCAATTCTCCTGGCCCAAAATAAGACCTCTGTAATCTGAAGGAACGGTACGGTCAGTGAGCAGTTTGGTAGATCTGCTGCAAAGTGATGTGGGATCAGTTTTGTGGTTTCTATTAGAACGGTTATGAGTGGGATTCATGCAGAACAGCTTGGTTCTAGATCAGTTGGGAAACTCTGCGCTGGAGGCCAACAGATAGCCAATACTGCCATCTGCTGGTGGCATCTACTACAGACGTTCTTATGGGGCGTGGTAATTTTCTGTACAGTTCAGTCAATGGGACGTTAACAGTCATTCAGAGAGGTCTGATCTGAAATGGTGCACTGATAAGAAACTTGGTAGTGGCGCTGATAGGGACTAGGGGCCATGATGTCTACAGTACATGATGAGCACAAGTCTTCAGAGATTTCATGTGATGGTAAAAAAGTTTGCATGAAACACCTGCATGAACCTTCTCAGCCAAGAACGAACTTTCAAAACTGCTCTCAAACCTGTGATAAAACAAAGCACATTCATAACCATTGCTGTAATCACTTTCTGTTAAAGGCATTAAGAGCTTTTGGTTTGTTTTGGTTCAGATGTGTGGCCACTGTGAACCATTTAGAAACATTAAATCACACAAAACCACCAAATAACTTTCTAATCATGCTGAAAAATCAGTGGAATTCACCTTCAAACATGGCCTGATTTTGGGAGAAAAAAAATCCCAGCCCAGTCATTGGTGACCCCAGACCACATTTTTACTGTATCCCAGTTCCCAGAACACATGCATGTGCACAATGGGCCTATCCCAAAGTGTGCCCCAAGTTCAAACCGGATCTTTGATGATGGTAACAATGTGCAGACATATAGAGCAAAAGCACTCAAAGGCACCTGGTTTAATGCCATGCATCACACTGAGGATACATTGTATCACTTCTATATAGGACCAGTATTATTATTATACTGCATTATGTACACTATGTGCATGATACATCAATACCTAATAAGGAAACTTGAGTCTTTTAAACTTCCATTAGATACAGATGCACAGACTGTATTGTTTTAGGCATTTATATTTCTTGATTTATATACATACATACATACATACATACATATATATATATATATATATATATATATATATATATATATATATATACAGTGCAACTGCTTGTGCTTGTTTCTCTGTGCATATGACAATAAAGTCTTGAATCTTGAGACAGACTCATACGACCTACAGGCTATGCATGCACCATACCTGGTGAAATCCTGTTATTTATCTTATTTATCATATGTGCTTTTTAAAGTAGCTTATTGTAAAGTAACTTATCTACTGTGGTAAAATGACATGGTCAGTTAACAAAGGAACTCAGACTTTAATACCTGCTTCTCTGCTAAGCTGTAACGTAGCTGTAACCCCCCTATCTACTATGATATTTTTAGAGTGCAATGCTTTGGAGTGAGTGTACTGAAAAGTAAAACTCTACTGTCATTACCATTGATTACTGTCTTCCGAGGAAATCACTGTCACTGACCAAAACTAGGAATCTGTGCCTAAACACAATTTAAGAGAATACAGTTTTTAAATGGCAACAACAAACATTAACCTTAATTTATGGGAATATTTTACCAAATTTAGTCAGAAATTTTGCACTTATATCCCAGCTAGAACTTTTTTTTTTTTGTTCTTATTCTGGGAATATGCGATGCAATGTTCCATTAATGTTTTCAGTAGGACGTTTTCCTTCGGTTCCCAGAATGTTCTTTCTTAGAAAACGTTCTCCTACCTTTAGAAACGGTCTCTCATTCTGTCATCTCAGGTCTCAGGAACGTCCAAAAAACATTTTCTGAATGTTGCACTGAGAATGACTTCTTCTTTTGTTATCATGTAACATAATCTGTGGCCCTGACAGCATCCTCAGAACATCCTCTGAACGTTGTGGTTAGAACGTTCTGTCTTAGTTAACATTTAACCTGATAGAAAATGATCTAAAATTATAAACATCTGTAAAACGTTCTTTAAACACTAGATTCAAACATTTTCTTTAAAACTTTATTAGCACTTGTAGGTAATGTTAGCCATAGTTCTGGAAATGGTCCTTGCTAGCTGGGATACCTTCCACAAATCGATCAGCCGTACTATCAGGATTCATGGATATGAGGTGGGCTTATGCTGTCCACATAGTCACCCCTCAAACGATTGGGTTTTTTTCTTCTAAAGTCACTTAGAAATTGGTTGATGCAATATTTGGCTTTATGTCCTAAAAAGGCAGTGCAGCAGGAACTGAAACACTTAAAGAGAACCCAGATACACAGGTGTCAATATGGTGCATGTGTCCTATACTGAACCATTCAACTATGTTGTATAAACCAAATAAAATACTTTACTTATTATTAAAGATGAACAAACACATTTTCAAGGTTCCATTTAATAAGTGAGCCAAACAATTTGCCAGCATTTACTGTTTTATTTAATAAATTATTATTATTATTATTATTATTATTATTATTAAGCTCAGCTTTCCCGCTTCCTGCTTGGCTGTTGATAGGCTGTGATCACTATGGGAGGAACAAAGGATGAATAAACAACTCATAGAGGAGTGCAGGTCAGTACGGCTGTGGTTTAGAGTTTGGGGATCTTCCCTGAGTAAGCACATGCAGGTTAAAGGAAACAATAGAGACTGGGTAAGGCCAAAAATGAAGGGGACTCTATGGGTGAAATGAGGGAAGGAAAAAAGAGACAAAGAGACGAGTGTGAATTAATGCTTGGGGGTCTGCCCTCGTATGTGAAATGGTCGGTTGAGCAGAAGTACAGTAAATAAGTGTGTACTTAGTGTGCACCCCATTCATTCTTAAAGGGAAAAAAAAAAAAGTCGGATCAAAAAGCTGTATACAAGCACACCATTCCTGATCAGTGTGAATGTTTCAGAGTTGGAACAGTGTTGGTATCTCGGAAACTGCCTGACTAGTTAGCGGACAAAAATCTTTTGACCAAGAAGAAGAATAATATAAATCGGATAACAATATATTGTGCATTGCAAAGCATAACACCATAATAAACACACTACTGGATTACAGGGTTGGCCTTATTTTCTGTGTTATCAGTTAGTATTCTCTATCATCTATTAAACGATATACTGTATTTTATAGATGTAAAGATGTCTTTCCAGGTCCAGTGTGGATTCAGTCATTGACATAGCATAGTGATCTAGCAAAATGATACCGTAGATGCAAGCTGCTTTATTCTGGAGCAGCAGCATCACGTTTCTGTTCCTACAAACTGACACATAGTTTGGGGTAGATATCCTGAAATATGGTGTTATCAACAAGTAAATCCAGCTTGCCATTACAGAAATGTATAACAATATTAATGTCTATAGAAATACATGCAAACTATCCTGTGGCCCAGAATGAAACGTATAGCATTCAGTCACACATGAATTCTTGAATTCATCATCACTGCTGCTTCCCACTCTTGGCAAGAAACCACATTCGGCAGCTAGAGTTAGCAGTGGAGTTGCGTTCCACCGCTGGAGATGGCGAGTAAAGGGATGAAGATGTTGACTTTGCAAAGTTTCTCCTAGTCTGGTAAGGAGTGAAGAGGGAGGAGGAGGGACTGTGGATTGTCTGGTGATTTGTTGACCCTTATTCTCTGAAGCATGATATCGACAGGTTGCACCATCTTACAAATTGCTCTTTTAACTCATTGTGATCTTTATACATGACAGCAGACGTTGTGGACTCACATGGCACACTTTTGGTGGAAGGACTCTGAGTGGCTATAGTGACATAGTGTATAGTTGACTCCAATTGCAAGTGACAGGAATCGATGGAGTCGATTCCAAGAGTCGATTTCACATAGGAATCTCAATATAGATAGAGAGTACAACAGTAATTCCATTTGACTTCAGTAAGGAAATCTGGGAGCTAACGAGAGCTACATTTACTTGACTACCAGGGCTAAACTGTGCCTGAGTCTGCTGACAACTCCTTCAGCAGGGCAGATATTTGGCCACCGGCAATGTTGTTTAACTGTAGGCCAATTTTAAGTCTCTAATATTACATCGTCCTTTGTAGTATATACGATACTGCTGGACTAGCTGTTTCTATGTTGTGGGAAAAGCATTATTCATACAGCCGGTCTAGACGGTGACAACAGAATATCTCACTCTGGGCAAATTTGAACTTCTCTGCATGGAATCAAGTCAAAGCTTTATCTTGAATGGAATTGGTTCTTTTGGGGATTGAGTCCTCACACCCCTAAACACTAACTCATGATGAGATGCAGAATTGACTCACACTCCTAAAAAGTTCTTTAGTAGTAGGCAATGGTTCTATATATGAACACTCAAACAACCATTTAAATTAAATGGTTCTTTGCAAAGTGAAATGGTTCTTCAGACTGAGAAAGAATGTGTTATAGCACCAAATGGTTCTTCAATTGTTGCAAGTTTAGACTTAGAACATTTTGTAAAATGAAATAAAAACTGAAAGTACACAGAAAAAAATGTAGTGGTTTCGCTGAGCAAATTGTGTAAATACAAACAAATTTAGAATTTTGTCCCCACATGTGTACCACAGTGTTACACCAGCTTTCCTTTAATTACACTTTAACCGCTTGGGAACTCTGGATACTGATTGTTGCAGTTCTATAAGTGGAATTTTTGCCCATTCTTGCTTGATAGAAGACTTCAGCTGCTCAACAGTCTGTGGTTGTCATTGTCTGATTCTCCTCTGCATGGTGGGTCATACATTTGGACAGGACACTCTGTGTCTATGAAGCTGCACCGCTACGGCACATACAAAAAGAGGCCTGGCATTATCGTGCTGAAATAATAAGTCCAAAGACGTCATCTAGAAGGCAGTATCCTTCTCTCTAAAATCCAATAGACGCCTGTGAGTCAATGGTACCTTCACACATACCCAGATGTATACTATGACGAATGTTGGCTTTTGCACCTCTTGCTAATAAAAATCGGAATGGTCCATTTTGTCTGCGGCACAAAGAACTCAACGTCCTTTTATCCCAAAAACAAGCTGAAACGTGGACTCCTCTGACCACAGCACACATTTCCATAGTATTTTGGACCGTCTGAGATGAGCTCGGGCCCAGAGAACTCGGCGGCGTTTCTGTATAGAACTGATGGCTGAGTTTTTCCTGGTGTAATAGAGTTTCATATTAAATTTCTCAATGCTGTGCCGGACCGTGTTAAGTGACAATGGTTAAGTGACACTTGTGTTAAGTGACAAGGTACTCTTGAGACCACGTTGCTATACTTAACACAGTAGCACGACGGTGTCTCATAGAGTGCTGTCTAAGGGATAGAAGGTTACAGACATGCGACAGCGGTTTCCAGCCTCGCCCTACATGGGCACTGAGACATCTCTGGATTCTCTGACTCTTTTCGCAGTATCATGTACAGTAGATGTAAATGATCTAAATTCTATGCAAGCGGTTTTAGCTGTTTGACAACTCTATCATGAGAGCTGGGATAAGCCTTTGGAGGAGCTCCTTTTATAACCAGCCATGATCCCTCACCTGTTACCAGTTCACCTGCATACTGTGGAATGTTTTGACATGGAGTAACTTTTTCCCTCTTACTTTGCCTCTTTCTCAGCTTACTGAACGTGTTGCAGGCATTAAATCAAATTGGTCAGCCAAAGCATTAAAAAATAAAAAGTCATTTTTGTACTTTAAAAGAAGTCCTTAATAAGGAACCCTCAAAGAACCATTTATTTTGTAAGAGCATAATGTACACCATGGCCTTGAGTTCTTGTAAATAATTAAAGAAATCTCAATTCAAATAAATTCTCAATTCATCAAATCTCAAATCTTGGCATAGAATCTCAAAAAATCAATATTTTCAGAAACATTGTCATGATTTAAAAAATATTAAGCCAGTATATGATATTTTATATTTGATATTTTTTATATACTAATTCAATATTTCGAGAAAATATTGACCGTAATCCTTCAACCATAATCCTAGCAAGATTAAACGGTATAAAATGGATGGATGGATAATTAAATGTTCTGAGAAAATATGTAATTGTTTCATAATGCCAAGTCAATATTTTGATATACTGCTCCTGGAAACAGAGACAAACAAGTATGTTTTTCTGCCCTACCAGGCAGGAATAGACTTAAACACTCATCATATTTCATTTACCAATATTAATTTTAGTTAGGCTATTCACTAATTACAGATTTTGTCCCAGTTCCCTTATGGGCCCCCCTCCTCGGCAGTACCACTTCCACCAGCTATGATGAGAACCAGTTGACTTGCACTGCACAGTTTGATGTTCACCTACTACAAAACACACCTGATTCACACCTGAAGGTTAACATCAAAGTCCACACAGTCTTCCACAAACAAGCACTGGGAGTACAGGAGCTGTAAAAATACTCCAGGCTGGCTCAGCAGCCTCTATCAGAGTGGGCGTTTTAAGCTATTTACTCCGTCCTGGAGCTAAAATAACAGTGTAGGCTGGAGGTCCTTCCAGAGGCTCTAGTAAGATCACCTTCCAAACTACAGCGCTGGCGTATTTACGCGGGGAGGAAAGGCTGGCAGGCCGAGGCCTGGCCAGCTCGACTAGCCTGAAATTAGAGTATGTAGTCAGTCTCTCGACCTCAGTCGAGCTGACAGAAGGTTCAGAGAAAATTGCCACTTTGTCCGGGCTGATGCGGCTTTCTGTGAGCGCGAGAGGCGTTTGGCGCGACGGGGCATCAGGTGGCTGTGAGCTGCGTTTTATCCCCGGTGTTTACCGGGAGAGTAATTGCTGTTTTGCTGGGCTCACCTGAGGCGCTGAGGAGAGGAGACTGGCGCCGTCTGCGCTCCAGGGCTCACAGTGAGCGAGAGGCTGCGGTACGCGCGTCTCGGCAGTAGGTGGCGCCCTTCGCTCGACCATACCCCCTGTCAGACAACGGAAATGGACCAAAACAGTGGATCCCAATCCATGTTCTTATTGTGTTTGCAATAAACATTATTCAGTTTATTCCGCGTGTGTAGAATGGAATGAACGTAAAGAAAGGTGTAAAGTGAAGAAGGTGGAGGTTAAAATCATTTACAGCCAAATGAATACTTATAAACATTAGAAAAAGAAAATAAGAGTGTCAGGTGTGCCAGTGCTGGCTGAAGTCTACTTGCTTTCCCTATGCTACTACTATTTCTTCTACTACTACTACTCCTCTTCCTCCTACTACTCCTCTTCCTCCTACTATTTCTCTTCCTCCTACTACTTCTCTTCCTACTACTACTACTACTACTACTCTTCCTCATACTACTTCTCATCCTCCTCCTACTACTACTACTCATCCTCCTACTACTTCTCTTCCTACTACTACTACTACTACTCTTCCTGCTGCTGCTGCTACTACTACTACTTTCCCTACTAGTACTACTCTCGTCCTCCTCCTCCTCCTCCCCCTCCTAGTACTACTCTTCCTGCTGCTACGACGACTACTCTTCCTATTACTACTACTACTACTACTACTACTATTCCTACTACTACTAATACTACTACTCTTCCTACTACGACCACTATTACTACTACTCTTCCTTGTGCTGCTACTACTACTACTCTTCCTATTAATACTACTACTACTACTATTCCTACTACTACTAATACTACTACTATTCCTACTACTAATACTACTACTACTCTTCCTACTACTACTACCACTATTACTACTACTCTTCCTTCTAATAGTTCTACTACTACTACTACTCTTCCTACTACTACTACTGCTAATACTACTACTACTGCTAATGCTAATACTACTACTACCACCACTACTACTGCTACTGCTGCTAATACTACTATAACTGCTACTACTACTACTACTAGTACTACCACCACTATTACTACTACTACTACTACTACTATTACTGCTACCACTACTACAAACTATATTATTACTCATACTACTACTATTAATACTACTACTAATAACAATACTACTACTGCCAATACTACTACTAATACTAATATCACTACTACTACTGCTAATACTACTACTAATACTAATATCATTACTACTACTGCTAATACTATTAATACTACTACTGCTGCTAATACTACTACTAAAACTAATACTAATACTACTACTATTACTACTACTACTACTAAAACTAATACTACTACTAACACTACTATTACTGCTACTAATACTATTCATACTAATATTAATATGACTAATAATTACTTTTACTACTGTCACCACTACTACTCACACTAACAGTACTACTAATACTACTACTATTACTACTGCTACCAATACTACTATTAATACTACTACCACTGATACTACTACTAATACTACTCATACTACAGGCATCTAATTATACACCTATAGAAACATCCATCCTTTATTTTGAGCTTATACTTATATTGTCTCAAATAAATCAATATGATTATATTAGCTAAAAAAACTTCAATTCATATATCTGGAAGAATAACCATATGGAAGTAAATAACATTTAAAGTCTATATAGCCTACAGCAGGGGAGGGACATGGCAAAAATACAATACCACAATATGTAAAGACATTTTCATGATCCACAACATGTAACTTGAAAATTACATCCCTTTTTAATGGAAAAATGTAGCTGGTCAGTGGTCTTTCAAGTACTGATGGCATATCGTGGCATATTGTTGCAATTCCAAAGAAAGATAAGGAGAAGTACCTTTACAGGAGAGGGTAAAACTGTAAAGAGATTTTATTCCCAGCAATTTTTGAGCTCTTCTGTTGGTTCAGTCTTCATAAAATTTTCACACGATGTAAGGAAACAGCTGCTTAGCTTGCCACATCACCCACCTTTAGTCTTTAGGAGGCCTTTGTACCACTGATCCCTTTACACTTGTATGGGTGGAGATAAAACAGGATGTCTAAGATTAGTCTCAACAAACGGGATAGCTTCAACCAGCTCCTGGAAAACTACTGCATGAAAAGATGCATTAAAAAAACAGAGAACTGTCCACTACTGGACACTACAGGCTTGACGTTTGGCCTAAGTTATCTGGCTAAACTGAGAGGTCTTGCTCATGTTTGTGTTTTCCAGGTTCTGACACACTGGATTCAACTCATGAAGGGTTTGATTATAATCTGACTGGACAAGACCATGTCACGGTTTTTCCTAACAGACAGTACAAATCATCACGTCATTCAGGAATCATAGCAGCAAAAGAGGATGGCCAATTAACATACAGTGTTGCTCATTTCTGTCCAGGTAAAAATGAAGTACTGTATATTTTAATGTACTAAAAGTATACTTCAATATCAGCAAGTACATTTTATACATTATATATAGTTAGTACATGGAAAATAGCACACTTACAGTACATTAAACTTATATTTAAACAGGAATAAAGTGTCTTTTATAAGAAGTTGTGGACAGTAACTAAGTAAATGTAATTGGTTACTGTACTTAAGTAGTTTTTCTGTGTATCTTTACTGAAGTATTTCCATTTTGGGGGTCTTTTTAATTTAACTCTACTACATAAAGTCTAATGTCTAACTGTTTACTCCACTACATTATGGCCAAATCTGACCTTCCTTTTGGCTTATGTGTGCATAAAAACATAACATGTTGTAACGAAAGAAGCTCAAACCAAGCCCACCAATCAGGGGACAGCGCTCACTTTGTTTTGAGCTTGTTTTGACTTGTTGGACAGAGCTTGGTTCTAGCTAATAGAAACTGTTCTCCTTCAGTGTTCTGTGCTTATGGTCATTTGAATAGACATCAGTGTCAGACTAATTAATGACCTTCTATTAAAGATTGGTGGACCAAGAGTGACACTAGAGTCTTTACACCAATCAATGAGTTGATTAAGCAAGGGTGCATCCCAGCTGTGCACTTAATACTAATACTAGCTAGTTTTTGAGTATGTAGTATATAGCACAGTTATGAATATCAAAGTTGAGTATACTCAAAAATCCACCATGTACACTTAGAACCAATAGATTCTTGAGGATGGTAATGATGGATGCTATTGTCCCATAATGCTAAACAGAAATGGAGGCGGACCAGAAATGGTGCATAAATATGTGAAAAAAGCCTATACAAATAAAAAACACACCCTCACCGAGGCAGCCTTCAGAGTCCGGCGTGGTATTGCGTAAGCTTCATCACTTCCTGTTAGTAAAAAACAATGAGGTATTCTAGTATTGTGTGTACTAGCCTGCAGAACTCATACTATTAAGATTAGTACATAGTATATACTGTGTAGTATAACTGAGAGGCAGCCAGCACTGTAATAAAATCCAAATTTTACAGAAAGTAACACTAAACTTTTACCATGTTGACAAATAATGTGTATTTATTATTTTTTTACAGTAAAGTTCCAATATTATTATCTTAAATTACATACAAATTCATGTAAAATGACAATAATTATCTGTAATTAAATATGCAACACATTATATAAAGGTTTATGTCCATTCTAACAATTTAATGTTTTTCTTTGTAATTTTAAGGTTAATTGTTTTAGATTTATGCACAAAAAATCTCAAAAAAAAAACAAAACATTAAAATGACTGGCAGTAAAATAAAAAAAAAAGCAAAATAAAAAAATATCTGTACTTTTATTGTTTTTGTACTTTTTTGAATTTTTCACTTTTATTTTATGGTTTTTGCTTGCCAGCCATTGCTGCCAGTCATTTGAATGTTTTTGTTTTTTTTTCGATTTTTTCTTCAAAATGTCTTCCATTTGTTCCAGAAATTATAATAGGTCATTAGAGGCATAATAAATCCTGCTACTTTTACTCTCCATACTTAAGTACAGGTCAATACTTTAGTACTTTTACTCAAGTGGAGGTCTAAAGGGAGGAACTTCTTCTGTTACTGGAGGAGTATTTTACCTTGGGTATCTCTACTTTAACTCAACTACATGGTTTGTGTACTTCATCCACCTCTGCTTATAAATTCACCTGATAGTCCAGAATAGCCTACCTGCATCCAGCCTAGAACAGTACAGTCTACTTAACACTGTAACTTAACACTGCACTGTTTCTTATTTCACCTCTAGCTGGTCAACTTTTCCTTTGCTTTGGGTGATGGCCAAATATGACAGAACTTCACACTTTACAGCTCACACATATAAACAAAAATCCAAGTGGTTATGCTTGATATAGGATATCGTGCCAAAGAGACCACTATTCATTTATTTGATTTTGAAGCAAGAGTGGAGCTTGTTCTCTCCCCTCTCTCAAAGACTCTGATTGGTGACTTAGCAAACTTAAGGTGCATCCATTGTTCATCCACTTGTGTGATTTCCATTGAAAAGCTTTGGCCAATAGAATGGGACGCCCTGGAGCAGCTAAGCATGAACCCAAGCTTGGCAAATGCATGGTGTAGCAGTGGAACTGGGTTCTCTGGAGTGATGGAGCTCCATCCAGTGCCTTTGGGATGGGCTGAAGTGACCATTCAATCAAATCCTCACAGCAATGTTCCAGTATCTAGTGTAAAGTCTTACCAGATGGGTAGATGCTATTACTGCAGTACATGGAGGTCCCAAGAAGAACAGTCTATGGTAGAACTACATTGTAGCACTGCCAGAGGATTTCTTAAGTAACGGCTGCCCGCGTGTTGATTGGCGCCTGCCCTCCTCGTTACGTCACATGCCCCGCCCACCAGCGCTCGCGGAGACAGCTCCGACTCGAGAGCGAGTAGAGTAGACTTCAGGAAGGACTCCAGTGAACTACCTCCACAGACTCATCACCAAAACAGCAGGCAAGCGCGCGTGTGTTTATGTGCACGAGGAAGAGTTCGGATCCGCTCGCACAGGCTGAACGCAGAACCGAACCGGCTGATCGTCTCGCGCTTTACACATACAGTAACTGCCCACTCCAAGCCCATCCAGGATGACCGCGGTTCTGGACAGCCTCGGCTCGGATATGCACACGAACCACATTACCTCCAGCACTTTCAGCAGCGCGCACAAAGCGCAGGACTCGGCCACGTTAGCGGCGTCCTCGGGCGGCGACGGCGCGTTCTACAGCGTCCCTCAGTCCGGACACTGCGCCTCGGCAGCCTATGCGCCCCTCACCTCCTACCCCTACCACCCCGCAGGAGTGGGCAACGTCCACTACAGCCCAAAAGCATACGACATGGGTCTGGGCTCTTCCTACGGCGCGTACGGAACCTACGGAACCAGCTCTTCACCTACTCCAACGGAGCCAGGTAAGGTAAGGGGGGGTGCGCAGGTGGAGAGCAATGGTCAGTTCAAAACAAAGACAAAACTATATCTATCTATCTATCTATCTATCTATCTATCTATCTATCTATCTATCTATCTATCTATCTATCTATCTAATCCAGAGGGCCTACAAATATAGTATATATAGTAATAATAGGTACTTTGTAGCTAGTTCCATTAACCTGACAGATATTAGAGATTACGAAAGTTCATGCAAATATATATATATATATATATATATATATACACACACTAACCCATCTATCTCTCTATCTATCTTCTATCTATCCTATATATACAGTGCACAATATGGGCTTATATGCTTAATATAATGCTTAGTAATATATGGTTACATATATATAATATATACATGTGTATATATATACTTCCTATCTATCTATCTATCTATCTATCTAACTAACTAACTAACTATTTATCTATTTATCTAGATAGATAGATAGATAGATAGATATTTGTGATGACAGAGAGAGAAAGAGAGAAAGGGAGAAAGAGAGAGAGAAAGACTGACTGAAAATTCCACGTGTGCATTTGGTCAGAGAAAGACGAGAGCGAGCCGGAGGTGCGCATGGTGAACGGAAAGCCAAAGAAAGTCCGGAAACCGCGAACCATCTACTCGAGCTTCCAGCTGGCCGCGCTCCAGCGCCGCTTCCAGAAGACCCAATACCTGGCACTGCCCGAGAGAGCCGAGCTAGCCGCCTCACTGGGGCTCACACAGACTCAGGTGAGAGAAAGAGCGCGCGCGCACACACTCCCACACCTCCACGTGGGGTCCATGACCCTTACTAGCCACATTTAGACCACCCAGACCGCCCACTGGTGCTAGGTCCTGAAATGAGAAAACTTAAAGAACTGCGGTGGACTTTCTCGTCTATCACTTCTGCTAGACTTTAGTCTTTCAGTTTTGAGAGTCTTTTCATCATAACACACAACACACTAAAGCTCCAAAGCCTCAGCAGAGCATCCGGGTGCTGAGCCTACAAAGCATAACGCAATTAAAGGTTTAAGGAATGCAGTGCGTAAAAACAGCGCCAACTGCGCGTCTGAAAACTCCATCACAGTCCTGCCTGAGCACATGGAAGCGGGTAGATGGAAGGAGTTACCACCCACCCACTTCTGCTTCTTTTCCACCTTTTTTTCCCCTTATGTACAAAACCGCTGATTCCAACCACATCTCACATATTTCTCCTCTTCCCCCTTTCATCCCTCCCCTAGGTGAAAATATGGTTCCAAAACCGCCGCTCCAAGTTCAAAAAGCTATGGAAAAACGGGGAGATCCCCCCAGATCAGCACCTTTCCTCGGGTGACTCCCCTCCTCCGGCCTCGTCCCCGCCTCCCCCACCACAGGCGTCCTGGGATTTCCCCCCACATCAGGCTCAAAGCGACGTAGACCCGAGCGCAGAGCCCGCGCCCCCCAACACCACAGCTCCGGCCTTCCTCAGCACCTATCCCTGGTACTCCAGCACGAACACGCACTTACAGCCCCTGCAGCCGCTTTCGCAGCACCAGAGCAGCCAGGCCATGGGCGCGGGGGCTTTATTTTGACCGCCGGTGTGGGACAGTGAAGGACTTGTACGCAGATACGAGCACGGACGGCCGAAACCGAACAATACACTTCCAAAAATGGCGATTATTAGGGGTCCAAGCACTCGGTGCCGCTGGGAACCTGTTCTTTTTTTTTTTTTGGTCAAGATCATTTTTAAAGGAAATTCTTATTATTGTAAATTTGAATTCTGCAGAATTTTTACTGTTTCAATTCGTTTCCGTTCTTATCTTTGACTTTTATAATAATAATGTTATTAATGTTGTTGTTATTATTATTACTATTATTATTATTATTTTGGAATTTTTGTGCCCTGTACTTGGGCGCACGTGCATTAAATGCAACGCACATTAAATTATTTTTCTATTTATTTATTTGTGGTTTGTTTGTTTATCTGTTTGTTGTTTTTGTTTGTTTGTTTTGTTTTTGTTTTCTTTTTTTCTTTCTTTCTTTTTCTGGTTCGTTTCTGGGGTGGCATGCCCATGTGGTGCGCAGGACTGTTTATATAACACATGCCAAGTTTTAAAAAGAAAAAAAAGGAGGAAAAAAAGAGAAGGAAACGGGTAGTAGACTTTTCACCAACATCTTAGGCCTACATTTTCTGACATTGCATTAGGCCTGGAGAGGGATCTGTCATGCTGTTTTTACGAGCTGTACTCAAAATAAAAGGAAAAAAGGGAATTCTGATGGGAACCTGGAATTCTGTCTATGATTACTGTGACATACAAAAAAATGGGTGAATATCATAGAACCAGTAATTAGCATGTTCTCTTTCGGGTTCGATATGCACGCTTTATAATAAATGGTTCTACTGCGTGATGCCAGAGACTCTCTAAGAACCTTTTAACAGATGTTTGTCATGTGAAGGAAGGTTCTTCATTCCTTAAAAGGTTCTGCACACTCACACATGTAATTTACAAGCATGGTTCTATAGGTAGCTAAAATGGTTCTTGTGTGGCATCGCTCTTTCTCCTTCTCTCTCATTTTAAGCATTTAAGCTATTACTTTCTTTTTATTTAATTATATATATATGTCTGTATATATATATATATATATATATATATATATATATATATATATATATATATATATATACATACACTGGAAAGAGTGACAAATGAGGCCACACAACCAGCAACACCATTCAGCCCCTGCTAGAAATACCAGCCTGACTGGTCACCAGCAAAACCAACATGTGTTGTGTTTTGGCTGCTGGTGTGCTGGTCAGAAGCACTGGAAATGAATATGCTGTGCACATTGACCAGCACAGTTGTGTTTTGAGGCTGCTTTGGTGGTCAACCAGCTTGGTCAGGCTTAACCAACACCCAGAACAGCACTAGACCAGCTTAAACCAGTTGAGACCAGCTTGCATGGAAAGCATGCTGGTCTGTGCTGGGCTGTTTTAGCAGGGGTGCCTGTATGTATATAACCATCTGCCCCTTTTCATCACTTTTCACACTTTTTTTACCTTTTTACTGATCAGTGTGTTTCTGTAAGAGCGTATAGAAGACTGATTCCCTGTAAAAGATCAAGCCTAAGCATAATTGTAAAACACGTGCTTTATAATTGACAGACAAGAACAATGTTTCCCAGTAGTTTCCAGTGCGCACTGGGGCTCCGGGGGAACTGGAGCTGGAGTTGGTCTTTCTTTTCTGGCGCGTGCGGGATGTTGTGGGGTGGAGTGTGTGTGTGTGTGTGTGTGTGTGTGTGTTGTGCTGAGGGTGTGTCTCCTCCCCCTGCAGACTCTCTGGAGTCACCGCGCCGCTCCCACACGCTTTATGAGCGCTGGAGCAGAGGAAGAAGAGAAGGAAAAAAAAACATATATATAAATAAATAAAATCCAGCGTAAAAACCGCCTGGAGCGCGCGCGCCTCGGAAACCAGCTGAACTTCATACAGCACTACAGCTCTACAGCATTACAGCTATACAGCATTACAGTTCTACAGCATTACAGCATTAAAACACAACAGCTCTACAGCATTACGGTTCTACAACACTACAGCGTTAAAACACTACAGCAATACAGTTCTACAGCATTACAGCTCTACAGCATTACAGCACTACAGCATTACAGCACTACAGCGTTACAGCTCTACAGGACTACAGCTCTACAACACTACAGCGTTAAAACACTACAGCATTACAGCTCTACAGCATTACAGCACTACAGCATTAAAACACTACAGCATTACAGCACTACAGTGTTAAAACACAACAGCTCTACAGCATTATACTTCTACAGTATTACAGATCTACAGCATTACAGCACAAGAGCTCTACAGCATTACAGCACTACAGTGTTAAAACACTACAGCACTACAGCATTAAAACACAACAGCTCCACAGCATTACAACTCGACAGAATTACAGCATTACAGCTCTACAGCATTAAAACACAACAGCTCTACAGCATTACAGCAGTACAGCTTTACAGCATTACAGCTCTGCAGCGTTAAAACACTACAGCTCTACAGCATTACAGCATTACAGCACTACAGCGTTAAAACACTACAGCACTACAATATTACAGCTCTACAGCGTTAAAACACTACAGCAGTACAGCTCTACAGCATTACAGGATTGCAGCACTACAGCATTACAGTACTACAGCTTTACAACTCCACAGCACTACAGCATTAAAACACAACAGCTCCACAGCATTACAGCTCTACAGAATTACAGCATTACAGCTCTACAGCATTAAAACACTAAAGCACTACAGCTCTACAGCACTACAGCATTAAAACACAACAGCTCTACAGCATTACAGCTTTACAGCATTGCAGCTCTACAGCATTACAGCTCTACAGCGTTAAAACACTACAGCTCTACAGCATTACAGCAGTACAGCTTTACAGTATTGCAGCTCTACAGCATTACAGCTCTACAGCATTAAAACACTACAGCTCTACAGCATTACAGCTCTACAGCATTACAGCACTACAACGTTAAAACACTACAGCATAACAGCTCTACAGTGTTAAAACACTACAGCACTACAACTCTACAGCATTGCAGCATTAAAGGATTGCAGCACTACAACATTACAGCACTACAGCCTAACAGCACTACAGCACTACAGCTTTACAACTCTACACCATTACAACACTTCAGCAGTACAACATTACAACAATACAGCATTACAGCACCACAGCACTACAGCATTACACTACTACAGCACCATGGCAGTACATTATTACAGCATTACAGCACTGTAATATTATGACACTAGAGCAATACAGCATTACAGCACTAAAGCATTACAACATTTCAGCACTAGAGCATTACAACTTTACAGCACTATATCATTAAAGCACTACAGTAATACAGCACTACACCATCACAACATTACAGCACTACAGCATTACAACTCTACAGCACTACATTAATGCACCACTACACCATTACAGCACTACAGCATTAAAGCACTAGAGCAAAACAGCATTACAACATTACATTACTACAGAATTACAACACAACAGCATTACAACACTACAGCATTACAGGACTAAAACTTTACAGCATTACATAATTACAGCGCCACAGCATTACAACACTACACCTTTACAGAACTACAACATTACAGCACTACAGCAGTAATAAATGAATTAGTCAGTTAGTTAATTATTTAATTTAACAATAAATCAAAAGTTGTTTTTTTTATTGAAAACTTAAGCAAACTGACCAGTAAACAGGTACAGTATGGGGTTAATAAAGAGATAGATAAATGAATAAAAATGTATGCCTAAATGATAGATAGATAGATAGATAGATAGATAGATAGATAGATAGATAGATAGTATATTTTACAGGAGTTGAGTTTGAGGCATGTGTTTGTGGTCTATGGGGCTGTTGTAATGTAATTATGTGATTATGTGTGATAGTGATTATTATATGCAGTAATATTTGAGGGGCGATGGTGTCTGATGTTTAGGCGCTATGTGGAGGGAGAAACATGGAGCCTTACCCGCCTCGTTGTGCAGTGTGTGTGTGTGTGTGTGTGTGTGCAGTCTCGCGCTGATCCTCAGCTTCAGCTGCTGCTGATTGAAATGTAACCACATCATTAGAGAGCTGCCTCCGTTTGGCCTCCACCCTCCATCCGCTCCATCCGCGCCAAAGCAGCACCGAGCTGCTCTCCGCTCTGTGCTCTCCGCGCGCGAGGATTTCACGCCCAATTTAGTCACCGAGATCCTCCGGGTGCCATCACCGAGCCCCTAATCACAGACATCACCATCGTCATCATCTACACCATCATGATCATCATCTTCACCGTCTTCATCATCAGCCTTTTCCTCCCACCAAAGATCAGCTGAGGCGCTTCCTCAGAGCGCGAGGCAAGAAAAGAGTTTCGGAGTTTCGTTCTGCCACAAATAGCTGATATCTTTACATAAACAACCAACCAACCAAACAAACAAACAAATAAACAAACAAATAATTAAATAAAGTAGTAAATATGCGTGTACATAAAACAAAACAGGAAGCATGTACAATATATGTAGGTTATATACATAACTAACTAACCAACCAATCAAACAACCAATCAACCAACCAACCAAACAAACAAACAAACATACAAATAAACATACAAATAAATATATAAATAAAGTAGTACATATGCATGTAAGTAAAATACAAAACAGGAAACATATACAATACATGTATATACACTAACCAACTAACTAACCAACCAAATAAATAAAAAACAAAGATAAATAAATAAATAAATAAATAAATACATGAAAAAATACAGAAATAAATAAGAACATATGTAGTAAAATATAGCAAATACAAAACAGGCAACATGTGCCTATAAATAAATGCATATACACTAACTAAATAATTAAAAATAAAAACAGATAAATATAAAGAAATAAATGCATGTTAACATTTGTACGTCTAAATTAAATAAATATGGTTTAAGTTATTATTATATATTATAAATATGCTTAACTAGTAAAAACATGTACCATTCATACATGCAACACATAGATAGACAGACAGACAGATAGATAGATAGATAGATAGATAGATAGATAGATAGATAGATAGATAGATAGATAGATAGATAATACAATACATAATATAATAACTACAATACATAATAAATAAATCAATGAATAAATCAATGAACAGACAAATATATATATATGGAACGTAAATAGGAAATATAAGGCCAGAAGAGAATTTCTCTACATGACTAAAGAAGATCTACACTCCTCTACCGTCCCCATTATCAGGACAGATAACTATCTCTCTCTCTTTATAAACTGATTTCAGTCACTTTGGTCTGTAAAGTCTGTACAATCGGTTTTCCCTGCACACTCTATCCTCACTCCCAGCCTCGGTGTGTGTGTGTGTGTGTGTGTGCGTGAGGGTCATGAAGACACCAGTGTGATCGTTTTAGGCCTGTGCTTTTCTCTCCACACCCCCCAAAAAGTCTGCGGGCCACCTGCACAACGCCCCTCTCTCTCTCTCTCTCTCCCTCCCTCTCTCTCTCTCTCTCTCGCCTTTGTTCAGTAAAAGATTCCCCGAGCTGGTGAAATTGCTCATAATTGCTGGAGGAAAAGCGAAAGCGGACGTACAAAAGGCGAAATGGCTGCAATTACGCTTCCACTCAATGGGGAACGCGCCGGTGGAGAATGGAGCGCTGCTGCAGAGGGGCGCCCGAGCGCGCGCACGCACACACACGCACACACACACACACACACACACACGCAATATAAGAGAAGAGAACCTATCCGTTCACTTCTTATTAAAATGAGTGTAAATTAACATACATCCTATTATTATTATTATTATTGTTCCTCCATCATTACATTTACACCCCCAGTGTCCTCTTACTTCTACCAGCTTGACACGGGAGGCTCCTCCTCTGGATTATCGGTAGTAAATGTAAACTATGATTTATGATCGTTTCCGAGTGATGGGAATTACTGTGTGATTGCTGGATGGTATCTTGTGGGAATGCTGAGAGTTCTGCGAGTCTTATTTAGAGAACTGCGGCTCCAAATCCTCGAATTAGAACTAGAAATCAGTTCATACACTCAGAAAGCCAACTACAATCTCGCAGCAGTGTTCATATGTGCGGACAGAGCGCTGATCAAGTCACTGGGATGTAAACACAGTCACAGAGTGGTTTGGTGTGAAATGGTTCCCTGTAGAGAAACATACAGACTTCATAGTGGTGGTGGTGATGGGAGCCAGGGGTCTCCATGCTCTGCAACACAAATATAGCCAATTTATTTACTATCAAAACCACCAGTGAACCTACAAGTGTTATCCAAGTTTAATATGTGATGTAAATGATGGTAAAATAGTCATGAATCTGGAAATACCGTTTTCTTTATGGAATAGTTTACCTTACAATGCCTGCATGTATCCATCCGCCAAAATGTATTTGAAGCCATGAACAGATTCATATAGACTTTAACCCAGCACTTGATCACAAATCTATACAACTATCATATATCTAACTACTCCCTAGTTTTTAAAGGTAGACGTCTGGTTCCCATCAACACCACTTTGAACAATTCTGACATGGTAAGTTTCTCTACATGCAGCATTTCACACCAAACCACTCTGAGTTTACATGGGAACCAATTTATAGACACTCATCAACAAAACAATAGTTGCACAAATAGTTGCATCCAGAAGGAATCAACGGACAGGAATGAAACTTGGTGAGTACCTGACTGACCCAACAGCCACAATTGTGGACATTCATTGAGCAGTGATGTCCTCCATGAGTCACCCTGTTAGTGCCAGCACCACTGACAGACGGCTGCACCATGCAGGACCACATGCATGTAGACCGTTACGACGACTGCCCTTAACACCACGCCAAAGACTGCAATGGTGTCGTGCCAGACTGTCATGGAGTGACTCAGAATGGGCAGCGGGTCATCTTCAGTGTCCCACTTTTGTCTTGGAATGAATCCATATGTGGAGGCACCCTGGTCAGCACCAAGATGAGCGGTTTGTTGTCACAAGACACACGTCCAGAAGACCTGGTGTCACTCCACCTGCACCCCTACCGCACAATCTGCAGGAACTGTGTGAGAATATTCAAGCTGTATGGGATGGATTATCACAGGACATCACTGGGAACCTCTACAACTCCATGCCGAGACATCTGGCATGTTGTGTTAACATACCGAGAGACACTACTTCTGTATGTGTAGCTCAATAAATATTAGCCATATCAGTCTAAATGTATCATCATGTATTGTTCCTGGTAACCTTTATCTTCCTTCCCAATAGCATGGCAATCCGACAGATTGTGCTGAGTACAACTCTTCATTTGATGATGAGTTCTGAAAACAATCTGGAGTTCTCCTGACATACAGTGGAGCTTGTGTAGTTTGTGAACCCTTTAGAATGTTCTATATTTCTGCATAAATATAACATCCATAAATAAAGTCATCCGTCCACAAAAGATTTTTCCAGTAGCCTTCTGGTGCCATAGCAAACTGTATATGGACATCAATGTTCTTTACGGGCTGCAGTGGCTTTCTCCTTGCAACCCTGCCATGCACACCATTGTTGTTCAGTGTTGTCCTGATGGTGGACTCATGAACATTAACATAAGCCGATGTCAGAAAGGCCTTTAGTTGCTTAAAAAGTCACGCTGTGTTTGTTTGTGACCTTGCAGGCTATTGCACGTCTTGTTCTTGCAGTGATCTTTCTTGGTTGACCGCTCCTGGTGAGGGTAACGATGGTCTTGAATTTCCACCTTTTGTACACAACCTGTCTAAAACCATCTTCAGAGACGGTTTTGTAAATGTTTCCAGCCTGATGAGCATCAACAACTGTTCTTCTGAGGTCCTCAGAAATCTCGTCAAACACAAACATGTGTCCACAAACATGTGTTGTGAAGATCCGACTTTAATAGATCCCTGTTCTTTAAATAAAGCGGCCACTCACACCTGACTGTCATCCCATTGACTGAAAACATCTGACTCGTCCTAGAAGTTCATATATTCTCACACAGTTCCTGCAGATTTGGCAGTAGGGGTGGAGGTGGAGTGATACCAGGCCTTGGTGGACGTGTGGACGTGCGACGCGTGACAACAAACCTTGGTGCTGACCAGGGTAACCCCCCATTTGCAGATTCGTTGGTCATCTCCACTCATCACTGAAGATGACCTGCTGCCATCCCATTCCATGACAGTCTGGCACGACACCATTGCAGTCTCTGGCGATGTTGACATGGTGTTAAGAGCAGTCGTCGTAACGGTCTGTGTGCATGTAGTCCTGTGTCGTGCAGCCGTCTGCCAATGGTGCTGCCACTAACAGGATGGCTCATAGAGGGCTTCACTGCTAACTGAATATCCACTATTGTGGCTGTTGGGTTAGTCAGGTACAGTGATAAGGCCCATCCTTGCTTACATCACATGTGCGGCCAGGAGTGAAACTTGAATCATTCACATGTTATGCATATGTCACACATACCCAACAAGTTTCATTCCTGTCAGTTGATTCCTTTTGGGTGCAGCTATTATTTATTTATTTTTTTGATAATGAGTGTAAGGAAAACCATAGAAAAAGTAATTTTAGCTTTAACTTTAAAAATGCATTCCATATTTGATTTGCTAATAAATTATAAATGTATAACAGATGCTTTGCCTTGCATTTAATAGTTTTATAGTGCCTCCTTTAATAAAGAGATACAGCAGCAGCTGTTTGTCATTTTAAGAACTGGCTGAAACCTGGTTGGGCTAGCGGTTGTATCTACAGTCAGTGAGGTCACTAGGAGGACCTAGAGAGATGCTCTTTCTCACTAAATTAGTCCCGTCCATTGTGAACTTGAACGAGATTGGTTGACTCCGCTGCCCCTAATTAAGTTAGTGGCTATTCTGATACATTAGGCCTTTAGTTCGGCTCCTAACTAATGGGACAGCTCACTTGCCAATAGACACCATGCAGACATAAATGGACAATAGTCTGATGGCTGTGTCATGATTTTAACCAGCTTGATTCCAAACAAAACTATATCATTAAATAAACATACAGGAGCCTCCTGCTACTGGCTTGTTCAATCATGGACACAAAGGAAACAAGCTGTTATATGGATGTTCATGTTTTGACTGCACATATGTTATTTGTGTGATGTTGGGTTGGGCTGAGAGGGTTGCTAGACGGGGTTGAGTGCCTACAGTGACGGAGAGTTGTGTGGTTTTACAGCCAATCGGTTATCAATGGGCAATAAAAGAGCATTCGCCTAAAACATTGGTTTCCCCGTCTCCTTTGGTGCCACGACGTCACATTTGGTGTCAGAAGTGGAGACTGGTGAATGGTGCTTACCATGAACTCAAAGATGACCAGGGAAGAACAACAAGCTTGACCAAAGACTGCACAGGTAGAGGCATCACAGATGGTGAAGATGGTAGACTGAGCGTGGCAAGGACAGCAAAAGAGGTGACAGCGTGGACACTGGAAGGCTGCCTGGTTGTATCAGCCACAGCTCTCCAGGGACATGTTACTGTTGTGATGCTGGGCTGGGCCGTGGAGCTGGTTGATAGGGTTTAGTGCCCACCATCAGGGACAGATGTGCATGTAGAGGTGACCTTTCTGCTTTGGTGCCAAGACGTCACATTTGGTGTCAGGAGTGGGATCACCCCCAAGTAGAATGGTGAATGGTGCTTACCATGAACTGAAAGATGACCAGCGAAGAAGAACAAGCTTGACCAAAGACTGCACAGGTAGAGGCAGCAGGATCACAGATAGTGAAGATGGTAGAGTGAGCGCGGCAAGGACAGCAAAAGAGGTGGCAGTGTGGACACTTGGAAGGCTGCCTGGTTGTATCAGCCACAGCTCTCCAGGGACATGTTACTGTTGTGATGCTGGGCTGGGCCGTCGAGCTGGTTGATAGGGTTTAGTGCCCACCGTCAGGGACAGATGTGCATGTAGAGGTGACCAAGCCATGTCTCTTCCCAGTGCTGGGCGACGGTTTGTCCATCGCTGCTGTGTTCAATAAAAGAGCATTGAAGTGCTACGTTTTCGACGTCTCCCTCTTTGCTGCCAACATCATATTTCATACAAGTGAACTGAAATTACAGACGTGTTCATTGTTAGTTCATTGTGAAGGTTCCCCTCTGGGAATTCTGGAAGCAGGTCTTGAGATCTAGAAAGGATCTTGACCAACAATCCAAGCAAGTCAACATGTTCCCAAAAATACCCCAGAGACGCAGACTGACACAACCACATCTTTCCCTGACTCCTACCCCGACAAGCCAGGCCTCCCGAGCTAGTGTTTGTCTTTGTGGTGCTCAGAATATTACTAGTTTCTGTCTCTTTGAGGAGATTTTGATTCGACGCACACTGTTTACATTACGCCATTGTGCACACGCTCAAGTACATGAGGTGGCTTAAATCACCCACCAAGAGCAGACTTTTTTTGGTTGTGGCTAAATTAAAGACCTTAGCATGGGGCAGAGCTAGGCCCACATCCTCCTGTCCAAGCTCATCACGAGCAGTAACTGATAATCTAGTGAAACAGACTTGATTATACAGTGAACTCCTAATGCCAGGCATGCCTCGTACCGTAAGCCGCACGGCAGAAATAAAATCACCTCTCCGTCGAACTGCCGTCTTAACGTCGTTACCATACAGCCGTAATCTCATGAGGAAAACAGACAGGGAGAGAGAGCGCCTCGTTAATACGATGTAACGATGTTTCCCCGGGACGGCCGATGGCATGAGCTGTCTAAGAGAGGGGAATAAGACAGGAATGACATAATTATCCCTCATAGCAAAGTCCTATGTTATGCTAAGAGCTTCAGTAGGCACGGAAAACACATTTAGTTCAGATTAATTGATTATAAGGGCCTGCAAAAATGTCCTGTATTTTTATCAATATTATCATATATCAAAAGAGCCATAATTCATTTTATAGGTGGCCATTTTCCAAACTCCCCACCCCCTAGAATTGAACCGGCATGTCCTTAAGACTGATATATGCAAACGACCTCTGTTCTGATTGGCTGCACTGTACTGTGTGTCACTCATAAAGCAGCAGGCTGAAACACTTCTTATAACTTCAGTGTGAATGGGTGGGGCTAAACTTCTGTAGTCTAGATATCTGGCATCACACATTCAAAATGACTTATTATGCAGATAAACCACAGTATATTCATAAGCTCACCTGTGACTGGAATGTACCTAATAGCGTGTAACACCTCCACAAGCACTAATAACAGCTGTGATTGGATTTGGCATGGACTGGACAAGTTTCTGGATGTAGGTCACATCAACGTTGGGCCACTCTTGCATCAAGGAATTGTGCAGTTGGGTCCGATTTGGTGGATGCCTTCCCTGGCACAATTCTGAGGAGAATTCCCTGTAGACTGGGATTTTAGCCACTGCTGATAGACCTGTATGACCGTACGCTTCCATACACCTGCAGATTCAGCTACTTCCTTCACACTATGGTCTTTGGCACACCCAAATGCAGTCACTCCTTTTAGCCGATCATTAACATCTGCTTTGGACGCATTTTCCTAATTAATTAAAATAATAATTATTATTATTTGTTTATCCTTAAGGCTTTCTTTGTAAAATCTAAAGAAGTGAACTAAAACAAGAAAAGGTTATGTAGCACAAGTAAAAATACCTTTAAAGGAGCAGTGTGTAAGGTTGCATACTGCAATCTACTGAACTCCATCCCTACCTGCCGTTTTCCGTCCCAATTTTGTTTTGCTTCTTCTTGTGTTTTGCTTCTTTGACAGTGAGAATTCACCCTCCTTTGACTTTTCTTGTGTTTTCTTTGTGCTAAATAATAAACATGATCCGCTACCAGCATGCTCCTATCATTAGTAAAGTGTAGTAGATCAGTGTGTCAAATGTTTTATTGTGATTTCAATAATAATTCAGAATTATATCACTATGTCCCTGCTGATACGTTGACGTAGATCAAAACATCCTAATGATTCTTTTCATGCTGGTAGCATTTTCCGATAAAGACACTCAAGCTTTTTTGTTCCACCCTAAATGATACAGCAGTCATTAAAGAGCATCTGGTGCCACAATATAACTGCAGCAAAATTAAAGGTGGAAGAGACGTCAGGCATGTTGCGATAGCAAACATGGCGGCTCGACACCGTACCGAGAGACACTACTTCTGTATGTGTAGCTCAATAAATATTGATCATATCAGTCTAAATGTATCATCATTTATTGTTCCTGGTAACCTTTATCTTCCTTCCCGATAGCACTGCAATCCCACACTTCCTTCTGGGTGCAGCTATTCTTTCGATGATGAGTGTATGCTGTTTTTTTGACATCACAAAATCAAGGAACTCAAACTGAACTATTGTCCATAAAGGGAGTGTATGGTTTGGGTATGTTTTGAAACTTTCACAGTGTTTTTACACAACATTTCTGAATTATTATTTATTTTGAATGGAAGAAAATTCAGTTTTCCATGATCCCTTTAAAAACGCAGAAGAACCGTTTGTGTTTGGACACTACAAAAGGTTTTTATTCAAATAGCACTCTTTCTGCGCACAAATAGATCTCTCACACAGTTCTGACGCACTTCTATTCAGGCTCAGAGGCACGCGGAATTGCTCCTAGACCACAGTCAGGCTTCGTCTGGCAGTTTGGTCAGAATCTCCACGCCATCGGAGGTGATAACAACCGTGTGCTCAAACTGGGCTGACCTGGGAATCACACAAACACAGAGGAGTGACTCATACAGTGATTCAGTGATTCATGATTAAGGCGGAGCCAAATACTGACACTTATCTCTTTACAATACCTCTTATCCCAGACCACCTTAAAAAACAGTCAGCCCATCTTAACTGCTGACCAAGCAGTGGTGCAGACTGTTTCACACCTGCCAGTGGAGCCGGCCGGCTTTTAGCAATTAGCTTGAGGGCGCTCTCCACCGGAGCCTGTTTAAGCTAAGCAAGCACTCAGCCCCTACGCCAAACTATCTTCAAAGGAGCCTAAACAAGACCTAAACCAGGTCAGCAGCCAATAGAAAAGCAGCTCCTCTCAGTGATCAACAAGCTCATTAGCAGTAATAGATGATTAACAGGGGCTGGAGTTTGAGGGCTGATATGAGTGCTTGAATATGTAAAAGAGTCTGTGGTAGAAGAACAGGATGAGATGCCAAACCTTTTGTCATCCATAGAAACGGCAGTCCAGTTGTCTCTGAGGATACGGAATTCTGACGTTCCTTCCATGAGAATGGGCTCTGCAAAGGATTGGATTTTAGGGAGGGAGAGTAAACACACACAAAGGAAACAGCACTTTGCAACAAACTTGCACTGAATAAGATGAAATGCTGAAGCAACGTGACCGATACACAGCCCTGAACATACTGGGAAAAAAATAACTGGCCTTTGCAAAAGGTATGACATAATTTAAAATTTTATAGGTTTTATTATTTCCCCCAATATATTATGCTCTGCAATTACCTAGAAACTATAGACTAAAACCTGTAGAAAAATACTGCAACAGAATTGTGTCAGACAAAAAGACCTCGAACCGACGTGAGCAGAGCTAAAAGTCAGGTTGGCTTTATTAAACAACAAGGCAGTCGGACAAAGCAACAACACACGGCCAAACATGAAACGGAGCGGCGTAAACCAGAGTCAGGGACAGGCAGAGATCAGAACCAGAAGAGACAAGCAGCGAGGCAGACAAGTTAGAAGGGGTAAGCGAGAGGGTAAACAGTGAAACGAAACGGAGATCGAAAGCCAGTAACCAACAGAGCCAATAAGGGGAATATCAAGAGAGGTAGTGAGGAACAAAGAAAGTCAAAACCAGAGATCAGAAACACAGGTAAGAAACGCTCAGTAGTGCAACAATATGGCAAAACTTCGCCATGAGGGAACGCGAATGTGGGGCTTAAATACAGAAACAAATTAACATCAGCTGGATTCAGAACTCCGGTGACCTGGAGCGAAGCTGAGCGGTCGACCGGGAACATGTGGATGTGACGTCATCGAGCGAAGCCCTCTGGGAAGTTGAGTCCGGGAGAGCGAGTGACAAATTGGACAGTTAGATTAAATGAGTTGAACTAGGTGCACTGCACTTTGAGTGGGCTGTCTACATTCACTCTTAAAGCTCGAAATCTTAAAAACCAACAATTAAGGAATAAAAATATCCCAATTTGTTCCACAATCTCCTCTTCCTCTGAGATGTTTCCCTCAAATTCATAACCTTTTTCACTAACCATAATTTAAACACTGAAAATATCTAGCCAGCTATCTGCCCTGCTGGTTTGTGCTGTTGTGAGTGAATGGCTAGACTTCCTCTAAATAAAAGCTAATGGGGACTTATTCTGCTCGGTGCTCATAATTATATTTTTGAAGAGATGTATATGATTTAAAAGAGATGTATAAGCTTTAATATTTAAGAGCACAGTATATTTCTCATGCGGTATATCTGTATTCTGTACTCTGTTACAGCTCCTGTGTCTTTAAGCTCCACCTCCTGATGAGCCGACTGTGCTCTGATTGGTCAGCTCGCCCACTACGTTCTGACTGGTCATCTACAAGAGAGCGGTTAAAACTGGTAGGGTGGTGTGAGGGTGTGCCAAGCTTGCCAGGAGGCAGGCAATATAGTTTGTGTCATGAGATGATGTCACCTTGTAACAGAGAAAAGGGCTGGAATTCCAAAGAGGCATTTAAGGCAGCTGAGAAAGTGGTTTTCTGCCTCTGGCATGTAACTAAGGTTTTAGAACTTAGCAGACAGTTTACATTTACAAAAGGCTGAAGAACACTCTAAAGGAAAGGGAAAAACCTGAAAAGAATGATAGGTCCTCTTTAAACATCGCTGCTGTCGTAGCACTTGTTCAAGTCTTTGCTGCAAATTCCCAGACGAGGAACAGAAGGGTGGCACATGTTGCAGAATATATCACTTCTATATAAGGACCAGCATTAGTGAACTGCATTATGTACACTATGTGTATAATACAATACTTATTAAGGACACTTTAGTCTATATAGTCTATATATATTGCACAGCACGGTAATTTGCACTTGCCATTTCGGAGATACTTGGTTTTCTTTGGGCAGCAACAAGATACATACATACATACACACACACACACACACATATATATATATATATATATATA